>CM037585.1:91567645-92767645 GCA_021018995.1 Chloranthus sessilifolius | reverse complement strand
GATTGATTTGGATAGATTCAGATATTTGGTTAGTTTTGATAAGGGGACTTGTGGGAGACTTTATACCTTCTCATTTTACGTCATTTTTGACATGTAGTTTGTGACTTGGTGTGCTTTAGGTGTAAGCATGGGTATGTGTGGGAAAGGCTAACTCAGACTAAGAAGCATTCGTTTGGACATCGTGTGAGGTAGGGAAAAATTTGTAACATGTGCATTTATTACAACTTGCATAGATTTAGTGATGTGATGGAAATGTGTGTGATTAATGAATTTTGTCATTTGATAAGCATAAACTTTGTTTTATGGTTTAAATAAGAAAAGTGTGTGTGCTTGTGCAATCCAGAGAACCATGCGTGTGTGTGTGAAATCAGATATGTGTGCATGTGTGAAATCAACAAGATGGCTATGTGTGTGTGTGAACCTTGAGATTTCCAACTCCAAAACTAATTATAAAATACCACTTGTCATGGTGATAAACTATAAGTTAATTTTGCACTTTGATTTAAGTTTCATGAGTGAATACCCAACCGACACAGCGGGATATCCGTGACCAATGTGGCGGGATATATGCGACTGGTATGGTAGGATATCTGTACAACTGTGCTCCGAGACGATGGGATATCCGTTCAGTTCTTACCGATTTGCAGTAAAATTTCCTTCGGCACAAGCTTCCCTCATAGGAAGGACCTTAGGCATCCTACAAATGGTTCATTGAACAACGATGGTGGATATTCCCATTGGTATATTTATGCAGCTCTCGATGCTATATATGCTCAAGATTTTATTTAAGTGATCTGTTTAAGTTTTTCTTTTGTTATGAGTATAAGTTTTGAAAATTATGTGTTTAAACTTTGAAATTTGTATTTGATATCAGTTTTACTTCAAGTCAAATACCTTTAAATTGTGAGTCCTTATTTGAAAAGCATGTTTGATTATGTCATGAGATATATGTGTGATGTGATAATATGCATGCTATTAATATTTTCTTACTGGGCTTAGATGTTAGCTCATCCCTCAACTATACGTCACAAGTACAGGTGTAGATCAGGATCGGTGCGGGATCTCCCATTTGAAGAATTCTACCTTAGGTGAGGACTTAGGCTGAGCATATTTTGGGTTTGACGATAGTGGATTTTTGGGTCTTTCGGATTTAGGACTTGGTATGTATGGGGATTAAATACAAAGTAAGATTTGTTTTGTAAGTATGTTTTGGAAGCCACTGTTTAGGTGATGGTTGGCCATCACCGGTGGTTTTCTTTTGGGCCATTTTTGTTTAATCATTATGTATGGAAGGAAACCTTTATTTTTGCCATATATATCCATGCTTTGACTCTACATTTTGCAGGTGTACCAAGTATTTTTGTATTCAGATTGTGAAGTGCGATCCGACGGTTTTATTTTCCATGAGTTTCAAAAGTAAGAAAGAAAAAAAAATACATAGGAGGATTGTGGAAACGAGAAAATCAGACTGTCACAGTTTGTATCAAAGCCTAAGAATTAGGTCTTATTGGGACCCAAGACAGTGGCAGTAGATTCTATCAGGGCATAGGAGACGGAACTATTATTCTATCGTAGTTGGTAAAGTCTTAGGCTTTAGGTCTTCTAGGGACTCAAAGTTGTAGTTGTAGGGTCTGTTTAGAACATGAGTTGTGGATCTTCATGATCACTTGTGGTGGGGATACTTGCAAATTGTGATAGAAGTACAACTATAATAGATAAATTAAGTTTTAGATTTTTGTCGGAATATAGAGCCATGATGTTACGATCATTATTGATCGAAACCTTTATTTCATATTTACAGATCACTATAGCACCACGTAAAAGAGCGAAGATCGTACGCACCAGAGAAAATGATCACGAGTAAACTAGATAGTTGTTGGAGACGATGATCAATACAATGGCTTAGCAGACCGCATTACTCATGGCAATGTTAAGAGACACGACTCACACTTCTCCATCCGCACCAGTTGAGTCATGCCAAAGGTGTAGAGGGCAGCACCTGACAAAGAACTGTAGATGGTCCATAGGTGCATGTTTTAAGTGTGGGCAAATGGGACATCTGATAAGAGATTGTCCCACAATGAAAAAAGGGGCAGCGACTTCGGCAACAACTCAAGATACTTCTCAGTTCACCATCCAGGTTCGTGCCCTTGCCATCTCCACATAGAATGATCTGACAGCCAGAGGAATTGTCCACGTACCCTCTCACTCTTCGGATCAGACAATAGCTAGGAGTGGTGTAGCAGACCTTACGTATCCCCACGTCTACACCGATTGATATATGCGCATGGTGTAGAAAGCATCATAAAACAGAGAAATTTCGGTTAGCTTTAGGCACATGTTTTGAATGCAGTGAGAAAGGACACCAGATCAAGAATTGCCCAGATATGCATCAAGGGCGGGTAACATCGATGTCTACTTCCAAGCCAATTCTCCCTACAACTCAGGGTCACACCAGTGACGCAACGACGTAATATACCTAGGTGGCAAATGAAGTCCTCTAAGGTACAGATTCATTATCGATTGTCAATATTTTATTCTAATGTTTAGATGATGAATGTCTTTAGAATTCATGTTTGCTTTTGGCACTTGAGGAATGTCACGATTCAATCACCTACATGGCGTAAATAGATTTCAATTTCAAAAGATTAACTAAGTGGGTGACAATTATGATAACAAACTTGAATCAATTGTGACAGGGTAAAATTTTGTAAGGACAGGTTGTTTAGTAAATAAGAAATTTAGTTGATGTTTATGAGCAATGATGTTTGATTCAAAGCTTGTAAACAATTTCCACTTAATGGACATAATTGTGATGTATTCATTCAGACTAATGAATCATGAGTGATTAGTGTTCGGTTTAGACTAATGAATCATTCATTCAGACTAATGAAACATGAGTGATTAGTGTTCAATTCAAACTAATGAATCATGACTGATTAGTGTTTGGAAGCACTACTTCCAACCTTGAGTGCGGTTTTTAATCACTATAATTTTATGTGAAAATCCTTAGGGATTTGGCGAAATTTAAAACGATAATGCCGGTAGTTGATATAAGATACAAGCGATTCAATTAAGGACTTAACCCTTCATTTGAGGAGCAGTAGATTTCTTCGTGACTTCTCAATTCTCTACTGAATTGGTTGTCACTATTGCAACTTTAGACTTTGTTCCCCCATTATGGTTTCCTCAGTTTCCATCACATTTAATCCATAACTGATGATTGTGGATCCATAGGGACAACATTCAGACTGAGTCATCAAATAGATTGTGTTGAGGATTGTGCACATGAAGAGACGATTAATCTTGACCTAACATGTATGTAAGAACTTATTCTTGTGCATCTAATTGGTATGTCATTGGGAATAACAATTTCAAATCATCTCCTTGATTAAAGGATTGGACATCTTGAAAATAATTGTCGTTCCTTTGATAATCAGAATCGTACTTGGGTGTTATAGGAACAATTAAATGCATAAATTTTAAAATTTCAAGATCATTGTAGTAGGTTTCAAATAATCTCATTTTAGTAATGACTGCATTATCTTTACGGACGTAGGTGTTGGTGAACATTGGTATGCTTGCAGTTGATAGTTAAAATAATTTTACTCTATGAAAATAGTGTATCCGAAAAATAATTTTGAATTTGGTGGCCGTCATACCTTTAGACTAATGGTTATGATTATTAGTTCATGGTTAAAATCTTATTGATTATTCGTTCATGGTCAAAATCTAGGCGATTATATTGATTGTACAGTTGCATGAAATGTGCTAGTTAATAGTTGTCAGAATCCCCAATTTCACGTGAGTATATATTCAATTTTGTGGATGCGTTGTTATGATTGGTAAAATCATTGTTTCAAGTTTTCTATGGTAATGGCTACTTGGGCTATGTAAAATTCTATGTATCTGAAGTCTGGGGGTCGCTATTATCAATTCAAGTTTGGTTATGGAAATGATGCATTGTCACTAATGGCTAACATCGTTATAGTGATGGTATGCTGAGTTCGTAGTTAATTTGTAAGTGTTTGATGGTCTGGATTGATCCGGTTTATGGTTACGATTCTAGCTTAATGGCTCTAATCTCACGATCAATATATCTTTCCTTGTGGATATGTCCTTTCCAACTATTTTGAGAGATACTTTGCTAAGTTGTGAAAGTGGTGTTTCGTAATTACCTGTGTGATAGTTAACTGATCTATCCCTTCAACTCTTGAGTGAGCACCGATCTAGTTAGTGGGAGATGGACATCCTTAGTGTAAAGCTCGGCAGATAGATTTTTACTACTGTGTGGTCGATCTTCAATCAATGTGTTGTAGCAATCTCCATTCTATTATGAGGCTTTGACCATGTGTATAATTCTACTTTGTTTCAGCGTTCGTTGTGTGTAAATTATGTTTCACAAATGATTACTATATTGGATAACCAAATGTCACATCGTGAATTTTTGAGGACAAAAATTCGTTTAAGGTGAGGAGATTGTGATAACCCTGGTTTAGACGACGTTGAATCTTGATGAGAATACCCAGAAGGGTGGTGCCGAGAGATAGCTGTGGACCTTGGATTGAGTTTGAGCTAATTGAAGAAAAACAAATTTGGATATTTCAATTTTTGGATAATGGTAACTTTTGGATGTACATGGTTTTGAATTAACACATAGGTATGTGGATGGTTAAAATTTTCAATATGGCCGGTCTTAGATAATTCTAAATGATGGAATATGAAGGACTTTGGGTCATTATAAAATGGAATTTGTACTCATTTAAGTAGATTTTAGATGTGTGGCTTTCCAATGGGAGATGTGTGGATTTTATGCAGGTAAACGTGTAGATGCGTAGACTATGGATGAGAGTATGTGTGGATTAAGGATAGATTTTCGTGCCATATTCACCTTCTCCGTAGCCAATTTCACAAATTGTGGATTTGAATATTAATCATGGATATGTCTATGTGTGTTCGTGCAAGGTGTGAGTATTTGAACTTTTACGTTACGTGGTTTTCAGATTAGGATTTTGACATCTTCCAATTTATGTGCGTACTACTTATTTCAATTTTTGAGGACGAAAATTCTCTAAGGTGGGAAGAATGTAACATCACGAAAATTTTTGAAGACCATCGGTCCTAATCGGGTGTGTTGTTAGAAAACGCGTCACCATCTTGAATTTTTTAAATGGGATCGTTTTGGGTCCGTTTGACTGTCGTGTAAGGCATTTGGATGAAAGTTCATACACCTTGGTGGTGTATGGGCTTAGTACCGAATTTTGTGTAACCTGTGATTTGGATGTGCAGATTCCACACTGAACCAAAAGGTTAGTTGTATAATAGCTAAAACTTTATTATGGTGTATCTGCTTCATGCGAAATTTAGTCCTTTTAGTTCTTTGGATAAGAACTAACACCCCAAGCTGTGTGTGTGTTTTGCAAGGGAACCAGCCCTTTTAGTTATAAAAAGCAAAGCTCCCTTGGGAAGCCATTACCGGTTGCAAATCTGGGGGATTTTGGGTTCTAGAGAGAGAGAGAAAGAAGTTGTGTGTGAAGTGAGTGTGGGGTGTAAAATTTGAAGTCGTGCATGAAGTGTGGATTGAGGATTTAAAGAGTATCCTCAAATTTCTATCAAGAAACCCTAGCTTGAGCGTGAGCACATGGATCGAGGAATCGAGCACTTAAAAGTAAGTAACGATGTGTAAAATTATGATTTAGTTGTTACGTTAGTTTTGTTTAAGTATGTGAGTGAGAAATTTGAAGAAAAGAAGTTAGATTTAACAAAAATGGGTTTTAGAAGTTTAACCCCGCGTGTGTGAGAAAATCTGACAAAATTGATCGATCGAATTTGAATTCGATCGATCGATTTTGTCGGGAAAGAAATATAAAGGTTTCTAGAGAAATCAATCGATCGAATTTATTTTCGATCGAACGATTTGTGACACCGATTGACCGGTTTGTTCACCGATCGATCGATTTGAGAAAACAGTGAGTGTGTTAAAAGGTTTCTGGAGAAATTGACTAATTGAAATGGAATTCGATCGATCAATTTGCAAATTGATCGATCGAGTTCGGAATCGATCGATCGAATTTAAGGTGCTAGAAGTATGAAGTTTTTGGAGGAAACTGAATGATCAAAATGGATTTCGAACGATCGATTTGGACAAATTCAGAGATTTTGTTTATTTTGATAAGGAGACTTGTGGGAGACTTTATACCTTCTCATTTTACGTCATTTCTGACATGTAGTTTGTGACTTGGTGTGCTTTAGGTGTAAGTGTTAAGCAGTGAAAAATACCATTTTTCACCTCCTAACCTGACCATTGATGGACCTTTGAGTTGGCTAATAATGTGTTTTGAGTGTATTTTAAAGATAAGCAATAAATTGCAGTCTTAGTGTAGACATCCACCTAAAATAGTCGAAGAAGTAATCTGCTGCTCAAACATGTGCTCAAACAGCCCAAAGGCCAACCAGTCAAAGAATCCAAAGAGCCTTAGAAGTTCATGGGAATGTCATGGGCCCAACTAGGTATGCTTGGGACCAAGAGTAGTTGCTTGGAATGAAGATTGAACCCACCAAGGGGCTGCTGAGTGTGGAACAAATGAAGAACAGCTACACAGAATTGTATGCCAGCTATGGAAACAAAGGATACAACCTGTCGAGAGGTTAATTTGATCTATCTACACGTTTGGATGCTTAGAATAAAGCTGTCGAGAGGTTGGAAGCACAATAGAAGATCCTGTCGAGGGCTTCCCAATACCTATCGAGAAGTTCTGAAAGTGCATGCTTACCTATCGAGAGGTTTTGAAGACTGGTTTATAAGTTGTCGAGAGGTGTGGGGGTGAAAGAGTGAAGAATTCGAGAGGTTCACAGAACCTGTCGAGTTGCATAAAGCATCCTGTCGAGGGCTTCCCAATACCTGTCGAGAAGTTCTGGAAGTGCATGCTTACCTATCGAGAGGTTTTGAAGACTGGTTTATAAGTTGTCGAGAGGTGTGGGGGTGAAAGAGTGAAGAATTCGAGAGGTTCACAGAACCTGTTGAGTTGCATAAAGCATCCTGTCGAGAGGATACCAGGAGGTGCAGGGGAAGTCGAGAGTTCCCAGCTACATCTCAAGAGGTTCAATTGAACCTGTCGAGCAGTGCAAGGCAACTTGTCGACACCTTACCTGATGCTGCAGCCATGGGCGTGAGGTTGAGAGCAACCTGTCAAGAAGCAGACCAACCTATCGAAAGATCAATTAGAGCTTTACAAAGAGGTCGACAGGATTGTCTATAACTTGTCGAGTGGATTGAAGGAGCCTGGACAAAAGAATAGAATTCCTATCAACTTGTCGAGAATTGTTGCCAACCTGTCGACTAGTTTAACTCATCCTTTCGAGAGCTACTCCATCCTGTCGAAATGAATGCCAAGTAGACTCAGAACTTGTCGATGGTTCCTTGAACCTCTCAACAATCAAATTTGGAACTTCTCAGTTCCTTTCACAGTAGCTGCCAAACTCTAGTTCTTTGTACACACTTTTAATAGCACACCAGCAACCCCTGGGGGTACTTTTGGAACCTAAATGCACACAAACGGGAACCCTCCAACTGCATCACATGTACTTACCAGTTTCGGACCAATGAAGGAAGAGCTTCTAGAAGAGAAATCAGTCACATTAGCAGCTAGAATAACTAAAATATTCCCTTGAGCTCTGATTAGCTGAAACAGATTTGAGGGAAGAGTATAAATAGAAAAGGAATTGCACTAAAAATTCATCCAGAAATTAAGAGAACTAGAGCCAATTCAAAATTTCATTTTCCCTCCAAAAATTCTCTCTCTCTTCCTTCTTTCCCCATTCTCTCCGTAGCCAATCATGGTTGGCTAAACCCCTTCAGTAGCTAGGGTGAGGTTGAGAGCTGCAAATTGAGGGTTTCAGAGCCTTTGTAAGGGATTGTATGTTGCACAGATTGCATATCTGAGCATAATAGGATTGCAAGTTATATTATTATAGTGTAATTATAGTTTTTAAAGGTGATTCTGATCTAAATTTCACTTTTTTGTATTTGGTTTCCCTAGATTAGATACTCCTGTGGATGCTTGGGGTTGTGGCCTGGCACCCACAACATCTATAATAGTTTACCTGTTCCAATCAAGATCATTAATTTGGGACAATCTCTGGGATGATCTGTGGCCATTCAAATGGACAGATCATAACCATAGGATTGCTTCAATTCTTTGGTTGAGATTAGATTCTTATACCTTGTATCTGAGCTTGTAGCCAGATGAAGGATTGTAGCATATCTGTCCTATGCACTGCCTTTGATTCAAATGATTTTTAGTAAAGACCAAAATCCCTAGCTGCTGCTCTCCATTTTTTTATTTCAAACTTTTCATTCCCTTGAATCTGAGTTCAATCAGATCTGGATCATTTTATATTTACTTTCTGTAGTTCTTAGTTAAGTGATAAATCTTGGAAACCTCTCGTCTTTCCTATTATTGATTTAGTTTAAATTAGGATAGAGTGCCAGATCTGTCATAGATCTGGAGATTTATCTCATTTCAAAGCATATTTCCCTGTGGACCTAC
Organism: Chloranthus sessilifolius; assembly: GCA_021018995.1. Lineage (NCBI taxonomy): Eukaryota > Viridiplantae > Streptophyta > Magnoliopsida > Chloranthales > Chloranthaceae > Chloranthus > Chloranthus sessilifolius. Next base: position 92,759,096 of record CM037585.1, on the reverse strand, counting down.
CCAGACTTACCTATTAAAACATTTTGCAACAGTCCTGGTTCTTGCAGGACTGCTTGCTTACCTTGAGCCCATACCTATGTACTGTGTCCTCTTATTTTGATGTTTTAACCCTTTCATAGTTGTAAGATAAGTAAGCCAACATGTTTTTGGCGCTGCTGCCGCGGATTTGTGTTTTTAAAAATGGTAGATCTAAGTTTTTCTCATTTTAGATTTAGATTTTTAATTGCCCATTTTGTGTTAGACTAATTGCTACTATAGTTTTTTGTAGTTTATTTTTGTGATTGCAGATTTGGATTTGTTGTTTTGAAAGGAGCTTTGTGCTAATTGGAGGAGTAAGCTACGCTAAAGTTTGTATTTCCTAACTCCTTTATATTTTTAGATCTGTAAAATTGTAGATCTGTAGCAGTAGTGTGTGTTTTTAAATTTGTTTTGCTGAAATCTGTGCTATATTTTCTGTGGTGTACTTGTGTTTCTGTTGTGTGGTTGATTGTAATAGTTCTGCAATGGGTGAGCAACCTAGGACACTGAAGGAATTCAATGCACTGGGGGTTTACAATTCCCCCTTCTGCATTCAATTCCCTGCTGTCCAAGGGAACTATGAGATCAAATCCTCCATCATATAGATGTTACCCTCATACCATTGCCTTAGCAAAGAAGATCCATATAAGCACATTGATAAATTTCTAGGACTGTGCACTACTTTCAACATTGCAAGTTTGGGGGAGGAAACAACTAGGTTAAGACTCTTTCCTTTTTCATTAAAGGATAGAGCCAGAACTTGGTTGTCAATGCTCCCAACTAATAGTATCCAGTCCTGGAATGACCTTCAATGTCAGTTCTTGGCCAAGTTTTTTCCCATGTCCAAAACAAGTCAGTTGAGGAAGAGCATAATCTCATTTGTTCAAGCCCCAACTGAAGACTTTCACCAAGTATAGGAGAGATTTAAAGAACTCTTGAAGCAATGTCCCAGTCACCAAATTCCTGAATGCCAACTTCTCCAAAGTTTTTATCAAGGAATAAATCTAAGAGCAGGGATATGGTTGATGCCTCAAGTGGTGGTACTTACCTCCACAAAACAACTGATGAGACTTGAGAGTTGTTTGATAGCATTAGTGAAAACTCTATGCAAAGGGAGACCTTGTCAAGGGACTTTGAGACTCCTGCTAGATTGGTGAGAGAAAACACCATAAGAGGAAAAATATATGAGGTGAATTGATATAATGATTTGAAAAGGAAAGTAGACAGCTTGACTCAAAAGTTTGACAAAGTCGTAGGAGAAATGCAGTCTCCAATGGCTGCCAAAGTGGTGGAGGCATGTGTGATATGCTAGTCCCCCACTCACTCCCTTGAGGAATGTCCCTCTACTGTCTAATTTCCATTCCTTGTGATGGAACATGTCTATGCTACTCAGTCCTTTGGACAACAGCCTACTGCTGGTTATCATTGGAGAAACCACCCCAATTTGAGGTGGAGACAAGATACCTTTCCAAACAAGCAACAGCAGCAGTCGCAACAGCATCCTATGCCTTATAGGAATGCCCACCCCTACCAGCAGAACTACTTTCTAAGGCCCCATTACCAGTAGCCTATGGCCCAGCCAATGGCTCAACCTATGCAGCAATTTGCACCAGCCCCAGTACCCTCTAGATCCCTCATATTTGAAGAGCAAGTTCTGGCTTCACTGCAGAATTTAGGCTCTTTATCACAAACTGTCAACTCTCATAGCCAAAGTATTAAAAAGATAGAGGACCACCTTAGTCAAGTATCTAATACTTTGACTAAGAGAGAGGTGGGAAGACTGTTAAGTCAGCCCATGAATAACCCAAGAGAGCAGTTCATGGTGGGTGAGACTTCTTCCCATGAAGAAGCCAAATCTGTCACCACTTTGAGGAGTGGAAGGCTGGTTGATAACCAGGTTGGTTTTGAGCCTGAGAATAATTCAAGAAATGAAAGAACAACCCATGGAGATATGCAGCAGGAGCAGCATATAAAAAATAAAGGGGGTGTGGATGTACCCCAAGAAAAAATTAAAAACAAAAATAAAGAAAAATCTGAGGAGCTTGCTAAGGCAGCAAATGGGAGATCAATCCCCCATTTACCATTTCCTAATGCACTTCAAGCACTTTCTCCTTTTGATAAAGGGAATGCTAAAGTGGAGGAGATGATGGAAACATTCAAACAAGTAAAGATCAACTTGCCTTTACTGGATGCTATCAAGCAAGTTTCAACCTATGCCAAGTTCTTAAAAGAATTATGCACCCACAAAAGACAGTCTACGATACACCTATCCAAGAAGGTCTTTTGTGCTGAGAAAAGGAACCAAGTGTTGTCTATTGCAACCCCAACCAAGCTTCAAGACCCTGGAGTTCCCAAAATCCCTTGTATCATTGGGGATCATACTATTGAGAAGGCCTTGTTAGATCTGGGAACGAGTGTAAACCTACTTCCATATTCAGTTTATGAGAAGTTAGGCTTGGGAGAATTAAAGCCCATACATGTAGTGCTATAACTAGCTGACGGATCTGAAAGGAGGCCTGTGGGAATGATAGAGGATGTATTAGTTGGGATTGATAAGTTTTTCTATCTAGCAGATTTTCTGGTGCTCGACATGGAGCCAAGCAAGTGCACCACCTCTATTCCTGTGATTTTGGACAGGCCTTTCTTGGCCACTGCATCAAGAGTAAAGGAAGTGTCTTTTGGCAACATGATAGTCAAATTTAATGTTTATAATGCTGCTAGCCAGCCTCACTTGGACACTGAGGATTGCTTTTTAATTAATGTTTTTGATGAGCTTGTGGAAGAGACTTTGCCCAAGCTGCTGCATAGTGATGATTTTTGTGATGTTTTTGAGAATGTGTGGAGTGAGGTTGTGGAAGAGAAGGCCCCCACACCAATTGTTGAAGAGGTTAAAGCCATACTTTCTGATATGGGGCCAGCAACCAGGTATCCTCCTTGGAAACCTGTTGTATTACCTCTTCCACCACCATCAAAGGAACCTTTGCTTCCTTCTCTCATATGTCCACCAGATATAGAGTTGAAACAACTACCTAAGACCTTGAAATATACTTTTTTGGGGGTAAAGAAGTTTCTAGTGATCATATCTTCCTCTCTCACTGATGAGCAAGAAGAACTGCTGTGTGTTTTAAAGAAGCATAAGAGAGCAATAGGTTGGACCACTGCTGACCTTGGAGGCATCAGCCCTGCTGTGTGCATGTATAAAATCCACTTAGAAGAGGATTTTGAATGGGTACCACCTACTTAGGTGGTCCCTAAGAAATTTGAAATTACTGTGATTAAAACTGATTATGATGAGCTTGTTCCAACTAGGGAAGCCACAGGTTGGAGGGTGTGTATAGACTATCGGAAGCTCAATTTGAAAACTAGAAAAGACCATTTCCCTTTGCCCTTCATTGACCAGATTTTGGATAAGTTAGCAGGCAAGGATTTCTATTATTTTCTTAATGGATATTCGGGGTATAACCAAATCCCTGTTTATCCACAAGATCAAGAAAAGACAACTTTCACATGCCCATTTGGCACCTTTTCATATAGAAGGATGCCATTTGGATTGTGCATTGCCCCTGCAACTTTCCAAATGTGCATGCATGCTATATTTTCTGACATGATTGATCAGTTTTTAGAGATATTCATGGATGATTTCTCTATTTGTGGGGAGAGTTTTAGCCAATGTCCACACCATCTAATCCTTGTGTTGCAGAGATGTGAGGAAACCAATCCCAACTTAGTTTTGTGTTGGGAAAAGAGCCATTTTATCATCAATCAGGGCATTATCCTTGGCCATGTGGTTTCCCACAGAGGCATTGAGGTAGACAAGGCTAAAATTGATCTGATTGCACATTTACCCCCACCAAAAATTGTGAAACAAGTCAGATCTTTCTTGGGGCATGTTGGGTTCTATAGGAGATTCATCAAAGATTTTAGCAAGATCTCAAAACCTCTTTGTTACCTATTGTGCCAAGACGTTCCCTTTGAATTTAATGATGAACGTCTTATGGCTTTTGAGCTTTTGAGAGGTTGTTTAACCACTACACCTATCCTTCAAGCACCTAATTTTTCTTTGCCATTTGAGCTGATGTGTGATGCATCAGATTTTGCTATTGGTGCAATCTTGGGACAAAGGAAGAATAAGGCCCCTTGTGTCATTACTTATGCAAGGAAAACCATGATTAATGCTTAGTTAAATTACACCACAACTGAGAAGGAATTATTGACAATTGTCTATGCTTTAGAAAAGTTTAGGTCTTATGTGTTGGGATCTTAGATAGTGGTCTTCATAGGCCACTCAGCCGTGAAGTACCTTTTGTCAGAAAAGGATCCCAAGCCAAGATTAATCAGATGGATCCTCTTATTACAGGAGTTTGATTTTGAGATTAAGGACAAAAAAGGGGTTGAAAATATGGTTGCAGACCACTTATCCAGGATCCTAGCTAAGGAGTTTGATAGGCTGCCTATCAATGGTTCTTTTCCTGATGAACAACTGTTCACTATCAGCACCTTTACACCTTGGTTTGCAAACATTGTGAACTACTTGGCAGTGGCTACGATTCCCCCATATTGGAACAAAATGGACAAGGAGTTATTCTTTTTAAAGATCAGACATTATATGTGGGAGGATCCATACCTGTTTAAGCATTGTGCAGACCAAGTAGTGAGGAGATGTGTCCCTAATGAGGAAGTTCACAACATGCTAACTATGTGTCATGAACAGGCTTGTGGATGCCACTTAAGTGGGAACAAGACTGCTGCCAAGGTGCTTCAAAGTGGATTTTATTGGCCCACTCTCTTCAAGGATGCATGACAGTATTGTAAAGCTTGTGAAAGATGCCAAAAGATGGGAAGTATCTCTAAAAGAAACTCCATGCCTTCGTAGCCTATACTTGTGATTGAACTCTTTGACATTTGGGGGATTGACTTCATGGGTCCTTTCCCTCCTTCCTGTGGATATAATTATATTCTTGTGGTTGTGGACTATGTGTCCAAATGGGTTGAGGTCATAGCCACAAGAACTAATGATCACAAAGTTATCCTCAACTTCTTGAAGAATAATATTTTCTCCAGGTTTGGTACCCCCAGAGCTATCATTAGTGATGGGGGGAGCCATTTCTGTAATAGACAGTTAGAAACCTTGCTTAGAAAGAACTCTGTGACACACAGAGTTGCCACCCCATACCACCCACAAACCAATGGACAGGTGGAAATTTCTAATCGAGAGATTAAACATATTTTAGAGAAAACTGTGAGAGTTGATAGGAAGGATTGGTTCCTGAAGTCACCTGATGCTCTCTGGGCTTATAGGACTGCCTATAAGACTCCAATAAGGATGTCTCCCTTCAGGCTAGTATATGACAAGGCATGTCATATACCAGTAGAGCTTGAGCACAAGGCTTATTAGGTTGTTAAAGCATTGAACATTGATTTAACTTCTATTGGTATGCACAGGAAACTCCAACTGTCAGAGCTGGACAAGCTAAGATTGGAGGCCTACTCCAATGGAAGGATCTACAAGGAGAAAACCAAGGCTTTCTATGACAAGCATTTGCTGAGGAAGGAGTTCACAGCTGACAACAAGGTATGGTTGTTCAACTCTAAATTGAAATTTTTCCCAGGTAAGTTGAGATCCAGATGGGGGGAGCCAAAGATGGTAGAGCATGTATCCCCATCTAGAGCTGTTGAAATCAAGGATCCCAAAGATGGTAGGATCATGAAAGTTAATGGTCAAAGGCTCAAGCTCTTTGTTGAAAATATAGTAGAGCCTGTGCTGACCATTCACCTTCAAGAACGTCCACAACATGACTGATTTTCAACAATGTATAATATGCTGCTTTTGTCAGTTTTTGTTGTTGTTTTTATTTTCATTACTATTTTGGCATTGTATATATGCTGCCATGTTTGTTTAGTTCTTTAGTTGGAATAAGGAATCAGACCTGCTTGAGTCAGAATTGCTTAAAATCCGTGGGGAATCCAAGAGGGACAAAGTAGAAGTGATAAATTTACATGAATGGGGACAAGGGAATTGCTGAGAAATAGGTTAAGAATGCAAAATAGACCTGTCGAGAGGTTTCAATTGATGTTCGACAGGTTCTAAAGGTTCCTCCTATGCATTTCGATAAGATCTGGGATCTGTCGAGAGGTTTGTGTCGATTCTCGAGGGGTTCTGAAGCTATAAATGAGTTTCAATAGGATCTTTTGAACTTGTCGAGATGTTGAGTGAACCTATCAAGAGGTTTTGAAGGTGTAGACTGTGTCTCACAGGTTATGAAACCTGTCGAGAGGATTAAATGTTGAGTTTTTAAAACCTGTCGAGAGAATGTTTGTACCTCTCGACTTGTAAAAATCTGAAGCATATACACCATTCAAGAGGATCAGCCAACCTCTTGACACCACATGCTACTCAACAGGTTAAGGCAACCTATCGACATCTTTTCCCCAATCCTGTTGAAGCATGATTTAGGTAAACTTATCGACAACTCATTTTTGCCATTCGACAGCTTCTGTGTGCAATCTTTGTCTCTTGTCTGCCGATTTCTCATTTCTTTCTTCTACCTCTCCCTCACTGGTTTCTACTCCAAGCACCCTACCATTGTTCCAAAGACTTCAATTCCTCTAGGGCTACACTTTGCACCTAGTCTGAGCTGGTTTGGTGCCATGCCCATCGAGATCTGAGAAACCCTAGATTTCTGTGGGTAAATTTTCTTCCAGCTCCACTCTGTGATTTTCCAGCATTTTAATTCTAAGTTTTAGTGAGTGTGGTTACTTTCATTGAGCATAGAGGCCCACTGTGATTGTTGAGAGCTAATTTTGAGTGAATTGCTTGCCCAATGGCTGGTCAAGAGGATACCCTAGCTACCCTTTTCAATGCTCCCTCCAAATCTGCCACAAAAGCCACTAGGAAATCCAGTAGGCTAACCACACAGCCCAAGGAGACCCCACCTGGTAAGAGAAAACTTGTCATGGATAAAGCTAAAAAATCTGAGAAGGCTAAGAAAGCTAAGAAAACCAAGAAGACCAAAATTGTTGAGGATACTGTTGAGGAAATTATGGAGGATATCCCTGAATCTGACCCTATGACTGAGCCTAACTTTGTGCCTGAACCTAACCTAGAGATTGAGTTTGAAGTCAATGTAAACCTATCGACTCCAAATGTATTTGTGGATGTATTAAGCTTGATTCCAGAGACAACTGTTGACATCCCCTATTTTTCTAAGGAAGAGGAGTGTAAGGATACTTTAAACTATTTGGTGAAGGCAGGCCTGACACCCATGCTGACCCCATTAAATGAAAAATCCTACCCTAGGCTGGTCAAGTTGTGGTATTAGAATATCAGGAAGAAGACCAAGCCAGGTTCAACTGAGCCTTGCCTTGTGATTTTAATTGATAATTGGGAGATCTTGGTGGATTACAATGACATTAGATTGCCATTAGGGGTCCCTTCTGTTTTTGATACATCCTATGGTCTGGCAGAACCTGAGTGTGTCCTTTAGAACTATGGCTAGACACCTAACCCAAGGCATTGTGGGCTCTGGGGAGTCATTGATGAGCAGAGATCTACACCCCAACATGCTATTTATTGATTCAATCTTGAGGAAAAATATATATGTCAGTGGCCATCAGCAAGAGAGGAGAACCCCCATAATGGATGCCTTGTACTTTTTCTCAAAGGGACAATTTATGACTGCCTCCAAGCTGGTGTTTGATGCAATGGTTGATGTGAATGAGAAGATTAGGGGAGTGCAAGCTTTGTCTAAGCTACCTTACAGCAGGCTCATCACTGCCTTGCTTAAGAAAGGAAAATTTTTGTTTCAAAAGGATGAGCCTGTGGTGAAATTGAAGCCTAAGATGTTTGGGAAGAGGGCCTGGTCTGCCAGTAAGACCTTAATTGGGAAGAGTAAGAACAAATCAAGTGAGGATCCTAAGATAAAAGCTCCACAGGCATCCAGCTCAGCTGCTGCACAGGGCACCTCTACTTCAGCTAGTTCAGAGCCTCTCCCAACAGCTGCCACTAGCTCAATACCTCCTCCTGAGATCTCTACATCAGTCACCTCTGAGCCTCTGCTCACATTTGTTGGTCCTAGCTCAGAGCCTCCATTTGTACCCTTTGCACCCTTACTCATCCCTTCCACTTCAGTACCCTTGCCTGTGGTCAGCCCTGATATGGCCAGCATTTCCATCCCATCAACCTCGCTACCATCCATCTCATTTCCCTTGCCCTCCATTGCAATCTCCATACCTCCCAGTACCTCAGCCACCCTTTCCACCATCACCACATTTACACCTCTCTTAGCTCCTCCTACCACAGACCCCACTACCACCTTACCTTCACTCCCCAGTACAGCCACCTACCAGAGCAGACAAGCTACAACCCATCCAGCCAGCCCATCCACCCCTGATGTTGAACCCTTAAGCCCTACACCATCTACATCAGCCGACCCAACCATATCTTCCCCTCCATCCATGCCCTTTGATTTTGATCCCACCTTTTCCATCTCACGTCCACATACGCAGGACCATTTAACCACTGAGGGGTATTCATCCCTGATAAAGTCCATTATGGATAATATTGGGCATGAATACTCCCCATTACCCGATTCTCCATAACCCACCTCTCCATAGTCTACCCACTCATAGCCTACTGCCATTCCACCTTTCCAGCATGCTTCCACATCTCCCTTCCAACCTATTATCCCCATTCCCACTGTTACCCATGCCCATATCCTACCTAAAGCCTCCACCAAAATCCTCTCCCTTCTCACCACCATCCTAACCCAGCTCCAAACCAACATAGCTAACCAAGCTGCCATGGCCACCTGCTTACAAGCCATCCAATCAATCTTAATCCCTATCACCCCTACCTCCCAACCTCTTCCTGTACCTACTCCTTTACCCACTCCACCTCCATCTCTTTTAGCAGTGGTTTCCACTGCTGAGGTGGAAGTACTACTCCCTAAACCTTCCACCTGAGATTCCTCAACCCAAACTGACCCCATAGAGGAAGACCTACCTTTTTACCTTTCACCTACCCCTCCACTCCACTTGAGTCTCTGCCTGTGGAGGACTTGCCCCTTACCCTCATTGTACCATCCTCACCACCCCCTGAGCTGCCCATTACCCCTTCCTCCATGGATGCCCCTCACTATTGGGCCATTGTCCCAAATGGCACCAACACCCTTTCTCCTCTGCCATCCCTTGCCAAAACCATTGAGGCCAACCCCTATGTCCAGGAGGATGTGAAGTTCCTAGTAGATGCAGTCATGGTATTGCAACAACAGGCCCACCAGCAGGAGATTGAACCAGTTTTAGAGGCTCATCGAGCTGAGGAATGGAAGTTATGGAAGTTGGTCCTCAACTCCCTCGACCTTTACAGAACTTATAGAACCAAATCTAACATGCTTACCAGACTGGTAGAAACCCTCTCCCTCTAATCTGCCCTGGGTCCCTCAGGATCCAAAGAACTTTCCATTAGGGAGCCAACCATGTCCCAAGGCAGCACCAGACCTTAGAAGCCAGCTGTAAAAAGAACTACAGAAGGTGCTGCCAGCACTAAGAAGCTGAAGAAGAAAGAGAATCTCAAGGAGGAGTATGAGAATCTTGCTGCATAGCGAGGATGGGAGCCAATGACCATATCTAGCTCTAATTCAGATTCTGATTATGAATAGATTGCGTTTAGGATTTGCTGGTTGTCAGTAGCTTGTAGTAGGATCTGCTTGTAATTAGTCTATTTTTGTTTCTGATGTATATAGTTTTGTTTGATTGTAGTGCTTCTTTTTGTAACTTTGTAATCACTCGCCTGAATAAATTTGTTGTTTTGTGCATTTCACTATGCCTTTTGCTTTCCTTTGTGTTTAATTTTATTCTCATATTTTTTTTTCTGTTTCCTTTGCTATTGTCTTCTATATGTACCCGGTTGATTCATGTTGTTATACTTCCAAAGCAGTGAGGACACTGCTCCTCATAGGTTTGGCAGTATGGCAGGTTGTGCCAATGGATAGTTAATGTTAATGCAACTATGTTAAATAAAATTTGTGAAAATAAAGTGAAGTCCCACCTGATTTTTGAAAAAGAGGAATTTCAAAACTTTTTAAAACTAAATATTGTTGTAGCTCTAACATTGTCATGAAACAAATGTCAGAAATTTTCAAAAATTGATGTTTAGTGAACTTGAAAAGAGAGAAAACTGTGAGGATATTCCCCGAAAATTTGACGGAAGACCATACCTAGTGAGATTTGGGCTTGAATAAAAATTTCTTTGAGTGTTTTGGCAATTTTTCTGCTCTAAGGACTGATTGGTTCTAGTCTTTTTCACTAGAAGTTAGACAAATCTAAGTTGAAACAACTTGATAGCATTCATGAAATTTAGGACATGAAGCGAGGCCATCCTTTGAATAGTTTGAGCCTAAGAATTCCCACCTTTGAACTGGCTTTGATACACAGTATTTGAGCTTTAAAAATCCAAGTTTTTCTTCGATAAAAACTAAAAAAATTGGACCCAAAAACCTTAGTGACCTGATACAGCCTAACCCCATCCTATGATTTTAGAAGGTGAAGGTGAAAGAGTTGAAGAAGGTAGAGCTGGTTTGATATTTGATTGAAGGAGAAGAAAACACATTAAATGGCAGTGTGTATCAGATGTACAGTTGTGCATTCCAACCCATAAAAAGAAAAAGAAAGAAAAACAAAAAAGTAAAAAATATATATATATATATATGAGAGAGAAGTCATTTCATTAATTATTTTAAAAAAGAAGAGAAGAAGCTGGCCACTTTGGCTCTTAAAATTCAAAAAGAACATAGAATTATGCTGAAATGAAGGTAGTGAAGTTGCAAATCACCCCCTTACCTTACTGATTTCTCAAAATTTGAATCCTTTCATTCCCTTTTCTCTATAAACCTCACCCATAAGCCACATTACAACCTAATGAAAAGACCTTACTGATCTGAAATGGATTGAGCTATCATTTGGAGATGAGGATTTGTTTAATCTATGGTGAAAAGAGTTAGAGGAGTTCAGAAATTAGAGTAATGTCTATGCTCATGCTTGCAATCCTATTTGAGGCTGTAACTGCTCTTGAGCTGTGTGAAATGATACACCCTTCTATTCTATTTTGAATGATAGCCCTAATGAGCTTTGGGTCTGAAATTAGGTTGTTGAGGGCATTATCAAAAAAAAATTCTCAAATTGATGGTAAGCTATGCACTAATGTTCACATATAAGTCCTTGACATGAGCTGATTGATAATGAAGGAATTACAGTAGAATTTCATATTTAAATTACTACTTTACTCTTGAGAATCCTCTAGAAAATTGAATGAGAAAGGTGAAGACTGAATTTTATTTTGCTTAAATTTTATTTTAACATTTTGCATTGATATTAACTGATTCATTGGAGAAGTTTGCGGCTAACTTCACTGCAAACCCTCAAGAGATTTCACTCCTCCACTAGGGATCACATAGGGGTAAAAGGCTTGATGCATATGCTAAATGCATCTGTATTCCCTACAGAAGTGACATTTTTCATTTTCAATAATTGCTTTTAATTTCTCCTTTGCTCAGGTACTAGCAAAGCTTAGGTTTGGGGGTGTGTTAAGCAGTGAAAAATATCACTTTTCACCTCCTAACCTGACCTTTGATGGACCTTTGAGTTGACTAATAATGTGTTTTGAGTGTATTTTGTAGATAAGCAACAAATTATAGTCTTAGTACAGACATCCACCTAAAATGGCCAAAGAAGCAATCTACTACTCAAACATGTGCTCAAATAGCCCAAAGGCCAGCCAATCAAAAAATCCACAGAGCCTTAGAAATTCATGGGAATGTCCTGAGCCCAACTGAGTATGTTTGGGACCAAGTGTAGTGTTGTGTAAATTAAGTTGTACCCGCAAGTGCACGAATCATGATGTAGTCAGTGGGTGCAGAGTATGAGATCGTTCCCACGAGGATCGGTTAGAAAATTTAGAAGAGAGAAATAGTGACTAATTAAAAGAACAGGCATAGATTTATCACAATAACTACTAATCTAACACTTTGAAAGCTTTTAACGAATGGGATAAATACTAGTGAAACTAAAGATTTAATGAAATAATGAAAGATAAGGATTGGGATACTAAATCTTCCCATCGTAGGTTTATCATTTATGATATACAAATTTGTGATGAAGATAGAAGATTTATAAAAGATGTTGGGATCTAAACACCTACGGATTCTACAATACAGATCCGAGATCAAGGAGATGTGTGATTAACATCCCATGGGTGTATGATTAACACTCACATCTTAGAAAAGTACTTAGAATCAGATCTCAGGGTAAAGTCCACACTACAGATTTGAGATCAAGGAGATGTGTGATTAACATCCCGCGAGTGTATGATTAACACTCACACCTTAGAAAGTGGTAGAATTTATCCTGAGGCAGAAGAGATTAGGATAACAACTCCATTGCAAATCTGAGGTTACTGGGCATGATTAGCTCCCGTATCTCAAAAGTCAAAGAAATATTATCCATAGATAGATAGAATCAGTGTCCACTAGAAAATAATATCATCATCATAGATTTATATTATAATAAATGAGTACCTCGGATGGAAGTCATTAGATCCCTATCCTTAAACGAGATTAGCCACTCATAATAAAAGTAAATGATATAATTGAAAAATAGATCAACATCAACATTTAAAATACCGTAAAAAGAGCTTTAATAAATTCCACAAACAGCTTTAATCCAAGTTTCTTATGGCTCTTCGTTTGAATGCAGATAAATAAAACTATTCTAAAATCTAACACCCGGAAATAAAAAATGCTCTCACAAACTTAAAGCGGAAGAACAGAACTTTGAAAAAAATGCAAAGATGGAAGATCCCCTTGCGAATCCTCAAATTTTTCTTTAAATAGCATCCAGATCCGTAACTAAAATTCAAATTCAAATTTAAATTCGAACTTGGTCGATTGATCGACTAAAATGGTCGATTGATCGACCAAGATAAATTTATAATTTTCAAATTTAAATTCTTCCGGATTATGTCGATCAATCGACCAAAAATGGTCGATCAATCGACCTAGTCAAATGGTCAATCTCCTCTACTTTTGCTTCACTCGTCCAGTTCCTTTCAACTTTTTGCACTATTTTACCCTTCTTAATGTGTTTAATGGCCACTTTATCCTGAAACTTAGAAAATTTGTGAAATCATGTTAGCTAGTTTTCATCGGATGCCTATGTGTAGATTTTTAGGGGTGAAATATCGTCATATTTCACTGCACATCATACCCCCAAACCTACACTTTGCTAGTCCTCGAGCAAAGAAGTGGATAACCAAAACTGAAGAGTAAACTAACAACCTAAGAAAAATAAAGAATGCAACTTTCGTAGGGAGCACGATTACATTTAGCATATGCAACAAGCCTTTAAACCGCTAGGTGATCCCTAGTGGAGGAGTTTTGTCTCCTGAGGGTTTTCAGTGAAGTTACTCACAAACTTTAAAATATTTTATATAATTGATTCGTGTGGAATTTGTTAATTGATCTCATTATGTATTTTCTCCACAAATAATGCATATGTCATGTCATTTTAATTGCTGCTTAGTTAAGTTAAGTTAATGTTTCAATTTACAGATAAATTTCTCACCCATCTTTAGATGTGTCACGTGTAATCATCAGATCAAATTCTACTTATCTGAGAATTTATCTCACTTGTGAACTGCATAGATTTAAGTTTTGATTCAATCCTCACAATAAGTGTACTCTCAAAATAGAAATTCTTTGATGATGGGTGTCGTATTTTCACACATGTGAGGGATCAATACAAAACAGAATAAATAGGTCTCACATGACACGCGATGCACGTTATAAATCAAATCACAAATAAATCTCATAGGAACAGACACTTGTATATTCTAAACATGTCAGATTAAGTGTCATAGGTATCATATATTTATTCTCCATCAGGCAGTTACTAATGCAAGATCGGATCATGAAGGTCTTTTTTATAAGGTTGTAATGTGGCTAGGTAAGGGTAAGAAAGAAAGGGAAGTTGGGATTCAAAGTTTCTGAGAAATTTGAAAGAATCAACTCTCATTTTTCTATTTCTCTCTTTTATTCTTTTATGCTTTCTCACTGCTTTTCTGTTTGTCTCAACTCCCTTTTTATTCTTTCCTCACTTTACTTCTTTTGATTTTTGCACCTCCTATATTCCCCCTTTTCTTTTTTTTTTACACCACTTTCTCAGTGATCACCACAGCTTAAGGCCTCTTTACTTACTTTATTTTTTTCTCATTCCTCATTCCCAATTTCTCAGAAATAAACAGGGTAAAGTTGAATTTTTAGAAATGTTGAAGGATTAGAGATTAATGTGGCTTATCAAAGAATTTTTAAAGGTAAATTTTTCAAATGGGCTCAAAGGGGTACTAGCAAGATAAATTTATCTAAGGTGGGGCATTTTAGGCACAATCGAGCCAAAGATGGCCTCCAATCATATCCTCAAAAGATAGAAACTCTGCCTATTTGTCTTGAACAAACATATAGTACGTTCTAGCACAATGATTTGAATTTTAACGTCATACAAAGTCACAAGTCAGATTAAAAAGTATGAGATTATGCAAGAATAATTCGTACTTAAAGACAACTCTGAGTGTATGTATGCTCTCATCAAGGACAGGAAATTAGCTCTAAAGCTCACACGGTTTTAATCTCCACTAAAATCCTTACAGTTCACAATTTCAGATAAGTTTTCATGATTTAAGCGCTTTGAACTGAGTCAAGCACCATAACTTCTTAAGAGTGGGTTTAAAATTTTATGTCAATTTTTACCTTAGCTTTTCTCTCCTAAGAGCAATGAAATGAAATGATATTTAATATTCTTTTAATGAGACTGCATAATTTATCCATTTTAAATTCCACACGATCAACCATATAAAAGTTTTCTTGGATGGATCTTTACTTCGCTCAGTCGATCGATCGACCAGCTTGGTCAATTGATTGACTAAATCTGATTTTTTTTTTTTTTTTTTTAAACATTTAAAATATTCACATTACCACCCCCAAACCTATGATGTGCAATGTCCTCATTGGACCAAAATTAAGGGGGGACCCCCAAACCTGCAATTAAAGTTCTCACAGACCAAAAAGGCAAAGGAAGTGGCACGCATTAGTGAAACTAAAAGAGAATTTATTAAGAAAATTACTGGAAATTACACTTATTCAAACCAGAAAATATGAAATCTTAAAGCTACCTAAAAACAGAAAATATGCAGAACTAAAAATAAAACCTAAAAATCCTCATACATCCTAAAGGCTATTAATTTCTTTTTTTTTTTTTTTTTTTTCTTAAACATCAGTTCCTAACCCTGGCCTTGGTTTTGGAAAAGCAAAATTCCACATCTCTTCGGTGATACTCCCCGGATTCAAAGAATCAGGAGTCACATCCAGGGGCGGCGGTGTTGATGGGTTGGTCGTACTACTCATGGCCAGATCCTGAAGTGTTGGAGCCGAATACAACTTTGCCCAAGTGTCAGTTGATATGAGATCAATAACCTCCTTTGGTCTTAATTTAGGAATAAATGCAACTAATGGAGTTGGTGGTGGTATCGATGAAGAGGAAGGAATGGGTGATGGTGATTTTGTGATAGGAGATGGGGATGAAATCGGATCCAAATCAATCATCTCCATATCGCTGGAGAAGATCGGTGTGGGCTTGACTGATCTATTGGCTCTTTTTCGTGCTGGCTCATCCCAAAGCTGAAGAGGTACAGGATCAAGATCTACCACATTGATGTTGGTTAGATCAAGTGGAGATTGTGATCCAGTAGCCCGTTCCCTTTTTCTTGATGTTTCATTTATCTTTCTCAAAGTTGACCTTGTAAAATGGGTTCTTCCGGCCATTGATAATATATGAGAATGAGGAGATGAATTAATGATGTAAAGTTTAGGCAAAGTTTCAGAGTTTTTGATATAAATAGAGAAAGAGTGTTTGAGATTTGCTAAAAGACTCCTAGGAAGGAAAACAAAGTGTCTTGAAATATTAAACTTCTAAAAAGATTGGGAACGGATTATTTTTTATTTTTTTATTTTTTTCTCTTTTTTTTTGGCAAGTGTATTGGTCGATTGATCGATTGATCAACTAAAATGGTCAATTATGATGACTTTATATAACCTCGATTGATCGACAAAAGATGGTCAATCAATCGAGAGGTTAACCAAACAAAGAGTCATCAAAAGAATTTTGTTTTTTTGCAAAGTCGATTGATTGACCGGTCGATTGATCGACTAATAAAACTTACGCAGAATGTAACACTAAAATGAAACTTTCTTTTGATTTTCCATTGATGAGTGTTTTTTTTTTTTTTTTTTCCTTTTTTTTTTTTTTTTTTTTTATAAATCCTAATCCTACATACACTGAAAAACAGAAATCCTATTCCTAATAAAACTTAAAAAATAAAATTCTAAAACTAAAAATTAACACAAATACTGGAAAAAGAAAAATCTAATCCTAATTATCTTCTTCATCTTCCTCAGCCTGCCTCGCCCGTGCCCTCATCTCATTGAAGCCATCAGGCCACAATCTTTGGCCCAATTGGTGCATGAAGGCCCGATCATATCGGCCGTGATGGAGATTAAGATTGTATTGCCGCTACTGCTCGTCTATCAAGGAGTTGATCTGAGCCTGCATTAATTTGAGGGAAACTCCCTCATTGCGAACTGGTTTTGGCACTGGCTCGGCTATAGCTTTTTCTTGGTGCACTCGACGGCGCTGACGTGCAGGAGGAGCAGCCTGTGCATCAATATTTCCCAACATACGCATGCTACGATTCCATTGCGTCGGCCCATAGTGATAAAATGGAAGGTTCCCAATATTATCATCAAGATAAAAAAGGGAACCAAAGAAAATGCAAAAGTTGCATCACCAGATGGGAAAAATAGAGGAGTGCCGCATCACCAGCAGGAGGATTTACAATTTCATCGTGGCATCGCCACATTGAATCATGCAGAAACCAAGGAATATTGAGCCATGATCGCTTGTAGCCACCATACAATGCTTTCACCTGAGGTCCAGTTCTTTCATTGGCATGACCTCGTGGGCAAAGACTACAAGAAACGATAATGTCCCAAAATAGAATATCGTGTGGGAGAGCTGATCATTTGGTAGCAAGTCCTCTTGATGCATATACGCCATTGCACATATCATCAATCATCGGCCCTTGATCAGCATTGAGCTCTTTCCCAAGTTCGTGATTCAAAGGACGCTTAGCAATAATTCCAAACACATCCATGATCGTATCCGGATAAATTTTCCTCTTCCAGCCGTCAATGGAGATGGTGAAATGGGCATCATCATGAGTATCGATCGATGCACTTTTCTACCTCATATTTTTATATAATAGGTGAACTACCCATTCCGAGACATTGATTTCTAGAGGCGTCAGCAGAAAGTGCAGATTGAGGGCAGCGATGTATGCAAGCGAGATTGCACACTCTGGCATTGCACCGAATGTCGACACATCATACGTGTATTCAAACGAGATCCCTTTTGTGGCAAAACGACCCTTTGGTCATTCTCAAAAAATTCCTTCTAGACGCTGAGGAAGTCCTGTAGACGAGGATGATGCCATCTCGAAGAATGTTGGAAAGTAGGAGAAGATTAAGAATGTGAAAGAGAATGTGAAAGAGAAAGGATGCTCGGTCCTTTAAATAGAAATGGAGGCATTGTTTCGTTATGGACACAATGTATATGTCGATTGATCGATATATATATATATATATCGATCGATCGACACAGAAATTGAAAAGACGCTCCTTTAAAGTCTACGATTTCCAATAAATGTCGATCGATCGACCTTTTAAGGTCGATTGATCGACACTTACCATTGCGCTTCCCCAGGCATTGGAATTGAATTCTGAGAAAGTCGATTGATCAACCTGACATGTCGATCGATCGACAACTGCGCATGTAGAGTATGAAACGATGTGACACTTAAATCACCTTGGGAAAACACGACGTTTAGAGTCGATCAATTGACTACGAACATCAATTGATTGATACTAAAGACAAATAAAGAAAACCCTAAAACCATTCATATCATAAATTCCACATTTAATATCGATTGATCGACAAAAGTGGTCGATCAATCGACCACTCGTTTGATTGTCGATTGATCGACTAAATCCGATTTTATTTATTATTTTTTTTTACATGGGTTGCCTCCCAAGAAGTGCTAAGTTTAATGTCGCCAGCCCGAAATTTCAAATTTTTAAATTTTATCCTGATTGATCGGGATTCCTCAGCACAATTTCATCAAAATTTTCAATAAAATTCTCCAAAAATGGTTTTACCCGTTGCCCATTAACTCGAAACTTACTTTCATTTCACAAGTTACATAGTTCAACCGCTCCATTTGAAAATATCCGATTCACCAGGAATGGATCGATCCATCGGGTTTTGAGCTTTCCTGGGAATAAATGGAGTCTTGATTTATATAACAGTACCTTCTGTCCCATAGTGAATGATTTCCTGATAATAGACTAATCATGAACACGCTTCATGTGGTCTTTGTAGGACCTGACACAATCATATGCATCAGCTCTTATTTCTTCCAATTCTGTAACTTCAAGTTTTCGCTTCTCACCCGCTTTGTGCAAGTCAAAATTTAAAACCTAACAGCCCAATAGGCCCGATGTTCCAATTCAACAGGTAAATGACAATCTTTGCCAAAAACCATTCTATAAGGGGACATTCCTATGGGAGCCTTGAACGCTGTCCGATATGCCTAGAGTGCGTTGTTTAATTTCAACGACCAATCCTTCCGATTAGGCTTTATCATTTTCTCTAAGATACGTTTGATTTCCCGATTCGAAACCTCGACCTATCCACTGGTTTGAGGGTGATATGGTGTAGCCACTTTGTGTGTGATCCCGTACTTTTTCATGAGCTGCTCAAACACTTTATTACAGAAGTGTTTTCCACCATCGTTAATAATCGAGCGTGGTGTACCGAATCTTGGAAATATCTCATTCTTAAGAAATTTAACAACCACTCTGTGATCGTTGGTTTTGTAGGACATTGCTTCAACCCATTTTGAAACATAATCCACAACAACTAGGATGTATAAATTTCCAAACGAATTCAGGAATGGACCCATGAAGTCTATTCCCCATACATCAAACAGTTCGACTTCCATGATTGGATTTAAAGGCATCATATTTCTTTTTGAAATTCTGCCTAACATTTGACAGTTACTGCATGAAATACAGTGCTGGTGACAATCTTTAAAGATTGTTGGCCAATAAAATCCACATTGGATAATTTTAGTCGCAGTCTTTCTTGAGCTAAAATGTCCTCCATAGGACAACTAATGACAGAATGAAATAATTTTTGACTGCTCCTGTTCCGAAATGCATCTTCTGATAATTTAATCAGCACAATATTTAAATAAGTATGGGTCCTCGAAAAAATAATGTTTAGCTCGTGCTAGAAAAACTGCTTTCTCGTTTTTATTCCAATGCTTAGGTATCTGATCTGTCGCCAAATAGTTGACCAAATCCGCGCACCACGATAAATGTTCAGCAGCGAGCAATTGTTCATCAGGAAAATTTTCTAGAATCGGAATCAGATCATCATATTTTTCAACAATAATTCGAGATAAATGGTCAGCAACCACATTTTTTTATCCCTTTTTATCTTTGATTTCTAGATCGAATTCTTGTAAAAGTAAAATCCATCGGATTAAACGGGCTTTTACATCCTTCTTTGCAAAGAGGTAGCGAAGAGTTGCATGATCAATAAACACTACAACTTTTGATCCCAACAAATAGGATCGAAACTTATCCAGGGCAAAGACGACTGCTAGGAGTTCCTTTTCTGTGGTAGAATAATTCAGTTGCGCATCATTGAGAGTGCGACTCGCATAGTAGATGACATGCGGCACTTTCTTTACCCTTTGTCCCAGAATAGCTTCGATTGCATAATCTGATGCGTCACACATGATTTCGAAAGGGAGCATCCAATCTGGAGATAGGATTATAGGAGCTTTGACCAATTCTGCCTTGATAATTTCAAAGGCACTTTGGCACTTTTCATCAAAGATGAATGAGACATCTTTAGATAGTAGACTGCACAATGATTTTACAATTTTACTGAAATCCTTTACAAAATACCGATAAAAACCGGCATGTCCAAGGAAAGACCTTACTTCATTGACTATTCTGGGTGGCGGAAGGTTTGAAATTAGTTCTACGTTCGCCTTGTCCACCTCAATGCCTTAGGATGATATGATATGTTCCAAAACAATACCATTTTGCTCCATAAAATGATACTTTTTCCAATTCAGAACAAGATTCTTCTCTTGATATCTCGCAAGAACAAGGGATAAATGGTACAAACAATCACTGAAATTATCTCTATAAATAGAGAAATCATCCATGAAGACTTCAAGGCACCTCTCCACCATATCTAAAAATATACTCAGCATACATCTTTGAAATATAGCTGGAGCATTGCAAAGTCCGAAAGGCATCCTTCGGTAGGAAAATGTTTCAAAGGGACATGTAAATGTCGTCTTCTCTTGATCTTCTTGTGCAATAACTATCTGATTATATCCATAATATCAATGAAGGAAACAATAATATTGATACCCAGCCAATCTCTCGAGCATTTGATCAATGAATGGGAGGAGAAAGTGATCTTTTCTGATCATTGAATTCAACTTTCTATAATCGATACACACTCTCTACCCAGTATGAGCTTTGGTTGGTACCAGCTCATTCTCCTCGTTCTTCACCAAAGTTACTCCAGACTTTTTGTATACTACTTGTGTCGGGCTCACCCATGTGCTATCAGAAATTGGATATATGATCCCAACGTCTAGTAGCTTAATAACCTCTTTTCTCACCACATCTTGCATTATTGGATTTAATCTATATTGTGGTTCTCTAGAGGGTTTTGAATTCGGTGCATACACACCGTTGGGCTAATTCCTTTAATGTCTTTGATAGACCACCCGATTGCACTTTTATGATCTTTGAGTACTTCGATGAGCTTTTCTTCTTGATCCTCATTCAAATTTGCAGAAATAATCACTGGCTCAGTTTCATCTGTACCCAAGTATGTATATTTCAAATCTGTCAGGAGAGATTTTAGTTCTAGCCTTGATTTCTCTCCTTCATTTGATTCTTCTTGACTTTCTTCCTCCTTTACTTGATCTTTCAATTGACATTTATTTTCTCCCAAGAGTGGCGTTGAGTCTAACATTTTATTAACTTCGTGTATCACCTGATCCACATCGAAGTCTTTACCAAAATGTGCTAAACAGGCCTCTAGAGGGTCCTCGTATTCTGAAATAAAGAATTTATTTTCCATTCGATGTTGCTAGGAATGGTCTTCCTAAAATTATCGGAACATTATTTCTGTGTTGAAGAATTGGTTTCGTATCTAAGACAACAAAATCGACTAGAAAGTAGAAAGTATCTACTTTGATAAGGACATCCTCGACTATTCCCCTAGGAATTTTAATTGACCTATCTATAAGTTGAAGGGTCATAGCTGTGGGTTTAAGTTCTCCCAACTCAACTACCTTGTACACAGTGTATGGCAACAGATTGACACTTGCTCCAAGGTCTAGAAGGGCTTGATCAATGCGATTCTCCCCTATGATGATTGAAATTGTAGGACATCCAGGGTCCTTGTATTTAATTGGAAGTCTCACTTGCAAAACTGAGTTTACCTGCTCTGCTAAGAAAGCTTTCTTCGGGACATTAGTCTTTCGCTTGATCGTGACCAAATCTTTTAGAAATTTTGCATATGATGGTACTTGCTGAATGACATCTAGGAAGGGGATATTTACCTTCAGTTGCTTGAACATTTCAATGATTCCTTCCTAATCATGATTCTTCTTTGGCCGCATTAACCTTTGAGGGTATGGGGCCTTGGGCATGAAATTCTTTTCTCTCTCACTCTTATCTTTGATCTTTTTCTTTTGCTTCTCTTGTTCTTCAATTTCTTCGTTCATCTCTATTTTGCCTTCCTGTTCAGGCTTCTCATCTTCTTCTGACATTTCCACTCTATTGTCGATTTGTTTTCCAGATTTCAATAGGGTGATTGCCTTGATTTGTTGTTGGCTTTCTTCCTGAGATGAAGTCGGGGTTTGCTCAATAGCCATCTGCCCTCTTGGATTCGAAATTGGTTGGCTTGGGAATGATCCCTTCTCTCTCTCAAAGAGGAGCGTCACCAATTGCCCAATTTGTGTCTCTATCCTTGAGATTGAAGAGGTACTGGATTGGATGAACTTCCACATATCCTCACTTTGAGGATATTGATTCTGAGACTGACATGGTGCAACATTTCCTTATTGATTATTGAATCCCGGTGGTGGAAAATTTTGTGCGACACCAGGTTTACTCGTGGCTTGTGAGAATTTGTAATTCTGGTTCGATTGCCTGGGTTGCACACTTTGATTTTGATTCTGGTGAAATTGATTTCCTCCTCCATAGTGTTGTTGCTGGAATTATCCCTGACCAAACTGTGGTTTTGGTCCCTGATTGAAATTTTTTATTCGAGTACAAATTCATCCCTTGACCTCTGCCTTGAGGTCTTTGATTTCCCTATTTCCATGAGAAATTCTGATGATATTACCAACTGTTTGGATTGTTTTCATTGAAAACATTTCCCTGATTTCACCCGTAAGCGTTCAATGCATTCAATTGCTCACTAGGATCTTCCGAGTAAAATTGCATTGGCGGGCAACTGTTTGATGTGTGCATTGGACTTGCACAATATGAGCATGGATCTAGTAGCACGTTTACAATACTTACGTTTTTCTTTAATTTCAATTCCTCAACTTGTTGAGTGAGGAAATCTATTTTTGCCATTAGATCGGTATTTCTTTCACCACATACAATCCTCCTTTCTTTGCTGAGCTTTCTGCTTGATCTCAATGCTTGCTTGGCTGATCTCGACTGTTGGAGAAATCCCATTGCTGTGAATCTTCAGCTAACTTTTCCAAGAATCGATTAGATTTAGTTTCTCTCAATCCCAAGATTCCTCCATTGTTCATGGATTCAATCAGATGTCAATTGGCCTGATCCAGTCCATTGTAAAAACATTGGACCAATCGCCATTTTGAGAATCCGTGGTGAGGACATTTCAATAAGATATCCATGAATCTATCCCAACCTTCATAAAATCTCTCATCATCTTCTTTTGTAAAATCAATGATTTCACGTCTTAAGGTGTTATTTTTTGCCATAGGAAAGAATTTTGATAAAAATTTCTTAACCATCTGATCCCAGGTGGTTATGGATCTAGCTAGTAAAGAGTTTAACCATGCCTTGGCCTTATCCTTTATGGAAAAAGGGAATAGGCGTAGTCTCACAAATTCCTCATTGAAATTTTGATACACTGAAGAACAGACTTCGTTGAAGTCTTTGATGTGTTAGTACGGATCTTTTCTTTCCATACCATGAAAAATTGGAAGGATTTGAATCACATTGGTACGGATTTCAAACCTGCCACCAGCTGTGGCGGGATATGTGATACAAGAAGGGATATTTGTAGTGATTGGAGCAAACAACTCCCTCAGAGTTGGTTCCTCCTCATTTTCATGTTGTTGATTTTCACAACCGTTTGCATTCATTTTGAATTGAATTGATGCTTCGGTTCTAGATTCTCGTCCTGTTCTAACCTCTTTTCGATTCGAACGACAAGTTCGCTCAATCTCTGAATTGAAAGGTTCTAAAGATTTATCTCTAGAAGACCTCGTTTGCATACACGAGCTGCGTAGATTTTTGCTTCTGTTAATCCTTGTTCGATTGACCGATTGTTTAGGTCGATCGATTGAGAGAATTGAAATTTATTTTTATTATTTTTTTTTTCTCGATTGATTGAGGATTCAAAATTTGAATTTTTTAAATTTGAAAGAAATGTTTTTCTTTATTTTTTTATTTTATATTCAAAAAATTCACAATTCGGAGATTACAAATGAGATTTTTACAAATATTGTGGAGTCAATTGATCGACTGTTTAGGTCGATTGATCGACCAAAAATTCTTTTATACATAAGAGATAATCAGTGCGAAATTTTACTGAGTCGATTGATCGACTGTTTAGCTCGATTAATCAACCACAAAATTTTTTTCTCAAATTTTTTATTTTATTACTTTTTTTAACAAAGTTACTGAAGTTAAACTTACAAAGGTTCTTAGAAATAATTTTCTATTTCCAAAATTTTTTTTTTTCGATTGCCCAGTTCCCTGGCAGCGGCACAAAAAACTTATTGTGTAAATTAAGTTGTACTCGCAAGTGCACGAATCGTGATGTAGTCAGTGGGTGCGGAGTACGAGATCGTTCCCATGAGGATTGGTTAGAAAATTTAGAAGAGAGAAATAGTGACTAATTAAAAGAACAGGCATAGATTTATCACAGTAACTACTAATCTAACACTTTGAAAGCTTTTGACGAATGGGGTAAATACTAGTGAAACTAAAGATTTAATGAAATAATGAAAGATAAGGATTGGGATACTAAATCTTCCCATCGTAGGTTTATCATTTATGATATACAAATTTGTGATGAAGATAGAAGATTTATAAAAGATGCTTGGGATCTAAACACCTACAGATTCTACAATACAGATCCGAGATCAAGGAGATGTGTGATTAACATCCCATGGGTGTATGATTAACACTCACATCTCAGAAAAGTACTTAGAATCAGATCTCAGGGTAAAGTCCACACTACAGATTTGAGATCAAGGAGATGTGTGATTAACATCCCGCGAGTGTATGATTAACACTCACACCTCAGAAAGTGGTAGAATTTATCCTGAGGCAGAAGAGATTAGGATAACATCTCCATTGCAAATCTGAGGTTACTGGGCATGATTAGCTCCCGTATCTCAGAAGTCGAGGAAATATTATCCATAGAATGATAGAATCAAAGTCCACTACAAAATAATATCTTCATCACAAATTTATATTATAATAAATGAGTACCTCGGATGGAAGTCATTAGATCCCTATCCTTAAACGAGATTAGCCAGTCATAATAAAAGTAAATGACATAATTAAAAAATACATCAACTTCAACATTTAAAATACCGTAAAAGGAGCTTTAACAAATTCCACAAATAGCTTTAACCCAAGTTTCGTATGGCTCCTCGTTTGAATGCAGATAAATAAAACTATTCTCAAATCTAACACCCGAAAATAAAAAATGCTCTCACAAACTTAAAGCGGAAGAACAGAACTTTGAAAAAAATGCAAAGACGAAAGATCCCCTTACGAATCCTCAGATTTTTCTTTAAATAGCATCCAGATCCGTAACTAAAATTCAAATTCAAATATAAATTTGAACTTGGTCGATTGATCGACTAAAATGGTCGATCGATCGACCAAGATAAATTTGTAATTTTCAAATTTAAATTCTTCCGGATTATGTCGATCAATCGACCAAAAAGAGTCAATCAATCGACCTAATCAAATGGTCAATCTCCTCTATTTTTGCTTCACTCGTCCAGTTCCTTTCAACTTTTTACACCATTTTACCCTTCTTAATGTGTTTAATGGGCCACTTTTCCTTAAACTTAGAAAACTTGCTAAATCATGTTAGATAGCTTTCATCGGATGGCTAAATGTAGATTTTTAGGGGTGAAATATCGTCATATTTCACTGCACATCATGCAGTTGCATGGAATGAAGATTGAACCCACCAAGAGGCTGCTGAGTGTGAAACAAATGAACAACAACAACACAGAATTGTATGCCAGTTGTGGAAACAAAGGATACAACCTATCGAGAGGTTAATTTGACCTGTTGACAGGTTTGGATGCTTAGATTAAGCTATCAAGAGGTTAGAAGCACAACAGAAGATCCTGTCGAGGGCTTCCCAGTACCTGTCGAGAAGTTCTAAAAGTGCATGCTTACCTGTCGAGAGATTCTTAAGATTGGTTTATAAGCAGTCGAGAGGTGTGGGGGTGAAAGAGTGAAGAATTCAAGAGGTTCACAGAACCTATCGAGTTGCATAAAGCATCCTATCGAGAGGATACCTGGAGATGCAGGGGAAGTCGAGAAGTCCCAACAACATCTCAAGAGGTTATATTGAACCTGTCGACTAGTGCAAGGTAACTTGTCGACACCTTACCTGAAGCTACAGCCATGGGCACGAGGTTGAGAGCAACCTGTCGAGAAGCAGACCAACCTATCGAAAGCCCAACTGGAGCTTTACAAATAGGTCGACAGGATTGAGAAAACTTGTTGAGTGGATTGAAGGAGCCTGGAAAGAAGATGAGAATTCCTGTCCACCTGTCGAGAATAGTTGCCAACCTATCAACTAGTGCAACTCAACCTATCGAGAGCTACTCCATCCTATTGAAATGAATGTCAAGCAGACTCAGAACCAGTAGAGAGGTTCCCTAAACCTCTCGACAATAGAATTTGGAACTTCTCAGTTCCTCTCACAGCTGCTGCAAAACTCTAGTGCTTTGTGCACACTTTCCAAAGCACATCAGCAACCCCTGGGGGTACTTTTGGAACCTAAATGCACACAAATGGGAACCCTCCAACTACATCACATGTACTTGCCAGTTTTGGACCAATGAAGGAAGAGCTTCTAGAAGAGAAATTAGCCACATCAGCAGTTGGAATAACTGAAATATTCCCTTGAGCTCTGATTGGCTGAAATAGATTTGAGGAAAGAGTATAAATAGAGAAGGAATTGCACTAAAAATTCATCCAGAAATTGAGAGAACCAGAGCCAATACAAAATTCCATTTTTCCTCCAAAAATTCCCTCTCTCTTCCTTCTTTCCCCTTTCTCTCCTTTGCCAATCATGGTTGACTAAACCTCTTCAGTAGCTAGGGTGAGGTTGAGAGCTGTAAATTGAGAGTTTCAAAGGGTTTGTGAGGGATTGTATGTTGCACAGATTGCAGATCTGAGCACAATAGGGTTGTAAGTTGTATTATTATAATGTAATTATAGATTTTAAAGGTGATTCTGTAGCATCCCCGAAATTTGGACATTTAACAGTGACCTCGGGACGCATGCCCGATTGATCGTAGATTGGACCAAGTGAAAGTCAACACGATGACTTTGGTTAGAATGGTCAAGATGTTAACAAACACATGTGTGTAGTATTGGAAATAGTTTGGAGATCACATACAGCTATTTAGGGTGTATGTGCTTAACACCAAGGCTAAGGAAAGGTTAAAAGGGCTTAATAACTAAAGAGAAGTTATTCCTATTTGTTTTGGTTGGTGTGGAGTTAAGAAGAGAGAGAGAGAGAGAGAGAGTAAGGAGGAGTAAATGCAAGAAAATTAGTGTGGATTCCAAATTGAAGACAAATTTGAGCATTTAACATCGGATTCGACGTGTTGGAACTCGTTGGAGTCAAAGCTAGGAGCCCTAGCCTTTGAGCCAACCATTGTGTCAACCATGGGTTGATTTAAGGTGAGTTCTTATTTGATTTTAAAAGTGCATGTTGTACATTAAATTTTTATTTAAATGATGAGTTAAAGAAGTGGGAAAGAAGGAAAATAGAAAGGAATGAAAGCAGGAAGAAATGCCCGCAAAGTGCTGCATTTCTTACCCAATCGATTGATCGATTTGGAAAATCAATCAATTGATTTTGGCCTGGAAGTTAGTTGGGCAAAGAGACCCGAAACCGATTGATCGATTTTAAAATCGATCAATCGATTTTTGAAATTTGATTAATCGATTGAAAATCGATTAATCTTCTGAGCACTTCCAGTGACTGGAAAATGAAAGCTTGGGAAAACCAATTGATCAATTTGAGAAATTGATCAATCGATTTTGGAAATTTGATTAATCGATTTGGATCGATTAATCAATTTTGGGATTTCGATTGATCAATTTTGGAGATCGGTCAATCGATTTGAAGCAGTTTCTGTGAGTTTTTATTTTAGACTTTAAGGTTCAAGGAGGGTCTTGTACATTCATTTATGCATCTTTATTGACGCTTTGCTTATGCTATGGTGTACCATAGGTGGTAGGAGTGCATGCAAGCATGGGGAACCGTGTTGGACCTTGATGCTTGGATATTCAGACACATGAGATAGGGAATGCCTTGAACATGTAATTTAAGAGCAAGAACATGTATGTAGTGATATAGAAATATAAGCATGCATCTAAAATGTGAATCCTAAGAGTGTGTGTGTGTGTGTGTGAACACAAAGTAAGGTAAATAAGTATGACGTCCCTAGGGGATGTAAATATGAGAAAGGCATCTGTCTTATGCATTGACTTGGACATCCCAAGGATGTATGTGATCATGTAAAGCAAAGAGAATGAGAATGATAAGGCCTAATTTACTATAATTAGCACAATCACACGGTGAATAACTATATGTAATCAATTTAATATTTAAGGTTTGGAGAATACCCCACTGACATGGCGGGATACCTACGACTGATGCGGCAGGATGTCCATGACAGGTACAGCGGCCAATCTGTACACCAGTTGGATATCCCAGGGATGTATGTACTTATGTATGAGATAAACTCCATCGCCTATGAAAAAGGGACCTAGATAGTATTAAAAGATATGAAAATGGTCTGATTAGATGATGATGGAGGGTATTCCATCGGGCGCCTAACGCTATAGTAAGTCGGAGAATATTTAAGCTATGCTTTAAATCTTTAGGCTGAATCATTGTGGTTAATGAACAAGTTGAGAACAAATAAAACATGTAAAGTAATAGTAACATCCAATGCATCTTTTCTGTCATTTAAAAAAAATTTCTAGTAAATTTATTAATACATCATGCTGTTAAAAATTATGAAATATATGTGAGAGTTTAACTTATATGTTCATTTAGTTATTTCCCTATTTAGCTATGATGTAGCTCACCCTTCAGACTATAGGTCACAGGTCCTGTGCTTGCTCCTCCTACTGCTTCTGGAGGAGTAAATCCGAAGGATTCAGATTACGTACCCGCAAAGGATCAGGAGCCCCCTCCTGAGGACTTCTTCTAGGAGATATCTGGGCATACTTTAATATAGTTTTTGAGAGAGTACTGTGCGGCTTGGTTTTTCAAGCTAAATATTTTGAGAAAATGAAATTAAATGAATGATATATATATATTCTTTTGGCAAACCATCTAGGGTGACCCTATTTTTATCACCGATGGTTCGGGTCGGTTCTTCTACTCATGTAGTGGGATGGGATTAGAACTGTCTTTTGAGATTTTGCTAAATATATCATTAATGTATGAGAGATTTAGTTAGATTCAGTTCTTATGCTTTACTATTGCTTGGTTATACCAGTGTTCCGTGCAAGATTAAGGGGCACGACCTTGAGGGTCGTGCTGATGGCACGGGTTTCAGGGTACCAAAATCTGGGCTGTCACAGATTTTGATCTAAATTTCACTTTTTTATATTTGATTTCCCTAGATTAGATACTCCTGTGGATGTTTGAGTGTGTAGCCTGGCACCCACAACATCTGCAATAGTTTACCTATTCCAATCATGATCCTTGAATTGAGACAATCTTTGGGATGATTTATGGCCATTCAAATGGACAGATCAGAACCTTAGGATTGCTTCAATTCTTTGGTTGAGATTAGATTCTTATACCTTGCATCTAAGCTTGTAGCCAAATGAAGGATTATAGCAAATCTATCCTAAGCACTACCTTTGATTCAATTGATTTTTATTTCAATCTTTTCCATTCCCATGAATTTGAGTTCAATCAGATCTGGATCATTTTATATTTATTTTTTTTAGTTCTTAGTTAAGTGATAAATCTTGGAAACCTCTCCTCTTTCCTATTTTTGATTTAGTTTAAATTAGGATAGAGTGTCAGATCTGTCATAGATTTGGAGATTTACCTTATTTCAAAGTACATTTCCCTGTGGACCTACCTTGACTTATCTATTAAAACTTGCTGCAACAGCCCTGATTCTTGCAAGACTGCTTGCTTACCTTGAGCCCATACCTCTATACTTTGTCCTCTTATTTTGATGTTTTAACCCTTTAATAGTTGTAAGGTAAGTAAGCCAACAATAAGCATGGTATGTGTGGAAAAGGCTAACTCAGAATAAGAAGCATTCGTTTGGACTTCATGTGAGGTAGGAAAAACTTTGTAACATGTGCATTTATTACAACTTGCATAGATTTAGTGATGTAATGGAAATGTGTGTGATTTTTGAATTTTTTCATTTGATAAGCATAAAGTTTATTTTATGGTTTTAAATAAGAAAAGTGTGTGTGTTTGTGCACTCAAGAGAACTATGCGTGTGTGTGTGAAATCAGCTATGTGTGCGTGTGTGAAATTAGCAAGATGCCTATGTGTGTGTGTGAACTTTGAGTTTTCCAACTCCAAAACTAATTATAAAATATCACTTGCCACGGTGATAAACTATAAGTTAATTTCGTACTTTGTTTTAAGGTTCATGAGTGAATACCCAACCGACGTGGCAGGATATCCGTGACCGATGCGGCAGGATATCTGTAACTGGTACGGCGGGATATCCGTACAATTATGCTCCCGCTCCCGGACGGCGGGATATCCATTCAATTCTTACTGATTTGCGGTAAAATTTCCTTCGGCAAAAGCTTCCCTCTTACGAAGGGACTTAGGCATCAAACAAATGGTTCATTGAACGACGATGGTGGTATTCCCATCGGTATATTTATGCGGCTCTCGATGCTATATATGCTCAAGATTTTATTTAAGTGATCAGTTTAAGTTTTTCTTTTGTTATGAGTATAAGTTTTAGAAATCATGTGTTTAAACATTGAAATCTGCATTTGATATCCGTTTTGCTTTAAGTCAAATACCTTTAAATTGTGAGTCCTTATTTGAAAATCATGTTCTATTATGTCATGAGATATATGCGTGATGTGATAATATGCATGCGATTGATGTTTCCTTACTGAGCTTTGATGTTAGCTCATCTTTCGACTATATGTCACAGGTACAGGTGTAGATCAGGATTGGGTGCCGGTGAAGGGAGCAAGATCTCCCGTTTGAGGAATTCTACCTTAGGTGAGGACTTTGGCTGGGCATATTTTGGATTTGACGATGGTGGATTTTGGGGTCTTTTGGATTTTGAACTTGGTATGTCCGGGGATTAAATACAGTGTAAGATTTGTTTTGTAAGTATGTTTTAGAAGCTACTGTTTAGGTGATGGTCAGCCATCACTGGTAGTTTTCTTTTCGGCCCATTTATTTAGTCATTATGTATCAAAGGAAACCTTTATTTTTGCTATATATATCTATGCTTTGACTCTACATTTTGTAGGTGCACCAAGTATTTCTATATTTGGATTGTGAAGTGCGATCCGACGGTTCGATTTTCCCTGAGTTTCAGAAGTAAGAAAGAAAAAAAAAATGCACATGAGGATTGTGGAAACAAGAAAATCGGGCTGCCACAAACGAGGTAAAAGTTATAACGCTTTCCGAGTATAGTAAACTTTAGAATCCTACAATTCCATATTTGAACCAATCTTTTGATTTCTGGACCTAATCATGGCAAAGAGTGCAAAAAAAATAATTTCTACGCATGAAATCTGGACCAATCCTTAAATGTTCACATTTGAGCTAATTATCCTAATTAACAATCAATTTCATCATGGCATGGATATTGAAAAATTAAAATTTGCATACATCTTTGACTACATTTTGAAAACTATGGCAAAATAAATTTTTTTTATGGTTTAAAAACAAGGTATTGATGGTATATACAAAACAATGGTTTAAGTATATAATGCAAGATAGTTAAGATCATAAACCACACGTTAGGCACAAAACCCCCAAATCTGAATGGTGTAATGCCCTCATTTCACAAACAATAAACATTAAAAATAGCAAGGGGGCAACCAAGGAAGAAGAAAGAATTTTGGGATTTAGGGTTTGGAATGGTAGAAAATAAAATTTTTATCGGTCACCGGGCTTGATAAAGCCCTGAAACCTCATATTTCGACCGATTGAAACCTTTCGACCGGTCAAATTTATATATGTCCCTCAAAACAACCTCTTCTCTGAGGCTACTTCTTGAATTAAACCAGTCAAAATCATTTTGACCGGTCGGAATGTTGTTTCCTCCTTTGGTTTATGAGCACATTGATCGATCGAATCAGTTTTGACCGATTGAAATTTGGTAGAGAACATGGTTCTCAGCCTACATTTCACAGATACTTACCAAATTTTATCTTTATTTATTTATATTATTTATTTATTTAGTTATTTACATATATATATATATATATATATCTTTATTATTATTTTTTATTTTTTTAAATAACCTAACTAATGGAAACTGAAAACACACACCTTAGCCTCTCACTGCATCCTGTGACAAGCCTTGGCAACCTCAAGCCTTTGATCTCCCAATCTGTGGCCTCTCGCGGTGACCCGTGATAAGCCTTGATTGTCATAGCTCAGATTTCCTAACACCGAAACCCGGACCGTCGGATCGACTCTAAGGCCGATCCCCGAACGAAACACCTAGCACATCTATATTACAAAAGGGAAACAAAGCACAACATAACTAACAAAAGAAATCTCCAATTCTAATTTATCAAAGTAGCGCTCAAAATGACGGTTCTAATTCTATGCAAGTGCACATGGGTAAAAGAACCGAAAAAAACCACCAGTAAGGGCTATCCCTTACGAAACATGGTTCACAAAACAATTATACAAAAGTGTCTCCAAAAACTTATATTCTTTACAAAACATGGCTAAACTATACCCTAAACCAAATTTCCAAGGCCAGACCTACCCAGGCCTTGCACAAATGAAATAATTCTCTGGATGAGGCTCTTGATCCTCCTTCCCAGGAGAGTAATCAAAATCCTCCTTGTCTTGGTCTTCCGTGCCCAAATCTTCACCTGTACCTGTGACGTATAGTTGAGGAATGAGCTTTATCTAAGCTCAATAGGGAGAAACTAATAGCATGCATTTCTTATCAAAGTATATATATCTCATGACATAAATGAAAACATGGTTTTTCCTTACTGGTAATCCAATTTCAAAAGCATTGAACTGAGCAACGTAATTTATTAGTGCACAATTTAAGATGACTGAATGAAACAAACATTTTTCTTAGTGAAGGAAGCTTATCATATGCACATCTACTGATTCACGTAACGCCGAGAAAGAAACTTAAAGTGTTTTACTTAAGTAATTACTCGAGCACGTATAATATCGAGTCCCCGATAGAATACCCACCATCGTCGTTCATTTGAACCATTCGCATATGATGCCCAAGGTCCCAACAAAGATGGACGCTTGTGCCAAACATAGATTTTACCGTTGGCCGGTATGATTTCACAATTCATGCCAAGGTTATACGGATATCTCTGCAGTACCGGTCATGGATATCCCGCCATGTCGGTCGCAGATATACCGCCATGTCGGTCGAGTATTCACATATAAACCTCAAATTATCATGCATAACTTATAGCTTATCACAGTGTGATGTGCTAAGTATAATTAAGTTTGAATGTTAAAACTAAAACAAAATCTTTCACCCACTTATCTAAATGAATCATGAAAGATTCCATATGGTAGCACATTGCTAAAACAATGCTTGTGAGGTTTTCTCATCACAATGCATTCTCAAAATCACACGCACATTAACACATTCACATTTGGGTCTTAAAACAATTTATGCTTATATGCTGACAAAACTTATCATATCATAACACACATGCCATTGATATCGAATATACAAGTTATAGGGATTTCCCTACCTCGACCCGAAGTCACAAGTGAAGTCTTTCAACCCGATCTAGCCTCAACCTCTCACAAGCACAAGGTCAACCTAACACATAAACTCATAGTTCATACGGCAGAAATGATGTGAAACAGAAAGATATAAGATCTCTTCACAATCCCTCAGACAAAACACAACAAAATCCTGAATCTGACAAATTTGATCGATCGATCTCCTATTTAAATCGATCAAAATCCAAATTTGATCGATCAAAATATATTCGATCGGTCGAATCCCTCAGAGTCCAAAGTCTAGCACTATAGTCTCGATCAAATGATTTGTAATTCGATCGATCAGATCTCAAATTTTATCGATCGAAATATATTTCGATCGGTTGAATCCGAACAACAAAAATTTTAAATCCCTATTATATACGTTTCGATCGATCGAGTGTGGGACTCGTTCGGTCGAAAAACATTTTGTTCGATCGAATCTTATTTCGATCGAACCAATTTCTCCAGAAATCATATTCCACTATCTCAGGTCAATTTTGATCGCTCGAATTCAATTTTGATCGATCAAAATTTACAGATTTAATCAAATCTTTGGTTTTCTCAGTTCATATCCATTCTTTCTCAAATTTGTCATTGTTTCTTATAATTTTTCGATCACAAATAAATGAAAAACCTACCTAATGTTAATTCACAACTTAATATGAATTTCTTACCTCAAATTTATCGATCTCCTGATCTACAAACTCAACTCCAATCTAGGGTTTGTGTGGAACATGTGGGGATTGGTTTAATTCTCAATCTTTACTTCGTGCATGGCTCGCATAATCACATCCATGCGATTTGAAACCAAAGAACCTTCACTCTCCTCTCTCTTCATAAATTCTAATCATAAGAAATAAAGGGAATTAAATGCAAGGCCTTCACTTGCATTTCTTTCCTTATAACTAAGCCCCAGGCTTGGGTGCTAAGCTGCTACACCAAACATAAGTATATGTCATTCGCCTATGGTCCAAAAACCTTCTAATTTCATCTCTTCACATAAGATCTAAATTCACTTACATTACTCAATGTCTTGCACGATCTTCGACGTACGAAAAATCAGTCACGTGCACCGAGGCAAACTGTTCAAAGACCAAATTTTATGGGGTATTACATTCTCCCCACCTTAGGAATTTTCATCCTTGAAAATGGTTCTACAATAAGGTGAAAGACCCAAAAAGGTGACCTCGAAGGTACCACACATGGCTAAATGAACAAGTTACTAAATTAAAATTCCCACATACACACCACGATCATTCAACCTTATTCGTGCCCTACAAGAAATTACAATTATAGTAGCACGAATGGTGGAATTATCTATAGCTGTTCAGGTCTACATAATCCCATCATTTAACCTGCATAAGGGCCGATATCACAACGTCCATTTCACAATTCAAAAAAATTTGCATTGATGCACATCAAAAACAAGAACGGTGTAATCACACTTACCAATAACTATCGAAAAAGGATTATCCTAGTCTGTAACATCCAAAAAGATATAAAAATGTGGCAACCATGCCACCATGGTTATAAGGTTATACAATTATCCCAAAAATTTCAAACTTTCAAAAATAAAATCTTTCATAAATGCTCATAAAAATCTTCTAAGCATGTCAATCATCAGCCCCTCCCTCCGCTCCGGTAGGGTCATCTGCTCCACCCTTGTCGTCGGCTCCATCCGCATCGTCGACTCCATCCGCTTGTAGATCGAACACACTAGAATGCATCATGGTCATCCATTGGAGGTAGTTCATCGAGTACATATGGTGCATGGTGTCCTCCAATATGAGCTCCTTGTAATCGAGTCGACGATTTAATCGACGGTTGCTCTCCGTAATGAGGGCTGCTAACTCTTCAATGGTCATGCCGGTAGCCTGCTAATGTGGTGGAGACACGGGAATGCGAGAATATTGAGTTGGAGGTATGATTTCTAGATGATCCTGATAAGGTGCATCCTGAGTGGACTACTCATGCTCTGGGGCATCTTGGGAAAGCTATTCAGGATCTAGAGCGCCCTGAACCAGCTGCTCTTGGGCTTGGGGAGGAATAGGAGCAGGAGGTACTTGTGGAGCCGATTGGAGTCGTGGCTTTAATCGATTATAAGTTTTCTTCCAATGTTTAAAAGTAAACAGCTCCACGTTATCCGATGATTTAGGCTCACGAGGAGAAATCATATGCGCAGCACTCCTTGAATACTGCTCAAGCATGCTAGAGATGAGGCATGCATAGGGGATGTACTCTTTCGGCTTATCCGCCCCCTCTAACATTTTCACTCTGGCATGTTTCATGCCTTCAAAAACCACTTTCGCGACATTAAACCACCGCCCCTCAAACACTGAGAACAATGCCTGCATTATTACTCCAAGTCTCTCGGTCTTATGGCATATGTTGTACAAGTTACACTTAATAATCGTGTCGAGCATCCACATATAACTAGGCAAATCAGCTTGGTTGCTTGACCAGATCAAACTCGTCCTTGAATCATTCATGCGACTATCACTAGGCGAGGTATTTGTGGGGTGTTTGGGGGTAATAGGTCAACGTCGTTGCCATAACTGTCAAAGCACTCCAAGACTTTACATGCCATCTTATGGGTGAAAATGTAGCTTTTTCCATCGTTCTTGGTACAAAGGGTATTGGGGTTTATCTCGTCTTAGACGACTGTCTCGTCTTAGGAGCCATTGGTCTCTGAAGAAAATAAAACCTAGGGTTCCCAAAAGTAGATTCAAACTTGAATTACAAGGTTACAAATTATGGCTTTACCTGTTAGATGAGGTTTAGATTCAACCTCATGAAGGATCCACGCTTGAATGATTATTCCTCTGATCTCCAAGAAGAAGCACAAGAAAAGCCCTAAAAATTTCTAAAATTTTCAAACCTAAAAGGTTCAATTTACTTAAATACTGTGTGATTCCATCGATCGAATTCAATTTTGATCGTTCAAAATCGACTTAGATAAAATAGGACCATGATTTTGATCGAACGAATTTAATTTTGATCGATCGAGTTCTAACTTTTGATCGAACGATTTATTTTTGATCAGTCTGA
Source organism: Chloranthus sessilifolius (assembly GCA_021018995.1). Lineage (NCBI taxonomy): Eukaryota > Viridiplantae > Streptophyta > Magnoliopsida > Chloranthales > Chloranthaceae > Chloranthus > Chloranthus sessilifolius. The sequence continues at coordinate 92,722,331 of CM037585.1, read as the reverse complement.
TTTCTCAGGCTACCCCTGACCCTTACTGGTTTCGATCAAACAAATCTAAAATTTGATTGAACGAATTCCCAATTCAATCGAACGATTTTAGTTTTGATCGAACGAATTTTAAATTTGCCTTATTCTAGTGTAAAAACATTCTCTGTTTGGTGGTTTCGATTGATCGATTTGCACTTCAATTTATCAAGTTTAACTTCGAACGGTCGAATTTTGACAGAACACTTGAAATTTGTATTTTTCAATTTCCTTTTTGATTTGTGGCTTCTAAACTTCAAATTTGTTAGATGCCTCTTGACTTTTATTAACTAATAGAATTATTTTACATGTAATAAGAGTAGCAAAAAGACTTTTACAATTCATGCTCTGTCCTCGTTCATTGAAACAACAACGGGTACTGGTTGCCAATCTCGGCTTCGCGCTCCCAAGTACCTTCCTCTTTAGAATGGTTCTTCCATTGGACTAGCACTAAGGGAATCCATTTTGTACATAACACTTGTTCAATTTGATAAAAAATCTGCATTGGTTCCTCCACAACTGTCAAATATTTGTAGACTTCAATCGGTGGCGCATCGAGTACATGAGTCGGATCCCTCACGTATTTTCGTAGCATAGAAACGTGAAACACGTTGGGTACTTTATTGAGTTGCGGGGGTAAAGTGACCCTATATGCAACTTTGCCAACTTTTCCCAATACTTCGAACGGTCCAATGTAGTGGGGACTTAGCTTCCCACACTTTCCAAAATGCATCACACCCTTCATCGGCGAAATCTTCACAAATACAAGATCTCCTACTTGGAAATCCACTCTTGTTATCTTGATTTCGGCATAACTCTTCTGCCGACTCTGAACTGTCTTAATTCTTTCTCAAATTATGTGAACAGTTTCAGCATTTCTCTTGATTACTTCTGGTCCCCATATAAATTTCTTGTCGAATTCTTCCCAATTGATCAGAGATCTACATCTCCGTTCATACAGTGCTTCATACGGAGCCATCCCAATGCTCTACTGAAAACTGTTATTATATGCAAATTCAATCAGTCGTTGATGTTGATCCCATGATCCATGAAAATTGATCATGCATGCTCTAAGCATATCTTTAATAATCTGATTGACTCTCTTAGTCTGACTATCGGTCTGCGGATGAAATGCCAAAGTCCAATCTCGTGCCCATGCCTTCTTAGAATCTTTGCTAAAATATTGAGATATATATTGGGTTACGATCTGAAATGATGCGTGTAGGAATGCCGTGTAGTCGGATGATTTCTCTCGTATACAAATCCACCAGTTTGCTTGTCGTATATGTTGTGTTGTAGGGCAGGAAATGTGTCGACTTCATTAGTCGATCAACGACTACCCATATAGCACTGTGGCGCTTCACCATCTTTGGTAATCCTACAATGAAGTCCATAAAGATTGACTCCCATTTCCACTTAGGTATTGGCAAAGGTTACAATAGACCTGCTGGGTGTTTATGATCCACCTTTACTTGCTGACACACCAAGCATTTAGAAACATATTCGGCGATATCTTTCTTCAATCCTCTCCACCAATAATTCTTTCTCAAATCCTAGTACATCTTGGTATCGCCAGGATGAATAGCATATTTGGACTTATAGGCTTCATCTAAAATTGTTCGCCACAGATCGGCATCAATCAGGATGCATAGACGTCCTCGAAATAGCAATGATCCATCTTCCTCAATAGAAAAGTCTACGCTAGTGTCGTCAGTCACGCCTTGCCTGATCTTTAACAATTCGGCATCTTTCATCTGAAGTTCGTAGATGCGGTAAAAAATTATTGGTCTGATCATGATGTTAGCCAACAATGCACTAGAGACTTTCACCTCGATATTCTTATCGAACAATGAAATGTCTTCGAACAATTTCCAGTGACAAAGTCCCGCAATAAGATCAGCTAACTAAGCCGAGTTCTTTTGACTCAAGGCATCTGCCACGATGTTTGCTTTATCGGGGTGATACTGAATAGAACAGTCGTATTTCATGAGAAATTCAATCCACCTCCGTTGCCTCATGTTCAAATCTTACTACATAAATAAGTATTTGAGGCTTTTATGGTCTATGAAAATCTCGAAGGTTTCATCGTATAGGTAGTGTCTCCAGATTTTAAGTGCAAAGATCACCGCGGCTAACTCAAGATCATGCGTCAGATAGTTCTTTTCATGCTCTTTCAACTGTCTCGACCCATAAGCTATAACCATCTTATTCTGATATAGCACACAACTCAACCCATTATATGACACATCACTATAAACTACAAACTCCCCACTGCCTGATAGAATCACTAGTACTAGTGCAGAGGTAAGCCGTTTCTTCTGTTCCCGGAAACTCTCTTCACATGCACTAGTCCACTCAAATTTAACATCCTTTCTTATAAGTCACATGAGCGATCCTGAAATCTTAGAAAATCCTTCCACAAATCTTCGGTAATACCTAGCCAGACTGAGAAAACTACGAATCTCAGTCATAGTCTTTGGTTGTTCCCAATCTACCACTGCCTCAATCTTTGCTGGATCAACTGTCACACCAACTTCTGAAACTACATGGCCTAGAAAGCCCACTTTCTCTAACCAAAACTCACACTTACTGAGTTTGGTGTATAACTAATGCTCACGTAGTGTCTGTAATGCAATGCGTATGTGTTGGTCATGCTCTTCTCTGGACCTTGAATAAATGAGAAGTCGTCTATGAACACAACTACGCACATATCAAGGCGTGGCCTAAACACCCTGTTCATAAGATCCATAAATGAAGCTAGTGCGTTCGTTAAACCAAAAGGCATCACCAGAAACTCATAATGCCCATATCTGGTTCTGAATGTAGTCTTCTGAATATCTTTAGCCTTCACTTTCAACTAATGATACCCCAATCTCAAATTGATCTTCGTAAAGAATTTTGCCCCTTGCAACTGATCAAATAGATCATTAATCTTGGGTAAGGGGTACCTATTCTTGATTGTTAGCTTGTTCAATTGCCGATAGTGTTAAGTGAAAAATATCATATTTCACCTCCTCACCTGACCTTTGAGGGACCCTTGAGCTGACAAATAAGGTGTTTTGAGTGTGTTTTGTAAATAAGCATTAAATTATAGCCTTAGTGCAGACATCCATCTAAAAAGGCCAAAGAAGCGATCTGTTGCTCAACATGAGTTCATACAACCCAAAGGCCAGCCAATCAAGTGATCCATAGAGCTTTAGAAGTTCAAGAGAACGTCATGGATCCAACTGGGTATGCTTGGGACCAAGTGCAGTTGTAAGGAATGATGATTGAACCCACCAAGAGGCGACTAAGTGTTGACAGATGAAAGACAGCACACCAAATATGTGTGCCAGCTATGGAAACGCAAGGAAGAACATATCGAGAGGACACTCCAAGCTTTCGAGAGGTTGGGTTACTCAAATACCAATCTGTCCAGAGGTTCCCAGTACTTGTCGAGAGGTTTTGGAGATAAAAGTTAAGCTGTTGAGAGGTTCCATGAACCTATCGAAAGGATTAGAGTGTGTGCTCCAACCTATCGAGGAGTTAGAAGGTAAAGAAGCTAAGCTGTCGAGAGGTTCTAGAGACAAAAGTAAAGATCATGTCGAGAGGTTGGAAGAGCAATGCAATGCAACCTGTCGATAACTTACCTGAAGCTACGCTCATGCTCGCGAGGTTCAACCAACTGTTGAGTGCTATTTCCAACCAGTCGAAAGCTCAATGGGAGCTTTACAAAGATGTCGACAGGATTTTGTATAACCTGTCAAGAGGATGTAATGAGATTGAATAGAAGGTGAAAACGGGCTCCAATCCTATCGACTAGTGAAACTAAGTGTCACAAGTAGTCGACAGGATTTTATATAACCATTTGAGAGGATGAATGGAGAACTGGATAGAAGATAGAGATGTACTCTAATCCTGTCGACTAGTCAGCTGAACTTCTTGAGAAGTCTCCAAACCTGTCGAAAGCCACTTCAACCTGTCAATGAGAACACCAAGCAGTCTCAGAACCTATTAAGAGGTTCCCTGAACCTCTCGACACTCGAATTGGGAACATCTCAGTTCCTTTCACATCAGCTGTCAACTTCAAAATTTTGTGCACGAGTTCTAAGGCATGTTAATGACCCTTGGGGGTATTTTTGGAATACAAATACACATGAATGGGAACCCTCTAACTGCATCACATATGCCTACCAATTTTTGACCAATCGGAAAGAGCTTCTAGAAGAGAAATCAGCCACATAAGTAGCTCAGAATAATAGAGTTATTCGCTTGAGCTCTGATTGGTTGAAACAGATCTAAGAAGAGAGGAGAAGAGTATAAAAGCTTGAAGAATTTACAGAGCTAGCATTCAAAAATTGAGAGAACCAGAGCCAAATTCGATCTCCATTTTCCCTCCAAAAATTCCCTCTCTTCCATCTTCCCCCATTCTCTTTTTAGCCAATCATGGTTGGCTAAACTCCTTTAGTAGCTAGGGTGAGGTTGAGAGTTGTAAATTGAGAGTTTCAGAGGCTGTGCAGATGGATTATATGTTGCACAGATTGCAGATCTGAGTATACTAGGATTGTAAGTTGAGTTATTACAATGTAATTATGGTTTTCTAAGGTGATTTTAATCTATATTTCACTTTTTCGTATTTTATTTCCCTGGATTAGATATTCTTGTGAATGCTTAAGCTTGTAGCCTGGCACCCATAGCATCTGCAATAGTTTACCTGTTCTGATCAAGACCCTGGAATTGGAACAATTTATGGGATGATCTGTGGCCACTGAAATGGATAGATCATAGCCTTAGGATTTCTTCAATTCTCTGGTTGAGAGTGGATCCTTATACCTTGCCTCTGAGCTTGTCGCCAGATTAAGGATTGCTACAAATCTGTCCTATGCACTACGTTTGATTCAATTAATTTTCAGTAAAGACCAAAAATCCCTAGCTGTTATTCTCCATCTTTTGATTTTAATCTTTTTTCTCCATTCCCTTAAATCTGAGTTCAATCAGATATGGATCATTTTATATTTGATTTTTGTAGTTCTTAGTAAAGTGACAAATCTTATAAACCTCTCTTCTTTCCTATTTTGATTAAGTCTAAATTAGGATGGAGTGCCAGATCTGTCATAGATCTGGAGATTTACCTCATTTCAAAACACATTTCCTTATGGACCTACCTGACTTACCTATTAAAACTTGCTGTAACAGCCCTGGTTCTTATAAGACTACTTGCTTGCCTTAAGCCTACTTTGCTATAGTTTGTTCATTTAATTTGTTGTTTTAACCATTTAATAATTGTAAGGTAACCAAGACAACTTGTTTTTGGCATTGCTGCCGGGAATCTGTGTTTTTAAAAAAGTGGTTGATCTAAGTTTTTCTTATTTTAGATTTAGATTTTTTATTGCCTATTTTGTGTTTGACTAATTGCTACTGTAGTTTTGTGTAGTTTAATTTTGTGATTGTAGATCTTGATTTGTTGTTTTGAAAGGAGCATTGTGCCAATTTGAGGAGCAAGTTGTGCTTAAGTTTGCATTTTTTAACTCTGTTTACATTTCTAGAGATTGCTCCCTTAGATCCTGAAGTTGAGAGACTTCTCAGACTTAAGTAACCTATACACACACCTGTGGTTGATTTTGATAGCTCTGTAATGGGTGAGCAACCTAGGACATTGAAGGAATTCAATACACCAAGGGTTTACAACTCCCTCTTCTACATTCAATTCCTTGCTGTCTAAGGGAACTATGAGATCAAATCCTCCATAATACAGATTCTCCCCTCATATCATGGTCTGAGTAAAGAAGATTCATATAAGCGCATTGATAAATTTTTAGGACTGTGCACTACCTTCAACATTGCAGGTTTGGGCGAGGAAGCAACCAAGTTGAGACTCTTTCCTTTTTAATTAAAGGATAGAGCCATAACTTGGTTTTCAATGCTCCCAACCAATAGTATTTAGTCCTGAAATTACCTTCAATGTCAGTTCTTTGCCAAGTTATTTCCTATGTCCAAAACATGTCAGCTGAGGAAGAGGATAATCTCATTTACTCAAGCCCCAACTGAAGACTTTCACCAAGCATGGGAGAGATTTAAAGAACTCTTAAAGCAATGTCCCCATCACCGAATTACTTAATGGCAACTTGTCCAAAGTTTCTATTAAGGAATTGATCCCAAGAGCAAAGATATGGTTGATATCTCATGTGGTGGTACATACCTCCACAAGATAACTAATGAGGCTTGAGAGTTGTTTGATATCATTAGTGAAACCTCCATGCAAAGGGAGACCTTGTAAAGGGACTTTGAGTCCCCTAGATCAGTGAGAGAGCATACTACAAGAGGAAAACTATATGAGGTGAGTGGATACAATGATTACGAAATGAAAGTGGACAGTTTGACTCAAAAGTTTGATAAGCTCATGGGAGTAATGCAGTCTCCAATGGCTACCAAAGTGGAGGAGGCATGTGTGATATGCCAGTCCCCCACTCACTCCCTCGAAGAATGTCCCATTGTTGTCTAATTTCCAGACCTTATGATGGAACATGTGAATGTTGCTCAATCCTTTGGACAATAGCCTACTGCTGGTTATCAGTAGAGAAAGCACCCCAATTTAAGGTGAAGAGAAGATACCTTCTAAAACCAACAGTAGCAGCAGCCACATCAACAACCCATGCCTTATAGGAATGCCCAGCCATACCAGCAGAATTATTTCCCAAGGTCCCAATACCAATAGCCTATAGCTTAGCCAATGGTTCAACATGTGCATCAAAGTGCACCAGCCCCAGCACCCTCTAGATCCCTCACATTTGAAGAGCAAGTTCTGGCTTCAGTGCAGAATTAGGCCCTTTGTCACAAATTGTCAACTCTCATAGCCAAAGTATTAAAAAGATAGAGGAGCACCTTGGTCATCTATCTAATACTTTAACTAAGAGAGAGGAGGAAAGACTGTCAAGTCAGCCCATTAACAACCCAAGAGGGCAGTACCTGGTGGGTGAGACTTTTTTCCATGAAGAAGCTAAATCTGTCACCACGTTGAGAAGTGGAAGGCTGGTTGATAACCAAGTTGGTGTTGAACCTGATGAGAAAAGTGTAGCCCATAGAGATATGCAGCAAGAGTAGCATATAAAAATTAAGGGGGGTGTTGATGTGCCCCAACAAAAAACTGAAAAAACAATAAAGAGAAATTTGATGAGCTTGCTAAGGCAGCAAATGGGAGAGCAGTTCCCCATTTGCCATTTCCCAATGTGCTTCAAGCACCTTCTCCTTTTGATAAGGAGAATGCTAAAGTGGAGGAGATGATGGAAACATTTAAACAAATAAAGATCAACTTGCCTTTACTTGATGCTATCAAGCAAGTTCCAGCCTATACAAAGTTCTTGACAGAATTGTGCTCCCACAAAAGACAGTTTAGGATACACCTATCCAACGTCTTTTATGTTGAGAAAAGGAACCAAGTATTGTCCATTGTAACCCCAACCAAGCTGCAAGGCCCTGGAGTTCCCACAATCCCATGCATCATTGGGGATCATACCATTGAGAAGGCCTTGTTAGATCTAGGAGCTAGTGTAAACCTACTTTCATATTCAGTTTATGAGAAGTTAGGCTTGGGGGAATTGAAGCCTGCACATGTGGTGCTACAACTAGCTGATAGATCTGAGAGGATGCCTATGGGAATGATAGAGGATGTATTAGTTGGGGTTGATAAGATTTTTTACCCAGCAAATTTTTTGGTGCTTGACATAGAGCTAAGCAAGTGCACCTCTTCTATTCCTGTGATTTTGGTCAAGCCCTTCTTGGTCATTGCCAATGCTTGTATTCAGTATAGATCAGGAGTAATGGAGGTTTCATTTGGTAACATGAAAGTGAAATTAAATGTTTACAATGCATCCAATCTGCCTCACTTGGATAGTGAGGATTACTTTTTAATTGATGTTTTTGATGAGCTTGTGGAAGAGACTTTGCCCAAGCTGCTACATGGTGATGATTTTTATATTATTTTTGAGAATGTGTGGAGTGAGATTGTGGAAGAGAAGGCCCCCACACCCATGGTTGAAGAGGTGAAAGCCTTACTTTCTGATATGGGGCCAGCAACCAGGTATCCTCCTTGGAAACCTGTTGTATTGCCTCTTCCACCAGCATCAAAGGTACCTTTGTTGCCTTCTCTCATATGTCCACTAGATATAGAGTAGAAATAGCTACCTAAGACCTTGAAATATATTTTTTTGGAGGCAAACTAAAAATTTCCAATGATCATTTCTTCCTCTCTCACTGATGAGCAAGAGGAAGAACTGTTGTGTGTTTTAAAGAAACATAAGAGAGCAATAGGCTGGACTATTGTTGACCTTGGGGGTATCAAAACCTACTCTGTGTATGCATAAAATCTACTTGAAAGAGAGTTTCAAACCCTCTAGAGAAATACAGAGAAAATTGAACCCCCGCATGCAAGAAGTGGTCAAATTGTTAGATGCTGGAGTCATCTACCCTATTTCAGATTCCGAATGGGTGACACATACTCAGGTGGTCCCCAAGAAATCTGGAATTACTGTGATAAAAACTAATTCTGGTGAGCTTGTTCCAACTAGGGTAACCACTGGTTGTGAGGGTGTGTATAGACTATCAGAAGCTCAATTTGAAAATTAGAAAAAATCACTTTCCTGTACCCTTTATTGACCAAAATTTAGATAAATTGGCAGGCAAGGCTTTCTATTATTTTCTTGATGGATATTCGGGGTATAACCAAATCCTTGTTTATCCATAAGATCAAGAAAAGACAAATTTCACTTGCCCATTTGGCACCTTTGCCTATAGAAGGATGTCATTTGGACTGTGCAATGCCCCTACAACTTTCCAAAGGTGCATGTATGCTATATTTTTTGACATGATTGATCAGCTTTTAGAGATATTCATAGATGATTTCTCTATTTTTAGGGACAGTTGTAGCCTATGTCTACACCATCTCAGCCTTGTGCTGCAGATATGTGAGGAAACCAACTTGGTGTTAAGTTGGGAAAAGAGTCATTTCATGGTCAATCAAGGCATTGTCCTTGGCCATGTGGTTTCTCACAGAGGCGTTGAGGTAGACAAGGCTAAAATTGATCTAATTGCACATTTGCCCCCACCAAAAATTGTGAAACAAGTCAGATCATTCTTAGGGCATGTTGGATTCTATAGGAGATTCATCAAGGATTTTAGCAAGATCGCAAAACCTCTTCGTCACCTTTTGTGCCAAGAGGCTCCCTTTGAGTTTGATGATGAATGTCTTCTGGCTTTTGAGCTTTTAAAAGGTTTTTTAATATTTACACCTATCCTTCAAGCACCTGATTTTTCTCTACCATTCGAGCTGATGTGTGATGCATCAGATTTTGTTATTGGTGCAGTCTTGGGACATAGGAAGGATAAGGCCCCTTCTGTGATTTCTTATGCAAGTAAAATCATGATTGATGTTTAGTTAAATTATACCACAACTGAGAAGGAATTATTGGAAATTATCTATGCCTTGGAGAAATTCAGGTCTTATGTGTTGGGATCTAGGATAGTGGTGTTCATAGACTACTCAGCCTTGAAGTACCTTTTATCTAAAAAGGATGCAAAGCCAAGATTAATCAGATGGATCCTCCTATTACAGGAGTTTGATCTTGAGATTAGGGATAAAAAAGGGGTTGAAAATATGGTTACAGACCACTTATCCAGGATCCTAGCTGAGGAGTTTGATAGGCTTCCTATCAATGATTCTTTCCCTGATGAACAACTGTTTACTATCAGCACCTCTACACCTTGGTTTGCAAACATTGTGAACTACTTGGCTGTTGGTAGGATTCCCCCACATTGGAACAAAATGGACAAGGAGCTATTCTTTTGAGAGATTAAACATTACATGTGGGAGGATCCATACCTATTTAAGCATTGTGTAGACCAAGTGGTGAGGAGATGTGTCCCTAATGATGAATTCCATAGCATACTAACTATGTGTCATGAATAGGCTTGTGGAGGCCACTTCAGTGGGAACAAGACTGCTGCCAAGGTGCTCCAAAGTGGATTTTATTGGCCCACTCTCTTCAAGGATGCATGACAGCATTATAAAGCTTGTGAAAGATGGAAAGTATCCCCAAAAAAAACTCTATGCCGTTGCAGCCTATACTTGTGGTTGAACTCTTTGACATTTGGGGGATTGACTTCATCGGTCCTTTCCTTCCTTCCTATGGATACAATTATATTCTTGTGGTTGTGGATTATGTGTCTAAATGGGTTGAGGCCATAGCCATAAGAACCAATGATCACAAAATTTTCCTCAACTTATTGAAAGACAACATTTTCTCCAAGTTTGACACCCCCAGAGCTATCATTAATGATGAGGGGAGCTATTTCTGCAATAGACACTTTGAAACCTTGCTTAGAAAGAACTCTGTGACACACAAAGTTGCCACCCCATACCACCCACAAACCAGTGGGCAGATAGAAATTTCTAATCGAGATATCAAACACAATTTGGAGAAAACTATGCGAGTTGATATGAAGGACCGGTTTCTGAAGTTACCTGATGCTCTCTGGGCTTATAGGACTGCCTATAAGACCCCAATAGGGATGCCTCCCTTCAGGTTGGTATATGGCAAGGCATGCCATTTACCAATACAACTTGAGCACAAGGCTTATTGGGCTATTAAAGCATTGAACATTGATCTAACTTCTGCTGGCATGCACAGGAAACCCCAACTATCAGAGCTGGAAGAGCTGAGATTGGGGTCTTACTCCAATGAAAGGATCTACATGGTAAAAACTAAGGCTTTCTATGACAAACATTTGCTAAGGAAGGAGTTCACTGCTGGCAACAAGGTATGATTGTTCAATTCTAAATTGAAATTTTTCTCAGGCAAGTCGAGATCCAGATGGGAGGGACCTTACATGGTAGAGCATGTATCCCTATCTGGAGCTGTTGAAATAAAGGATCTCAAAGATGGTAGGATCATGAAAGTTAATGGTCAAAAGCTCAAGCTCTTTGTTGAAAATATAGTAGAGCCTATGCTGACCATTAACCTTCAAGAACCTTGACAACATGTCTGATTTTCAATAATGTATACTATGTATCATAGCTGCTATTTTTATCAGTGCTTATTTTTGTTTCTGTTATAAATCTGGTTGGCATTATAAATATGGCTGCCAATTGCGCTTGATGTTTGCATTTATAAATCATGAGTCCTTCATAAATTGTTTAGAAGCATGAATCAACTCCAAGGCAAGAGAAATCAATGGGAGCTAAATAAACTTGACAAATCTGTGTGTAAATGGATTTGGGAACTGATAAATATCTATTTGAACTAAGAAACTACCTGTCAAGAGGTGTGGAGAACATTTTCACAGGTTCTGAAGGTTCCCAATATGCATTTCGACAAGATCTGGGACCTGTCGAGAGGTTTAAGTAAGTTCCCGACAGGTTCTGAAGGTGTAAATATGATTATCAATAGGATCTATGAACTTGTCGATAGGTTTTGAAGTTTTTTGGGTGCATTGTCGACAAGTTTTGAAGGTTTTTGGGTGCATTATTGACAGGTTCAGAGTACTTGTCAAGAGCTTCTGTGAACCTCTCGAAGTGAATTTTTCTGAAGCCTTGAACTCATCGATAGGATTGAGTGTACCTCTCAAGACATTTAGCTCCTTTTCACTCTTTGACAGGTTGTATCAACCTATCGACACCTTTCCCCCAATCCTGTCGAAACTTGATTTTCATCATTTTAAACCTATCGACAACTCAATTCAGCCATTCAACAGCTTCTCTCTGAGCTTTATTTTCTCTCTGCCAATTTTCATTTTCTTTCTTCTTTCTCTACCTCACTGGTGTCTACTCCAATTATTCGGCCATTGTTCCAATTGCTTTAATTCCTCAAGGGCTACATTTTACACCTAGTCTCTGTCAATTTGGTGTCATGCACATCAAGATCTAAAAACCCTAGGTTTTATGTGGGTAAGTTTTACTTCACCTTCACTCTGTGATTTTCAAGCTCAATACTTTCATTGTTAGTTTGTGTGGTAATTCATTTGGGAAAAAGAGGGTTTCTGTGAATTGTTGAGATATAATTTGTGTGAATTGATTATCTAATGGTTGACCAAGAGGATACCCTTCCCAACCTTTTCAAAGCCCCTTCCAAATCTGCCACCAAAACCACTAGGAAATCTGGTAGGCTAGCTACACAGCCCAAGGAAACCCCACCTGCCAAGAGGAAGCTCAACATGGATAAATATGAGAAACCCAGGAAAGCAAGAAAACTAAGAAGGCCCAAATCACTGAAGAAGTTGTTGAGGAGGCCCTTGAGACAAAACCTAACCCTATACCTGAGTCTGACCATGTGCCTGAAATTCCTGAGCCTAAGCCTAACCCTAAGGAGGAACCTGAAGTCCCTGTGAACCTATCTACTCCTAATGAATTTGTGGATGCTTTAGGCATGATTCTAGAGACAACTGTTGACCTCCCCTATTTTTCTAAGGAAGAGGATTGTAAGGATACTTTGAATTATTTGGTGAAGACAAGCCTGACATGCGTGTTGACCCCATTGAGTGAAAAATCCTACCCTAGGCTGGTCAAGTTGTGATATCAGAACATCAGGAAGAAAACTAAGCCTGGGTCAACTGATCCTTGTCAGGAGATTGTGATTGATAAGCAAAAGATTATTGTGAATTACAGTATTATAGGGTTGGCTTTAGGGGTCCCATCAGTATTTTATACCATTTATGGCCTAGCAGAACTTGAGAGTGTATCCTTTAGAGCTATAGCCAGACACCTGACTCAAGGTATTGTGGGGTCTGGGGAATCCTTCATGAGGAGAGATCTACACCCCAACATGCTATTGATTGATTCGATTATGAGGAAGAACATATATATTAGTGGACATCAGCAAGAGAGGAGAACCCCCATAGTGGATGCCTTGTATTTTTTCTCCAAGGGCCAGTTTATGAATGCCTCCAAGTTGGTGTTTGATGCAATGGTGGATGTGAATGAGAAGATTAGGAAAGTGCGAGCTCTGCCTGGGCTACCTTACAGCAGGCTCATCACTACCTTGCTTAAGAGAGGAAAATTTGTGTTTAAAGAGGATGAGCCTGTGGAGAGGGTGAAGCCAAAAGTTTTTGGGAAGAGGGCTTGGTCTGCCAGCAGGACCCTGATTGGGAAGTGCAAGAACAAGTTAGCAGAGGACCCTAAGATAGAAGCTCCACAAGCAGCCAGCTCAGCTGCAACACCTGGGGCCTCTACTTCAGCTAGTTTAGAGCCTCTCCCTACAACCACTACTAGCCCAGTACCTCCTCCTGAGTTCTCTACATCAGTCACCTCTGAGCCTCTGCTCACATCTGTTGGTCCCAGCTCAGTACCTCCATTTCTACCCTTTGCACCCTTACTCATTCCTTCCACACTTGTGACCTATGTCCCTTTATTCATTCCCTCCACAGCTGTACTTGTGCCTATTATTAGCTCCACTGATGCCAGCCTCACCATCCCCTCCCCTGCCATACCTTCCATCTCAATTTCCATTCCCCTTAGTAGCTAAGCCACCCTTTCAACCATCACCACATCCATACCTCTGTCAGTTACTCTTCTTACCATAGACCCCATCCCTACCTTACCTCCAGCTAGCCCATCCATATTATCTATTGAACCTTTCAGTCCTGCACCTTCCACATCAGCTAATCCATTCACCACTTCTCCACTATCCATACCCTTTGACACTAACACCACCTTCTCCTTCTCACCTACCCATACCTAAGAGCTGGACCACCAGACCATTAAGGGATATTCATCCCTAATTGACTCCATTATAGGGGACATTGGGCATGAATATACCCCCCTACCTAACTCCCCACAACCTACCCATGTCCAGCCTGCTACCTCCCCACCTTTCCAGCATGCTTCCACATCTCCCTTCCAACCCATCCACCTGTTACCCAAGCCCAAGTCCTACCTGAGGCCTCTACCCAAATCCTTTCCCTTCTTACCTCCATCCTTGCCCAACGCTAAACCAACACAGCCAACTAAGCTGCCATGGCCACCTGCCTACAAGCCATCAAATCAACCATAAGCCCTGTTACCCTTACCTCCCAACCTCTTCCAGTCCCTACTCCTACACCCACCCCACCTCCATGTCCTTCAGCCTCAGTCATCAATTGATTAGAGTATAGTATCTGTAATTTCTCAGGAGCAATTAACGCTTGTGACTAAGGATGAAAGATATTTTTTATTGCTTTCTAGTTTAGATTTATTTTTATGCACTTTTACTACATTGTAAACTTCTAAAAGTTTTTTATTTGAATTAATGACTCATATTGAAAATTTGCAGATTAGTGTCACGATTTTTACTTTTCCATCTTTAATTTTCTTGAGTTTGATGGACGCCCAAATTTTAGGAAGATTGTTGATTAGATTAAATCTGTTAAGGAATGTTAGTATTTGATTGATGCCCATATTCTAGAGGGCTGAAATACAGTGTAACGGTACTTTAATTTTGTAAATATCTGAGTACTGAAGGATTGTGATTGACGACCATAATCTAGAAGGAGGAGGATTTAGATTTATTTTTTGTAATTAGTTTAAACAAATCATTCTTTTATTCATATTTCTCCTGTAAATTAGAATCTTAGAAGACAAATATAAGTGTTTAGGATAAATAAACTATAGAGAAAATCTCTTCCTCGTGACAATGATCCTATACTAGTGCTGCAATTTCCATTGTGCACTTGCAATAGGTTAAGACTTTAGTATGAATATAGAGCACATAAAGTTTTTGGCGCCACTACCGGGAAAGCAGATTTTCTTCTCTATATTTTCATGTTATTTTAAAAACCAAAATTTGTCATGTCTTTTTATTTTTCTTTATATTTTTAATTTTTTTTGATCACTTCTTAATTTGTTGCAGGTTTACTCAGAGTAGCGAGTCACAAGTTTTAACACTTCCCTTGATCAGAGAAGCTCGAGGCTTAGATTTGTTTCTCTTCCTACATTCTAAAATAAAAATCAGAAAAAGTAAAAACACAAAAATATTCACGTTTCTATTGTATGCATCACACTCGGTCTCGAAGCTTGAATTTCTTCGAGTGTGACCCAGAAATTGAACGGACTCTCTTGCATAATCTCACATTAAACCGATCATCTGGAAAGATTCTCTAACCAAGGCTGACATCCATTCTATTTAAGCACATTTTAGCCTAATTGTTATGACTGTGCCCTCCTGTATAGTTATACTAGAGGTTGCAGCCGAACAAAATTACGAAATCGAGCTCAATACACTTCAAATGGTACCCACTTTTCATGGGCTTGATTGAGAGGATCCTTATCAGCATCTACGAGATTTCATAGAACTTTACATGATGTTACAACTATCGGTAGTTAATGATGAGGTAGTTAAACTATGGCTGTTCCCTTTCTCTCTCAATGATAGAGCGAAACCATGGCTGTTCTCCTGCCCTCAAGAAGTATTACCAGCTGGGATGGACTGCAGTCCAAGTTCTTGAACGAGTACTTCCCAATTGGAAAATCTAACTAGATTCGCCAAACAATTCAAGACTTCAGGTAACAGCTTGGAGAACTATTCCATGAGAGTTGGCAGTGCATGAAAGAATTATTAAGGAAGTGCCCCATCATGATGTGTCGAATTGGTCAATAGCGCAAAGCTTCTACCAAGGGTAAATTGAGACCAACCAGTTACAGTTGATGTCGCTTGGGCGAGTACAAGGGTGCCGAACCACAGGAACTAGTCATTTATTTTAAACTAAAGCCTTATTAGAAAGGGGATTTTTATAGAAATAATTTTCTAATTATTTTATCTAGCAAAGAAAATAGATTTGAAAAATATTGAAAGAACAGCCTGAGATCTACCTTAAATCTCAAGACTCATAAATAACAAACCCCTATCCTTCAATTTTGAATCCCAGGTACCCCCCCAATCTAGGTTACAAGCTCTAGGGCTTGGAATAAGAATTAGATCAATCTAATCACGAGTTAGATGAATCTAAACATCAAAGCATCATTGCATGAACCAACTAAGACTAGCCTACAAGGTCGTAGCCTGTCGGTGAATATCCTATTCAATCTAGTTTCTAAGCCCTACCAGGACAATAAGAGGAGATTAAATAAAACTAAACCATTACAATCGCTCGATCTCGATGACTCTCAGAACCTTTAACATGCAATCGTACCAATAAAATGAAATTCATAAATAAAGTAAGAAATAGAAATAAAGTTATTTACTTATCTTTGATTGTACAAGAGATCCCAAGCTTCGAGATGTTTAGCCGCACATTGTTTCTATTATCTTCATCATCGTTGAATTGATCATAGAACAATGATTACAAAACCCTCAATCTCACAAACTCTCATAGATCTGAAATCTAAACCTAAACTATGAGTAAAAAGCCCTACGGCTGAAAGCTATCTTATTCCTACCCTAGGGTCCTTATTTATAGATGTATAAGGCCCTAGAACATTTATTTCTACTCGAAAACAAACTCTAGAATGAATCTAATCTAAACTAGGAAGGTAGAAGAAATTGGATTATTGATTTTAGGAAGAAATCTAGCTATTTGCACCTGAAAATCAGTAAGAAACCCAATCTGCGTGCCTACAAATCCGCAGAAAATCTCGCTTCCGACAGGCCGAGAATGAGGCTTGACTAATCGAAATTTCATATATATAAAAGACTCTGTTGCTGCTGAGTTTTGACCGATCCAGATTTTCATTTGGACTAGAATTCTGAAGCCTTAAAGAGCTAAAATAGACTAGATTCACGTTTTGTTAATCCCATACTCGCCTGGTAAAAATTGCATTTTCGACCGGTCGAAACTGCATATTCTGCACTTTACTGCGTTTTTGTGTAAACTTTAATTGATCGTAACTGTTGATATATAGCTCAGAATCCGAGGATTCTTGGCTCATTGGAAAGATGGGAAAGTCTTATTTCCAATGGTATATGCCTTAGATCTAACAGATTTATGTGTAAACTTTGACACTAATTTTTCTCTCCGCTATTCTAGTAAGTTCTTGCCCTAGCCTCAAAACTCCTTTAACTTTGCTCTTTTAATTACTTTGTGCTTTTAGGCCTTCAAAATCTATTATATTCAATCTTGCACTAAAAGCAAATATTAGTAATTAAATGAGGCTTAACAATGCCGAGATTTTGGTCTAAATTATACAACTTTTAAGGCCGATCACGCCCCCAAACCTCAACTTTGCTAGTCCTCGAGCAAAGACAATCTTCAAATCCTACCCAAAAGCAAACTAATCTAATTTTATACAAGCTAATATATGAAAATAAGAGCCACTTTCATAGGGAACACGATTGCATTTAGCATATGCAACAAGCCTTTAAACCCCTAGGCGATCCCTAGTGGAGGAGTTGTGTCTCCTGAGGGTTTTAAGTGATGCACCCACAAACTTCCAAAATTATTTTTGAAACCATCGATAATAGAGTTTTCAAAACCGGTTTCCATAATATATATACTTTTCAAATAAAAAACTAGTAATTGTTTTAACATGTGAGTTTTCATTCTTAAATATCGATGCTATATTAAGCCTACTATTGCCTATTCAAATTGATCCAATGCTCTGATCCTTAGATAAATCATTCATTCATGCCTAGAGTGTCATGTGTTCTAACCCATGCTAAAATATTTTCATTGTAGGACTCATCCAAACAAAGAATCGTCGGATCATAAGTTTTGACTCAATCCTCACCTTAGATATACAATCAAAACAAAATCGCTCCGATAAATAGTTCATTTTTCACAAACATGTGAGAGAGAGTTACGACACAAATAAAAAGGTCTCACATGCATGATATAAGAAACACGGTGCATCGAAGAATTAAAAGAAATTTCATAGTAAAAGATATTTGTATCCTAAACACATCATTCCAAGCACCATAGACATTGCACTATCACTCTTCCACAAGGCATTTACTACTCAAGATTGGATCAAAAAGGTTTTTTCTAAGGTTGTAATAGGGCTTGGGTGAAGGTTCTTGAAGAAAGGAAAATTGGATTCAAACTTCTCTAAGATATCGGAAAAAGATTATATTTGATTTTCTCATTCTTTCACTTTCTTTCCCTAATTTTTTAAAATTTGTTCTTTTTGCTCAACTTTTCTCCTTCTTTTCATTCCTTCATTTTTTCTTTTAACACTACCTTATGTTTTTCACATATTTCTCATTTCGCTACCTCTTGCACAAAGTGTAACAATTGCGCGCTTGTTACGCTACTTAGTATAAACACGGGTCTGATCGGGCATATGCCAACCATAGGACACAAAATATCTAGGTAGTGTGTGGTCAAAACTGATAAAATGTGAAAATTTTGATGGCCCCGGAAAGTGTTAGAACAAACTAGACCATGTTCTAATATATAACACCATGTTCTACTATGTAAGATAAATCTTGTGTATAAGCTTCGTATAAAGGATAAATCTAGTTTGGCTTATATGCCTATTCAACCACTAGCACATGTGAACTTCGTACCATAGTATAACTAGGAGCTTACACCTACCAACCGTCTAAGGGACTTGGGGACTTGGATTCAAAGCTAGCCTATTTGGCTTATGTGCCTCTACAAGTAAAAGCCCATATGGGCAGTACATGCAAGTCTAGCCCAACAAAAAAAAGCTTATATACTAAACTAGTAGAGGAGACTTACATAGAATACCTACTTTGTTTGTCTTTTCTGGATTTACACTTAAACAGCAAATGCTAGCTAGATACAACAACACAGCCTTATCCGCTTATAAGTTGCTTACATTGTGTTGTCACTACACGATGCAGTGAGTCACTATGCACTCCCATGCACGCAATGCACAGCTCAACTCCTATAAAAAAAAAAATGCAGCTTCTCCTTTCTTCTTTCTGCTACTGCTACAAACCATTAGAGCAAGTAAAGCTCTGCTACTTAATTAAACCCTACCAGTTACGTGAAATTAGGAAAGTGCAGTGAAATGAAACAATTGCTATCAAACCCCCCTTTAGTAGACCCATGTACATCATAGTCGAACCTTAGAACTGAACCGATGATATGATCACGTGAGTTCACTTCTCTATTGTCGAGCTCGGTGAACGACTTTGGCATCATTGTCATCGCGAGGCGACAAAAACGTAAACAAATAACACCTTATTATAGCAACATGCATTAACTCAGCAATTTGTGGTGTGGTGTCGATGTACTTAAGATCACATCGGCACATCGGCAGCACAGACAGTGATATTAGTTGGCGTTGGTGTTGCACTGAGGGACTAGAATGCCGAAAGCATTCACTTGTGCACTCTGATTCTGCCATGCTGAAATACATGTACACATGCATGTACATCATTGGATATTTCATGCCAAAATTGTGAAATCAATATATATATATAACCAAAGGCATAGAAAATAAGAAGAGAGAGAGCAAGCCCACGGTAAGCAAGGTTGTTGTGACAAGGTGCCCTGCTGAAGGCTTGCCGCGGCAACCCTTAAAGCTTGCCAAGGCAAGCCTATGCTTGGCTGCCTTATTGTCTTAATGGCCCTCGGGCTATAAATGGTTGATGTGTGTGCCCATCCAGCTACTTTACTTGATCACACCTTTATTTGATCACGCAATAGGTGGCTCATTACCCTTGATGATTATACTAAAATCTAAATATATGACCCATAGATGCACATGATCGGGTATTGTTAATAAAAACACACCGAAATGTCCGCACAAAAATGAATAAGAAAATCTAATTTTTTGTGCAATTTATATAAGATAATATTATCATTTTAAATATACAAATGACCTAGTCAAATGCCTGAGTAAAAGAAGCCAAAGTGGAGTAGAAAATACCCGGCAAGCCAAGCCTGATAGGCTTGCCGTGGCAAGGTACTCAGGCTTGCTGCGGCAACATTATGCTCAGACTATTATTTGGTATTTTTGTCATAACTTTTGATCCCGAACTCTGATTGGCACATTTCTTGATACGTTGGAAAGGGGACAATGAGCCCTACAGCTTTTATAAAGAAACCAAATTCTGAATCTGAAGTTTAAATGGTTAAAAGTTAGTAACAAGTTGTAGCAAGACGTTCAGCCTGGCTGCTTGCCGAGGCAAGCCCTATGGCTTGCCGAGGCAAGCCTATGTTGGCTGGTACACCTGCCTCGAGGGCCCTTTGGTCTATTTTTGAGGTGTGTGAGTAAACTCTATGGTTCGCTACCTTTGTAGAGCATGTAGGTCAGGTCTAAGATGACCACGTATTTATTTGATATACTAAAACCAGGCATCTTAAATCATAGGTGCAACTTCGTGCACATGACAAATTCCTAACAGTGAAGGTGTTCTTGGATGCATGGGCACACATCTAATTTGATTCACGTAAGTGTGTATGCAGGTAGGGATTTTACCTCACTGACTTGTATTTTATTTTTTTCATTTCTCCTCTGAGTAGCATGTTAAATTACCAATAGTTGTATAGCATAGTAAGTGTTAAAAGTAAAAGTCTATATATATAATTGATCATGATCATGTTAGTTTGATACCTCCATATATTCATAATCATTTCCATTCGATACATGATCAGTAAGGATTAAGTCATATACCTGGTTGATCTGAGTATAACTAATAGGTAAAAGATGAATATGATTGCATAGTATATGGATATGGATGTCAAATAAGAATTGATGTATATGCTCAGGATCATGATAACATTAGTGCATTGGATACCTACATCGGTGCATGTCGGGTTAAATGATGATGATTGACATATATATTCGGCATGACGCTGTACGATAAGAATTAGTTTTGATATATATCATGATGCTCAGTTTATTTGTGATCTAAGCCTATGGTTTGTTACTGCGGCTACCTTGATGACAGTTGATCTGTGTATGATGTGTGTGCACTGACTGATCACGATTAACATGAATGATGGGTCTAAGGAGACCTAGAACCCTTATTTTGACACTAAATTCCTTCATGTATATATAAGTGCAACATGGTGCACTTCATCGTTTATGCAATGGTCCTTAATACATGAAGGCACGTATAAGCAGATTACCGTAAGTGTGTATGCAGGTAGGGAGTGTCCATTATTCATTCATAGAATAATCCATTGTTCATTTATATTTTGTTTTTGAATTCATCTTTGATTAGCACGTTAGTCTATATATATAACTAATGTTAGTTTTGATGGATGATCCCATATGCTTATTTGAGTTCAAGTTTAATGAATGGTTAGGTATGAAAAAGCTAAATTCAGTTGGATGTATAGTAGTGCATGATGACGAGAAAATCAGTTTAGACATTTGCTTTTGTATTATTATTCATGATGCTTGATGTATAATATACTGATGATATGGTACTTAGGATTTTTATTTAACTATGCTCATGTCAGTATTGCTAAGGATGATAGAGTCAGTTAAAATGATGGTTTTTAAATGACTCAACTCATGATGGTTTTAATGAATAAACATACTAGTTTAGTTTCAATAAAGGGAGAGGTATAATGACGCTAGCTCATTTCGATATATGACTATAAATGATGACACTAATTTTCAGCTTACGTCTGAATATGCAAGTTTCCATTATACTAGTCTATTTGATATGTGCTATTTGTTCATTATGTTCTCGCATACATGATACCATGCATTACTCATGTCCTGTTATCCTTGATGTCATGTACATGTCTTTATTCTCGTCTTGAAATAAGTGATCCCGCTAACTCGGGAGCTTGATATCTCGTCCAAGTGATCTCGCTAACTCGAGAACTTGATATCTCATCCAAGTGATCCCGCTAACTCAGGATATTGATATCTCGTCCAAGTGATCCCGCTAACTCGGGAGCTTGATATCTTGTCCAAGTGATCCCGCTAACTCGGGAGCTTGATTTTCTTATTTCTTGAATATGTCTTATTTCAGTATGATTTCTGTAATTATCTAGCATGATTCCTTGTCAGTATGATTCCTCGTATTTGTTCAATATGAATCTGTCAGCATGATATAATATTTACATGATTTATTGCTTGTTTTACTATATGCTGCTAGAATAAATGCTAAATGTTGCTAAAATAGATACAAGGTAAGATATAATGTGTTACTTTTGTAATTTATGCATTTAGAAGTGAATTGGAATTCTAACATATAACTTAGCACTTTAAATTTCCCTACTGAGCTTTGATGATAGCTCATCCTACGACTTCATTTCTTAGCTACAGATATTGCTCGTGACCCTGAGCTCGAAGCTGATCCTACCTACCAGTCTGAGGAGGAGGATGAGGAGGAAGGTTCTGCTAAGGACTTCTTTCCTTGAGAGGTTTGAGAGAGAGAGATTTATTTTTAAACATTAAAAATGTATAAACAACAATGTGATTTAAGATAGTTTACTACTTCATGTATAGGTTTCTGTTTATATTCCTGTTCAGTTTGCTGCTTTAGATAAATGAATGAATATCAATTATTGCCATATTTCAACGTATCAGAGCCCGGTGTTAAGTATTTACATGATGCCCTTGTATGACATGATCATGTTAGGTATCAGAGCCCGGTGTTAAGTATTTGGTGACTTAACTCTAGCACGGATATATGGCACGACTTTTGATGTTTATTCGCCGAGGCTTTAGGTCTTCTAGAGACTCAAGGCTATGGCACTAGGTTCTGTTAGAGCATAGGTTGTGGATCTGTACAACCACGTTTGATTGAAGTAATCGATCACTATTGTGAATCTTTACGACCACATTTGATTGAAGTACTCGGTCAATAGTGATCGAAGTATGTCAGTAGGATCCAAGTTAGGATGCAACTTTTGGCAAGTCATGGGCTCACGATGATCATGATCATTGTTAATTGGAATATTTGTTTCATGTCGAGAGATCAATATGGCAAATAGCAAAAGAGCTAGGACCACGCATGCTAGGAAGAATGATCATGAACAAACTAGGCAACTACTGGAGACAATGGTCAGAACGATAGCCCAACAAACGGAGTTACTTATAGTAATAATACCGCCCACTGCACATACTTCTTTGCATACACTCGTTGAGTCATGCTCACGGTGAGGAATACAACACAAGATAAGGAAATGTAGGTGGGCCACAGGTGAGTGTTTCAGATGTGGCAGACTAGGACATCTGATAAAAGATTGCCCTACGGCGAAAATGAAAAAGACGATACCCAAATCTCAGCAAGCTGCTCAAGATGTTTATTTGAAACCGACTATATCTACACCTTCGGGGTCATTCCATTACTCGAACCCTACTATAACGGGAGCGTTCGGAGTTCCACAAACTTCATGCATCTCTTCATCCATTCCGTTAGCATTCTGTGAAAAATGTGGGAAGGCACATAACATGGACGAATGCCGTAGAGTGTCTGGGGCGTGCTTTCGTTGTGGTATGATGGGACATCGAATTAAGGATTGCCCAGAGATGGTGGGAATGATATCAGAGATGGCACAAGATTCCCCAAACCAACAATAATATTATCTAAGGCATGAGAACTATTTAGTTATAAGTTATTTAAAATATTTATGAGAAAGGTACATCTAGGTAAATAATTTATATATGTGTACATCTAGTATATTGTTTTCTTTTCATCAATTTTAGAAATGATAAATTTATATTTTGTTAAGTAGACACAATTTAGCTAACACTAGTATATATATATATATATATATATATACATTAGATACCTTGCAATTAGATCCAGAGGATACATACTTATTGTATGAGGAATATGTTTTGGTAGATCCTGGATCGGCGCATTCCTTTATTACACCAAATTTGTTGAAAAGTTATGAAAGTTGGGAGCCACCCCAAAACCTCTCGACTTTATTGTGACGTGTCAGTCCCGACTAGACAGTCTGGCACTACTACCATGATATGTCGATCAATCATCGTCGTACTCCAAGGTCACGACGACTATGAAGCAGTAGCCGATTGATCTTACTCCATATGCAAGGATTCGCCATAATCCTTGGCATGGATTGACTATCCAATCATCATGCGAGTATTGATTGTAGAAATAGATTGCCAATAGCCTGTGAATTCCTTGATGAGTTGCCAAGATTTCTGCCTGACAGGGAACTGAAATTCGCTAGTAATTTAGCCCCGGGCACAGAGAAGGTATCAAAGGTGCCTTATTGAATGGCTTTGACAGAATTGAAAGAACTTAAAGAGTAGTTATAAGAGCTTCTTGATAAAGGTTTATCAGACCGAGTGTGTCTCCGTAGAGCGCACCAGTACTATTCGTGAAGAAGAAAGATGGGTCAATGCTTTTTTGCATTGATTATCGTCAATTAAATAAACTGCCAATTGAGAATAGTTATCCGCTCCCCAGAATTGACAATCTCTCTGATCAGTTACAAGAAGCACGTTGGTTCTCAAAGATTGACCTACAATCATATTATCACCAGATGAAGGTCAAAACTAAAGATATTTCAAAGACAGCTTTTCAAACACGTTATGGTCACTACGAGTTTCTCGTCATACCCTTCAGGTTGATCAATGTACCTGTTGCTTTTATGGACTTGATGAATCGAGTCTTCAAGCCTTATCTAGATCAGTGTATAGTAGTCTTCAACGACGATACTCATCTACTCCAAGACGCAAGTAGAGCATGAAAGTCATCTGTGATTTGCTTACAGACCTTGCAAGATTCTCAGTTGTATGTTAAGTTCAGTAAATGTGATTTTTGGTTAAATCAAGGCAATTTTTTGGGCCATGTCATTTCTGAAGATGGGTATTACCGTAGATCCTACAAAGATAGAGGTTGTAGTGCAATGGAAGCAACCATAAACAGTAACAGAGATCCGAAGCTTTTTAAGTCTCGCAGGCTATTACTGATGATTTGTTGAAGGGTTTTTGAAGCTTGCAGGACCCCTCACACAGCTCACTCGAAAGAATGTCAAATTCGAGTGGAATGAGGCATTGCATGGACGCCGATGTAAATCTCCAATTAACTGAAAAGACACTGGTGAACATCTTCTTTTGAGCCTTGACTTGATTAAAAATACCAATGCAGTTGTACACGTCATTCGTGAGTGACTAAAGAGTACCCAGAGTCGGTAGAAGAGTTATGTTGATCCCTACCATATACCGTACAGATCAGCGAACATGTCTTTATCAAAATATCTCCAAAAAAATGGGCATGATGCAATTTGGGAAATGAGGCAAGTCCTTATTATGTTGGACCATTCCCAATTTTGGGCAAGTTGGTGAGGTAGTATACCGAGTTGCGTTACCTCCACATTTTTCCAGCATACATGATATATTCCATGTATCTATGCTGAGGAAGTACGTTAGTGATCCAACTCACGTGTTGGATTATCAGCCACTGGATATTCAGGAAGAGTTAACAGTGACTGAAGAGCCAGCTCAGATATCTCCATTGATTTCCATGAGGTAAATCAATTATTGAATATGTTAGAATAAATTACTGCATATGATATCTGTAAAAGTGTAGTATGCATTGCCCGTATACTTAGGTATAAATTAGGTATAAATTAGCTATAAATTAGAAGTAGAGAAATAGTTGGCAATTAGATTTTGATGCACTATATACTGACACATGATATTGCACATGATTCCAATCATTTTATATTATTCTAAATCTGTTATATGTATATTTCATTATTCATTATTACCTAGTCATGTTTACTCTATCTTATAATGGGATATGCTTTCAACATATAACTAAATCTGATCTCACTTTCTCGCCTTTGTTTATTTTCGAGGACGAAAATCCCTTAAGTAGGGGAGAATGTAATAGTTGCGCACTTGTTACACTACTTAGTATAAGCACGGGTCAGGCATATGCCTACCACAGGACACCAAAGATCTAGTTAATGTGTGGTCAAAACTGATAAAATGTGAAAATTTTGATGGCCCCAAAAAGTGTTGGAACAAACTAAACCATGTTCTAATATATAACACCATGTTCTACTATATAAGATAAATCTTGCGTATAAGCTTTGTATAAAGGATAAGACTAGTTTGGCTTATATGCCTATACAACCACTAGCACATGTGAATTTGGTACCATAGTATAACTAGGAGCTTACACCTACAAACCATCTAAGGGACATGGGGACTTGGATTCA
This sequence comes from Chloranthus sessilifolius, assembly GCA_021018995.1. NCBI lineage: Eukaryota > Viridiplantae > Streptophyta > Magnoliopsida > Chloranthales > Chloranthaceae > Chloranthus > Chloranthus sessilifolius. The sequence goes on along the minus strand of CM037585.1, from coordinate 92,696,297 downwards.
AAGCTAGCCTATTTGGCTTATGTGCCTCTACAAGTAAAAGCCAAGATGGGCAGTACATGCAAGTCTAGCCCAACAAAAATAAAACAAAAAAAAGCTTATATACTAAACTAGTAGAGGAGACTTACATAGAATACCTACTTTGTTTATCTTTTCTAGATCTACATTTAAACAAGAAATGCTGGCTAGATACAAAAACACTGCCTTATTCGCTTATAAGCTGCTTACATTGTGTTGTCACTACACGTCACAGTAAGTCACTATGCACTCCCATGCACGCAATGCACAACTCAACTCCTATAAAAAAAAATGCAGCTTCTCCTTTCTTCTTTCTGCTACTGCCACAAACCATTAGAGCAACTAAAGTTCTGCTACGTAAGTAAACCCTACCAGTTACGTGAAATTAGGAAAGTGTAATGAAATGAAATAATTGCTATGAAACCCACCTTTAGTAGACCCTTGTACATCATAGTCGAACCTTAGAACTGAACCGATGATACGATCATGTGAGTTCATTTCTCTGTTGTCGAGCTCGGTGAACGAATTTGGCATCGTTATCATCGCGAGGCGACAAAAAGGTAAACAAATAACACCTTATTATAGCAGCACAGACAGTGATATTAGTTGGCGTTGGTGTTGCACTGAGGGACTAGAATCCCAAAAGCATTCACTCGTGCACTCCGATTCTGCCATGCTGAAATACATGTACACATGCATGTACATCAATGGATATTTCATGCCAAAATTGTGAAATCAATATATATATATATATAGAGGAGTAGATAAAGATAGGAGATATATATATATATATATATATATAACCAAAGGCACAGAAAATAAGAAGAGAGAGAGAGGAAGCCCACGGCAAGCAAGGCTTGCCGAGGCAAGCCTATGCTTGGGTGCCTTATTGTCTCAATGGCCCTGCCCTTGGGCTATAAATGGTTGATGTGTGTGACCATCCAGCTCCTTTACTTGATCACACCTTTATTTGATCACGCAATAGGTGGCCCATTACCCTTGATAATTATACTAAAATCCAAATATATGACCCATAGGTGCACATGATCGGGTATTGTTAATAAAAAGACACCGAAATGTCCGCACAAAAATGAATAAGAAAATCTAATTTTTTGTGCAATATATATAAGAAAATATTATCTTTATAAATATACAGAAGACCCAATCAAATGTCTGAGTAAAAGAAGCCAAAGTGGAGTAGAAAATATCCCGGCAAGCCAAGCTTGATAGGCATGCCACGGCAACTTTACAGGCTTGCCGTGGCAAGGTACTCAGGCTTGCCGCGGCAACATTATGCTCAGACTACTATTTGATATTTTGGTCATAACTTTTGATCTCGAACTTCGATTGGCACGATTCTTGTGGCGTTGGAAAGGGGACAACCAGCCCTACAACTTTTATAAAGTAACAAATTCTAAATATAAAGTTAAAAGGGTTAAAAATTAGTAACTATTTGTAGTAACATCTTCAGCCTGGCTGCTTGCCGAGGCAACTCCTATGGCTTGCCGAGGCAAGCCTATGTTTGCTGTTACACCTGCCTCGAGGGCCCTTTGGTCTATTTTTGAGGTGTGTGAGTTAACTCTATGGCTCGCTACCTTTGTAAACCATGTAGGTCGGGTCTAAGATGACCACGTATTTATTTGATATACTAAAACCAAGCATCTTAAACCATAGGTGCAACTTGGTGCACATGACGAATTCCTAACAGTGAAGGTGTTCTTGGATGCATGAGTGCACATCCAATTTGATTCACGTAAGCGTGTATGCCGGTAGGGAGTTTACCTCGCTGACTTGTATTTTATTTTTTTCATTTCTCCTCTGAGTAGCATGTTAAATTACTAATAGATGTATAGCATAGTAAGTGTTGAAAGTAAAAGTCTATATATCTAACTGATTATGATCATGTTAGTTTGATGCGTCCATATATTCATAATCATTTCCATTCGATACATGATCAGTAAGGATTAAGTCATATACCTGGTTGATCTGAGTATAACTAATAGGTAAAAGATGAATATGATTGCATAGTATATGGATATGGATGTCAAATCAGAATTGATGTATATACTTAGGATCATAATAACATTAGTGCACTGGATACCTACATAGGTGCATGTCGGGTAAAATGATGATGATTGACATATATATTTAGCGTGGCGCTATACAACAAGAATTAGTTTTGATATAAATCATGATGCTTAGTTTATTTGTGATCTAAACCTTTGGTTGGCTGCTGCAGCTACCTTGATGACAGTTGATCTCTCTATGATGTGTGTGCGTTGATTAATCACAATTAATATGAATGATGAGTCTAAGGAGACCTAGTACCCTTATTTTGATACTAAATTCCTGCATGCATATATAAGTGCAACATGGCGCACTTGATCGTTTATGCAATAGTCTTGAATACATGAAGGCACGTATAAGCAGATTGTTGTAAGCGTGTATGCAGGTAGGGAGTGTCCATTGTTCATTCATAGAATAATCCATTATTCATTTATATTTTGTTTTTGAATTCATCTCCGATTAGCACATTAGTCTATATATTTGACTAATGTTAGTTTTGATGGATGATCCCATATGCTTATTTGAGTTTAAGTTCAATGAATGGTTAGGCATGAAAAAGCTAAATTCAGTTGGATGTTTAGTAGTGCATGATGATGAGAAAATCAGTTTAGGCGTTTTCTTTTGTATCATTATTCATGATGTTTGATGTATAATATACTGATGATACGGTACTTAGGATTTTTATTTAACTATGCTCATGTCAGCATTGCTAAGGATGATAGAGTCAGTTAAAATGATGATTTTTGAATAACTCAACTCATGATGGTTTTAATGAATAAACATACTAGTTTAGTTTCGATAAAGGGATAGGTGTAATGAGGCTAGCTCAGTTCGATATATGACTATAAATGATGACACTAATTTTCAGATTACGTCAGAATATGCAAGTGTCCATTATACTGGTCTGTTTGATCTGTGCTATCTATTCATTATGTTCTCGCATACATGAAACCATGCATTACTCATGTCCTGTTATCTTTGATGTCATGTACACGTCTTTATTCTTGTCTTGAAATAAGTGATCCCGCTACTCGGGAGCTTGATATCTCGTCCAAGTGGTCCTGCTAACTCGAGAGCTTGATATCTCGTCCAAGTGATCCTGCTAACTTGGGAGCTTGATTTTCTCGGTCCTAGTGATCCCGCTAACTCGGGAGATTGATAAGTGATCCAACTCGAGAGCTTTATTTTCTTATTTCTTGAATATATCTTATTTCAGTATGATTTCTGTAATTATCTAGCATGATTCCTTGTCAGTATGATTCCTCGTATTTCTTCATTATGAATTTGTCAGCATGATCCAATATTTGCATGATTTATTGCTTGTTATACTATATGCTGCTAGAATAAATGCTAAATGTTGCTAGAATAGATACAAGGTAAGATATAATGTGTTTAGTTTTATAATTTATGCATTTAGAAGTGAATTGGAATTCTAATATATAACTTAGCACTTTAAATTTCCCTGCTGAGCTTTGATGATAGCTCATCCTATGCCTTCATGTCTTAGTTGCAAATATTGCTCGTGACCCTGAGCACGAAGCTGGTCCTACCTACCAGTTTGAGGAGGACGACGAGGACGAAAGTTCTGCTGAGGACTTCTTTCCTTGAGAGGTTTGAGTGAGAGATTTGTTTTTAAACATTAAACATATATAAACAGCAGTGTAATTTAAGATAGTTTACTACTTCATGTATAGGTTTCTGTTTATATTCCTGTTCAGTTTGCTGCTTTAGATAAATGAATGAATATCAGTTGTTGCCATATTTCTACGTATCAGAGTTATTCAATTCGCTTCCGCATATGTAACACTTTGTACACGATGCCCTGGAATGACATGATCATGTTAGGTGATCCAACGGTGCGACCTTTCCCATTTACGAGAAGGGGAAAAGTCGGGTTGTCACACAAAGACATATTTTTTTCTTTTTCTCTCCCCTTTTATTCACATATATTTCTACCATATGCTCCTTGCAAGTATTATTGTCATGACTCTCCACTTTCTCTCTTGTTTTCATCCCTCTTTCCCAATTTCTGAGATATTGAAGGGTAAGGTCTTGCATTTTTCAAACTCGTGTGGGGTATGGTTAATATAACTGAACAAGAAATATTTAAGGCAAAATTTTTCAACAAGGCTTAAAGGGGGTGCAAAAAGGTAAATTAGTATAAGGTGGGGCATTTTGGGCACAAACGAGCCACAGATGGCCTTTGATCATTTCCTTTCACGGTGGTAATGATGCCTATTTATTTGATTTTAAATACAATGTGCTCTAGTACAATAATACAAACAATGCATAATCAACAAACCAAGATAAAATGTATGAGATTAAAACAATTAAGCATGAATTCCAAAGATACTCTGAGTTTATTTTATCACTCATCAAGAACGGGAAAATGATTCTAAAGCTCACCAGATATGGTCTTTCCTAGGATCTTAAGATTCAAAATTCAAACTAATCCCTTGATTTTTGGACTTAAGCATGATAGAAGTGCAAAAAAAAATTTCTAAGCATGAAATTCATACCTATCCTTAAATGTTTGCATTAGAATTAATGATCCTAGACAACAACAGTCTGAACATGGCATAAATATTCTAAAATTAGAATTCACATGCATAAACAGGTATAGTTTGAAAACTACTTGAAATATAGCACATCATGGTTCAAAACTTACACAAAAATGTGGTTTTGAGGGTATATTAAATAGTGGTCAAGTATAGGATGCAGAAAGATGAAACATGAACCACACAATAAGTGTAAACACCCCCAAACCTGAATGGTGCAATGCCCTCATTGCACGAAATCATAGGCAATGAAAATAGCAAGAGGGCAAACTCATAAAATATAAACTACAACACATGCACCGTCTAAGCACACACCATCCAAACTAACCAAAAGAAAAATTATTGGCATGGAGTTACCTTTGAAGCATGAAAATCATCGATTGCGGCCACAAGATGTCAAGAGTCAATCCCTTGTGATGAATATATATGCATGGAGCGACGGAATGCAAAATGGTGATCAACACGGAGCGGCGAAAGATGAGGCGGTGGTGTAAATGTACTCATGAATGACGGTGTGTGTGGAGTGGAAGGTGAAATGGCATGCAAAGGAATACATTTTTTTTCAAAAGTAACACTGCGGGAGCTCAAGGGAGAAGGAGTCGAGGAGCTAGGGTTTAGACCGGTCGAAAATGAGATTTCGACCAGTCACAGAACTTTAAATATCCCTAGAACCCAAAATCTTGACCGATCGAAACCATTTCTGACTGGTCAAAAATGTATATGAATGTTTTATATATTCTGCCCATTGATTCCTGACTGGTCGACAGATCCTAACCGGTCCATCTTGGGACTTCTGAGGCTATCGAGAGTGTCGACCAGTCGAAATAGCCAATTCGAACAGTTCATTCAGACTCTCTTTGATTCCTCAGTTTCCCTCCTTTGTTGCACGACCCTGACGGGTCAAAACTTCAATTTCAACCGGTCAGAATAACCATTTGGTATTTTCCTTAAACTAGTCTTCCTTGGGTCTGAGCACATCAACCGGTCGAACTCAGTTTCGATCAGTCGAAATCTAGTAGAGAACGTGATTCTCAGCCTAGATTTCATAGATACTTGCCTAATTTTTATTTTCTTTATATATATATATATTTAGGTAATGTACAAGGGCTTGGGTTGCCTCCAAAGAAGCGCAAAGTTTTTGTTTTTGGTCTTCAGCCCGACCACCCTTAAGCTTTGATAGGCACTAGAAAGGGCCATTCATATGGCATGTTTTGGTTATCCTTTCTATGAAATGGGGGCTGGAGTTTTTTTATGGGTGCTCTATGCATAGCCACATCCACTACAGAGGCCATGAAATATTTGGATTCAACGTGTAGCAATTTAAGAACATCGAATAAGTCATTTAAAACAAATCGACTTGAGGATTTGTCGAAGAATTGTAGAAATGAATCGTAGGCACGCATGGTGCCTCAAATGTAATGCTCGGCTGCTTAGTCGATGTAGAACAAGGAATTGTGTTCTCCTCTTGCATTTGTTCTTGAGGTATTAGAGGAGTAACACCAATTGGTTGGCTATCTTCCACTATTTCAATCATATATGGGCGAACACAATCGTTCTCGTAATATACCTCATGTCCGCTCCTAAGTCTCACGGTCTCAACCTCATGTGCGGGGGTAGATTCTCCTCTCAAATACTTATCTTGCGAGATGCATAATGGTTGGCTAGGGGAGGTATCAGCCTTCCTAGCCATAGCAGCGGTCAACAGCCTCATTTGATGTTCAAGTTCCTCAATAGACTAGTTATATAAGCTAAAATAGTTGACCGATTGGGAGTGAAATTCTTTTATTGTAGTTAAAAACCGGTCTTTTAAACCAGAACTCCATTGGTCTTGCGGAATATATATTGGTCGGAGAGTCAAGGTATCAGCCTTCCTATCCATGATATTGGCCCACTGCCTCATTAGATGATTAACTTTCACACGAGGTAGGATATATAATTTAAAATAATTGGCCAATTGGGCGCGGAGTTCGATCACCTTAATTATCAATTGCCGCAAGAAATCAAAACTCCATGGGGATCGTGAATAATGTGAGTCACGCTGAGGTTGGTTTGAAAATTTTGGCACAACAGGCAGATTTAATTCACAACCCCGATTGGGAAATAATCGATTAGGGCCACTCTCCCCATAAGCATCCCGATTGCAGTATGGAATTTCATGATTAATCCCATCAAAAGATGGGGCCATCAAATTTGTGAGAAACTCCATATCACAGAGACATACACTAAGTCACAAAAATACAAAAATAAAAATCAAACTAAATCTGAAAACAAAGGCACATATCTTGGCCTCTCGCGGGCGTCCTCTTCGAAGCTTTGATATGCGCGGATCCCGATCTCCAAATCTGAAAAAGAAACTAAACTAGAATTAGCAAACTACTACTACAAACTAACAAAAAGGCAGTAGTTCAAATAAAATAGTAGTCCCCAGCAGCAGCACTAAAAACTTGATCGTTTTATTTCAAAACCTTGTGTGCGACCATGGATTCTCTCGAATCCGTTGCGACGATGCGCTCTCGATGGAATAAATGTAGAGTCGCCACCCGGACCTTTTGGTGACTCGGGAAACCATTAAATTAATATTTTGGGCACCGAAGTGCTAAATATGATTCTGATTTACCGGTTTTTGCCAAAGACTCTAGGGTAGGGGCTTCGGTTATCGATCGAGAAGGGTTTAGGCACCTGATCAACCTGAACGTAGTGGTCTCTATCTATGACCAAAATGAAAAATAAATGGGCGGAGCTTCCGCTTGCCCGAAGGCAATATGGTCCTATCAAGCTTTGAGCCAAACTGAAATTTCAATGGCGTAACAGCTTGAATCCTTGGACGGAGGAAACACCAAGAAGGTAGAGGAGGAGAGGGGTGAGCTGGAGCTCATGGGTCCTTGTTGCACCGTGGAAGACCTTCGCTTCGGTGTACTTCTGATGGCTTTAAATGGCTTAAATGGTAGGGCAATGGATTCTAATGCTAGGATTCGGTAGATGGGAAGTGTAGGATGAAGCTAGAGACTAAGCTTAACTAAAAAGGGGTGATCTAATGGTTGAAATGGATTGAAAGGGGTGAACTAAGCATGCTAGAATTCTGGTTGAAGAATGAAAAATAAAAGGAAACTTTCTCTCACTACGTCTCTCTCTCTTAAGCTCAAACTTTCAACCCTAATTTTTTTCAACCCCTTGGGAAGATGGGGGGACCTCTCTATTTATAGAGAAAAGGTGGGTTAGAGGGTTACTTAAGAGCTAATTGGTTTAGCAATTAGGTAATCCCCCATCTAAGGTTTTCTAGGTTTTAAGGTCCTAGGGGTTTGGGGAACCGGTTTCAATGGCAGATGATGGGGTGAGACCATAGGTGACTTAAGGGTTGCATATAAGCTCAAAGGGGGTGCAACCAACCCTAAGACACCCACTTCAACCAAGGGGATGGTCAAAAGGTCAAACCTAATGAAGGGATTTCAAGCATCTAATGACAGTTACTGTAGCTAAGCTGGGCGCATATATTACATACGCCCAGTTTATGTACAGTGATTTTCATGAAAACCAGAGGAGATCTTAGAAGGTGGGTGCCGCGGTGGGCCCTACCTATGCTGGGCATATGTATTATGTACACCTGGCCAAATTTGGCCCAAATATGTCAGGCATATATAATATATACGCCTGACCAAACTGGGGTCTGGGCATATGTAATACATACGCTTGAGCAAAAGTCATGATTTTATGTAAAACTTCAATTGGCCATAACTTTTCAACCATAACTCCAAATTGGGTGATCTTTAGCTTGCTAGAAAGCTGGAGAAGTCCTCCTTCCAACGGTATGTGGCTCATCCTTGGTAGTGCTCTGTGTAAAATTTTATAGCTCTCCTCCCATCAATTACTCAGAAGGGTTCAAGTTGGGTATGAGAAGGGATCCTAGGGTTTAGGGGTGATCTCTAAGGGTTGGGGGAATGGTTCTAAAGGGTTCAGGGTGATTCCTAAAGGTTTGGGTAGGTTCTTAAGGGTTTAGGGTAATTCTTAAAGGTTCAGGGGTGCCATCAGATGCACAAGGGTACATCTCTCTTGAAGTACAGACTGATCGGGCCTTGGGCCGAATTTGGGTGTCTACAGATGCCCCTCTTTGGTATTCGATCACTAATGATCAGATGCCAAAGACAAGAGACATTCAAAGAGGTCCAAGGCACGTTTGATGGGTCCGCTTGGTTCAACTCAATTCTCAAACATCCATGGTGATGGTGAGTGTACGTAAGCCCTCTCATTTCGGGATATCGTCCGTACCTCAATGTTAACAGTCCCCAAGCGCATTGCGACATTACTGGGCATAACTGTGATGATCACAAAAAGTGTAAGCCCGCTAGCTGGGATATCGTCCACTTCTTGAGGGAAATTATAGGTTTGTGATGTTGAGTATTAATCTGAACCAGATAGCTCCATGAAACGGGGTGATCAATCTATGCTTCAGAATCGACACGAAGTACACAAAGCGAAGGCCTACAAATTGTGTCCAATCCTATGGTGTATAGACAGCTCCATTGGATTGGCCACGGGTGCCCTTACCTAGGTAAGGCTCGGATTCTTTGGGCGCCCCATCAACCTCGAGGTTGCTTTAGCATGATACCCGAGTGAAGCGAATATTGATGTTGCAACACTTCTTTGGAATGCATGCCCATTTTCAGAGTGAATTTTTGTGTGTTATTTTTTTTTGAATTTTCTTTTATTTCGAGGCCTCTAAGCAAAGCTCAAGGACCTCTGGTAATTTTATTCTTGAACAACTCTTTAAGTGGATCAAATGCCAGTTGATATGCTTTAAAAGTGCGTGCGCTCTGCCGGGGATAGGTACACCTTGGGGATGTGCACTTTTCGGTGGTGAAGTGCTCCTGATTCACACGAACCGGAGTGCCTTAACTCGAGAGAAAGCTAAAAAAGATCTGGGCTAGGACAAAACATCCATTGAAAGAGATGGCCAATTCTAGCCTCCATCCTTAATGAAATCACATCTTACTAACTATGCGCAGACAGACACCCATCAGGGGCGATAAGCAGCAAATAGGCATGAACGGAAGCCTCGACCCTAAGGTACAATTTACGAGGACAAATGACCATCCTGTAGATACCCAGATGCAAGTGCATACATTCAACAAGGACACCGTGCCTATACAGGTTTTAAGCATGTGTTAAAGGAAATAAAAGGGAATGAACCCTTTGGTCTGTATGTTTGCATATAGCTTGGTTGGTTGTAATTTCATTTTTGACGGGTCAGTTTCAACTGACAATAGACTTTTTGAATGGTCTGAAGTCGGGTGCACTCTTGGTCAACATAGATTAGAAGGTGGATGATCAAAGCAAATGCTTGGAAGGTGGGGTCAACCTACACAGGATTTTAACTACATAACAAAAGGTTGTTATCCCGAACCTTCTTCTTTTTTTTTTTCTTTTTTTTTCTTCCTCTTTTTTTTTTCTCTTCTTTTTTCTTCTTCTTTTCATTTTTTTTTACACATGTCAGTTCGAGACTTTGAGCATGCTCAAACTATTTTTATTTTTACATGTATCCTTAGGCAGATCAACTTGCCATGTTGATACACCTTAAGGACGTGTGCATTTCGGTGATAGTTCCTTGGTTTGCCAGTCGGATTAGGTCCCGCATCCTGTTGGAAAAGATTTTAGGCTAGGTGTGTGTTCCCAAGAGCGACCGATGATGGATGAGTTTATTTGCCTGCCGGATCAGGCCTTGACTCCTAGGGAATGTTTAAGGAACAGTGGCCGAGGATGGGTAAAATTATCTACCTGTCGGATCAGGTCATGACTCCTAGGGATGCGTGGTCTTGGTCTTTAAACAAATTAGACCCAGCTATCATGTTTAGGGAAGTGGGTTCGAAAGCGGGTTCCTAAGGACCGAGGATAAACATGACCAGTATTTTGCCTGCCAAATCAGGCATGAGGAGTCCCTGTGTAAAACAGGGTTTGAGAATTTTCGGGTAACCCGATCATTAAGAATTGATTTAACACGGCTCTCAGAGTGGGGCAAACAGGCGTTGCGACGCTCTTTTGAGAACTTGTGTTGTGTTTCAGCATTTTTCCTTTTTATCTCTTTTTTTTTTTGGTTGTTATTTCATGTGAATCTCTATTTTTTTGGTTTTATGCAAAAAAAATTTTGATTTTATAATTTTATGGGAGCACTCGGCAGGACCATTGCCCGGTGATATGTAGGCTTCTAAGAGGGGCCGAGCCTTGATCTGGGGCATACAAAGGGCCTGTCGGGTCACCAAAGCCAAAAATTGGCTGGGCGTATATAATATATACGCCTACCAAATCCACAATGAAAATAGTCAGGCGTATATATTATATATACCTGACCAAAATCTAGCAGTTTTAAAAACTGCTCGAGCCCGAGCAAAAAAGGGGCCCTCCTTTTAAATTCTATTTTCTTCCCTCGTTTCTTCCCAAGTCCGGGACAACCTCCTAGGGTTTCTGTGTTTGATTTTGCTTGAGTTCTACTACCGAGAGTCGCTCGTGCCGATCAAGAGCGTTCACTCTCCGCCGATCTTTAGATCTATTTCCTCTCCTATTGAAGGAAATTACCACCCTTCTTTCACCTTTCCTTTAGATTTTGATAATGATTTTTGTTTGAAATGCTTGATACTCTTCCTCTTTGTGGTGAAAAATTAATCATTTTTTATTTTGTTTCAAGCATATGTGATTCCTTATGCCTATGTTCCCCTTTTTTTCATTCATTTTTTTTTTTTTAATATTTCTTTCATGATGGATTAGTGCATTTCTCCCCCCCCCCCTTTTTTTCTCTTTTTTTTTTTTTTCTTTAGCAACCTTTTCTTATACCGATGTGTTCCACATTTTCAGGATATTTGGCGACGAAGGGCAAGATCAACAGGAGGGGCCAGAGATGGCCTATGGTCCTCATGGGGAGCAGTTTATCGTTTCTCAGTGCTCCTCTCAACCCTGGTATGAAATGCAAGGTGAAACCGCCCGTATCGACCTCCTCCATTGTCAGCACTCCCATATCTCCAACTTCAGAATTGCTGGCTAGGTAAATAGATGAGCCCTTTTTCTTTTCCTATAATGCTTTTGTTATACCACTTCGCTCCTATTTGATAGATTCCTTTTATTTGTAGCCTTTACCTCATATAATGTTCCGGGGTGGCTGGTTCGATCTTTAGCACCTTGTGCTCTATCTTCCCCAAGTGGTGAAGGACCTGCTTGCTCAAGCCAATTTTGGGGATTTTATTTCGTGCCCCGCTGTGAGGGCCAACATGGCCTATGTGAAGGCCCTGATAGAGCGTTTTCGCCCTGAGACCATGACATTTCATATGGCCATGGCTGAGATGACCCTTACACCCGTAGACTGGTCCATGATTACTAGGGTTCGCATTGGAGGGGTGCCAGTCACACCTACCCGCACACCTGATAGGGAGGAGGTGGCTCGGCTGATAGGGGCCTACCCAACCTCAAGGAATGTTTGCAGTTTTGAAGTCAAGTTATATTGGCTGGTTAGTCTGTTTGAGCCTCATGAGTTAATGGATCTGGGCCAGCCCGATGCGGCCATTTCTCTCGAGCTAGAGCGTGCACTGATGCTGGCCCGTATTTCTCTGTTGTTCCTCTTAGGTAAGACTCTTCTTTCAAATACCAGCAGAGGGCGGGTCTCATTGTCCCTTCTCAGTCTTATGGTGAACTGGGACAACGTGCATTGGTTTGATTGGGGCAGTGCTGGCTATGCGGTGCTCATGTCTAGCCTGGCGCGAGCCGTACTTGGGGAGTCCAACTCCGTGGTGGGCTTTTGGCCTGCACTTGAGATATTTTATCCTCTGGTTTCAGTTTGTCTAACTTTTCCCTTTTATGGCATATCTATTTTTATCTGCTTGCCTTCTCAGGTTTGGGGGTATCTGCATTTCCAACTTGGTCACCCTCTGCTTCTATCTGAAGTTCCTACGTTCCCCCTTATGAGCAATTCACATGCGAACTGCCGTCGGGACGTAGGCATGAAGCACCTGGAGTTAGGGATATGCTCCCAGTTTGATTTGTTGATCCCTCAGCAGGTATAATGATTTCTCTGTTTACAAATTTGATAGTTCTTTCGTGCTGTGGGTTTTGACTATTGCGACCTCTCAGTGTGCTTGTTTTATTTGTTGGTGGTAAAAACAATTTAAAATCAAAGAAAGAGTAAAATAGGGGATGGAATCAACACAACTGAGAAATCCTAGACCTGCAAGATACAGGGTCCATTTGCAGCAAGTTTTGATAAGTAAAAGTTTGTCCCACAGGGAAAGGTGATCTATAGCTCCAAAGGAGGCATCTCTAGTAGTCCCTCCAGATCTGACTACAGATCTAGCAGTCCTAAAAGGAGGAGAGTTTAAGGTCACTTATTCTAAGTATTCTAAGATAGCCTAATGAGTTAACTACAGAAAGGATTGAGAAGATGGATGGACTGTGGAAAATAAATATAAAAGGGTGAGAAGTAGGTTATCGAGTCTAGATCAGAAGAGTTTTGTAACTCAGATTCAAATATGATGCTATGGAAATCCTGTCCAATGGCTACATTATCACCAAAGAGGAGGAAGAATTCAACTCATCCCTGTGCCATGATCCAATCCCTTAAGGTTATAACCTGTCCACTTAAATGGTCACAGACTATCCCATAGGGGAACCACAGTCCAGAGATGGGTTAAAACAAATTAATCATTGTAGGCACTACTTCATCCAGGCTATAAGCTCAGGGAATCCATAGGGAACCTCAACCCCTAAAGCCCTATGTGTGGGGTTAAGGCTGTATAGGACCATGATAGCCCAGACACATAGAACCAGCAAGAGATTGAGTACCACCTTAGATCTAGCTGTCCATTGCTTGAGTGGGGCTGCAATGGTCTAGTCACAAGCCTACAATCTCCATAACCAGATCAGATCTAACATCTGATGGCGGGTCTATACAAATATATTGGGAGTCTGCCTCTGCACATTCTCCTACCAGGCTTAACAGCTCAGGCTCAGGGAAGAAGGATCCATCTTGGATCGGCAGATTGGATTCACCCTAAGGCTATAGCATGTCCACTAAAATGGTCACAGACTATCCCAGAGGCTATCCTCCTCACGGAGCCCAAGACAAAACAAGTTAATTGCTGCTACCACCATGGTCACAAGGCTACCAGCTGAGGCTCCCATGAGAATTTCATATCTAATGGATCTTGTGGTGGGGCTAAGGCTGTATAGGACTGTGATAGCTCAGACACACAGGTCACTTGGATTTGAGTGGGTCCTTAGAATCAGTCCTCCATTGCTTTGAAACACAGCCAAAGCAATGGCGGATCACAAGGCAGCAGCCTTGCACAGAACAGCTCACAAATACACAAATCCCATAAGAGTACAAATCCTATTACAAAAACCCCATTAATCTAACCTCAATAGACATACAAAGGCATGGCCAGCAAGTGCCGAGCCATGGAGAGAAGAAAAAGAAGAAAAAGAAAACTACTTACAATTACAGGAAGAACAAGAACGGAAAAGAAAAATTACAGAATCTGAGATAGGAGTTCCTCTTCTAAATTCTAACTTCAAGTCTCCCTCTCGATCCCCCTAAACCTAAACCAGGCTTAGGTTTATATAGCAGTGGTGTGGCGGGGCATTAGGGTTAGGAAACCCTACTTTTAACCATGCCACGTGGCCGAATAATGATCCTTGGATGCCTCGAGGCGCGTGCATAGAGATTTGAGCGTGAGAGTGCGTGCCCTAATCCTTGGAAATCCCTAAAAAGTCCTCTGCAGAATGATGGAAGTTGGAGTTCAGAGCTTCGCCAGGTTACAGTCGATTCCCAGACTTGTCGCATGGTAGCTCTAGTCTTCGCATGGTTGAGTTTAACATTAAAGTTTCAGACATCACGTAGTTTCAGCTTCTTGATGCTCTGAGCAGTCGCGAGGTAGACAGTTAAGCTCTCGCTGGATTGGGCTTCGCACAGTTGGATTGATACTTATGAATAGCACGGGAACTGTGCGAGCATTCTGTTTCACTTCGTGAGGCTAATTCTGGCTTCCGCGAGACTGCTTTCTTTTTAAACAACGCGAGAACTGTGCGAGAAGTTCACTTCTTAATGGAACTTCGTGAGGATCCTCGCGAGGCGTTGAGGCTTTTCTGAACTGGGTGACAGGTTCTCTTGATATTTGCATCCCGCGGCTACTGCGCGTGGCAGGATTCTGAAGCTCTCTCTCCTCAGTTGTTCTGAGCGAACCGCACGAGGGTGAGAGGGGTCTTCTTGAACTGCGCGACCTTTAACTTCTAAACTTCGCGAGAGCTGCGCGTCTCAAGGCTTCTGAAGCTCTTCTGTCACTCTACTGCACGAGAACTTGTTTATGAAGTCTTGGGACTTTACGAGGACTGCGTGAAGTGGATTTTTCTGAATCCTCTGGAGCTTTGTCACCTGTGCAAGGCTCTTCTATGGTCTGGAGTCATGGTTCATTCTTCTGAGGGACTTCTGGTGCCAAAATAGGCTCCTTAGCAGGATTCATGGCCTTATTGCCCTGCTATTTTATTACCTACAGAAAACACTTAACAAGCATTTATTAGATGGCTAAGGGTCTAATCAAAGGCTAAGTTAAGGGGTGAAAAGTGATACTTTTCAGGTCTTAACATTGACCAAATGTATATATCCCTCCTCTTTTTTTTTTTTGAGCAGGTCATCCTTTACCCCTACGTCAGATCTCCCTTCTGGAACCTGGCTGCAGTGGGTCCTTCTTGTCTTTTATTAGACTGACGCATCATTTTATTTTATGGGTCTTGGACTAGGGCCTATTACCTAGGAGAGAGGGTGGTTCATCAGTACCGTCTTCTTTTCGCTGTGCCCCAAGCTCCTCCAGCTGATGTACTGGCTCCTGAAGGTTCCACCGACGTGCTTACCGCTCGCTCTCTCCATCATGGGGTCCCCATTGAGGACCTTCTTTTTTCGGGGGGATATCAGACGTGGTATGAGTCTCTGCCCTATCGTTCTCTCCTGCCCCGCTTTGTGCCTAGTGCCAACTTTTTAGCTTTTGGCAGTCCACGATCTTAGGTAATGTTCTTTCCTCTTTTTATTTAGCAGCCTTCCTGTGATTGCCTTGATTACCCTGCTATTTGAACAAAAATTGTCTCTCTCTACAGTTTGGGTAGGGTGGCGACTTAGATGAGGGGGATGAGACAGATGCTCCTGATGAGGCTACAGGAGCTGGACCTTCTGACCCTTCCAGTTCTGGTGCTTCAGGCAGTTCGCCAGTCGAGGTCCTGGGGACCTTTAAGTGCTTGGATGATGCTTTCCTATCGCATATGTGTGCCACTGTGGCTGAGAAGGCACACATATCCGTTGAAGCTATTCGGATCCCACCTCCTGAGCTGATCCCCGGGGTAATCTCTCCCTTGTTGCTTTGCTCTCTTTTTTTCTTGAACTATGCTGATGACCTGTGTGACTGACACCTCTTTTTCTTGCTGTGCAGAATTATGAGTCGGCCATGAACCAAGCCGAATATTACCGCAACATCGTCGGGCTTAGAGAGGCTGAGGTTGTGAGTGAATACTGACAAAACCTAATAATTTTCTTATTTACCTTCTACTTACTTCCCTACTTGATGGCCTCTGGTGTGCTCCTGCAGCGTGCTCGTGAAAAGGAGTCGCGCTCTCTGCTCAGCAGCATTTCTTAGGCGTGGACTCGGGTGGGAAAGACTCGTACTTTTCAAAGCACGACCCGGCACCGGAAGAAGTCGAAGAGGGCTGCCCAAGACTATTTTATTTTTTGAAATTTTGAAACATTGAAACAGTTTAAACTTTTATTTATTGGGGAATATGTAATCTTTTAAACAAATTTTTTTTTTTTAATGGTTTTATGATTTTTATGATTTATATGAACGCTCTGTTTGGTTATCTCTCCGCTTTTATGGTTCCTTTTTCTTTGGCATGAAGCGGGCCAAAGCCCCTCCAATGATGAAATTGAGCCCGCATATGATCCTCCGCATATGACCCACGGATACCACGTCATCCAAGGATTTCCCATGGGTGTGCGAGCATGCCCGACTGTGGGCTGCCCCGGGATAAAAAAGTAGGCCAAGCGAAACCCGTCCCTCTCTTGGGGGAAGAAAAAAAATAAAGACCAATGTGAGGGGAGCCACACTTCCCTGCAATTTTAGCTGGGCGTATATATTATATACGCCTGGAAAAATATTTAAAATTTTACCTTGGCGTATATAATATATACACCTCATATAACTGGGCTCAACGGGGTTCTTCATAACCCGAACCTGGCCCTCTTTGCCTCTCTTTTCATCCAGAATTGGCCTTTTCGCCCCTCATTTTTTTTTCTACAAGCGAATCCATCGCCCTACATTGATTGATTTTTATAAAGAACATCTTTGTACATCAATGAACCCGCTTCTTGGCCCAAATTCTCATACGGAGGCTGGGGCTAGTATACTTCCCTGTTTGGACCTGGGGCCCAGTTTTTTACAAAAATGGTGTGATAGCTTGGTTAAGGGCGAGCTCGTTGTTCTGGATTGCCTCGAGTTTTCCCGCCTTTCCTCTTTCCTTTCTATTCCTCTATTGCCCAACCTCCTGCAGGCGGCTTTGGCGTCGTGGGACCATAGGGCCCATGTCTTTAGATTTGGGTCCAGGGAGCTCACCCCAACCTTGGAAGAGCTAGCCTCTATTACTAGCTTGAGGATGCATCGGGGACTTGCCAAAGTGGTGCCCAAACTGGGGTATGCAAAGGTGGTCCACGCGGTTCTCGATTTGAAAAAGGGTGGGTATGAGAAGGGCTTCTCCGGGGGGCCCACCAGGTGCTTGGTGAAATTCTTGAGAGAACTTTTCAGCGACTCGAGTCTCCAAAAGTTGCCTATCCAACATCCTTTCAATGTAAAGGCCTTTGCCCTTTATTTGTTGTCAAAAGTTCTCTTCTTTACTGGGGGTGAGACATTTTCCCTCGGGTTATGCGACGTCTTGACCGAATTGGAGGGAGGTCGTTCACTGGTACACCTAGTCCTGGCTGAGATGTATCGGGGCCTGGATGCCTCAGCCTTGTGCCAGGTCAGGATTCTTAGCGGGAGTCCACTCATTCAGATTTGGCTAGGAGAGCATTTGGCTATCATGGGGCCCATGCCGAGATTTTGCTTGGTAAGAGGGGATGTGGCTCGGGGCTTTCTGACCTGGTGCTCGAGACTGCCCTATGGGAGTATCGAGGAACTGAGCCTGTGGCTATCTGATGCGGAGTTGATCTGGCAACTTCCTTGGATGGACGACACCTTTCCGATTGTCCGCTCTCGGGCTTGTGAGGGTATCACGCTTTTGTGGTTGATTGGTAGTACCTACTATTTCCCATCTCGGGTGCTCCGTCAATTCAGATATACCCAACACGTGTCGTGCACTGTGAGGCCACCCTTGTGCTCTCTGATATTCTCTCGGGGTTCTCTTAGGGACCTAGACCGCATAGCAGCCCTCTAGGAGATCCGCCAATCAGTGCACATGTGCAGCTTAGTTCAGGGGGGCGTTCTCTCTTCTGATTACAAGGTTTGGCTAGCATCCGAGGACTTACCTGCCCCTAGCCCAATTTCGGTAGATGTGATAGGGACGGAGCCCTGGCCATACAAGGAAATGATACTCTAGACTAGGATTGGGTCTCTTTCTGCAGAGAGGCTGGCTTTAACTGAGGCTTTAGAGAAGGAAAGGGCCAGAGCTGAGATTACGGAGGTGAGAGCTGCTACGACCGAGAGTGAGGTTCTTCGATTGTCTAGGCTTTTGACTGAGTCTCACAGTGCAGCTGACGCTTCGCGAAGGCTGTAGAAGAGTCTTCATGGTAGGTGGTTGTCTGATCAGAATGCCCGTGAGGACTCTCTCCTTGCAGAGATCAGTTCTTTGAAGCGTGGTCCCTGCCCCTGACTTGTTCCTGCACATACCATAGATCATATATACAGAGGGGGGGCTGATGCCCCTTAACAGCGATCTCTTTTCTCTTTGGGTTGTTTTTTCTTTTTTTTTTATACTTATAAAGAAAGCAGAAAATAGAAAGTGTGTCATGTTGTTATCTTTTTGGGACGTGACACTTCACATGTAACGCTGTAAGAAAAGAAATGAAATCTATTTTATATATTTATTTATTTATTTATTTATTTTATATTTTTTGGTGTTCGAATTTTCTTCCATACGTCTCGCAACGTAAGGCCTTTTATGAAAAAGGAAAATCTATTATCTTTTTTGAAATTTGCTCCTACACAGTGTGGGGCTCTTTATGGAAAAGGAAAATCTATTATCTTCTTTAAAATTTTCTCCTACACAGTGTGGGGCTCTTTATGGAAAAGGAAAATCTATTATCTTCTTTGAAATTTTCTCCTACACAATGTGGGGCTCTTTATGGAAAAGGAAAATCTATTTTCTTTTTTGAAAATTTCTCCTACACAGTGTGGGGCTCTTTATGGAAAAGGAGAATCTATTATCTTTTTTAAAATTTTCTCCTTTTCTCCTTCTTCTTTTTGTGATGTCGATATTTACGAGGCCAACTGGTGGGTCCTTTTTTGAGCATGGTCGAACCCTGTTCATGAGGCTCAGGTTTTTCTTTTAAACATGGGAAGGTCAGCTTCCCCAAGATTGATTAGTCTTCTACCTTTATCTTTGGTCATGTGTCAGACGACGTGGTAGAGACGACATACTTGATCGGGATCTGATCCAATTTTTAACATGAGCGGCCCAACAAAGGGGAGAAGAGGCTCAAGGAGTCTAGAATAAAATAGGCGAGCCAGAACAGATCCTCTCCTAATCTCTCTTTTCTTGACATTTTTTCTCACAGCGCCCAAGACGGGTTTTTGCTATGCCAGTCATCCCTGTTTTTACCTGTAGCGCCCTTTTGGGTTTTCACTACGTCCATGGGTTCGCTCTCTTACCCTAGGTGCCTTTTCAAGTTTTCACCTGGTCCGCGTGAGTTCGCTGTTTTTACCCGCGGTGCCCTTGCGGGTTTTCACCACGTCCATCTTGCTTTGAACTCAAATTAATTTTTTCTTCTTTCTTTTTTTTCTTACTCTCTTCAAGAACTAGAAAGCCACAACATGGACATTGATTCCATCATAGTCGGCTGGATGAAGTTCTATGTGGTCCGTTAACTCAGTTTGTGCTGATGCAACAGATGCCATGACTGCTTGTGGATCTTAAAGAGGGCTTTCCTCCGGGCTGTAATGTGGCCGGGGTTCAAACAGGCTAGGTTTTTTTGGGATTTTGGATTTAAGATTTGAGTGAATTCCAGATTCAATGATTCCTCTTCCTTTCCACGGGCTTTTTACTGTATGTGCCCCAGTCGTTTCTTTTTCATTCTTGATCCCCCCTTTGGGGGTTTTGGTTTTCTATATATATATATATATATATATATTTTTTGTTTGGATTTTTCCTCTCTTTTTTTTTCAGGATTTTTCCTCTTTTTTTTTGTTGGTATTAACACATATTTCTCTTTTCTCCTCTTCCTTTTTTTTTGAGTGTTTTTGGGAGGGGTATATGAAAGAAATGGTTATTGGCCCGACGTGTGTAGTAAAAGGGTAAAGGTATTTAGGGAATATTTCTTTTTGTTTTGGCTACTTGTCTTTGAAATGATGGCCTCTTCTATGGGGTCCTTAAGCGGTCACGCATCTACCTTTATCAACACTTACCTTGTCGCAAGACCTATGAGTAGAACCTCTGGAGGTATCCAGCGTTGATGGGCTCAGGAAAGTGGTCTCGGTCCATGGTGGCGAGGCGAACGGCGTATCCCGGCAACACTTCTCAGATTACGTAGGGTCTTTCCCAATTCGGCTTAAACTTCCCTCTTTGATCGGCATGGAGAGACGGGAAAATCCTCTTCAGTACCGTGTCACCTATCTGCAAGTCTCAAGCGCGAACACGCTTATTGTAAGCACGTGCAATTCTCTTCTGATAGACCTGGGTGTGACAAAAAGCTAGGAGTCTCTTCTCATCAATCAAATCTAGCTACTCAAAATGGGATCTTTCCTTCTCAGCTTCGGGCAGATGGGATTCCAAAAGGATATAGAGTGACGGTACTTCGACCTCAACAAGTAGCACAGCCTCGGTTTCATACACAAGGGAGAATGGTGTTGCCCCTGTAGTGGTACGGATAGAAGTTCTATAGGCCCAAAGCGCGAAGGGTAACTGCTCACTCAAATCTCTGTAAGTGACTACCATCTTCTCCAAAATGCAGATTAGAGTTTTGTTGGCCGCCTCTACAGCTCCATTCATCTGAGGTTTGTATAGGGATGAGAGATGATGCTTGATCTGAAACTACTCACACAAGGCCTAGATGCGCCTATTAGCGAAATTAGTGCCATTATCAGTGATGATATCCTTGGGCACGCCGAATCTACAAATGATGTTTTTCTTGATGAACCTCTCGACATGACTAGCCTTAATGCTCGTATAGGAGGCTGCCTCTACCCACTTTGTGAAGTACTCCACTGTGACGAGGATGAACTTATGTCCGTTGGAAGCCTTAGGATTGATCTTGTCGATGACGTCGTGGTGAACGACCAAGGAGTGATCATGCTATGTAAATCAATGACCAGAGCATGTATTAGACTGAAGTGTTCTTGGTACTTGTAGCACTTCTGAACGTGTTTGCAACAATTAGTCTCTAAAGTGGTCCAAAAATATCCTTGCCTTAGGATTTTCTTAGCGACCATCTGTCCACTGACGTGTGCCCCGCAAACTCCTTCATGATCTCAACAGCTTCTCTCTCGGTTAGGCATCAGAGCAGAACATTGTCATGAGACCGTCTGTATAGGAGATCGTCGCAGATGATGTAGTTCATTGCCAATCGCTGGATGGTGCGTCTGTCTACCTTCGATGTTCCTTCTGGGATAGTTCAGGCCTCGAGGAAATTCTTGATGTCTGAAAACCAGGGTGGCTAATCATCTAACTCGGCAGATCCCTCGATCAAGTGACAGAATGCCGATTCGTCCCTCTGCTCTATCATGATCGGCTTCATCTCAACCCCGTAGAGAATCTCAACCATAGAGGCCAGGGTAGCCAGGGCATCAACAAACTGATTTCTTGTTTATGGCACATAGGAGAAGGTGACTTCCTCAAAGCAGGTTATCAGATCCTCAAGATGTTCATGGTATGGGATCATCTTCTCATCCTTGGTCTTCCAATCTCCGTTGGTCTGGCATATGATTAACTGTGAATCCCAAAAGACCCTGAGGTGAGTTATATTCAGATCAAGAGCCGCCTGTAAACCAGCTGTACAGGCTTCATACTCGGCCATATTGTTGGTGCATGGGAAGTTCAACTTGATTGAGATGGGTACATGAGATCTTCTTGTCGATGTAAGAATGGCGCCAACTCCTTGGCCTTCAACATGCGATGCCCCATCAAAGTGCATTACCATGGACTCCTCTGTTTCTTCCGTATCCTCTTCAGTCATGAACAGGATGTCCTCATCAGGGAATTCAGTCTTTAGAGGCTCATAGTCCGGCAGAGGGTTCTCAGCAAGATGATCAGCGAGTGCTTGCCCTTGATTGACTTCTGGGTGACATAAGTAATGTCAAATTCGGAGGGAAGTAGTTATCATCGTGCAGTTTGGCTAGTGAGAGTAGGTTTCTCGAACAGGTACTTGAACAGATCCATCTGTGCTAGAAGTAGGACGGCTTGGGATAACAGGTAGTGTCGAAGTCTTTGAGTAGCCCATACTAGTGCTAAGCATGCTTTCTCTAGATAAGAATAGCACGTCTCATAATCAGTGAACTTCTTGCCCAGGTAGTAGATGGCCTGCTCTCTTCTTCCTGTCTCATCATGCTGCCCTAACACACAGCCCATGGAAAACTCTGTCATGGACAGGTACATTATCAGGGGTCTATCAGGTACAGGTGGTACCAATATTAGAGGATTTAGGAGGTAACCCTTGATCTTGTCAAATGTAGCTTGGTAGTCATCATTCCACTCAACTGGTGAATCCTTTCTTAGTAGCTTGAAGATCGGTGCGCATATCGGAGTTAATTGCACAATGAATTGGCTGATGTACTAGATTCTGCAGAAAAAGCCTCTGACCTCCTTCTCTGTAGATGGTGGTGGCATTTCAGTGATGGTCTTGATCTTGGTCGGATCGACCTCAATCCCTCTCCTACTGATAATAAAGCCAAACAGTTTTCCTGACATAACGTCGAACGCGCACTTTTAGGGATTTAACCACAACCTGTACTTTCTCAACCTCTCGAACAGCTTCTGAAGGTTCACCAAGTGGTCATCCCTTTCCGGTGATTTGGCAATCATGTCGTCAACATACACTTCAATCTCTCAGTGCATCATGTCATGGAACAGGGCCGTCATTGCTCTCTGGTAGGTTGCCCCTGCATTCTTGAGCTCGAATGGCATCACCCTATAACAGAAGGTACCCCATGGAGTGATGAACGCAATCTTTTCTCAATCGGCCTCTGCCATCTTAATCTGATGGTAGCCCGAGAATCCACCCATGAATGAGAGCATTTCGTGCTTAGCAGTATTATGGACCAAGATATCGATGTGTGGTAACGGAAAGTCATCCTTAGGGCTTGCCTTGTTGAGATTTCGGAAATCAATGCACATTCAAACCTTTCCATCTTTCTTTGGTACGGGGACGATATTGGCCAGTCATTACGGGTACTTGGATACCATGAGAAAACTTGCGTCATACTGCTTAATGACGTCGTCCTTCACCTTTAACATCCATTCAGGTCGGAGGCATCTCAGCTTCTGTTTAACCAGCTTAATATCAAGGAAGAGTGGCAACTCATGCTCAACCAGATCAGTATCCAAACTAGGCATCTCTTCATACGACCATGCGAAGACGTCTTGGTATGACCGAAGGAAGTCTATCATACCTTTTCTCTCTGCAGGGTACAGCGATGTTCCGATTTTGGTGATTCTAGGGGCCTCTTTGGTGCCCAAATTGACGTCCTTCGTCTCTTCGACAATCGGGGTCGGGCCATGCTCAAAATTGGCAAATTGTTTGAGGAGCTCATCGATTTGACCTTCCTCGTCCAGACTCGTGACTCCTACCTCTTCTTGTATTTCTCTAGGAAAGGGGTCGGCTTCACGCGGGACGGGTATCACGATATCATTTTTAATTTTATTAGAAATTTTAAAGGACAATATTTTTGAATTTTGTATTTTTTCTATTTTTATGGTTTTTTGCATTTTTTCGGAGGTTAGCCCCTGGCGAGGTGGATCTCTATATATACAGGGTAGAGTGTCCCATAGGCTAACCTCACTTTTTACAAGTTATTTTTTTTAGAGAGTCGATGCCTTATTCACGGCTTTTGGCGGCTCCCAGGAGTTTGGGCAAACATGCCCAGTTACTTACCTGCGAGGTCTGGCCTTTACCTCTTTGGTTGGAAGCAGCATCAGTAGGTTCTTGCAGTTCCTTCCTCAGCATGTTGACGGAGGGATCCTCTAGAACCCTGTCCTCTATGGTTATGATGGGCCCAAAGTGGCTGGTGCTAGAGTGATGGGTGGACCGGGGGACTTCCTCCTGAAATAAGGAGAGGGCAGTTAAGTCCACCTCGAGGTCTGGGGGGATGATGTAAGGGTTGGCGGGGTGGGCGGAAGAAGGCTTCTGTGGGGTTACCCTCGTCTCCCCATTCAGATCAATCTTTACTACCCCGGCGCTCACAAAGGTTTGACGGAGGTGGGGTCGAGCGTGAGGTTCTTCTTCCAGGTTGATTCCTCTGGCCCTAGGGACTGTCGTAACTCTTATCTTTTCCTTGGCCTCTCTGACTTCTTCGATGGGCCTGTAGCCCAGTCCAGGCCAAATTTGGTTTGCTGCCCCTTGGCCCTGACAGGGTCTCTTCTTCCTTGAAGGCGCAGGCCTAGCCCTTTCCCTTTTTAGTGGCCCCATTTGTGGAGCATGAACACAGCTGCATCCATTCCTCCTCCAGTTTTGACAAGGGTTTTTTCAATTGACCCGAGGGTAACGGCTGCGAAGTCATTCTCAAATCGATGGAGATCAGTGTTATCTGCTGTGTGTGGCATATTAAGCACTTTCGAATTCTCAATATGAAGAGTGCTCCTCTCCCTGTCTTCTCTGCTTTCACCTAAGATGGTGACGATTCTTCCCTCTGAGATGAACCAGAGTTTTTGGTGTAGAGTTGATGGTATTGCCCCAATCTCATGTAGCCACGGTCAGCCCAATAGTAGATTAAATGTAGACTTGATATCCATCACCTGAAAGGAGATGGTGAAGGTTTTCGGCCTGATGATCAGGTCGAGGCCTACTTCTCCTATGATTTCTCCCCTAGTGTTGTCAAATCCCCTAGCATTTGTTATGGATGGCCGAATGGTGTTGGGATTCGCACTAATTTTGATTATCGTCCTTAGAGGGCATACGTTCAGTGCTGACCCGTTGTCTATTAAGACCAACAGCACCACCAGGTTTCCTATTTCCACTGTTATATTCAGGGACTTAGAGTGGTTGTTCCCCTCGAGCAGCAGATCTGCATCAGTGAATGAGATGTCATTTGGGGCCAATACTTACCCGATTATATCTCCCACTTCATCTGGGGTTACGTGGGCAGAAACATGTGCGTCTTTGAGTGCTCCCATTAAGGCTTGAAAGTGGAGTGGGGACGTGATTAACAAATCCCACACAGTAATATGTGTGGGTGTTCTCTTGAGCTGTGTCTCCAACACGTGCTCTCTGGCCATTTTATCAAAACGGTTCCCTAAGGCCTGTTCTTTCTTCTTCTCTTCTCCTCTGACGGCCCCCGATGCTTTCGCCTGTATAGAAATCCTGCCTAATTGGATAATAAATTCAACAGTCTCCTCTTTGTTACAACCAACATTCATGTTCGTCTGTTCATAGCTTAACGGCACTTGATGCGGGTTATAGGCAGGTTTCAGGATGAAGAAGGGAGTGCATGGTGATTCTGGGGAGGATTGGACTGGGTACGTCGGATTCTCGGGTCCAACCAGGTTGACTCCAATAGGGGGTAGAATGGTAGTGGTGGGAATTAGCGAGATTGGATTTGTGGGTACGGAGGGGGCTTGTAGAGGCATTACCTGGGTGTGGTAAGACCAGTGGTGATTGGGAGCGGGTGATAAGGAGAGTGGGTGAGGGGTTGTTTGTTTGGGTGGGGGTGGAGTTGAATTGGGGGCAAAATAGCGAAGGGATGGTGGGAGTGTGATTGGGGTGGAGGGGTCGGAGGGAGATGGGATAGAATGTTGGGGGGTGTGATTAAGAGCTGACGGAATGGGTTGTGAGACGGGGCAACTGGGGATGAGTGGTATGTTGCATGGGATGGAGTGACTGGGAGATGTCGGAGGTGTAGGTGGAGCAGGGTGATAGGGATATGATGGGGTAGCTTGTGGAGCAGAGGGGTACAAATATGAAGGGTTTGTATATGGGTTGGCATGGTGGGGCGATGATGGGTTCGTGGATGAAACGGGGTAAATTGGGGATGATGGAGTTGTGCATGGAGCGGGGTGATTTGGGGATGGTGGAGTTGTGTATTGGGAAAGATGATTTGGGGATGGCGGGGTGGTATACTGGGTGGTGGGATTTGGGGGTGTGTACGGGATGGGATAATATGGGGATGGCGGAGTGGTGTATTGGGTGAAGAGATTTGGGGGTGTGTATGGGGTAGGATAGTATGGGAATGGTGGAGTTATGTATGGCATGGGGTGATTTGGGTGTGACAGAGGGGTATATGGGATGGCTGATGGTGGGATAGTGTATGGGATGGGGTGATTGGGAGGTGGTGTGTACTGTGGGGTAAATTGGGAGTAGGGAGGATATGTGTATGATTGCGGCGGGGCTGTGCCCATTTGGATTTGATAGGTGGGAGCGGGAGTGGAAAAATACTGCTCTAAATCTAAGGGCTCCTCTTGGTATGCCAGGGTGGGGAAGTAATTGGCTAAATACAACGACTCGATCACCCCCACAAATGGTTTGTCTTTATTCAACTTGGGAAATAAAAACTACACTTGATTATTGATGTAATCCGAGGGGTCAAACTCTTCTTCTTCCTCTTCTACCCAATGGATGTTAGGCCTGGGGCCTCTTGGGTGCAGTGGTAGAGGGGCTTGATGGATGTTTTGGTTCTGCCCTTGAGGAAGCGACGGGGGAACAATTTTTCCCACCTCTATTAAATCTTGAACCGCGTGGAAGTTACAATGCAGGTTTGGGTCATAGTTTCTCGCGATTGGATTAGGTGGTGGGCGAGGCTAGAGTAAATTGACCAGACCCTTTTATAGTAACACTGGCAATAAGACACTTAAAGATTACCCCAATGGTGTGAACACCTGCTCGAATCGTGCTCTCATCTGTTCCTGGGTAAATGGGGCTCTCAGTCCGTTGTTTGGCCTTGGTGCTTGCTCGAAATGGGTAGGGGGGGGCTGTGCGCCCTGGAGCTGTATCGGGGGGGCATCGGTATTAGCCTGGGGGTAAACGATGTTTTGTACCTCTGTCCTTAGTCTTCTTTCAATCCTTGTTTCGACAGCTTTTCTAACCCCGCTGGCCACACTCTTTCCCAACCTGCACTCTCTAACGGCATCTTCGCAACAGTTGGCATTTAAGACCAAATCAGCAAAACTGGACTGTTGGTGATACACCAAAAAATCCGCAATGACTGGGAGAGCTCCCTTGGTTATCAATTCAATCTGCTCATCATCAGGAATCCGGTGGGTAACCTAGGTGGCCAATGCCCTCCACCTTCCTAAGTAGGCACTGAAAGTTTCATCATGTCTTTCCTTCAAATGGTCCAGATCCAACTTCCTTGGCTCTATGTCCATGTTATAGACATATTGTTCTTAGAATAAGTGTGCCAGATCTTTCCAAGTTTTTATCATGGATGGTTCTAGGGATTTGAACCATCTCAGTGCTAGGCCCGTTAGACTCTTTTGGAACACTTTGATGAGGAGTCGTTCATCTCCGCCCTACTGGCACATATCCCCACAGTAAGATTTTAAGTGGGCGATGGGGTTGCCAGTGCCATTATATTTATCGAATGATGGTATCTTAAATTTTTATGGCAGGGGGACATCCGAGAACAGACATAAGTGCCAGTACTGGCACATATCCTCCCATCTTCATCAGCTGCTTCTGTATTCTGTCTATCTCTTCTTTCAGCTGCTCTGATTCTTTTGAGGTTATAGCTGGGACTGCCTCCCCTTGATTTTTTTCGACCCTGGGTGTGACGATGGTGGGCCTGGGAGGGTCAAAGTTGGCAACTCCTCCACTATTACGGATCTCGTCCTCCTCGTACTGTTGGTCATTGTACTGGTGAGGGGCGAGGTCTGCTATTTGGACTTGGGGGGTGATGGGTTGGATGACCTGGTGGGGCCACAAGGTTTATAGGGGATGGGAAGGAATGAATGGATGAGTGATTTGTGGATGAATGATGTGCTGAGTTGGGTGCACATTCTGGGGGTGATGGGGTGTGGTTGATGTGGCAGGATGCTGTAGGCGTGGGTTTGAGGAATGGAGTGGATCGAATTTTCTGTTGGAGGCGGGATGGGGGCGTAAGGGGTATAGGTGAATGAAGGGTACTGGTGGAGGGGTAAGGGGTTCGTGAACGAGCCTTGATGAGTGTGGGTGGATGAGCCTGGGGTTTGATGGATTTCGGCTTGATGGTTTTTGAAGGCTTGGGTTGATGGGCCTTGGGCCTGGGTGTGGGGGTTGGTATGATTTTGGGCCAATGGGCCCTGTTGGGTTTAGGCTAATGGGCCATGTGGGTATTGGGTGCGGGGTGATGGACCTTGGGCCTGGGTTTGATAGGTTTGGGTCCAAGGGCCCTGGGGGCTTGGAACTGGGCCTGGTTTTGATGGGCTTGGGCCTGAGCCTGAGTCTGGTGGGTTTAGCCTTGGGCCCATGGGCCTTAAGGGTTTTGGGCCTAGGCCTGGGTCTGATGGGTTTGGACTTGGGCCCATGGGCCTTGAGGGTTTTGGTCCTGGGCCTGGGTCTGATGGGTTTAGGCCTAGGCCTGAGCTTGGGTTTGGGAGTGGGCCTGGGCCCATGGTTCTAAAGATATTTGGGCTTGAGCCCATGGATTGGTGTGGGTTTGGACCTGAGATGAGTGGGCTTGGGCCTGTTGGGTTTGGGCCTGCACTTGGAGTTGAGGTGGGGGATTTTGGATGGTATGAATGATGGGTGGTTGGGCATGGTCATGGGAGAATGGGGTATGGAGGTTTTTGAGACCTAGATGAGGGGTTTGGGACATAGGCAAGAGGCAACCCATAGGGCATACATCATTCTCATGTCCTCCATTGAGGGCATGGATTCAGGTGTGAGATTGGGGGGGATGGCCTACTCAAGGATGGAGGGGGTAGGGTGAAATTGGGCATGACCCGGGTATGGGGGGTATGGATGATTATGCTTGGAGGGTATGGATATATGGCTATGGAAGATGGTGGGTTACTGGTCATACCCTGTAAAAAGTTGGGCATGACCTGGGTAAATGGGGGGTATGTTAGGATGTGGATGGGCCATGTGATGTGGATGGCATGTGAGATGAGGTGGATGGGATGTAGGATGTAGGGGGCATGGATGATGAGGTGAATGGGACGTGGGAGGTAGGCGGGGGATGGGGCTCCGTATGGGGTCTTTGGGAGTAGGGGGGTGCGGTAAGGGTGTATGGATGGGAGACGGGGATGTGTGGATCGGTTGGGAAATGAGGGGTTTCAGTAGGGGATGGGAAGGGGTATGTTGGGAGAATGTAAGGGAGGGGGATGGGGTGGATGCGAACACGGGCGCCCCAAATGGACCCATGACATCGAACCGGGTTTGGGTGAAGGCATCGGAGATCAGGTCTTCTCCTACATGGGAATGGAATGGGGATGATGGTGGGGATGTATCGGCTCTCGACATGATCCGTTGACAAGTGTTGTATCGATGTCTTGGGTAAGGGCCGAATACCTTCTGGGTTCTCTTTCTACGGGTTGGGTTTGAGGTCGCCGTAGTGACGGTCACACCAAAAGTATAAATATATATATATTTTTGGATTTTTTATTTTTCTATATATTTTTTTTTTGGATTTTTCAAATGAAAATTAACTCCCCTATTTAAATGAATGATGATCTGGTGCCCTTGGAAAATTCCCGTCTCGGGTGATATATGCACCTTTAGTACGTCCCACGGCGGGATCCGACACACATTGGAAAAAGCGAAAGGGAGCTCTTTCGTTCTATTGAAGGTGAGAGAATCCACGCAAATGACCCGATCCCCCGGAGCAAATCAATGAGAAGTCGCCTTCTTTTGACTAGGCGGGGGCATATTGGGTGTTATAGAATGCAGGAGGCTACTGCGGGCACTAATACCGCTAATCGGGGAACTTGGGTGGTGGATTGGGCCTCAGATTGGGCTGCTTGAACCCAGTTTATACTGGGCATATGTATTATATACGCCCGACCAAAACTAAGCCGATTTGGTTGGGCATATATATTATATACCGCTTAAATCAGATTTTAGTGGTGCGATATATTATATCATGAGTATTTAGGGGATTTTTGTGTATGATTAATATATACGCCTAGCATAAACTATTCTTTCAGCTTGGTTTGACAGTGAACAGCAAGCCCAAAATGAGTCTTTTGAACTGGTTTCCTGGGAGGGATGCTCCCGAGGACTGCTGTGTATGTTATCGGGTCACTCCTTTCCACTTCCTAGGGATACACGATTGAATTCGGGCTGTCTACGCTCTCACCATTACGGGTTTTACGGCTTGATCGGAATTGGAAACCCAACCGATATACCTCCGGCACAAGCGTCTTCATAGGTACTGGAAGGGGTGGTTCTTTTCAGGATCATCACCACTAGGGCTGCCACCTTACTGGGAACCGAGTAAGTTATATCTGTGCCTAAACCCTCCGAAAAGTACCCAAAACACGCAAAAATAAATTTGATTATGTCCCCACACTGTTGGTTCACTTTAATTATAGATTTTTAAAGGGGAGTGAATTTAAGTCCAAGTTTGGGTCAGGGATGACAAGCCCGTGCCACCTCAACGGGCCGGCTTCCATTGTTAGGATATGACAAAAAATAAGAAAAAAAAGGCGGGGCCAGTCAAGCGACTAGGCGGAAAATATAAAGTGCTGAAATTTAAAACCGAATCATAAAGGTAAGTAAGAAAGGTGCAAGTCAAATGACCAGGCGAAAATTGTTGAAATTTAAAGCCGAAACGTAGGGGTAAGTAAAAAAGGTGTCAGTCAAGTGACTAGGCAAAAATTGTTGAAATTTAAAGACCAAACGTAGGTAAGCAAGAAAGGTGCCAGTCAAGTGACTGGGCAAAAATTGTTAAAATTTAAAGTCGAAACGTAGGGGTAAGTAAAAAGGTGCCAGTCAAGTGACTAGGAAAAAATTACTGAAATGTAAGGCCGAAACATAGGGGTAAGTATGTTAGTAAAAACAACAAAAATGAAGGAAAAAATAGTAGAAGATCAGAAAAACAACAATTCTTAGTAAAGATTTTAAAAAAAGGGCCAACAAGAGGGGAAGCGCTAGGGTGATATCCCTAGCAGAGTCGCCATCTGTGCGACCATGAATTCTCTCGAACCTGTCGCGACGATGTGCTCTCGATGGAATAAATGTAGAGTCGCCACTCGGAGCTTTTGGTGACCCGGGAAACCTTTAAATCAATATTTTGGGCACCGAAGTACTAAATATGACTCTGATTTATCGATTTTTACCAAAGACTCTAGGGTTGGGGCTTCGATTATCGATCGAGAAGGGTTTAGGCACCCGATCAACCTGCACGTAGCAGTCTCTATCTATGGCCAAAATGAAAAAAAAATGGGCGGAGCTTCCACTTGCCCGAAGGCAAGATGGTCCTATCCAGCTTTGAGCCAAACTAAAATTTCGGCGGCGTAACAGCTTGAATCCTTGAATGGAGGAAACACCAAGAAGGTAGAGGAGGAGAGGGGTGAGCTGGAGCTCACGGGCCCTTGTTGCACCGTGGAAGACCTTTGCTTCGGTGTACTTCCGATGGCTTTAAATGGCTTAAATGGTAGGGGAATGGATTCTAATGCTAGGATTCGGTAGATGGGAAGTATAGGATGAAGCTAGAGACTAAGCTTGACTACAAAGGGGTGATCTAATGCTTGAAATGGATTGAAAGGGGTGAACTAAGCATGCTGGAATTCTGATTGAAGAATAAAAAATAACAGGGAACTTTCTCTCACTAGGTCTCTCTCTCTTAAGTTCAAACTTTCAACCCTAATTTTTTTCAACCCCTTGGGAAGAGGGGGGCCTCTCTATTTATAGAGAAAAGGTGGGTTAGAGGGTTACTTAAGAGCTAATTGGTTTAGCAATTAGGTAATCCTCCATCTAAGGTTTTCTAGGTTTTTAGGGTCCTAGGGGTTTGGGGAACCATTTTCAATGGCAGATGATGGAGACCATAGGTGACTTAAGGGTTGCATATAAGCTCAAAGGGGGTGCAACCAACCTTAAGACACCAACCTCAACTAAGGGGATGGTCAAAAGGTCAAACCTGATGAAAGGATTTCAAGCATCTGATGACAGTTACTGTAGCTAAGCTGGGCATATATATTACATGCACCCAGTTTATGTACAGTGATTTTCATGAAAACCAGAGGATATCTGAGAAGGTGGGTGCCGCAGTGGGCCCTACCTATACTAGGCGTATGTATTATGTACACCCGACTAAATTTGACCCAAATATGCCAGGCGTATATAATATATATGCCTGACCAAACTAGGGTCAAATTTGTTGGTCGTATGTAATACATACGCCTGAGCAAAAGTCATGATTTTAAGTAAAACATTAATTGGCCATAACTTTTAAACCATAACTACAAATTTGGTGATCTTTGGCTTGCTGGAAAGCTGGAGAAGTCCTCCTTCCAATGGTATGTGGCTCATCGTCTGTAGTGGTTTGTGTAAAATTTTGTAGCTCTCCTCCCATCAATTGCTCAGAAGGGTTCTAGTTGGGTCTGAGAAGGGATCCTAGGGTTTAAGGGTGATCTCTAATTGTTGGGGGAATGGTTCTAAAGGGTTCAGGGTGATTCTTAAAGGTCTGGGTAGGTTCTTAAGGGTTTAGGGTGATTCCTAAGGGTTCAGTGGTGCCATCGAAAGCACAGGGGTACATGTCTCTCGGAGTAGAGACTGATCGGGCCTTGGGCCGAATTTGGGTGTCTACACCTTGCAACTGCACAAGCTCGAATGTACTTGGGCGAGTACAAGGGTGTCGAACCACAAGCACTAGTCGTGTATTTTACACTAAAGCCTTATTTTCTAATTATTATATCTAGCAAATAAAGCAGATCTAGAGAATATTGAAAGAACAACCTGGGATCTCCCTTGAATCTTAGACTCGTAAATAACAAACCCCTATCCTTTTATTTTAAATCCTAGGTATCCCCCCACTCTAGGCTACAAGCTCTAGGGCTTCGTATAAGAATAAGATTAATCTAATCGCGAGTTAGACGAATCTAAATATCAAAGCGTCATTGCATGAACCAACTAAGACTAGCCTACAAGGTCGTAGCTCATCGATGAATATCCTATTCAATCTAGTTCCTAAGCCCTAAAAGGCCAATAAGAGTAGATTAAATAAAACTAAACCATTACAATCGCTTGTTCTCGATGACTCTCGGAACCTCGAACATGCAATTGTGCCAATAAAACAGAATTCATAAATAAAGAAAGAAATAAAAATAAAATTATTTACTTATCTTTGTTCGTACAAGAGATCCCAAGCTTCGGGATGTTTAGCTGCACATCAATTTTATGATCTTCATCATCACTGAATTGATCATTGTAACATCCTAAAATTTTTTACTTTAAAGAGAGTACCTTGGGATGCATGCCCGACCTTGAATAGTGCACCTCGGGATGCATGCATGTCTAGTCATTTGTTTGATCAAGTAAAAGTCAACTTGATGACTTAGGTTAGATTAGATTTGAGGTGAATGTGCACATGAGTGCGGTGTTTGGTCTTGTTATAAGGTCACATACACTAGATATAGGTGTGTGTGCTTGGTACTAAATATTCAATTTGGTTAAATAGTCTAAGGGGCTAAGAGAAGTTATTTCTGTTGAGTTTTAGTAGGTGGTTAGGGATTTAAGAAGGGAGAGAGAGAGGTTAGAGAGAAAGGAGGGAGTAAATGCAAAGATTTTTGTGTGGGATTACGGATTGAAGTTGTGCGTGAGCATTTAATTCCGAAGGCAACGTGTGCGAGTTCGTGCAATCGAAGCTAGGAACCCTAGCTCTTGATTCAAGTTGTAGAATCGATCATATAATTCAATTTGAGATAAGGATTTGTAAATCTATGATGTGTATGATGATTTAGTTTATATCTTATGCATAAATGATGGATTAAAGAAGAGCAATTAAAGAAAAATGGGTTTTAAGGTTCAAACCCGAGAAGTGCTCAGAAACTGCCAAAATCGATTGATCGATTTTGAAAATTGACTGATCAATTTTGAAAATTGATTAATCAATTTTTGACAGAAAGCAAATTTGGAAACTGCAGCACGAAACCGATTAATCGAATTAAATTTTGATTAATCAATTTTTGGGTTCAATTAATCGATCAATCGAATGAGCACTGCCAGACCAAAAAAGGTTGTTTTCTTGGAAAACTGATTAATCAATTTTGGGGTTGATTAATCATTTTTATAATTTCGATTAATCGATTTTGGGGTCGGTTTAATCGATTTTGGAATTTCGATTAATCAATTTTGGGATCGATTAATGGATTTTGACTATGCTTGCCGACATGACTTCGATATTTTGGCTGTAACTTTTTACTCTGAATTCTAATTGAAGCAAATCATACGGTGTTGGAAATAAGACAACGAACTCTAGAACTTTGTTTGTTTTGACCAACTTATGACTCTAAAGTTTTAAAGGTCAAAATTTAAGAGGAAGGTTGCGTCAAATTCTATATTGGCATGAAATTGCCCATTTCAACCTCAATTTTGAGAAAATACTTAAATGTTTTTAAGTAATTAGTGATTGGAGTTGATCCTTGATACATCGTTGTGTCCTTGTGATGTAGATTGAGGCGGGAATCCATTGATAAGACTTAGTTTTGCTTCATACAACTTCAAGGGTTAAGGTAGGGAAACTTCAACACAAACATGCATGTTTAACTTTGATTTATAGTTTCTTTGAGAAATTTATATGAAAAATGATAAGTTTCTTTGATGTATTTAGATGAAAAATGAAAAGTTTTCTTGATGTATTTTTATGTAAGTTTGATAGTGATTTGAACTATAACTTAAACTCCTTGTAAAATAGAAATTTGAAATTCGTGAGTCGAAAATGATGAATTCTGAACTGTGAGCTTAACCTAGAATTTGTACTATGGTATTCAATTTTAAATTTGATTTTTAAATGGTGAGTTTTAAAACCTTTGAACCAAGAATGTGAGCTTTGGACCGTGAATTAGAAATCTGAACTAGAATGTGAATTCGAAATCGTTGAGTCTTGTAGATTTGTTAGAAGGTACACACTTAGACCGCTGTGGCAGGATTTATGTACACCCTTGGACCGTTGTGGCGGGATTTATGTATTCCCTTAGACTATTTTTATGAGATTTTACATACTCCTTTGGACACTGTTGTGAGTCATGTACGCTCTTGGATCACCTTCGCGAGATTTTACGTACTCCTTTGGACTTTGTTGTACTTATGTACTCCCTTGGACCATTTTTACGGGATTTACGTATACCTTTGGATATTGTTGTGCTAATGTATGCCCTTGGACCATTTTTATGGGATTTACGTACACCTTTGGACATTTTTGTGCTTATGTACGCCCTTGGACTGCTTTCGCGAGATTTTACGTACTCCTTTGGACCTTGTCGTGACTCGGTACACCCTTGGACCACTGTAGCGGGATTCATGTATGCCCTTGGTCCGCTTTCGCGAGATTTTACGTACTCTTCAGATTATACTTCGTGACTCAAATCATAAGTCGTGAGATTAAAGTGGACTGCTATGGGTGAATATTGTCTATGCAGACCGCTATGGGTGGATTATGTGTATCTGGATCGCTGGGGGCAGATTATGCTTGTCGTGGATTGCTATGGGCGGAGTACAAGTACCATGTGGGCTGTCGGGGTAGATTTGAAATCAGTTTTATGTGATACATAAATTAGTTTTAAGTCTCCCATGAGACAGAGAGCCTTAGCTATATGTGCAGAGCGTGACTGTAGGTCTAGAGATGTGACATTAGATTTCGTCAGAGTATAAGTTGTGAGCTTTTGAAAGTCCTGTCTCAGTATAATAATCGATTGCTAATTGAAACTTTTGTTTAATTGTTATAACAGATCATTATGTCTGGTAGAGGTAGACGACCCAGAGATGGTTGAGGTTCCCTGTCAAATGCAAATGAGAGTGAACGAGATGAAAGATAAAGGATGATGCATACCATGGAAGCCATGGCCAATGCTATAGCTCAACAAACGGCAGTGTTAGCATGTAATAATGCCAATAACCATCAGCAGCCACCTCGATCACAGCCGTCAGCATTTATAGAATTTCGAAGGATGCGTCTTCCAAATTTCCCAGGACAAGCAGATCCAATGGAAGCTGAGAACTAGCTCAATGTGATGGACAAGATATTCAGTGTGCTTGCATGCACTGAAGATGAAAAAGTCAGATGGGAAGATTTCATGTTGGATGGTGAGGCGAGTCCGTGGTGGAAATCTGTGTCTAGGACTAGGGCACAGGAGACTCTAGGTGCATTATGGACCTGGGATGAGTTCGTAGAGGAGTTTAATAAGCAATATTTCCCTGATATAGTGCGCAATCAAATGGAGGTGCAATTCCTTCAACTTGTACAAGGGAAGATGACGGTGAGAGGATATGGTGTAGAGTCCATGCGACTTTCATGTTTTTCTCCTGAGTTTGTGGCCTCGGATCTAATGAAGGCCAAGCAATTTCACCGTGGCTTAAGGCCAAATATCAGGTGAAAAGTTGCTACTTTTGAGTTGGAAACTTATGGCGCAGTAATGAGCAAGGCACTTATGGTGGAAGAAGACGTGGAAAAAATATATAAGAGAAGAGACCAACAACGTAGAG
Organism: Chloranthus sessilifolius; assembly: GCA_021018995.1. Taxonomy (NCBI): domain Eukaryota; kingdom Viridiplantae; phylum Streptophyta; class Magnoliopsida; order Chloranthales; family Chloranthaceae; genus Chloranthus; species Chloranthus sessilifolius. The sequence continues at coordinate 92,659,673 of CM037585.1, read as the reverse complement.
AAAGAGCAAGTCAAATGCAGTCATATGCCCATGAGCAGGCACCCGAGATACCAAGACTCTTATTGTAAGCACCCCCTCAGTCTACTCCGACCGTTTATGCAGGACCCCCTACTTCTGTGCCTGCAGTGACCTTTCGTCCTTCTAATCTTATGACAACTAGAGTCTCACAAACAAAACAAGCTCCACCCACCTCGTCATTTGTAGCTTATGGATCATGCCTAAGATATGGGGGACAACATCGAGCAGCTAAGTGTAAGTGGACCATGGGTGCATGTTTCAATTGTGGTCAGATGGGGCATCCGGTAAGGGACTGTCCGAAATCGAAGAAGGATAGGACACCTTCGGCGTGAAAAATTAGTGATCCATACGAGTGTCATATGTATCTTGTTCTTGTGTGTTTAATCTCAAAAAAAAAAATGTCAATCTTTGTATTTTGGGTATCGGATCGATGCTATTAGATCCTTTTTTCGACTAATGTATCTTGGAATCACTAATATAATTATTGTTGGACATTAACGGTTTCAAAGTCTTCCTTTTCTGTTATGACACTGTTCAAACTTTCTTATGGTACAAGTTGTACTCGTTGTGACCCTGATTTTTCCCTAGGTGGGCATGTTCCTGCTAGTTGATACTGTAGAAATATAGTTTAGCAAATGATTACTTTATTAGATAATCGGTGGTACGCTGATCTAGTGATATGTGGTTTTTCATACAAGATGATAGATAATTTGGTTGAGAAAAAATTCAGTCTTCCGTTGCATGCTCAATGTGGATAGTTAATTTAATGATTATGAGAAATTCATTTTTCGTTCAGGGTGCGGGCATCGTTTCATCATTATGGGTATGTTCTTGTCAACAGGAATCATTGTTTCTGGGTTAGGCATTCGGATGTGTCGTCGTCAATTTTCAAGGACGAAAATTCCTATGGAGGAAAGAATGTAACTATCCCGAATTTATTTTTGTGTATAAATCGATTCATATCTGGACGCGAGTGTTCAACTTGATGTGTATAGTAAGACCTAGTTACTTAGGACAATTTTTGAGGTTGAAAATTTTATAAGGTGGGAAGAATGTAACATCCTAAAAATTTTGACTTTAAAGAGTGTACTGAGGGATGCGTGCCCGACCTTGAATAGTGCACCTCGGGATGCATGCTCGTCTGGTCATTTGTTTGATGCAGTGAAAGTCAACTTGATGACTTAGGTTAGATTAGATTTGAGGTGAATGTGCACGAGAGTGTGGTGTTTCGTCTTATTATAAGGTCACATACACTAGATATAGCTGTGTGTGCTTGGTACCAAATATAAAATTTGGTTAAATAGCCTAAGGGGATAAGAGAAGTTATTTATTAGGTGGTTAGGGATTTAAGAAAGGAGAGAGAGAGAGGTTATAGAGAAAGGAGGGAGTAAATGTCAAGATTTGTGTGTGTGATTGCGGATTAAAGCCGTGCATGAGCATTTAATTCCAAAGGCAACACGTGCAAGTTCGTGAAATCGAAGCTCAGAACCTTAGCTCTTGATTTAAGTTGTGGAATCGATCATACGATTCGATTTGAGGTAAGGATTTATAAATCTATGATGTGTATGATGATTTAGTTTAGATCTTATGCATAAATGATGGATTAAAGAAGAAAAATTGAAGAAAATTGGGTTTCAAGGTTCAAACCCGAGAAGTGCTCAGAAACTGCCAAAATCGATTGATCAATTTTGAAAATTAATTGAACAATTTTTTTCAAAAAGAAAATTTGGAAACTACAGCACGAAATTGATTAATCGAATTAAATTTTGATTAATCAATTTTTGGGTTCGATTAATCGATTTGGAATCGATCAATCGAATCAGTAATGTCAATGACCGAAAAAGCTTGTTTTTTTGGAAAACCGATTAATCAATTTTGGGGTCGATTAATCGATTTTAGATTTTCGATTAATCAATTTTTGGGTCGATTAATCAATTTTTGAATTTCGATTAATCAATTTTGACTATGCTTGCCGACGCTACTTCACTATTTCATACGTAACTTTTTACTCCAAACTCTGATTGATGCAATTCATGTGGAGTTATAAAGAGGACAACGAACTCTACAACTTTTGTGCTTTGACCAACTTATGAATCTAAAGTTTTAAAGGTCAAAATATAGGATGAAGGTTGCGTCAAATTCTATATTGGCATGAAATTGCCCGTTTCAACCTCAATTTTGAGAAAATACTTAAATGTATCTAAGTAATTAGTGATTGGAGTTGATCCTCGATACATCATTATGTGCTTGTGAAGTAGATTGAGGGCGGGAATCCATCGATGAGACTTAGTTTTGCTTCGTACAACTTCAAGGGTTAAGGTAGGGGACTTCAACACAAACGTGCATGTTTAACTTTGATTCATAGTTTATTTGAGGTATTTATATGAAAAGTGAAGTTTCTTTGATATATTTAAATGAAAAATGATAAGTTTTCTTGATGTATTTTGATGTAAGTTTCATAGTGATTTGAACTATAACTTGAACTCCTTACAAAATAGAAATGTGAAATCCTTGAGTCGAAAATGATGAATTCTGAACTATGAACTTAACCTAGAATTTGTTCTATGGAATTTGATTTTAAACTTGATTTTTAAATGGTGAGTTTTAAAGCCTTTGAACCAAGAATGTGGGCTTTGGACCGTTAATTAAAATTTTGAACTAGAATCTGAACTCGAAATCGTTGAGTCTTGTAGATTTGTGAGAAGGTACACACTTAGACCACTGTGGCGGGATTTATATGCACTCTTTGACCGCTATAGCGCGATTTATGTACGCCCTTGGACCATTTTTATGAGATTTTACGTACTCCTTTGGACACTATTGTTAGTCATGTATGCCCTTAGACCGCTTTCACGATATTTTACGTACTCCTTTAGAGTTTGTTGTGCTTATGTACGTCCTAGGACCATTTTTACAGAATTTACATACACCTTTGAACTCTGTTGTGCTTAAGTATGCCCTTGAACCTCTTTCGCAGGATTTTACATACTCCTTTGGACCTTGTTGTGACTCGGTACACCCTTGGGCCGCTGTGGCGGGATTCATGTACGCCCTTGGACCGCTTTCACTGGATTTTACATACTCTTCGGATTATACTTCATTAATCAAATCATGAATCATGAGATTAAAGTGGACCGCTATGGGCAGATATTGTCTATGTGGACTGCTATCGGCGGATTACATATATGTGGACCGCTGTGGACGGATTATGCTTGTCATAGACCTCTATGGGCGGAGTACAAGTACCATGTGGGCCTTCGGGGCAGATTTGAAATCAGTTTTACGTGATAAATAAATATTTTGAAATCACTTTTGTGTGTGAAAAGGAAATCAGTTTTGAAATCAGTTTTGTATGATAAGGAAATCGACTTTTAAATCAGTTTTGTGTAAAAAAGGAAATCAGTTTTGAAATCCATTTTGTGTTATATGGAAATCAATTTTGAAATCAATTCTTATGATCAAAAAATAGTATTTGAAATCAGACTTCGTTTGATAAGAAAAGTACCTTTGAAATGAGTTTCAATTTTAAATAAGAAAAGGTTTGATTATGACATTGAATCTATGTTTCGTTATGATAAGATGTAAAATTCTACTGAGTTTCCTCTGTTGAGCTAGGATGTAGCTCACCCTTCGACTATACATCATAAGTATAGCTTCTATTTGGACACCGGACTTGCAGATTGAATAATTGAGGAGTGCTATGATATTCGGAGTCGCAGATTGCGTACTTTGTAGAGTTTAATAATTTTGGCTTGGTACAATGTGTTATTATATACTCATTGTACACCACTATTTTGTGATGTTGGTACATCACTAGTGGTCGTTGTTGGTTATTGTAATATTTGATATTAGAATTGGAGATTTATTTATATCATATGTATTATCTGCTTTAATTTCCGCATGTGTGTGTGGGTGTACCAAGCATTCTGTATAGATTGTGATCTATGATCTGGTGATCTGGATTTTCCCATTAATGTTTGAAGAAAAAAATATATATCTCAAAAAATTCAGGTTGGGAAAATCTGCGTTGTCTTAGTTGGTATCAAAGCTATGGTATTAGGTCTTCTAGAGATGATGTGGCAGCATAGCTTAAGTGTTTGGTCTTGTTGGGACCCAAGACTATGGCAGTAAATTCTATTGGAGTATAGGAGATCCAATTGGGACATTATCACAATTGGTAGAAACCTTAGGCTTTAGATTCTTAAGGACTCAAGTCGAAACAGTAGGTTCTATTTAGAACTTGAGTTGTAGACCTTCACAATCTCTTATAGTGGAGATAATTAATAATCGTGATAGAAGTACGGTGATAGGATACAGGTTAAGTTTTAGATGCTTTTTTTCAAACATAGAGTCATGTCTCTCAATGACATTAGGTTGTCGGTTCTTAGGCGTTAAGTCTCCCATGAGACAGAGAGCCTCAGCAATATGTGCGGAGCGTGACTGTAGGTCTAGAGATGTGACATTAGATTTTGTTAGAGTATAAGTTGTGAGCTTTTGAAAGTCCTGTCTCAGTATAATAATCGATTGCTAATTGATACTTTTGTTTCATTGTTATAACATATCATTATGTTTGGTAGAGGTTGACGACCCAGAGATGGTCGAGGTTCCTAGTCAAATACAAATGAGAGTGAACGAGAAGAAAGACAGAGGATGATGCAGACCATGGAAGCCATGAAAAATGCTATGGCTCAACAAGCGGAAGTGTTAGCATCTAATAATGCCAATAACCATTAGCAACCACCTCGATCATAGCCGTCAGCATTTATAGAATTTCGGAGGATGCGTCCTCCAAATTTCACAGGACAAGCAGATCTAATGGAAGCTGAGAACTGGCTCAATGAGTTGGACAAGATATTCAGTGTGCTTGCATGCACTGAAGATGAGAGAGTCAGATGGGCAGCTTTCATGTTGGATGGTGAGGCGGGTCCGTGGTGGAAATCTGTGTCTAGGACTAGGGCACAAGAGACTCCAAGTGTATTATGGACCTGGGATGAGTTCGTAGAGGAGATTAACAAGTACTACTTCCCTGATGTAGTGCACAATCAAATGGAAGTTCAATTCCTTCAACTTGTACAAGGGAAGATGACGGTGAGAAAATATGGGGTAGAGTTCATGCGACTTTCACATTTTGCTCCTGAGTTTGTGGTCTCGGATCTAATGAAAACCAAGAAATTTCAATGCGGCTTAAGGCCGGATATCAGAGGAAAAGTTGCTTCTTTTGAGTTGGAAACTTATGGCGCAGTAATGAGCAAGGCTCTTGTGGTGGAAGAAGACGTGGAAGAAATATATAAGAGAAGGAACCAACAACGTAGAGAAAGAGCAAGTCAAATATAGTCATATGCCCATGAGTAGGCACCCGAGATACCAAGACTCTTATTGTCAGCACCCCCTCAGTCTACTCAGACCGTTTATGTAGGACCGCCTAATTCTGTGCCTGAAGTGACCTTTTGTCCTTCCAATCTTATGACAACTAGAGTGCTACAAACACAACAGGCTCCACCCACCTCATCATTTGTAGCTGGTATATCATGCCTAAGATGCGGGGGACGACATCGAGCAGCTAAGTGTAAGTGGACCATGGGAGCATGTTTCAATTGTGGTCAGATGGGGCATCCGGTAAGGGACTATTCAGAACAGAAGAAGGATAGGACACCTTCGGCGTGAAAAATTAGCGATCCATACGAGTGTCGTATGTATCTTGTTCTTGTGTGTTTAATCTCCGCAAAAAAAAATGTCAATCTTTGTATTTTGGGTATCGGATCGATGCTATTAGATCCTCTTTTCGACTAATGTATGTGGGAATCGCTAAGAAAATTAATGTTAGACATTAACGGTTTCAAAGGCTTCCTTTTCTTTCATGACAATGTTCAAACTTTCTTATGGTACAAGTTGTACTCGTTGTGGCCCTGATTTTTCCCTAGGTGGGCATGCTCGTGCTAGTTGATATTGTAGAAATATAGTTTAACACATGATTACTTTATTGGATAATCGGTGGTACGCCGATCTAGTGATATGTGATTTTTCATGTAAGACAATAGATAATTTGGTTGAGAAAAAATTTAGTCTTTCGTTGCATGCTCAATGTGGATAGTTAATTGAATGATTATGAGAAATTCCTTTTTCGTTCAGGGTGTGGGCGCATCGTTTCATCATTATGGGTAAGTTCTTGTTAAAAGGAATCGTTGTTTGTGAGTTAGTGTTCGGAAGTGTCGTCGTCAATTTTCGAGGACGAAATTCCTATGGAGGGAAGAATGTAACAACCCTGAATTTATTTTTGTATATAAATCGATTCATATCTGGACGTGAGTGTTCAACTTGATGTGCATAGTAAGACCTGGTTACTTAAGACAATTTTCAAGGATGAAAATTTTATAAGGTGGGAAGAATGTAATATCTTAAAAATTTTGACTTTAAAGAGTGTACCTCGGGATGCATGCTTGACCTTGAATAGTGCACCTCGGGATGCATGCCCGTCTGGTCATTTGATTATCAAGTGAAAGTCAACTTGATGACTTAGGTTAGATTATATTTGAGGTGAATATGCACATGAGTGTGGTGTTTCATCTTGTTATAAGGTCACATACTCCAGATATAGGTTTGTGTACTTGGTACCAAATATAAAATTTGGTTAAATACTTTAACGGGCTAAGAGAAGTTATTTCTCTTGAGTTTTAGTAGGTGGTTAGGGATTTAAGAAGGGAGAGAGAGAGGTTAGAGTGAAAGGAGGGAGTAAATGCAAAGTTTTGTGTGTGGGATTGCGGATTGAAGCCGTGCGTGAGCATTTAATTCTAAAGGCAACGCGTTCGAGTTCGTAAAATCAAAGCTAAGAACCCTAGCTCTTGATTCAAGCCATGGAATCAATCATACGATTCGATTTGAGGTAAGGATTTGTAAATCTATGATGTGTATGATGATTCAGTTCAGATCTTATGCGTAAATGATGGATTAAAGAAGAAACATTGACGAAAAATGGGTTTCAAGGTTCAAACCTGATAAGTGCTCAGAAATAGCCAAAATTGATTGATCGATTTTGAAAATAGATTGATCAATTTTTTATAGAAAGCAAATTTGGAAACTGCATCACGAAACCGATTAATCGAATTAAATTTTGATTAATCGATTTTTGGGTTTGATTGATCGATTTGGAATCGATTAATAGAATGAGCACTGTCAGTGATCGAAAAAACTTGTTTTTTTGGAAAACTAATTAATCAACTTTAGAATTTCGATTAATTGAGTTTGGGGTTGATTAATCGATTTTGGAATTTCGATTAATCAATTTTGGGATCGATTAATCGATTTGGACTATGCTTGCCGACACTACTTTGCTATTTCAGCCGTAACATTTTACTCCGAACTCTAATTGATACAATTCTTAGGGCGTTGGAAAGACGATAACGAACTCTATAACTTTTGTGTTTTGACCAACTTATGAATCTAAAGTTTTAAAGGTTAAAATATTAGAGGATGTTTGCATCAAATTCTATATTGGAATGAAATTGCCCGTTTTAACCTCAGTTTTGAGAAAATAATTAAATGTATCTAAGTAATTAGTGATTGGAGTTGATCCTTGATACATCATTGTGTGCTTGTGATGTAGATTGAGGGCGGGAATCCATCGATAAGACTTAGTTTTGCTTCGTACAACTTCATGGGTTAAGGTAGGGGAACTTCAACACAAACTTGCTCGTTTCACTTTGATTCATAGTTTCTTTGAGGTATTTATATAAAAAATAATAAGTTTCTTTCATGTATTTAGATGAAAAATGATAAGTTGTGTTGATATATTTTTATGTAAGTTTGATAGTGATTTGAACTATAACTTGAACTCCTTACAAAGTAGAAATTTGAAATCCTTGAGTCGAAAATGAAGAATTCTGAACTGTGAACTTAACCTAGAGTTTGTACTATGTTATTCAATTTTAAACTTTATTTTTAAATGGTGAGTTTTAAAACCTTTGAACTAAGAATGTGATCTTTGGGCCGTGAATTAGAATGTGAACTCAAAATCGTTGAGTCTTGCAGATTTATGAGAAGGTACACACTTGGACCGCTGTGGCGGGATTTATGTACACCCTTGGACCGTAGTGGCAGGATTTATGTATGCCCTTGGGCCATTTTTACGAGATTTTATGTACACTTTTGCACACTTTTACCAGTCATGTACACCCTTAGACCGCTTTCGCGATATTTTACATATTCCTTTGGACTTTGTTGTGCTTATGTACGCCCTTGGACCATTTTTACGAGATTTACGTACACCTTTAGACTTTGTTGTGCTTATGTACGCCCTTAGACCATTTTTACGGGATTTTCGTACACCTTTGGACTTTGTTGTGCTTATGTAAGCCCTTGGACCACTTTCGCGAGATTTTACATACTCCTTTGGACCTTTTTGTGACTCGGTACACCCTTGGATCGCTGTGGCGGGATTTATGTACACCCTTGGACCGCTTTTGCGGGATTTTACATACTCTTCGAATTATACTTCGTGAATCAAATCATTAGTCGTGAGATTAAAGTAGACTGCTATGACCGGATATTGTCTATGTGGACCGCTATGGGCGGATTATGTGTATGTGGACCGCTGTGGGTGGATTATCTTGTCATGGACCACTATGGGTGGAGTACAAGTACCATGTGAGCCGTCGGGGCAGATTTGAAATCAATTTTATGTGATTAATAAATATTTTAAAATCACTTTTATGTGTGAAAAGGAAATCAGTTTTGAACTCAGTTATGTATGATAAGGAAATCGGCTTTTAAATCAGTTTTGTGTGAAAAAGGAAATCAGTTTTGTGTGATATGGAAACTAATTTTGAAATCAGTTTGTGTGATAAGAAAATAGTATTTGAAATCAGACTTTGTTTGATAAGAAAATGACCTTTGAAATGAGTTTCAATTTTAAATAAGAAAAGGATTAATTATGCCATTGAATCTATCTTTCGTTATAATAAGATGTAAAATTGTACTGAGTTTCCTCTCCTGAGCTAGGGTGTAGCTCACCCTTCGAGTATACATCATAGGTATAGCTTCTATTTGGACACCAGACTTGCAGATTGAGGAATTGAGGAGTGCTATGATGTTCGGGGTCACAGATTGGGTACTTTATGGAGTTTGGCGAGTGTGGCTTGGTATAATGTGTTATTTTATACTCGTAGTACACCACTGTTTGGTGAAGTTGGTACATCACTGGCGGTCATTGTTAGTTATTATAATATTAGATATTAGAATTAGATATTTATTTATGTCATATGTATTATCTACTTTGATTTTCGCATGTGTGTGTGGGTGTACCAAGCATTCTTTATAGATTGTGATCTACAATCTAGCGATCCGGGTTTTCGCATTAGTGTTTGAAGAAAAAAAAAATATCTCAAAAAATTCAAGTTGGGAAAATTTGGGTTGTATCTTGGTATCAAAGCTATGGTATTAAGTCTTCTGTTAGGGTAGAGGAGATCCAATTGGGACTTTATCACAGTTGGTAGAAACCTTAGGCTTTAGGTTCTTGAAGACTCATGTCCTGACAGTATGTTCTATTTAGAACTTGAGTTATGGATCTTCACGATCTCTTATAGTGGAGATAATTGATAATCGTGATAGAAGTGCAGCGATAGGATACAGGTTATGTTTTAGATGTTTTGGTCGAAACATAGAGCCATGTCTCTCAATGACATTAGGTTGTTGGTTCTTAGGCATTAAGTCTCCAACGAGACAGAGAGCCTTATCTATATTTACTGAGCATGACTGTAGGTCCAGAGATGTGGAATTAGATTTTGTCAGAATATAAGTTGTGAGCTTTTGAAAGTCCTGTCTGAGATGGTCGAGGTTCCCAGTCAAATGCAAATAAGAGTGATCGAGAAGAAAGACAAAGGATGATGCAAACCATAGAAGCCATGGCAAATGTTATGGCTCAACAAGCAGCAGTGTTAGCATCTAATAATGCCATTAACCATCAGCAGCCACCTCGATCACAGTCGTCTGCATTTATAGAATTTCGAAGGATGCGTCCTCCAAATTTCTTAGGACAAGCAGATCCAATGGAAGCTGAGAATTGGCTCAATGAGATGGACAAGATATTCAGTGTGCTTGCATGCACTCAAGATGAGTCAGATGGGCAGCTTTCATGTTGGATGGTGAGGCGGGTCTATGGTGGAAATTTGTGTCTAGGACTAGGGCACATGAGACTCCAAGTGTATTATGGACCTGGGTTGAGTTTGTAGAGGAGTTTAAATGGCGGTACTTCCCTGATGTAGTGCGCAATCAAATAGAGGTTCAATTCCTTCAACTTGTACAAGGGAAGATGATGGTGTGAGAATATGGGGTAGAGTTCATGCGACTTTCACGTTTTGCTCCTGAGTTTGTGGCCTCGGATCTAATGAAGGCCAACAAATTTCCACGCGGCTTAAGGCTGGATATCAAGGGAAAAGTTGCTACTTTTGAGTTGGAACTTATGGTGTAGTAATGAGCAAGGCTCTTGGGATGGAAGAAGACGTTGAAGAAATGTATAAGAGAAGGGACCAACAACATAGAGAAAGAGCAAGTCAAATGCAGTCATATGCCCATGAGCAGGCACCTGAGATACCAAGATTCTTATTGCCAGCACCCCTTCAGTCTACTTAGACAGTTTATGTAGGACCGCCTACTTTTGTGCTCGTAATGACCTTTCGTCCTTCGAATCTTATGGCAACTAGAGTGCCACAAACACAACAGGCTCCACACACCTCGTCATTTTTAGCTGGTAGATCATGCCCAAGATGCGGGGGACAACATCGAGCAGCTAAGTGTAAGTGAACCACAGGTGCAAGTTTCAATTGTGGTCAGATGGGGCATCTGGTAAGGGACTGTCCGGAACCGAAGAAGGATAGGACACCTTCGGCGTGAAGAATTAACCATCCATAAGAGTGTCGTATGTATCTTGTTCTTGTGTGTTTAATCTCAAAAAAAAAATGTCAATCTTTGTATTTTGGGTATCGGATCGATGCTATTAGATCCTCTTTTTGACTAATGTATATGGGAATTGCTAATACAATTAACATTAGACATTAACAGTTTGAAAGTCTTCCTTTTCTTTTATGACAATGTTCAAACTTTCTTATGGTACAAGCTGTACTCGTTCTGGTCCTGATTTTTCCTTAGGTGGGCATGTTTGTGCTAGTTGATATTGTAGAAATATAGTTTAACAAATGATTACTTTATTGGATAATCGGTGGTACGCCGATCTAGTGATATGTTTTTTTTCATGCAAGATGATAGATAATTTGGTTGAGAAAAAATTCAGTCTTCCGTTGCATGCTCAATGTGGATTGTTAATTGAATGATTATGAGAAATTCATTTTTCGTTCAGGGTGCAGGCATTGTTTCATCATTATGGGTAAGTTCTTGTCAATAGGAATCGTTGTTCTTGAATTAGCGTTCGGAAGTGTTGTCGTCAATTTTCAAGGACGAAAATTCCTATGGAGGGAAGAATGTAACAACCCCGAATTTATTTTTATATATAAATCGATTCATATTTGGACTTGGGTGTTCAACTTGATGCGCATAGTAAGACCTAGTTACTTAGGATAATTTTTTAGGACGAAAATTTTGTAAGGTGGGAAGAATATAACATCCTAGAAATTTTAACTTGAAAGGTTGTACATCGGGATGCATGCCCGAACTTTAATAGTGCACCTCGGGATGAATGCCCGTCTGGTCATTTGTTTGATCAGTAAAAGTCAACTTGATTACATAGGTTAGATTAGATTTGAGGTAAATGTGCACATGAGTGTGGTGGTTAGTCTTGTTATAAGGTCACATACACCAGATATAGGTGTGTGTGCTTGGTACCCAATATAAAATTTGGTTAAATAGTCTAAGGGGCAAAGTGAAGTTATTTCTCTTGAGTTTTAGTAGGTGGTTAGGTATTTAAGAAGGGAGAGAGAGAGAGGTTAGAGAGAAAGGAGGGAGTAATTGCAAAGATTTGTGTGTGGGATTACGGATTGAAGTCGTGCGTGAGCTTTTAATTCCGAAGGCAACGCGTTCGAGTTCGTGAAATTGAAGCTAGGAACCCTAGCTCTTGATTCAAGCCATGGAATCGATCATATGATTTGATTTGAGGTAAGGATTTGTAAATCTATGATGTGTATGATGATTTAGTTTAGATCTTATGTATAAATGATGGATTAAAGTAGAAAAATTGAAGAAAAATGGGTTTCAAGGTTCTAATCTGAGAAGTGCTCATTAACTGCTAAAATCGATTGATCGATTTTGAAATTGATTAATTTTTTTATAGAAAGAAAATTTGGAAACTGTAGCACAAAACCGATTAATTAATCAATTTTTTATAGAAAGAAAATTTGGAAACTGCAACACAAAACTGATTAATCGAATTAAATTCCTATTAATCTATTTGGAATCGATAAATAGAATTAGCACTGCCAGTGACCGAAAAAGATTATTTTTTTGAAAAATCGATTAATCGATTTTTGGGTCGATTAATCGATTTTGAAATTTTGATTAATCGATTTTGGGGTCGATTAATCGATTTTGGAATTTCTATTAATCTATTTTTGGGTCGATTAATCGATTTTGGGGTCGATTAATCAATTTTGGAATTTCGATTAATCGATTTTGGGATCAATTAATCTATTTTAACTATGCTTGCCGACACTACTTTGGTATTTTGGCTGTAACTTTTTACTCCGAAATCTCATTAACCCAATTCTTATTGCGTTCGAAAGAGGACAATGAACTCTGGAACTTTTGCGTTTTGACCAACTTATGAATATAAAGCTTTAAAGGTCACAATTTAGGAGGAAAGTTGCATCAAATTCTATATTGGCATGAAATTGCCCGTTTCAACCTCGATTTTGAGAAAATTCTTAAATGTATCTAAGTAATTAGTGATTGGAGTTGATCCATGATACATTATTGTGTGCTTGTGATGTAGATTGAGGGCGAGAATCTATCGATAAGTCTTAGTTTTGCTTCGTACAACTTCAAGGGTTAAGGTAGGGGAACTTCAACACAAACTTGCATTTTTAACTTTGATTCGTAGTTTCTTTGAGGTATTTATATGAAAAATGATAAGTTTTTTTATGTATTTAGATAAAAAATAATAAGTTTTCTTGATGTACTTTGATGTAAGTTTGATAGTGATTTGAACTATAACTTAAACTCCTTGCAACATAGAAATTTGAAATCCTTGAGTCGAAAATGATAAATTCTGAACTATGAACTTAACCTAGAATTTGTACTATACTATTCGATTTTAAACTTGATTTTTAAATTATGAGTTTTAAAACCTTTGAACCAAGAATTTGAGCTTTGGACCATGAATTAAAAATCTGAACTAGAATGTGAACTCGAAATTGTTGAGTCTTGTAGATTTGTTAGAAGGTACACACTTGGACCGCTGTGGCGGGATTTATATACACCTTTTGACCACTATGGCAAGATTTATATACGCCCTTGGACCATTTTGACAAGATTTTACGTACTCCTTCGGAAACTGTTGTGAGTCATGTATGCCCTTGGACCACTTTCGCGAGATTTTACGTACTCATTTGGACTTTATTGTGCTTATATACGCCTTTGGACCGTTTTACGAGATTTACGTACTCCTTTGGACTTTGTTGTGCTTATGTATGCACTTGGACCATTTTTATAGGATTTACGTACACCTTTAGACTTTGTTGTGCTTATGTACGCCCTTGAAAAGCTTTCGTGGGATTTTACGTACTCCTTTAGACCTTGTTGTGACTCGGTACACCCTTGGACCGTTGTGGTGGGATTCATGTACGCCCTTAGACCATTTTCTCAGGATTTTACATACTCTTCGGATTATACTTCGTAAAACAAATCATAAGTCGTGAGATTAAAGTAGACCGCTATGGGCGGATATTGTCTATGTGGACCACTATGGGCAGATTATGTGTATGTGGACCGTTGTGGGCGGATTATGCTTGTCGTGGACCACTATGGACGAAGTACATGTACCATGTGGGCTGCCGGGGCAGATTTAAAATCAGTTTTATATGATAAATAAATATTTTAAAATCACTTTTATGTGTGAAAAGGAAATGTGTTTTGAAATCAATTTTGTATGATAAGGAAATCGGCTTTTAAATAAATTTTGTGTGAAAAAGGAAATCAGTTTTGAAATCAGTTTTGTGTGATATGAAAATTAGTTTTGAAATCAGTTTGTGTGATAAGAAAACAGTATTTGAAATCAATCATTTTTTGATAAGAAAAGTACCTTTGAAATGAGTTTTAACTTTAAATAAGAAAAGGTTTGATTATGACATTGAATCTATGTTTCGTTATGAGAAGATGTAAAATTGTGCTGAGTTTCCTCTGCTGAGGTAGGATGCAGCTCACCATTCGACTATATGTCACAGGTATAGCTTCTATTTGGACACCGGACTTGCCGATTGAGGAATTGAGGAGTGCTATGATGTTCGGGGTTGTAGATTGAGTACTTTGTGGAGTTTGGTGACTGTGGCTTGGTACAATGTGTTATTATATACTTGTTGTACACCACTGTTTGATGATGTTGGTACATCACTGGTGGTCGTTATTAGTTATTGTAATATTGGATATTAGAATTGGAGATTTATTTTTGTCATATGTATTATCTGCTTTGATTTCCGCATGTGTGTGTGGGTGTACCAAGCATTCTATATAGATTGTGATCTACGATCTGGCGATCCGGGTTTTCCCATTAGTGTTTGAAGAAAAAAAAATATATCTAAAAAAATTTAGGTTGAGAAAATCAGGGCTGTCACAATCACAGAACGATGATTAGAAAACCCTCAATCTCATAAACTCTCGCATATATGAAATCTAAACCTTAACTACGAGCAAAAATCCCTACGGCTAAAAGCTATCTTATTCCTACCCTAGGGTCCTTATTTATAGATTATAAGGCCCTTGAACATTTATTTCTACTAGGAAACAAACCCTAGAATGAATCTAACCTAAACTAGGAAGGTAGAAGATCTTCGAGTCTTGATTTTAGGAAGAAATCCACCTATTTGCGCTTGAAAATCAATAAGAAACCCAATCTGTGCACCCACAGATCAGCAGAAAATCTCGCTTCCGATCAGTCGAGAATTAGACTTGATCGGTCGAAATTACATATATATAAGAGACTATTACTATTTCATTTCAACTGGTCCAGATTTGCATTTAGACCAGTCAAAACCTAAATTTCTGAAGCTTTAAAGAGCTTAAACGAATCATATTCACATTCTGTTAATCCCAGACTTGACTGGCCGAAATTGCATTTTTGACCGGTCGAAACTGCATATTCTGCACTTTCCTGCATTTTTTGTGTGAACTTCAATCGGTTGTAACGTTTGATATATAGCTTAGAATCAAGTGATTCTTAGCTCATTAGAAAGCTGGGAAAGTTTTCTTTCCAATGGTATATGCCTCAGCTCCAGTAGATTTATGTGTAAACTTTGGCACTCATTTTTCTCTCCACTATTCTGGTAGGTTCTTGCCCTAGCTTCGAAACTCCTTTAACTTTGCTCTTTTAATCACATTTGCACTTTTAGGCCTTCAAAACCTGTTATATTCAATCTTGCACTAAAAGCATATATTAGTAATTAAATGAGGCCTAACAATGTCACGATTTGGATCTATATTATATAACTTTTAAGGTCGATCAGTAATAGTTCAGACCAATCTCTACTTATAAGCTATATTGCACAGTTTGCTGCCCTCAAAGCTAAATCAAAAGCAGCAGATCCACCTAAAAGGAAGTCCAAATCCTCAGGGGTGGTTATCAGCGAAACATCCAGAGAGGGAATGGAAATTGAATCGATATCTACCCCAGGGAAAGGCACAAAATTGGATAAAGGAAAAAAGCCAATGTCCTCTGATAAGACAATGGATCGGATCCCAGCCTCAATGAAACATCATCTTATGGGAGCCAATGTCGTTGTAGTCGTTGTCTTTTGGGAAAAGTTTGAAATTAGCAGTGATTCAATCAAGTATTTTAAGGATGCAGGGTTTCATTACTTTTTAGAGCCTGGAGTCACACAAATCTACTCTAGATTGGTAAGATTGTTTTATAAAAATATGATTAATAGGAGCAAGGGTCCATTCCCAGTTCTTTCCACAATCATTGACAGATTTCCAATACTTATAACAAAGGCAATGATTACTGGAGTCATGAACGCACCCTTAGAAAGACTTGAAGTATCCGCTGACAACCCAGAAGCCAACATCTTAAGAGAACATCCCAATACTCTTCTAAATTTTGTTTAGATGGCAACATAGCTGCTAGGTAAACCCCCAAAAGATAGATCATTTTTCTTGCATAAGGATTTGGAATCACGAAACTTACAACTTCACTTCCTAGATGTCTTTATTCACAAGACTATCCACCCTACAGGTCATGGAACACAATGCAGAGCACTCTTTATGAGAGCCCTGTACTTAATGGTTAATCGAATTTGGTTCGATGTTCTGTCCTACCTATTAAAAGTCATTAACACCGTGAGAGAGAAATGAGTCAAGAAAGTATCAAATGAATAAATTATGTCTGCCCTTTAAAAGCTTGATTACAAACCTATTGATGAATGTGGGATATAAATTTGATCCCAAGGAAAAAACCTTGCCCAAACCAGAAGAAGGCCAAACAGTCATAGCTTATAGGAGAACTTATTGCAAGCGCACAATGGAAATTATAGCACTATTATATGATCGTTCCCACGAGGAAGTGTTTATCTATATTATATTTCACTTTTAAAACTCATATTTATGTTTAAGGTTCTAAACTACTTGAGAACTATAAATAAAAGAACGGTTTTCTTAAACTAAATTACAAGAAAATAAATCCTAATCTTCAAACATCTGGATTCTGGTTGTCAATCAGTCTCCTTCCGTTCTATGATATTTATAAAATTAAAATATCATTATACTATATAACAAGTTTCCTAGAATTGGTCGTCAACCAAAATTAGAATCCTACCAATACAGATTTAAACTAATCAACAATCTACCAAAAATTTAGGCGTCAATCAAACTTTAAAAAATTGAAGATGGAAAATAAAAACCATTACACTAATCTGTAAATCTCAACCCCAGTCATCAATTCAAATCAAAATTTAAAGTTGTTTACAAAGTAGTAAATTGTAATAAAATAAATCTAAACAAAAAAGTAAAAGTAAAACCATCCAAAGGGTTGATCATTCAGCTTCTTCAGCCTTTGTTGGCAGGCAAGACCTTAGAGAACTGTGGACGATGTTACTTTGTAAATCCTAAACTACTTTGATTGGGAGAAGACACAAACCTCAGTTGTCAAGTGATGCTATAAAATTTTTCGATAATTATGCCTATACCAAGCCCTCTTATTTATAGATCATAAGGGGTCAATTTATAGTGATCTAGTTCTAATAAAAGAAACTACTAAAAACAAAAGATTTCTAATATAACTCTAATTTCTAATCTTATTCTTCCTTGCTTTCAGAGGTTGATGCGTTTCTGGATTGTTCTCCTTATTTTCAGCAACCGAAATCTTTAGGAGTTCATCCTCATCAATCTTCTAAGATCTATGATTCACCAATCTTCTAATTCAAGAGTTCTTTTAATTTGGTGCATGGATGTAGACACCCCCATTTTGCCATTTCGGAGTATACAAAGTTGTTTGGTCAACCTTTGACCCCTTTCAACCCTCAGTGTGGGACCATGCAATAGTACATGGCTGAACACAGGCTGAAACAATAGCTTTGTGGCTCAGATCCTAGCGTAGGGAGACTATATACTAAGCAATAGTATATAGTCGGAATGCAGACTAAAATAATAGTCTTGCATTTCATTCTAGAGACCATACCCGAACAACCCCGAATTACGCACTAGAAAACTAGCGCGCAATTCGATCACGTGCAAAACCACAAGCATGTGACCAATCCACCTTTCAGACTAAACTTCCTTTCCCAGACCGATTCGAGACTCGATTATGCGCCTGAAATAGAACGCATGATCGGATTGAGCGCTTCACCACCTGCGCATAATTGGTCAATGCCTGACCTAGTCTTACTACCCTTGACTCCTACGTTTCCTTGATTAAACATTTCAGGTTAAATGCTTAATCAGATTGAGCGCATAATAACATACAGGCAATTAGTCCTAATTTGTTAGAACTAGGAGAGTCGCTGAGCAAGTCAGTCGGTCGCTCACTGAGTAGGTGACCGACTCAAAGCGATTAAGCGCCGAAATCCAGGCTTGCAATTCAATTAAACGCCCGTAAACAGGCGCGTAATTGAAGAAAAACCTATAAAAGTTTTTTTTTCTCGAAGAGAAAAAGGAGGTTGGACGAAAAGGCTAGAATTTTTTAGAGAGAACGAATTCTGAAGTCAGAGAACAAACCCATAGAGCATCCTAATCATGGTTTCGAGATTCAAGCTTCTAATCTTTGAGATTTCTCTCTAGAGCCCTGACCCTTAGGTAATAATTTAATTTTCTTTAGTATTTCGACCATAGCTTATAATCTCTAGATCTATTAATTTTTAGTTTTATTTTCAGTTTTAGACCGTAGCACCCCTTTTCGGATCGAATCTTCTATATCTGGTTCTAGTTTCCCGGTTTCTAGAGCCAGTACTTAATTTAACGATCCGATACACCGATCCCTAAGACCAAATTCTACTTTAAAATCATGATTTACAGTCCTATCATTAATTTCTGGTTCTAACTCTCACAGTTTAGAACCAGTCCTTAATCATACGGCCTGATTTTTCTGATTTCGGACCTGAATTCAGTCTAAAAAATTATGTATTTTTTTAATTCTAATTTCTTAGTTTAACAACTCCAAAAAAAAATCCTAAATATTAATTTTAGTTTCATAATTCTAGTTTACAATTTAATTCATAATTATTATTCCAAAATCAACTGTGAAAAGCCTAAAAATATTACTTTACCATCCGAAATTCAATTTTTTCCTTTTAATCTCAACCACCCGATTTACCCAAGGGAGCTTAAGGAGGGTACTCGGGAACGAGGCCAATCCTCCTTAGCATAGCGGGCCCAAACCCTTTTTTTAGAGCTTTTTAGAATTAAGAAATTGCTTTAATTAGTTTATATCTAGACATAATTGGTTATTTGCATTAACTAGGCTTTGATATAATTATTAGAGTGCTAAATCAGGATTTCCTTTCCATTAGTTTAGTTAATTGATTATTCCAAATCCAAATTCTAGGAAATTTAGTTTATTCATGATTAGTTATATTTTGCTATTGCAAATTCGTCAATAATTAGGGTCGTAGAAAAATCAGTCCTTTTGTTTCCGTCAATATTATAATAGAAAATTTAAATTTATTACTTTAATTAGGCCCGTAAGAAAAAGCAGTCTTTTTCTTTCAATTAGAATTATAGTAGAATTATTACGAGTGCTTTAATTCAAATTATAGTAGAATTATTACAATCGCTTTAATTAGAATCTTAGTGCAATTAGCATGGTTAATTTTAGTTAGAACATTATTGAAACTGTTACATATGCACTCCTAGCACAATAGGAGACTGAAACCGATTAGACTTTTAGTACTATCAGAACATTGATGCTCACTGGACTCTTGACAGCATCAAAATACTAAAATAACTCACTTTAATAAGCCCACGCAACCAGAGGATAATAATAATAAAATTGGGAAATCTAAACTGACCAGAATTATAATTATAAAGGGAAATAAGAAGAGAATTAAACTAACTTAACCAAAGAGAAGCACTACTGCTGTCGTTCGCAGGCAGACGATTCAGTATAGAAGTTACCCATACCCGCTTCACAGCATGATCACTGACGTGTTGCAGCGTCGTTAAATATCTGCAGTTGGCGATCGCAATCAAACTAGGAACCTTCCTAGAAAAATCCCCCCTTTTTATTTATTTTTGTCATTCTAAACACCGCATTGCAAGAGTCCACCTGGACAAAATTGGAGCCACTGATTCAACGGGAGCCGAGAGGAACCCAGAAAAAGCGCGCACCAACAGATTGGCGATCACGATGGAACCTGCCTTTTAAACTTTTCTTAGATAGTTAGCTTTATTTTATGTCCTTTCTCATCATGTCGTTTAGATTCCTTTTTAGATATATGAGTCTTCGCCAAAGACTTGAGATATCTGGCATACATAGAGTGAGTTTAAGAGACCCTCCGTTGTGGGGACTTCATGACAACCCCGCATACGAGGAAAAACCGCCTTACAGTTTTAGCCCACGACAACCAGAAGTTAACATGGCTGGTGAATAAGAGAACCCCTTCTCTGCACCGCACGGTAATACCCATAACGATAGAAATAATAGCTCTGGGCAAAACCTCACCCCTCAACAAATTGTAGAACTTAGTATCCAAAGAATACAAAGAGGAGCCGATGACTCTGAAGAGTTGCTTTGAGGATTGGCTATTGATGGGGAATTTTAGTGTGCTGATTTATTATGTAATGATAAAGACAAAATAAAATTAGAGTAAAACAGGGGATGGATTCAGCACAATAAAAATATCCTAGACCTGCAAGATAAAGGGTCCTTTGTAGCAAGTTTTAATAAGTAAGAGTTTGTCCCACAGGAAGTAGTGATCTAAACCTAGAAGGCGTATAGTAGACCTCCAGATCTGGCTACAGATCTGGCAATTCTATGAAAACAGGGAAAAGAAAGAGAGTTGTTCTGTGTCACTAGATCTAATTATTTTATAGAACTACTGGAGATTTTCTAAACTACTGGAGAAATAGGAATAAAAGAATGGTTATTTAACTAAAGTGCATAAAAATAAATCCTAATCCTCCTTCAGATTAGGGTCGTCAATCTTAGTCCTCAGCTATCGGATATTTATGAAAATAAATAGTACCGTTACACCATATATCAAGTTTCCAACCATTGGTCGTCAATCAAGTCTAGGATCCCATCAATACAGATTAATCTAATCCTAATCCTCCTTCTTCAGATTAAGGTCGTCAATCTTACTCCTCAGCTATCGGATATTTATGAAAATAAATAATACCGTTACACCATATATCAAGTTTCCTAGCATTGGTTGTCAATCAAGTCTAGGATCCTATCAATACAGATTTAATCTAATGAACAATCAACCAGAAATTTGGGTGTCAATCAAACTCTAGCAAACTGAAGATGGAAAAGTAGAAACTGTTACACTAATCTACAAATTCTAACCTGAGTTGTCAATTCAAGTCAAAACTTGGAGATGTTTACAAAACTGAAATAAAACTAAACTAAAAGATGGAGAAAGATGGATGGTTAAATAAAATATAAAATGGTGGGAAATAGACAACTAGGGCCTGATTTCCATTGCAAAACAGATCAAGATCTGAGGATATGCAGCCATCCTTCATTTGGCTACAAGCACAAATGTAAGGTATAAGAATCTAATCTAGACCGGTGGCTTGGATTGATCTTATGGCTATGATCTCTCCACTTAAATGGTCACAGATCATCCAATAGATTTCCTCCATCCCTGGTTATATTGATCTTATGTCTATGATCTGTCCACTTAAATTGTCACAGATCATCCAATAGATTTCCTCCATTCCAATGGCTTTGATCAGAACAAGATAATCACTACAGATCTTTAGATTAAATTAAGCTTTAAAACCAACAATTTATTGCTTTAAATAAAACAACTTACAATAAACTTGTTCCCAGATCTATAGTCTGTGCATTGATCCCCATTTCTTCATGCCAAAATTACAATTACAAAATAGATCTGAGCTGCTATCTAGATCTAATCCAATAGGCTGGCTTAGAGAGAGAAGGGGGCAGAAGAAATAAAAATAAAACCTAAAACTAAACCTAAATGAGCTAAGGAGAACTCAGGCTATTCCTTTGTTCCTACTTTCCTTACAAAAAACAACAGGAAGGAGTTCTATTTATACAGTTGCATTGACCCTTGTGCCTTGGATTTCAGCCAATCAGAGAGCAGAGATGGATCCCTCTTCTGTTTTGCTTCAGTTGCATTCCCGTCAAAAATTAGCTCATACCAATGTGCAAGGTTTCCTGTGCATTAGAGTTCCCGAAACTGCCCTTGCTTACCAAAAATACCTACTACTCAACTTGTTGTCCACAAAATGGACCCAAGCTGCCCCTTTTTCCAATTGTACACCTCAAATGGTCACCCACAAAATAATCATTCTCGCTGCCCCAAAATACCCCTACTGTTTGTCACCAAAACACCCCCAAATGGGCCCTGTTTTACTAAACTGCTGATGTTAGATCCCATGGCTGCAGCTTGACAGGTTGAAGGATTAAGCTTGAAGCATTTCGATAGGATGAGCTGCAGCCACATGAACCATTCGATGGGTTCTTATTTGCAGTCCAAAGAACCCTTCGACAGGTTGCAATGGGAGGCTGAAGTAAGAAATATATATATATATATATATATATATATATATATATATATATATATATATATATAAATGTACATGCAGCTGCACTCAAGACTCCAAGTTTGAGGGGCTTTCTGAGAAATCGACGGTTGGATAGGATCTTGACTGCACTTCGGCAGATTGGAGAAGGCCGGAGGTTGGGGGTCTAAACGGATTGAGATATTTAAGAGGTCAAAGGGCATTATGGTCTGATTTTGTAGCTGAAATTTGCATACAAGTTTGCTAGGAGGTTGCTGCTGCTGTAGTATTCGATAGGATTGAAGGTGTAAGTGCAGCAAGGTATTTTGATAGGAGCAAGGTGCAGCTTTGGAGATTTCGACATCTTCAATGGCTGCATGATAGCCGAAGCTCGATAGGTTCACATGCAATGGCCTTCATGCAGCCTTCAGCAGGATGGCTGCATTTCGATAGGATGGCAGCTGCTATAGAGGTTGGTGCATGCAAGGGACTCCCCGACAGGTTCAAGGGAATTTTCAGGCTACTTCAGCTGAAGCTGCGGTTTGGATGGGATCTTGAATGCATGTCGACAGGTCCGAAGAAGGCTGGAGGTTGGGCCTCTCAGCGGGTTAAGATATTTAGGCAATCAGCGGGTGTTGTGGGCTAGATTGCAGTTGAAACTCTGCATGTAAGGAAACTAGGAAGCTGCTGCTCTAATCTTGGACCATTCAATAGGATGGCAGCTGCATTGCTGTAGCTTTAAGGGATCCTTTCGACAAGATTGAAGGCTTGGAGCTGCTCCTACTCGAGAGGTGCAAGGATGCAGTTGAGAGGATGGGCTTTTGCATGGTCGATAGGTAAGTGGAGAGAGCTTGCTGATCGAGAGTTTTGGATTTGTAAATTTATTAAACTCTACAGCTTTAATATTAGGGAAGATGAAGTTGAGAAGGTGGCTGCAGAAGTTGCAACTGCTGCGCGATAGGTTGGTGAGTTCAGCAGATGCAATCGATAGGTTGAAGGCTGCACTTTCTTAAATCCTTCATCTGCTCGATAGGTTCAAATACAGATGCATGAACTGCTCGAACACTTGCTAAAACTTGAAGCAATCCATTCTTGAGGTTGGGGCTACATCTCGACAGCTTTGGCTTCTTCCTCCTTGCCGCTTTCAGTAGGTTTAATACCCTTGGGTTTCAGCTGTTTTAATCCTTTCTAGTTGAGCTCAAGATGTTGCTGTAAGTAGATCTTTTAGATGTTGTACTTCTGCAGCAAGTGGTAGGTAGGAAACCTGAAGAGGGAGATGAACTACTCCACATTGCTGTAGTTGCATGTGTTCTGCTGCCATTGAAGTCTCTACATTGCTCGAGATGCAATTGTTCCCATGCATTGTTGTTGTAGCTAGGCTGCCTAAGATCAATACAGCAGTTTTAGCTACTGCTCAAGGTATTTTATAGCAAGGAACTATTCAAGTTCTGCACTTTAACTTCAAATCTGCTAAATTACAGCAGCAATTGGTCAACATGTTGGATCAACAATAACTCCACAAATAGGTGTTGAACTTCAATGCTGCTAGCTTTACTACTGCAACCTTAACAACTTGGTACATTAGCCCTAAAGTGCCTAAGATCAATACAGCAGTTTTAGCTACTGCTCAAGGTATTTTACAGCAAGGAACTATTCAAGTTCTGCACTTTAACTTCAAATCTGCTAAATTACAGCAGCAATTGGTCAACATGTTGGATCAACAATAACTCCACAAATAGGTGTTGGACTTCAATGCTGCTAGCTTTACTACTGCAACCTTAACAACTTGGTACATTAGCCCTAAAGTGCCTAAGATCAATACAGCAGTTTTAGCTACTGCTCAAGGTATTTTACAGCAAGGAACTATTCAAGTTCTGCACTTTAACTTCAAATCTGCTAAATTACAGCAGCAATTGGTCAACATGTTGGATCAACAATAACTCCACAAATAGGTGTTGGACTTCAATGCTGCTAGCTTTACTACTGCAACCTTAACAACTTGGTACATTAGCCCTAAAGTGCCTGATTAGTTGATGTATCAACAAATCCAGTTGCATTACTCTTGACTAGCTTTGCTTGAGTGCACATAGCTGTTTACTCCAACAATAGTAGCTATCTCTGCTTTTAATAGTTCTAAGTCCTCCTCTTGGCACCTTTTCATTGATTGGTAGGGTTGCTTTACTCCCATACACACAAATCTGAATTTCTGAGCATGCTTAGACCTGAGCTGCTTTGCTCTGTCATTTCTTCCAATGTGTGCAGCTGCTGATGTAGATGGAAGATCTTGTTTGCTCTAATCTTCTCCTCTTAGTACTACGTGAGCATGGATAGCTGCATATTTATTCCTAAGCTGCAAAACACTATTAAAAACTGTTATTAACTACTCTAGGTAGTAGTAAAAGCCGGGTTTAAAGGTGTAGAAAGTGGCAAAAATGAGTGCTTAACACACCCCTAAACCTAACCTTTGCTAGTCCTCGAGCAAAGTGAAATTTAAAACGACTAACCTAAGAAATTAAATGCCACTTTCGTAGGGAACACGGATGCATTTAGCACATGCACCAAGCCTTTTAAACCCCTAGGTGATCCCTAGTGGAGGAGTGGAGTCACCTGAGGGTTTTCAGTGAAGGTACCCCCAAACTTCTCCAATAAAATTAGTTAGTACTAATGCAACATGCTAAAATTGAGTTTAAGTAAATAAAATAAATTCCACACCATTCCATTCAATTTTTAGAGGATTTTCAGCAAAAAAATCATCAGTTTTAAAAACCTGAAATTCTGCTGTAATTCCTTCATTATCAATCAGTTCATGTCAAGGCCTTGTGTTTGAAAATCAATGCAGAGCTCACCCTTAATTTAAGAATTCTGCTTTATAATGCCCCAACCAATTTAGATTTCAAACCCAAGTCTTACCAGGGCTGTTCACTCACAACAAAAATAGAAGGGTGCATCATTTCACGTAGCTCAAGAGCAGTTACAGCTCTCAAATAGGACTGCAAGCATGAGCATAGGCATTGGTCTAATTTATGATATTTTCTAATTCTTTGCACCATAGATCAAACAAATCCTCATCTCCACATGACAGCTCAATCTATTTCAGATCAGTAAGGACTTTTTATTGGGTTGTAATGTAGCTTATGGGTGAGGCTTATAAAGAATGAAAGGGTGGAATGAGATTCAAAATTGAGAAATCAGTAAAGGTAAAGGAGGTGATTTGCAACTCAACCTTCTTCATTTCAGCACAATTCCATCTACTTGTTGAACTTTCAAATTTGAAGTGGCCAGTTTCTAATCCTCATTTCAATCTTTCTCTCTTTCTCATTCTTTTTATTTTTCTTTTCTATTTTTTTTTCTTTTTATGGATTGGGATGCCACAAGAATACATCACACTAGCCTTCAAATATACTTTCTTCTTCTTTTAACTAAACATCGAACCTTACACCTCTAACCTCACTTGTCCTCTCATTTCCTGATTTCTTAGATTGAGGGTGAACTGAAATAGGTCAAAAGGTTTTGGGTTAACATTTTTTTGGTTTTCATCAAAGAAAGACTGGGATTTTTAGGGCTCAAAAGGTGTGTATCAAGAGCAGTTCAATGGTGGGAAATTTTAGGCTCAAACTGTCCAAGGGATGACCTTACTTCATGTCTTCAATGTCACGAATGCTGTCAAGCTCTTTCAACTTGGATTTGCCTAACTTCTAGTGATCGAAACTAGATCCAATCAGGCCTTAGAGCAGAAGAATTTGCCAAGACACTTTTCAAAGAAAAAAATTTTAGGCCCAAATCTCACTGGGTATGGTCTTCCATCAAATTTTCTGGGGTGTATCCTTACAGTTTTCTCTCATTTCAGGTTTACTGAACATCAATTTTTAAAATTTTTTAACATTTGCTTCATAAAAAATGTTAAAACTACAGCTCATTTCAGTTTTTAAAAAGTTTTTTAATTTCCTCTTTTCCAAAAATCAGGTGGGAAATCACTTTATTTTCAAAAACTTTCTTTTTTCAACATAGTTGCACTAGCATTAACTCATTTCATTGGCACACCTGCCATACCCCCAAACCTTAGATGAACATTGTCCTCAATGTTCTAGACAATGAGACAGTAGGGGCAGTAGGGTAAAAGAAGAAAGAAAACTAAAAAAATAAAATTACAGCTATATGCAGCAGAAAATAAAAATGCAAAACTGAATACATGAACCAAAAAATGGAAAAATGAAATACAAATGTAGGAAATTACTGCTAAAACAGAAAAAACAGCAAAATAAGGCTAGAAATGTGAAACAAATGAAAAGAAACTAATGCTAGTAACAGAAGCAAAACCAAAGTAAAGAACTGAATATAAAACTATAAAAATAGAAAATGCAGATATAAAAATCGAATTGCATATACAAAAATAGGAAAACAAAGTTAGAAACTAAATACCAAACTACCAAAATACAGAAAATTAGTAAAGTTAAGACCTAAGAATGAAAAATCAGCAATCTAGATACAGAAATGAAACTAAAATTCCTAAAATAGAAAATCCTAAGACCAAATCATGAATCCCCTAAGCCCAAAGAAAACCCCAAAAGCCTGAGCCAATCAAATACTTATGAATCTAAGTGATTATAAAAATGATCAGCAGGAATAAAATACAATGAAAAGCAAGATTCATAAGACTGACCCCTATATTGATGATGTGTATGAATCAAAAAGAAATTTGAAATAATTAAGCATGGGAGCACACATTAAAAATAGGATTCATACAGCTGAGATCCATTTAATGGTGAGGAAATCTCGAAGGAAAATAAAATCAGTGGCTCCATTGAATATGTAAAATAGCATATGATCCACTACTCATTATCCTCCATGATTTCTCAAAATGAAAAACCATGATCTCAGTAGGTCCAGATGGGAAAAATGAATAAAAACAAAGAAAAAATAGCCCATCTAAAGATATTTTTATGTTTTTATAATTTTCTATTTTTTTATTTGTTTTGGATCAGCCCGGGCTCAACAAGAGCCCTTATGTACTATTGCTAAAAAATAATAAGAAACAACTCAAAAATTTTCTATTTGTTTTTACATTTTCTTTTATTTTTATATTTGGTTTTGTAAAAAAAATCAGCATGCCTAAAAGATAGCAGAAATTATGATCAAAACAAACATTAAACACAGCAGAACTGCTGGTTTTAAAGAATTCAAAATTAGAAAATGAATACAAAGGAGAAAGGGGGTGCAAACTCAAGCAGATCTGCTCCTGCTCTAGATCTACAAAAATAAAAAAAACTGCAGCGGTATCTTATTCAAGTATATTGACAAAAATAAAAAGAAAAACTCAGGCTACTGCCCCAATTTGACAAAAAGACAAAAGAGTGACAGCAGCATTTATTCAAATAACGAGAATGCAAAGAATAAAAACTCAGAAAATTCAGAATTGTTGAAGTTTAAAACTGATTTTCTATACAAAAATTGCAGTAAACCATAAATCAAATAGTTGGAATGCAATATAAATATCTAAAACAGAACAGCAATAACAACTCAAAAAATCAGATCTACAAAAATGAAAAACTCAGATCTACTACCTAGATCAAAGCTCCCTGGCAGCGGTGCCAAAAACTTGTTGGAGAATTTTAGTGTGCTGATTTATTGTGTAATGATAAAGATAAAATAAAATCAGAGTAAAACAGGGGATGGATTCAGCACAACAAAAATATCCTAGACCTGCAAGAAACATGGTCCTTTGTAGTAAGTTTTAATAAGTAAGAGTTTGTCCCACAGGAAGTAGTGATCTAAACCTAGGAGTATAGTAGACCTCTAGATCTGGCTACAGATCTGGTAATTCTATGAAAACAGGGAAAAGAAAGAGAGTTTTTCTGTGTCACTAGATCTAATTATTTTATAGAACTACTAGAGATTTTCTAAACTACTGGAGAAATATGAATAAAAGAATGGTTATTTAACTAATGTGCATAAAAATAAATCCTAATCCTCCTTCTTCAGATTAAGGTCGTCAATCTTAGTCCTCAGCTATCGGATATTTATGAAAATAAACAATACCGTTACATCATATATCAAGTTTCCTACCATTGGTTGTCAATCAACTCTAGGATCCCATCAATATAGATTTAATCTAATCCTAATCCTCCTTCTTCAGAATAAGGTCATGTGCAACTGTGAGATTTTTGACGATCCCCGTCACGACGATGCGCTCGCTAACAAAAAATATAGAGTTACCACCCAGAGCTTATGGTGTCCCGAGAAACCTATATAATTTTTATAAGCACCGAAGTGCCACAAATATGACTCTGAATCCGGTCCACACCAAAGGCTCTTAGGTAGGGGCTTTGGTTATCAGTCGGGAAGGTGTTAAACACCGATAGACCCGCTTAATGTGGTATCTACTAATGGCTAAAAATAAAATGAAGTAAAAGAAAAGAAAATAGCTTTCTCTTGCCCAAATGGGCCTCCAATTCTATTTTTGCCCCTCCATTACTACCGAAATTCGGCGGCGTAACGGCACAAAATGAGTGTAGGGAGAGCAAATGGAGATAGGAGAAGAAAGGAGAGAGCCGGAGCCCTCGGGCCCTTGTAGCATCGTAGGAGAGCCTTGCGTGGCTTACTTTGATGAGCTCTTGAAGGTTTTGTATCGGGGAAAATGGGGTTCTAGCTCTTAAGGCTTGAAGCTAATAGGTAGGGGAGGAAGGCAAGGGGGTCACACACACCTAACCTAAGGGTTTTTTATGAAATGCTAAGGGTGGGAAGAGGTTTTGGAATTATGGTTTTTGTATGGGAGGGGTGCACCAAAAGGGAGAAAGATCTTCTCACTTTAAGCTCTTTCTCTCTTAGGTAGAAATTCTCAACCCCTAAACCAAAGGGGGGGTCTCTATTTATAGGAAATGGGTGGATTAGGAGGCTACTTATATGCTAATTAGGGTTAGCAATTAGGTAATCTTTAATCTATGGTTTCCTAATATTTTTGTAGCCTTGGAATGTGTGAGAAGGTCTTCCAATGGTGGATGATGGGGTGAGGCCTTAAGCTACTTAAAGGGGTGCAAATAGGCTTCAAAAGGGTGCAACAGAACTAGCAAAATACACCCCCAAGGTCAAGGTGGTCAACAAGTCAAACCCCAATCATCCCCAAGCAAAATAGTGCAGAACAGTGCCTGGAAGTCAGCTTGCGAGGATGGGGCCCACATTTGAATCTGGCATAACTATTAGTTGCACTAGGCTTAAAATGAGGGAGAATTGGCCTGGCATAACTATTAGTTGTGCCAGGCAAAGTTTATTACTGGCGCAACTATAAGTTGCACCAAGTCCCTAAGGGGGCCCACATGACTTTCACTTTCTGCCCTCCGAATTCAGTTTGTCATATCTTTTGACGTATACCTCCGATTGGGGCGATTCTTAGACCGTTGGAAAGCTGACGATCTCTACTCTTCAATGGTATAAGACTTGATTGTAGTAGAGGGCTGTAGCTAGTTCTGATATATCACTCTTCATCCATAGCCTGGTAAGGTTTGTTTTTAGGGTTTGGAATGGGTTCTAAGGGTTGGGATTGGTTTTTTAAGGTTCGGGGTAGGTTCCTAAGGGGGTCTAGGGCAATTCCTAAAGGTTGGGGTAGTTCCTAAAGGTTCCATACATGCTATCCAAAAGCTCAGGAGTGCACCCTTCTCTAAATGTGTTTCGATCGGGCCTTGGGCCAAATTTGGGTGTCTACAGATGCCCCTCTTTAGTATTTGATCACTAATGATCGTATGCCAAAGAAAAGAGATATTTGAAGAGGCCCAAGGCATTACTAATGGGTCCACTGCATTCAGAATGACCTTTAAATATCAGGTGAGTAACATGGTGAGAAAACGAAAGCCTTGGGGTGACAGGCTAAACATTCGTTTCTCAAGGTAATCGATTCCTAAGCGCTTAGCGACATTACTGGGCATAACCGAGGTGGAATGAGTTGTGAAAGCCCAATAGCTAGGAAAAATGTTCGCCTCTCGAGTTGTGAAAGCCCGTTAGTCGAGAAAAACATCCGCTTCTCGAGATGATGTGAAGGCGATTGATGTTCGAGATTCATTCTGAATGCAACAGCTTCGTAAGTAAGAGGGGTGATCGACCCACATTCAAGGATAGGCGTGAAGTAAACATACGCAAGGCTCCATAGTTTGCGTCCAATCCTACAAGGCATTTGATGACCTCATTGGATTATTCGCGGGTGCCCCTGCTGAAAGCAGGGTTCGAGATCTTTGGGCGAACCCATCAATCCCAAAGTTCATTTAGCATGACCACTCGAGCGAAGTAAATAGATGTCACAACACTTTTTAGGAGTACGTGCCATTTTTCTGAAAGCATGCCTCAGCTCAGCATGACCTAGAGTATATTCGGTTTCGACTTTCTTGAAGAAATCTAGCCAAACATTGGGCCAAAAGGGGGCATCCAATCCTGATCTCTGTTGACAATGATCATAATCATCAATTAACTATGTGTAATCATGCACCCATCGGGGACAATAAGCAACAACAAAGGCGATGGAAGCCCCGACCCGGACCCGCCCGGGTACAATTTACAGGGACAAACGACCATCATACGGATACCCAGACGCATGGCGTACACTTTATAGGGATACCGCTGCCCATACAGGTTTTAAGCCTGCAGAAAATAAAAGGAAAATGAACCCTTCTGAATGCATGGTTGCACATAGTTTAATTGATATGTAATCTCATTCTTAACAGGTTGGTTTCAACCAACGATTGACCTTTTCCAACGGAGAATTTGAAGCTTTAAGACACTTAAGTTCATATGAACAGAGCGCTCATCGCAAAGATTTAGCAGTGGAGTCAACTAGATTGAAACATTGACTGTTTGACCGGGACCGACACTGTTGCTCCTTCCTTAAAGTAGGATCCCAAGATCTGAGGCGAACCTCTGACTCATGACTTTAATATGGCACAACTGCGTTGCAGATAAAATATTGACATTTTATCGCCTTATGCTTGTGCGTCTCTGTGGGGAATACAGATCTGTTTCTGATATATTTTTTTAGATTTTCAAACTATTTTATGTGATTTTTTTGGAATTTTGAAGTTATTATTTTATGTGAATTTTTTTGGGAATTTTTTTTTCGGCTTCTCTATGGCGATTCTCTTTTTTTGGACTTTTTATATTTTCGGTGTAGGACCGAGGTGCTCATCGACCTCGGTCTGCCTTTATTTTAGCACGGCTTCCTCGGCAAGTCGATGGATGATCGAAATGTTGTTTCGGGAGCGTGTGCATCTGTCGTGGGTGATAAAACAAATAAGGAGGAAGTGGGGAACCGGCCCTCCTATTTGGCCTGTACCAGGCCCAAGACCTAGCCTAAGTACCTGGCGCAACTAATAGATGCGTCAGGCCACTAGGGGCCTCAAAATAGCCTGGCGCAACTAATAGTTGCACCAAGAAAAAGGAGGGCCAAATTTTGCCTGGCGCAACTATTAGTTGCGCCAGGCTTGGCTGGGGGAATTTAAACAGCATGAGTTCGGGCTGGGGGGCCTTGTTTCGAATTTTTCTCCCCCTCCTCCTTTGAAACAGAAAACTACCTCTTCCTAGAGTTTCCTTTCATTGCCTCTTTGCGTGCCTCATTGCTGTTGCCCTGCTTGTCTGGATCGAGTGTCGGCTTACGCTAGATCAGAGACCCATCTACTTTCAAAAGGTAACCATTAAAACTTACTTCCTTTGTTTTCTCTTGTTGTTTTTTTTTCTTGCAAATATGATGATGGTCTTATATTTTTAGATGGATAATGGTTAGTTTTTATTGTTTTTATGTTTATTGACGAGGTGTGGATGGTTCCTTATGATTAATGCGTTATTTTTGTAGTTTTATGGATTTATTGGTGCCTATATATATATATATATATTTTTTTTTTTATTTGTTTATATGGAATGGTTTTTCTTTTTTCTTTTTGTATTATGTTGTTTATATATATTTTTTGTTTTTGTGTTGTTGTTTTGTTTTTTGTTTTTTGTTTTTTCTTTAAAAAATGGTAAAGGTTTTTTTTGGTTTTGTTGTTTTTTTTTCTTTTTTGAAAACGTTTAAACAAAGTAAAAGGGGGTTTTTTTTGTTTTTATTTTTTTTGAAAGAATTGTTAAGTTAAAAGGATTTTTTGTTTTTTTTTTTTAAAGAACTTTTTAAAAAAAGTAAAAGGGGGTTTTTTTTTTGTTTTCCCTTTTTTTTGAAAGAAATTTTTAACAAGGTAAAAGGATTTTATTTGCTTTTCCCCTCTTTTTTATTTAAAGAGAGATTTTTTTTCAACATGGTAAAAAGATTTTCTTTTCTTTTCTTCTTTTTTGAAAGAGTTCCTTTTTTTTTTTTTTTTTCTCAAGAAAAAAGGGGTTTTATTTCCTTTTCTTTTCTTTTTTTATTTTTTTGTAAGAAATTTTAACAAGGTAAAAGGGATTTTATTTCCTTTTCTCCCTTTTTGTTTGAAAGAAATTTTTTAACAAGGTAAAAGGGATTTTTTTTCTTTTCTTCCTTTTTGTTTGAAAGAAATTTTTTAACAAGGTAAAAGGGTTTTTATTTCCTTTTCTTCTTTTTTGTTTGAAAGAACCCTTTTTTCCTTTTTCTTTTCTTTTTTTTTGAAAACTTTTAAACAAAGTAAAAGATTTTTTTTGTTGTTCTTTTTTTTTTTAAAGAACTTTTTTTTTTTTTCTTCTTTTTGTTTGGAAACTTTTAAACAAAGTAAACGGTTTTTCTTTTTGTTTTGTTTTTATTTTTGAAAGAACTTGTTGCACGTGTATCTTTGTTCCTGACTAGATGTGAATGCCTTTTGTTGACCCAGTATGTCGGGCGGTGATGAGCATATTCCCGAGGAGGGCCCCGAGGAGGGACCTGAGATCGTTCATGGCCCGCGGGGGGAGGAATTTGTCTAGGTGGAATGGAGAGCGGGCCCATGGTTCAAGATGCAGGGCGACGCTGCCCGAGTCGGCCTCCTTCACCAGCAGCACACTCATATTCAAACTTTGGGATAGCGGGCAAGGTAAACGAAAGGTTCAATTTATTTCCATTATGCCTTTTTTTTTTTTACCTCTGTGATCTGATGTGCATTTTCTTTGGGTGCAGGACCTGCCCAATATTGTGTTCCACTAGGGGTGGCTCGACTTTCACGAGTTCTACCTCTACGTCCCCCCCATAGTGAAGGTCTTGTTGGAGTAGGTGGGCTTTGGGGAGTTCCTGTCTTGTCCCACCATGAGGGTTAACGTTGCCTATTTGAAGGCCCTGATTGACAGGTTTTGCCCTGAGACCATGACATTCCATATGTCGTACGCCAAGATGACGTTGACACCCGTCGATTGGGCCATAATTATTGGTATCAGGGTAGGGGGATACCGATATCCGATCTCGCGGTATCGAGCCAGGAGGACATTAATCGACTGATTGGGGCCTATCCTCCTCACGGGCAGACCAATGGCATAGAGGTCAAGATGTCTTGGCTTACCTCCCTTTTTTTTGCTGATGAGTTGGTGGACTTGGGTCAGCCAGATAGGGTGCTCTACATCGCGCCAGAGCGGGCGATCATCTTAGCTTGCATCATGCTCCTACTCCTGTTGGGCAAGACCCTTTTCACAAATGCCAGCAGGGGTTGAGTCAGCCTGGCCCTGTTAAGCGTGATGGACAATTGGGATGACGTTCCCAGGCACGACTGGGGAGGGGCAGGGTATGCATGGTTGATGTACAATTTGTCTTAGGTAACGACCGGGGATTCGAAGTCTGCCGTGGGTTTTTGGGCCGCCCTGGAGGTAATTTCGCATCCCTTTGCCCTTGTCAAATTTTTTTTTTCTGCATGACCTTTATGTGCTATCGACTTGCTCTTATGTGCTGTCTCTTTTTTTAGGTATGGGGATACCACAACTTCCACCCCGGGCGCCCGCTCCTTCACTCGGAGGCGCTCACCTATCCTCTGCTCAGCAACTGGCATCAGGCCCAACGCCGTGAAGTGGGTCTAAAGCACCTAGAAATGGGTCTAAGGTCCCAACTTGATTTGATGGTCCCCGAGCAGGTAACAACTCTCCTCTCTTTTTTTCAACCTTTGTATATTTTTAGCTTGGAAATTTCCTTTGACTGAGGTGTTGCTTGCTTGGTTTCCCTCTTTTTTGACTTGAGCAGATTCTCCCCGATCTGTACCTTACATCCCCCTTCTAGGACCGAGCAGCTGTAGGTGCCTCCCGCTTATTCAATAATCACCACGTCGTGTTCTTCTATGGAGCGTGGGCTAAATTTTATTATTTGGGAGAGCGAGTGGTGCACCAATTTTAGGGCTATTATCCCATACCCGTGGACCCTCCGGCAAATGTCTGGTATCCTGTTGACAGTATCGAGGAGCTCACAGTGGCCTTCTTCTATAATGGGCTCCCTATCCATGCCCTTCACGTGCCCAGGGACTATCACCTTTGGTATGAGTGCTTGCCCCATCGGTTCATCTTGCTGCGGCTTGTTCCCAGCGCCAATTTTCTGGCATTTGGCAGCCCGCTGGGTCAGGTAATTTGTCTCGGCTTGGATTAGTTCCTTTTCTACTTTTATTTGGCTTTTGCCCCCCTCTAAGTGGATCTTTATTTTGTTCATAGTTCGCCCCAGGGGATGATTCAGATGGTGAAGGCGAACCCAGTGCGCCTGATATGTTGGGGGTGGATCCCTCTGGTGCTGGTCCCTCTGGTGCGGGTCCCTTGGGTGAGGGCGCATCGAGTACTGGTCCGTCGGGGACTTCTCACGCTGGTATCCCTGTTGGTGATCCCTCTGTAGTCTATGGGACCTTCCGACGCCTTGATGATAGCTTCCTTTTGAGCCTCTGCGCTGATGTAGATCGACAGGCACGACTCTCTGCCGAAGCGGCTCACGTTCCTCCTCCTGAGTGGGTCCCAGGGGTAAGTCCTCCGATGGCCCAATCTCTCTTCATTTCGATTTCTTTCTGCACACATTTTCAGGATTGTCCTGACCTTTGATATTGCATTGTTCTGAATATAGGACTTCAACTCGGCCATGGACTATGCGGCATACCATCGTCACCTGGCGAAGCTTAGGGAGGTAGAGACGGTGAGTGCCTTGTTGTTCTATTCCTCTTTATTCATTTTATCATCATTTGCCCTTTAACTGATCTTGACTCCTGACTTTAGATTGTGCTTCGCAGCGTGCTCGTGCTAAGGAATCGCGCTCTTTACTCCGCAGGATCTTGCAGGCGTGGTCTAGGGTGGGGGACATGCAGACTTTTCAAAGTTCTTCTCGCCGCCGCAAGAAGTCAAAGGGCGCCAACCAGGGATAGGCCTTTAGCTTTTTGAAAAACTCAGTACTTTTTGGAATTTGATTTGGATCTGTTTAAGCAATTTGGGGGATGGTCGATGTGATACTTTTGGAAACAAATTATTATTATTATTATTATTATTATTTATTTTTTTTAGAAGATAGTTCCGCTTTGCTTTTATGCCC
Source organism: Chloranthus sessilifolius (assembly GCA_021018995.1). Lineage (NCBI taxonomy): Eukaryota > Viridiplantae > Streptophyta > Magnoliopsida > Chloranthales > Chloranthaceae > Chloranthus > Chloranthus sessilifolius. The sequence goes on along the minus strand of CM037585.1, from coordinate 92,623,894 downwards.
TGATTTCTTGGTATCGGATCTGTTTCTCTGCAGGATGTGTTGGCCCAAAATGTTTTCAGAAAGTGACCCCTTGGGTTGCATGCCTTGATGTAGGATCAGTCCTGCACATAAATAAACAAAACAAATGCCCAGTTGTTAAATAAACAAGGTGTGTGAAATAAACAAAAGGGGTGTAAGTCCCCCAGTTAGGTCCCGAAATGGCTGAAGAGGGGGAGTTTGGAGTGTGGCGCAACTATTAGTTGCGCCAGGTCAAAATCTCAGCCAATTTGTGTTGGCGCAACTATTAGTTGTGCCAAGCAAGAAAGGGGGCCAAAATGCACTGGCGCAACTATTAGTTGTGCCAGGTTTAAACTAGGGAGCAGTGGGTCCTTATATACCTAAGTTAGTCCAAAAAATAGTTCTTTTTTATTTTTACTTGGTCTCTTTGACCGGTTCTTTTTGCCCTTGCTTTTTCAAGGTAGGTCCATCATCATACATCGATTTTTATCTTCTCAAAAGATCTCTGTACGTTCATGGACCCGCTTTCCAGCCCTCCCTTACGCGGAGGGCCCGGAGCCAATTTTCCCCCCTTGTTGGGCTTGGGGCCCAAATTTTTAACAACCTAGTTTGGGAGGTTGAATGAGAGTGAGCTCGCCGATTTGGAGTGCCTTGGGCTATCTCGCCTTCCTTCCTTCCTAGAGGTTCCTCTTCGGTGGGAACTTCTTCATGCCGCCGCTTCATTTTGGGATGTGAACTTACACATATTTCATTTTGGGAAGCGAGAGCTAACCCCAACCCTTGAGGAGCTATCTAATCTTTCTGGCCTGAAGCTTCACAGGGGCCTTGCAAGAGTAATGCCTTGGCCGGGCTATTCCAAATCCGTTCACCTTACTCTCGATTTGAAGAAATCGGAGTATGAGAAAAGTCTCATTGGGGGGCCCATAAGGTGCTCACTAAGATTCTTCAAAGAACTTTTCGGTGACGAAAGCCTCCAGAAATTTCTGGTTAGGAATGTTTTTAACGTAAAAGCTCTAGCACTCGATCTCATCTCTGAAATCCTTTTCTTCACCGGGGGAGAGAGCTTCTCATTGGCAGTTTGTGATATTTTGACGGAGCTGGAGGCGGGCCGGTCAATGATGCATTTAGTGCTTGCCGAGCTGTACCGATGCCATGATTCCTTTGCTTTGGGTAAGGTGGAGGGTGTTCAGGGATGCCCCTTGTTGCTTCAGGTCTGGTTGGGTGAGCATTTTGCTATTTTGGGGCCCGTGCCCTGCTTTTATATTGCCCTAGGCGAGGTGGCCCAATGTTTTTTGGGTAGATGCCACTTGATCCCCCAGGGAGATATGTCAGCTCTGAAACTTTGGTTGATCGATGTCGAGCTGACATGGAGGCTTCCTTGGCTGGACCGGACCTTCCCGATAATTCATAATAGAGATCACGAGGGCATCACCCTCCTTTGATTGACGGGCAGCACCTTTTACTTCCCATTCTGAGTGTTGCGTCAGTTCTGCTGCCCTCAACAGGTGCCTTGTGAGGCCAAACCCCATTATGTGATTTGATCTTTTCTAGGGGGTCCTCTGGGGACATAGATCAGATTGCTGCTCTTTGGGAGACGCGTTAGTCGACGCTGATGTGTGATATTGATTAGGGAGACTCGATTAGGACTTCTCCTCAGTACGAGGCCTGGCTGTTGAATGAGCGACTTGCGGCCGATGGTCCAAATTTATCAGAGATTATTGACACTGGAGGCCCCTAGTCAAAGAAAGAGACGACACTCCAAGCCCGCATCGAGTTACTGGTGGATGAGAAGAGGATCCTGCAAGAACTTTTGGCATATGAAAAGGTTAGAGCAGAAACAGCAGAAAGTGAGGTCCTCTGTTTGAAGGGATCACTGAGCGTTACTTTTGGAGCCACTGATTTTTCTCGAAAGAGGTTCAAGAGCCTGCATGGTCATTGGTTGACTGAACGGAATGTTCGGGAAGATGACCACCATGCTGAGATTAGCTCTTTGAAGCGCTAGCTGGGTCGCTAACTCCTTCCTGCACACAGAACTTTTTGCACAAATCATATATACAGAAAAGGGGCGTAAAAAACCCCTTTCCAGATACACACATTTTTTTGGTATACATATTTTCTTTATATTTTGGTTGTTTTTGTTTATACTTGTAAAAAGGAAAACACGTTAGTCATCACACCGACTGTTTTTTTCTGTTTGGGACGTGGTGTAAGTGGTGTAAAAGGTAGTTTATTATATACATCTATACAGATCTATTGGCCTTTTGGTTTTATTTTGTGCATTTTTTTTTTTGCCTTAATCACTGGGTGAAACTATGGGAAACCCTGGGTCCACCTTTGAGCATGGTCGAACCCTTCCTTTGAAGTCGAACCCGGGTGGGTTTCTGATTTTTTGCTGAGGCCGGAACATTGACCCCTTTGGATTGAGTCAAACCTTTCTCCTTGCCTCGGGTCATACGTTTGGCGGTGCTGTTTCACAAAGACAATTATGGTCAGGACCCGATTCGGGGATCAGGGAGAGTAACCAAGAGGGCTCCTTAAACATTTAATTAATCATTCCAACCCTTTCTTTTTTAATTTTTTTCTCTCTTTTTTTATTTATTTATCTCCCTTTTTTTACCCATGGCGCCCTTTCAGGTTTTCACCACGTCCATGGGTTTAGCTCTCTTACCCCAAGCGTCCTTTCGCATTTTCACCTGGTTCGCACAAACTCGCTACTTTTACCGCCCTTTCAGGTTTTCACCACGTCCATCTTGCTTTGAGCTTGTATTTTTATTTTATTATTATTATTATTTATTTATTTTTATTCTTTTTATTCTTTCGTTTCTTTATTTTTTTTTCAACAGCCACGACATAGACGTCGATTCCTTCATAGCTGGCTGGATGGGGTTCTGGTGTCGTCTCACAACTCGGCTTGTGTTGACTTAACAGATATTATGACTGCTTGTAAACCTAAAAGAGGGCTTTCTTCAGGGTGTAGCTTAGCCATGGGTTAGGTTAGGATTTGAAGGTATGCTAGGCTAAAAGGGTTTCCTTGATACGGCTTCAGTTTTCTCAACATACTTTCTCCCCTGGGGGTTTTTACTGTCATGCCCCATGATTCTTCTATACACATTTTTTTTGTTATTCTTTTTACTCCATTTCAGGCAATCACTTTTTGAGGTTTTGCTTTTTCAATTTTTTTTGGATTTGATAGTAACTTTACACACATGCATCTTTTCTCTCTTTTTTTTTTGGTATATATACACGTATTTTTTTAGGGAAGGGGTTTATTGAAAGAAAGGCCCAGGCTCAAATGGGGTAGAAAAGGTCATTTTTAGGGATTCTTTTGGGCTACTGTGCTTGGAATGATGGCCTCTTTTGGGTGGTTCTTAAGCAGTTACGTATCTGTTTCACCAACACTTACCTTGTCGTGATGGACTAAGAGTAGAACCGTCGGACATATCCAGCGTTGATGGGCTCAGGAAGATGATCTCCGTCCATGGTGGCGAGGCGGATGGCGTATCCCAGTAGCACTTCTCGAATGACATATGGTCCTTACCAGTTTGGTTTAAACTTTCCTCTCGGATCGGCGTGGTGGGATGGGAAGATCTTCTTCAGCACAGTATCTCCTACCTTTAGATCTGGACCGCGGACACGTTTATTGTAAGCGCGTGTGATTCGCCCCTCGTAAACTTGAGTGTGACACAAGGCTAGGAGTCTCTTCTCATCCAATAAGTTTAATTTTTCAAAGCAGGATCTCTCTCTTTCTACTTCGGGTAAGCCTGATTCTATGAGGATTCAGAGCGAGGATACTTCAACCTCTACCAGGAGGACGGCCTCGGTTCCATACACAAGGGAGAATGGTGTTGCCCCTGTAGCGATACAAATCGATATTCAGTAGGCCCACAAAGCAAATGGCAGCATTTCGCTCCAATCTCGATAAGTGACGATCATTTTCTCAAGGATGCGGACGACTGTCTTACTCGCGGCTTCCACGGCTCCATTAGTTTGAGGCCGATAAGGGGATGAGCAATGATGCTTGATCTTGTATTGTTTGCAGAAGTATCAGATGCGCTTATTCGCAAAGTTTGTGTTGTCCGTGATGATATCTTTGGGTACTCCAAATTGGCACACAATGTTGTTCTTGAGAAACTTCTCAACGTGACTGGCCGTGATGTTGGCATATGACGCCGCTTCTACCCACTTGGTGAAGTATTCAATGGCGACGAGGATGAACCGATGTCCGCTTGATGCTTTCAGATTAATCATTCCGACAATGTCAAGGCCCCAGGTAGCAAATGGCCAAGGACTGGTCATCCAGTGAAGATCAATGGCAGGTGCATGTATCAGACTGGAGTGTTCTTGACACTTGTAGCATTTTTAAATATGTTTGCAACAATCCGATTCCATAGTGGTCCAAAAGTATCCCTGCCGTAGGATTTTCTTAGCAAGCATGTGACCGCTGACATGGGCTCCGCATATTCTCTCATGGATTTCTTTCATAATATTGACCGCTTCACTTTCAGTGAGGCACCTAAGTAAGATGTTATTGTATGATTGCTTGTAGAGGCATTCTCCGCATATGACGTAACCTGCCGCTAAACGTTGAATGGTTCGTCGGTCTGTCTTGGATGTACCCTCTAGGAAAGTTAGGGTCTCGAGGAAATTCTTGATATCTGATAACCAAGGTGGCTCAGCGTCAGGCTTTGTAGGTTCCTCAATCTGGAGGCAGAAGGCCGGCTCATTCCCCTGCTCAATCTTGATCGGTTTCATCTCGACACCATAGGGGATTTCAATTATTGACGCAAAGTTGCTAATGCGTCAGTAAAGCGATTCCTTATCCGAGGGACGTATAAGAAAGTCACATCTTGGAAGCAAGCTATCAGATCCTCGAGGTGTTCATGATAGGGGATCAGTTTCTCGTCTTTCATCTTCCAGTCACCATTCGTTTGGCATATGATTAACTGTGAATCGCTAAATACTCGAAGGTGAGTTATATTCAGATCGAGAGCCGCCTGCAGACCAGTGGAGCAAGCTTCATACTCAGCCATTGTGACAGCCCGAATTTCGATGCTTTCAAAATCCGTGCTATCAGCACGACCCTCATGGCCGTGCCCAAGAAAACCCTTAAGATACATCTGGTATATACAAGCCAAAATTTTACTCTAAATGAATTCTCATATATATAAAAAAATAGTTATGGCCTCTAAAGGCAGTCCTTATCCCATGCCAATTCATGGGCATAAGAACTTACCCAAACCATTCGATAATTGTTCAACCCCAATGTTTTATCAAAAGCATACGATACTTAATTACATTCAATAAAGAGGCTTGATATACCAAGTCGTGCCTAATATTCTCAACTCACTCTCAAAGTACGCAATGGGTCTCCTAGAAGAATTCTTCGGGAGGAGGCTCTGACTCCTCAGTGGGTACACGGTCTGAATTCCCTGGATCAAAGTCTCTAGAAGTCCTTGCTGCCGCTAGCCCTGAACCTGCGATGTATAGTCTAAGGGGATGAGCTACATCCTAGCTCAATAGGGAAACAAGGTGAACATATAGATTAAATCTCACATATATGTTAGCAGTTTTGAAAGCACAATTTACTAGATATCACTTTTAAACAGAACAGATGATATAACTAGAATATCTAAAATGGATACAGCTGATTTCTTTTCATGGCGTTGTTTGTTTCCATCTAATTGGTTTAATTGTGAATTCGGCCTAATAACTTAAACATTTAACTTAAATAATCCCCGTGCAATATAGCATTGAGCCCCGATGGAATACCCAACATCGTCGTCTACTAGACAATGATTGTATGTATTCCCTAGGAATACTTCCCAGGCCCCTTTCTCATAGGTGGCAGGTCTATTATCAAATCTACATCCCTGGGATGTGCTATAAGTATACGGATTGGCCGCCATACCGGTCACGGATATCCTGCCGCGTTAGTCGTAGGTATCCCGCCACGTCGGTGGGGTATTCTAATCAAACTTCAAATAACAAAAATATCGATGTGCCTTACATATAGTTATTCACCGTGACTTGTGCTAACTTTTAGTATATTAGGCCTTATCATTTTTGCTTTAGTTTCACCATTTGTTTTCATCTGTATCCCTGGGATACTACTGATTTAATACATCATTTAAATGCCACATTTCAATATTTCATCCCCTGGGGACTTCATGATCTCACTTTGAAGCTTACACACACACCCCTTTTTGATTAATCATACGATACTCATCTTTTAATAGAATCACACTGCATATATGAGTGGATGAAATAAAATACATGTTTCAAGAATATTCCCTACCTCAACGAATTTCAAAGCACGCTTTCTCGTAGAGGTTTACACTTCACGATCCTACATCAAACCTACATTTCATGTATTTAGAATATGCTTAGAAAGGTTACAAGAATAATTGGAGCGCATAGCCTCCATGTTTCTGCACCAATAATTTCAAGAACTAAGTGGTGCCTCGAGCGAGCGAGAACCAATCCTCGCTGGAGCGGTCACTTGACCTGGCTCGAGCGGTCACTTGACCTCGATCGAGCGGTCACTTGACCTCGATCGAGCAGTCACTTGACCTCGATCGAGCGATCACTTGACCTCGCTCGAGCAGTTAAATCGAGGTCGCTCGAGTGATTAAATCGAGCCGCTCGAGCGGTTCAATCGAGCTGCTAAAACTTTTCTGGAGACCTCGCTCGAGCGAGCTTCCCTTTCATTTTGGGGACCGCTCGAGCGAGCCCAGAGCTATATTTTTATACTTTGTCCTCGCTCGAGCGAGCCCCTTTTGATCGCTCGAGCGAGGAACGATATATTTTAACACCACGATCTGCTCGAGAAAGCTATTTCTCCCCTTATTCAGCCCTTAATATATATAAAAAAACATTCAACCAACATTCTATCTATTATTCAAAACCTGCCTAAGCATTTATCATGCCTTTAACATACCTCCAACGATAAGTCTCGCGCAACTTCGATCCACTATTCAAAATTCTACTAGACTAAAAGATCTCCAAGGTTCCTCCTCCAGCCTTTGCTCCAGACCTTCCACCGATTTAAGTCCCAACAAAACCCTAGTTCTTTACTTCTTTCTCTCTATTTCTCCTTCTCTCTATTTAGGTTAGAATTGAGTTACGTAAGCGGCTCTTCTCTCCTCTCTCTTTCACTTATATACTTATAAGTTAGGGAATACTAGTGTGCTTCCCACATACACACATAGTGTCTACGGGTTCATTTTGGTTTCCTTGTGAAACACATATACATGAGTATGGTGCATGACGTGCATGTTTCCCAAAATCTGGGGTTGTGACAATCACCCCAACTTATATGATTTTCGTCCTCGAAAATCGATGATACTCGCGTAGCTAGGTACTACTACTTCTGCCAAGCCCTGAACATGCTAGCTTCACATGTCATCTGGTAATTGAGTAAATGGTCAAATCTCGCAACGACTTGCGTTAAACCATGTCAACTTATACCCAAAAGGTCGAGAATGATGATGATATCAAGAAATAATGCTGATATGAAGTATCTTCATTAGCATGCAACTAATTGTTATTATAACGCTAAATAGCTATACAAATATTACGTTAACCATCCACAAAAGTTGTAACATTCATGTCACGATAGTTTGTAAGTAAACTGACCAAAACCACCTCACCACGAAATGTCTTAACAACATATTACATTTTAATTTCCCAAAAGAAAATAATGTGACTACCTAGTCATCATCCTCCTCATAGTCGTCGTCGTCATCGCCGGAGCCATCATCATCCTCGTAGTCCTCGTCATCGTCATCCTCGTCAATCACCCTGACTGTAGTGGTGCCCGCTGTAGCGCCCCTCGTAGCAGGGCTTGAGCTAGACGCTCCAAAAATAGCATCTCTCATGGCACTGGCGCGCTGCATGTATGACTGCGGGTAAGCCTGGCCCATGAGGTCGATAAGTAGTGCCTCCTGAAACCACTGATGCAATCTGATCTCCCGCCCCTACTGAAGGATCTCCCGCATCATGGCGTGTGTGGGTATGTCTGAAAATGAGGTAGAGGGGTGGTCGTCTGCCGCGCTTGATCGTGGTTTGTCAGACGAGTCTCTTTTCTTGTTAGCGCTGGTTTGAAGACTCTTTAGGTTTCGGCTCCAATCTTGGGCCAAATAGGGGACGATGTTATCGGTGAGGAATAACTCGTCGGCCCGGATCTTAAATCCTCCCTTCCCATTTCGAGAGTCTAGGAGTCGAGAAATCAACCGAGCATAAGGTAGTCGGTTGATGGGTGGAGGAACAACATCCTTTACATTCCTTTTATAGGCATGTGTCGTGCCCTTTATGATGACCATAGGTGCGTTGATCCACCTATTATGGAAAGCGTTGTGTAAGGCCCGTAGAAACGCGTCACGGCGTTCTTGATCATGGCCGGTTGGGTGTAGATTCTTTTTGAAAATGACGTCTAGAAGCCACATACGTGGTAGTAGCTGTGATCGGGTAATAGATTGTCCCGAAGCGGACGAGCCACCGGTGATGTCGGAAATAATCGTTGGGAATTCAACGTTCCTAGAAAAAGGTGGTAGGATGAGTGGGCTAGGAGTGTAGATGTGGGGACATTTCATGACCGATGAAATTTCGGCACAGTTAAAGATTAGTTCATTCCCATCGATTGTGACGAGGATGGCGTCCTCATTCACGTTCATATTTAGGGTTTGGTAAAATAATTTCACCAGTCTAGGGTAATACCGATCTCCGAAAGGCGTAAGTAGGGTTTTAAGATTGTTGTTGGTGAGGAAGTCCGATGTCCATTGGGTGGACGTCGGATCTCCAAAACAAGAGGGATGTATATCCCATTCGGTTTCAAAAACTTTGGCCCCCCACCAATCATCTACTGTGATTGGGGTGGTGGATGGGTTTGGTGATGGTTGTGAAGCTTGCGGCGCTTTGTTGCACGCCAACGGCGATCGATTCGCCATCCGCTTCCTAGGTTGTGGATTAGGGCTTGAAGCCATTAGATGTCTAAAAAGGTTTTGAAACTACGAAACATTTTGGAAAGGGGTAGATTTTACCAAGAAGAAGGTTTTGAAAGGATCGGATCGTCACAATCCGGCTCGAATCGGACGAAAAAAGTTGAAGATGACAAGCCCTAGACCCTTCGCTCAGCTTCAATCTCCTTGCTTGAAGATGAATGAGCGCTCAGTCTCCCGTCAACTATATATAGTTCCCCCTCGCTCGAGCGGTCGTTAGTTATCGCTCGAGCGAGCACAGGACGTTAACATATATATTTCCATGGCCTCGCTAGAGCGGCCAATAGACCTCGCTCGAGCGGTCACTACCCCTCGCTCGAGCAATGCCAGAAACTCTTTTTTTTTTTTATTTCATGTTACTCGCGCGAGCGAGTATAATTTATCGCTCGAGCTAGAAAAACAAGGCTTTCTTGTCCTCACAAATTCACATCTTTACTAGTATACTGTTCATTCCAGTTTACTTCTCTTGAAAATTTTGTTCAGGCAAAAATATTTTATTATGCTCGAATTTCAATAGCACACATTTGGTTCATTTTAACTATTAATTGATAATCTAAAACAAACATTTGCACTTCATCATATTAATAAAGAAAACTAGTTAGTGTCCTTGAACAAATTGGGGTATTGTTCCTTGACGTCAGCCTCCCGTTCCCACGTTGCTTCTTCGACCGGATGGTTCTTCCATCGGACAAGCACTAAGGGAATGACCTTTGTTTGCAACACTTGTTCCTTTCGATCTAAAATTTCTATCGGCTCTTCAATCATGGTCATATCTTCATGCATTTTGAATGATTGGCCGCTCAGCACGTGATCAGGGTCATTAAGATTCTTCCTGGGCATAGATACGTGGAATACATTGTGTACCTGATCAAACAATGGTGGCAATCCAACGCGGTAGGCTACTTCTCCTACTCGACCCAAAACTTCAAACGGTCCAAGGTAGCGGGGACTTAGCTTGCCTCTCTTTCCGAACCTCATCACGCCTTTCATAGGCGACACTTTCACGAAAACATGTTCTCCCACTTTAAAGTCCACGCTCGCCCGCTTGATGTCAGCGTAGATTTTTTGTCTGCTTTGAGCCGCCTTTAGTCTCTCCCTGATCATGCGGACAATAGTCGTGTTATCTTCAAGTAGCTGGGGTCCCAAAACAAATTTCTCGCCAATTTATTGGCGATTTGCATCGTCTTCCGTACAAGGCTTCATACGGTGCCATCCCGATGCTCGTCTGAAAACTATTGTTATATGCGAACTCAATCAATGGTAGATGTTGATCCCACGATCCCTGTAATTCTAACATACATGCCCTAAGCATGTCTTCAATGATTTGATTGACCCTTTCAGTCTGTCCGTCGATTTGTGGGTGGAACGTCGTACTAAAATCTAGTCTCGTTCCCATTCCTTCTTGAAATTTCTTCCAAAACTTTGATGTATATAATGGGTCCCGGTCGGAAACAATGCTGCTCGGAATCCCATGTAAACGGACAATCTCTTTCATATAGAGCTCTGCCAGTCTTCCCGTCGTGTACATCGTGTTGTAAGGCAAGAAGTGCGCTGACTTAGTCAAACGATCGACTACTACCCAAATGGCATTATACCTCTTTGCAGTTCGCGGTAGACCGACTATGAAATCCATGAAGATAGATTCCCACTTCCATTCCAGTATGGGCAGAGGCTGTAATAGGCCTGCGGGGTGTCTATGATCGATCTTTACTTGTTGGCACGTCAAACATCGCGACACATACTCTGCTACATCTTGTTTCAAGCCTCTCCACCAGTAATTCTTTTTCAAATCTTGATACATCTTGTGCTTCCCGGGTGGATAGCATAGCTTGACTTGTGAGATTCATCAAGAATTGTTCGTCGCAGAACGGCACTGTCTGGGATGCAAAATCGGCCCTTGAATCTAAGGAACCGTTGTCTTTGATCGAAAACTCAAATGTAATACCTTCAGTTACATCTTGACGCATCTTGGTTAGAATTGGGTCTTTCATCTGTAGTTCCCGTATGTGTTCGAATATCACCGATTTCACTGATATGTTAGCTAGGAAGGCTCCTGTGGCTTGTGGCTGTATGTCTGCACCACATAGTGCTAGATCTTCCAACAGTTTCCATCGATGTATACCCGAAATCAGACTAGCCAATTGAGCTAAACTCTTCCGACTCAAGGCATCGACCACTACGTTAGCTTTGCCTGGATGGTACTGTATGGAAAAGTCATAGTCTTTGAGGAATTCCATCCATCTACGCTGCCTCATATTTAGTTCCTTCTGTGTAAACAAATATCTGAGGCTCTTATGGTCAGTGAAAATTTCAAACGTTTCTCCGTATAAATAATGTCCCCATATCTTCAATGCGAATATGACTGCTGCTAGTTCTAGATCATGTGTTGGGTAGTTCTTTTCGTGCTCTTTCAACTGTCTTGACCCGTAAGCTATTACCTTTTTATATTGATTTAATACACAACCCAACCCATTATACGAAGTATCACTATAGACTGCGAATCCTCCACTGCCTGATGGAATGGCTAACACTGGAGCTGAGGTGAGTCTCTTCTTGAGTTCTTGAAAACTCTTCTCACGCGCTTCACTCCACTCAAATCTTGAATCCTTTCTTGTAAGCCTCGTAAGAGGTCCCGATATTTTTGAAAACCCCTCGACGAAACGTTGATAATAACCTGCCAGTCCGAGGAAACTTCGGACGTCTGTCACGGTCTTTGGTTGCTCCCAGTTTACTACTGCCTCGATCTTAGCGGGATCTACTGTGACACCATGCTTTGAGGCGACATGTCCCAAAAAGCTAACCTCTTCTAGCCAGAACTCACATTTGCTGAGCTTGGCGTACAATTAGTGTTCACGCAAGGTTTGTAGAGCGACTCGTAAGTGTTCTTCATGCTTTGTCTTCGATTTTGAGTAAATCAGGATGTCATCAACAAACACGACAACGCAAGAGTCTAGGTGTGGTTTAAACACTCGATTCATTAAGTCCATAAACGACGCTGGTGCGTTCGTCAATCCGAATGGCATCATCAGAAATTCATAGTGTCCATACCGTGTTCTAAATGGCATTTTCTGAATGTCCTCAACCTTGACCCTTAACTGATGGTATCCAGATCTCAGATCAATCTTGGAAAAATGTTTCGCTCCTTGCAACTGGTCGAACAAGTCATCTATTCTTGGCAACGGATATCGATTCTTCACAGTGACTTTGTTTAGTTGACGGTAGTCAATGCACAACCGCATCGACCCATCTTTTTTTTTCACGAATAGAACCGGTGCTCCCCATGGAGACACGCTTGGTCTTATGAATCCTTTATCCATGAGCTCTTGCAATTGTTCTTTCAACTCTGCAGGGGCCATCCTGTAAGGTGCCTTTGAAACAGGTTCCGTTCCTGGTGCTAAGTCGATAGCAAATTCCACTTCTCTTTCTGGGGGTAATCCCGACAATTCTTCTGGAAATACGTCTGGGAATTCTCGCACTACTGCTATCTCGGAGATAACATTCTTTTCTTCTTTATCTTCTTTCAGGAACGCCAAATAACCACTACACCCCTTTCGGATTAGGCGTTACGCTTCGACGATATGAGTACACGTGTCGATCTCTCTCCTCGAAATCGAAACGATCTCCTGGTGTTAGGTCAGAAAATGACAACCTTGTCCTTGCAATCCACTGTTGTGCAATGATGAGACAGCCAATCCATGCCAAGGATCACGTCGAATCCTTGCATGTCCAACAATATTAATTTTGCATCTAGTTCGTAGACAACGTGATCCCGAACACTTACTACTACCAATTTGCAGACTAACTCTGTGTCCACTAATTCTCCTGTTGGGATAGACACTAATAACACAAAGTCCAGTGTCTCCGGAACCATCTTCATCTTCTTTGCAAATCTAGGGGTGATGAAGGAGTGGGTAGACCCTGGGTCTATCAACACTCGTGCGTCATGTGCTACATAGCACCCGTTTTCATAGATTTGTAACATACCTATAACACATACATATACGTACATAGCATATACTTTAGTTAGAATTTCTAATGCATAAACACGGTTCTCTACACAGTCTTAATGAATGCACATTCTCTATCTAAAATGGTATAACGACTAAAATTCTTTAATTAAAGGAAGTCTCACCTTGGATGATGTCATGTACACTCCCTGCTTCCTGGGCCGTAACTGCATAGGCTCTCCCTTGAATAACTGGCTTTTGTGATTGAATAGGTCGTGGCGTGGAAGCCGGGGCCGTCTTCTCCTTGATTGCCTCAGGGCAATCTCTAATTACGTGGCCTATCTTGCCACATTTGAAATAGCCTCTCATTCCTGGCCTACAATCCGCCGTTTTGTGGGACTTGCCACACTTGGCACAAGTCTCCCTTGGTGTTGAAGTAACAGCTCTCGAAAAACCTTGGGTAGTTGTAGCCCCGTTGGAAATAGCAGGACCCTCATACCTCATCGGTCTCCCTGATGCCAACAACAGAAAAATTTGATGAGTAGTTTGTTGTGCGACTCTCCCATACCCTGTCTGGAACTGTTGTCTCTGATTCGGTGCTACAAACCTCAGTTTCTTATGTATCGATTCATAGCTCCACGTCCTACTTGGATCTATGCTTCCTCTTCCCTGTTGTTCCCTTTGACGGTATCTGTTATTATTTTCTTCTTCGACTACTAATGCCTTACTCATTACCTCTCCGTAGGTCTTCAGCTGGAAGGGCGCAACCCCTCCTCGGATGTCCGACCTTAAACCCTGTTGGAACCTCTTCGCTTTCATCACATTCGAAATTACGTAGTCTGGAGCGAAGCGAGCCAATCTCATGAATTCTACTCCGTACTCTCTCACGGTCATCCTTCCTTGCATTAGTTGCAAAAATTAGGTCTCCATCTGATTCCTCACAACTTCAGGAAAATATTACTAATTGAATTCTTCTACGAATTCATCCCAAGTCCAAGGCATATCTGGCGTTTCTTGTGCTCTAGTCCGTGAAACGGATTTCCACCAAGGTCCAGCCTCCCCATCTAGCATATACGCCGCCCAACGGACGCTCTCGTCCTCTGTGCATGTCAGTATGCTAAACACCTTTTCCATTTCACCCAGCCAGTTTTCGACCACCATTGTGTCTGCCTGTCCTGAAAAGTTAATAAGTCTCATCCTTCTGAACTCGGTAAATGTCGAAGCCACTGGTGGTGTAGGTCCTACTGGAGGTGTAGGTGTCCGTTGTGGTTCTGGGGCTGCATGTGCTGCCAAGGATGCTGCTTGATGTGCCATGGCAGTTGCCATTGTCTCCATTGTGTGCATCATCCTCTGACGCTCTTCTCTTTCTTCATTTCTCTCCCTCACTCTATCTTGTTCCCTCTGATTTCGATCCTGACGATCTCGATCCTAATCTTCTGCTTGATTTTAGTTTTCTCCCCGGCCACTACCCTCGAGAATCTCCCTGTTTCCTAATGGTACCTTGTTCGTAGGTGAGACGAAACCATCTCTACTGCGTAAATTCCTATCATGACCACCCCTGGGCCGGCCTCTTCCTCTAAGAAACATAACGGTCTACATGAGAAACCATGGTTTCGTTAGCAGAAGTCCCTATATTCTGACGAGATGATAGTCAAACTAAAAAGAAAGGCTTTGATACCAACTGTGGCAGCCCAAATTTCGGCGCTCCGAAATCCGTGCTATCAGCACGACCCTCATGGCCTTGCCCAAGAAAACCCTTAAGATACATCTGGTATATACAAGCCAAAATTTTACTCTAAACGAATTCTCATATATATAAAAAAATAGTTATGGCCTCTAAAGGCAGTCCTTGTCCCATGGCAATTCATGGGCATAAGAACTTACCCAAACCATTCGATAATTGTTCAACCCCAATGTTTTATCAAAAGCATATGGTACTTAATTACATTCAATAAAGAGGCTTGGTATACCAAGCCGTGCCTAATATTCTCAACTCACTCTCAAAGTACGCAATGGGTCTCCTAGAAGAATTCTTCGGGAGGAGGCTCTGACTCCTCAGTGGGTATGCGGTCTGAATTCCCTGGATCAAAGTCTTCAGAAGTCCTTGCTGCCGCTAGTCCTGAACCTGCGACGTATAGTCTAAGGGGGTGAGCTACATCCTAGCTCAATAGGGAAACAAGGTGAACATATAGATTAAATCTCACATATATGTTAGCAGTTTTGAAAGCACAATTTACTAGATATCACTTTTAAATAGAACAGATGATATAACTGGAATATCTAAAATGGATACAGCTGATTTCTTTTCATGGCGTTGTTTGTTTCCATCTGATTGGTTTAATTATGAATTCGGCCTAATAACTTAAACATTTAACTTAAATAATCCCCGAGCAATATAGCATCGAGCCCCGATGGAATACCCACCATCGTCGTCTACTAGACAATTATTGTATGTATTCCCTAGGAATACTGCCCTGGCCCCTTTCTCATAGGTGGCGGGGTCTATTATCAAATCTACATCCGTGGGATGTGCTATAAGTATACGGATTGGCTGCCATACCGGTCACGGATATCCTGCCGCATCAGTCGTAGGTATCGCGCCACGTCGGTGGGGTATTCTAATCAAACTTCAAATAACAAAAATATCGATGTGCCTTACATATAGTTATTCACCATGACTTGTGCTAACTTTTAGTACATTAGGCCTTATCATTTTTGCTTTAGTTTCATCGTTAGTTTTCATCTGTATCCCTGGGATACTACTGATTTAATACAACATTTAAATGCCACATTTCAATATTTCATCCCCTGGGGACTTCATGATCTCACTTTGAAGCTTACGCACACACCCCTTTTTGATTAATCATACGATACTCATCTTTTAATAGAATCACACTACATATATGAGTGGACGAAATAAAATACATGTTTCAAGAATATTCCCTACCTCAACGAATTTCAAAGCACGCTTTCTCATAGAGGTTTACACTTCACGATCCTACGTCAAACCTACATTTCATGTATTTAGAATATGCTTAGAAAGGTTACAAGAATAATTGGAGCGCATAGCCTCCATGTTTCTGCACCAATAATTTCAATAACTGAGTGGTGCCTCGCGTGAGCAAGAACTAATCCTCGCTCGAGCGGTCACTTGACCTCGCTCGAGCGGTCACTTGACCTCGATCGAGCGGTCACTTGACCTCGCTCGAGCGGTTAAATCGAGGTCGCTCGAGCGGTTAAATCGAGCCGCTCGAGCGGTTCAATCGAGCTGCTGAAACTTTTCTGGAGACCTCGCTCGAGCGAGCTTCCCTTTCATTTTGGGGACCGCTCAAGTGAGCCCAGAGTTATATTTTTATACTTTGTCCTCGCTTGAGCGAGCCCCGTTTGGTCGCTCGAGCGAGGAGCAATATATTTTAACACCTCGATCTACTCGAGAAAGCTATTTCTCCCCTTATTCAGCCCTTAATATATAAAAAAAAACATTCAACCAACATTCTATCTATTATTCAAAACCTGCCTAAGCATTTATCATTCCTTTAACATACCTCCAACGATAAGTCTCGCGCAACTTCGATCCACTATTCAAAATTCTACTAGACTAAAAGATCTCCAAGGTTCCTCCTCCAGCCTTTGCTCCAAATCTTCCACCGATTTAAGTCCCAACAAAACCCTAGTTCTTTACTAGGCTCTTCTTTTCTTTCTCTCTATTTCTCCTTCTCTCTATTTAGGTTAGAATTGGGTTACGTAAGGGGCTCTTCTCTCCTCTCTCTTTCACTTATATACTTATAAGTTAGGGAATACTAGTGTGTTTCCCACATACACACATAGTGTCTACGGGTTCATTTTGGTTTCCTTGTGAAACACATATACATGAGTATGGTGCATGGCGTGCATGTTTCCCAAAATCTAGGGTTGTGACAGCCATATTGTTAGTGCAAGGGAAGTTGAGCTTGATAGAGACCGGTACATGGGATCCTTTCGGTGAAATCAGGATGGCACCGCCTCCTTGGCCCTCAACATTTGCTGCCCTATCAAAGTGCATTACCCATGATTCTTGTGCTTCATCTGTATCGTCTTCTGACATGAACAGGATGTCCTCATCGGGGAACTCAGTTCTCAAAGGCTCATAATCAGGTAAAGGATTGTCGGCAAGATGATCAGCAAGCGCCTACCCCTTGATCGACTTCTGAGTGATGTACGTGATGTCGAATTCAGATAAGAAAAGTTGCCATCATGTGGTTCGTCCAGTGAGAGCTGACTTTTCAAATAGGTATTTCAATGGGTCCATTCGGGCCAAGAGCAGAAGCGCCTAAGATAGCAAGTAGTGGCAGAGTCTTTGAGTAGCCCATACAAGAGCAAGGCATGCTTTCTCTAGATGAGAGTAGCGCACTTCATAATCAGTAAACTTCTTGCTCATATAGTAAATGGCCTGCTCTCTTCTTCCCGTTTCATCGTGCTGCCCTAAGACACATCCCATCAAAACTTTCATCATGGAGAATGTTGAGAACTGGAAAATACTATTTTCCACCCCTTAATCTAGGCCTTGATAGACCCTTGAGAGAACTAAATAAGTGTTTTAAGTGTTTGTTTTATAGCTAACAATAAAGGCTGGCTTAACCTTGAAAGTAGCTTAAAAGTGCCAAAAAGATGATGACCCATCTTGATCTGGAGGAAGAAGGAGAAAGGACAACCTCACTGGCTGTCAAAATGCCTAAAATAAAGAGGACAAAGGCCTGGTTTCAACCTGGAAAGAGGTTTGGAGCTATTCGAAAAGAAGAATGCACTACAGAATGCTATTCGAAAAGGTCCCCAATCTTTGCGAAAAGGTCCCCAATCTTTGCAAAAAGGTCCCCAATCTTTGCGAAAAGGTCCCCAATCTTTGCGAATAGATCTCCAGAAGTTACAGTTCTTTTCGAAAAGGTCTCCAATCTGTGCGAATAGAGTTTCAGAAGTTACAATACCTTTCGAAAAGGTCTTCAAACTTTGCGAAATGGTATTCTAAAGATTCCCAGCATCCGTGAGGGCAATTCAGTAATCTCTTCATGCGCCCCAATGCATTAGAAAACCCAGGGACATTCTGAAAGATTCGAAGCACGAACCAGAGGCATATTCCACCCCATGTGAACACCCAAAGATGAAATTACTTGGCGGGAACTTCTAGAAGTTCCAACAGATTTTTGAATTTCCTAACAGAATTGATGCCTCTGTTTCCTGATTGGCTGAACCAGATCAAGCAGTTCTGATTGGCGAATGTATCCGGATCCTGGTGCTCGACTCCTATTGGCTGATATGGATCTAACAAATTCTGATTGGTTGATGCACATCTGAGATGGACTTGGGGAAAACTATAAATAGATGAACTATTTGCCCAGTTTGGGTATCCAGTCGAGTTTCATTTCACGCCTATTTCCAATTTAGATAGCTTGTTTGAAACCTCTGTAATAGCCTAGCTTTTGTTTGTAACTGAGAACTGTGAGATACTTATGTAATTCAAGTCAGAATTGTATTCAAGACTACAAATCCGAGAGCTGTTTAAGCTGTGCTCTATAATTGTAATGGTGGATTTGAAAAGGTTGCTTTCAACAGTACGTTCTCAATCGGATTCATGTTGAGGGTTCCTTGTGATCTCCTTACTCATTAGACTCCTTTAGATTTACTATTTTTAAAGCAATTTCCCTTAATTCCTTATCCCTGTGAGAATCTGCGTTTGTAACCTAATTTCTTACAAGACATTTGTAGTGGTGCTCATGTTCAAATCAAGAATTGGATTGAAGACTATTGGATGATCATGTCCATGATTATGCAGATCATAGCCATAAGTACAACTCAACCCTAATGCTTGAGTTGGATTATTTTCTCTTACATCGGAGCTGGTAGCCAGATGAAGATTTTGATACTTTCTAATCGTACACACTAGTTCTCATTCTGTAATCAGTTACTAAGCTTACGTCAACTATTATTTCTCCATTCTTATTAATTTTACATCCAATTCCCCCAACTCGGATCTGGATCACTTAGTTTAAATTCTACTTTTAGATAATTTAGTTAATGTGACAAATTCAACCTCTCATCTTATTTGCTTTGTAGATAGGATTAGAGGCCAAATCTGGTAGCTCAGATATGGAGGTTTACCATTCATTTTAAATCAATTCCCTGTAGACGATCTTTTACTCACTTACATTTAAAACTTGCTACAATTGGCCCTGATCTTGCAGGTTAATTAACTTCTCTCTGTGATGATATTTCTTATTCTTTTTAATTTTCCAGATTTAGTATAATTTATCATTTGCAAATCTGTTTTCAAAATACAAATAAATCATGCACACTTAGAACAGCAACAAGTTTTTGGCACCGTTGCCGGGGAATAGATTTTAAAATTGGTAGACCTAAGTTTTTCAATTTTGTAGATCTGATTTTCATTTTAATTTTTGCTTTAAACCTGCACTTTGCATTCCAAGTGCTTGATTAAATGTCTACTGCAGTTTTGTATAGAAAACCTGTTTTACTGCAGCAGAATTTTTTTATTTTTCTGAATTTTTATTCTTTGCCTTCTAGTTATTTGAATAAATGTTGCTGTCACTCTTTTGTCTTTTTGTCAAATTTGGGCAGTAGCCTGAGTTTTTCTTTTAATTTTTGTCAATATACTTGAATAAGGTACTGCTGTAGTTTTTGGATTTTTGCAGATCTGGTGCAGCCGTCCAACAAGGAGCATCTGGACTAAAGCTGGAGCAGATCTGCTTGAGTTTGCATCCCCTTCTCCTTTGCATTCATTTTCTATTTTTAAATTTTTGAGAACCAGCAGTTCTGCTGTGTTTAATGTTTGTTTTGATTATAATTTTTGTTGTCTTTTAGGCATGCCGATTTTTTTATATAAAACCAAATACAAAAATAAAAGAAAATGAAAACACAATTAGAAAATTTTTGAGTTGTTTCTTATTATTTTTTCAGCAGTAGTAAATAAGGGCTCTTATGGACCCCGGGCTGACCCAAAAAAAAAAATAATAATAAAATAAAATAAAAAATTATAAAAGCATAAAAAAAAATATCTTCTAGATGGGCTATTTTTCTTTGTTTGTATCCAATTTTTCCATTTGGACTTGCTGAGATCATGTTTTTTTTATTTTTTCATCATGTAGGATAATGAGTAGTGGCTCATAGGCTCTTTTGAGTATTCAATGGAGCCACTGACTTTATTTTCCTACAAGATTTCTGCTCCATAAATAGGTCTCAGCTATGAATGAATCCTATTTTTAACTGTGTACTCCCATGCTTCATCAATTTCAAATTCATATTGATTCATACTCACACAAGCAACAGGGGGGTTTCTTTTGGCACAGGTGTTTTAGAGTTTATTTTAGGATTTTTTATTTTAGGAATTTTAGTTTAAAATTCTATTTTTAGATCGCTGATTTTTCTTTCTTAGGTCTTAATTTTACTAATTTTTTGCATTTTGGTAGTTTAGTACTCGGTTCCTAATTTTTTTTTTCTTGATTTTTTATAATTCTGAAATTCTATTTTTGGATCTGAAATTTTTTTTTATTTTTCTGTTATTAGCGTTAGTTTCCTTTCATTTTCTTCACAGTACTCTTCTTTTTTCTGTTCATACATTCAGTTTTTCTAGATTTGTTTTGCTATTTTTTCTGGTTTAGCAGTAATTTCCTGCATTTGTATATCATTTTTTCCATTTTCCCTATTCATGTATTTAGTTTTGCATTTGTATTTTCTGCTCCATAGTTTAGATTTTTCTGCTCATATTTTTTTTTTTCTTCTTTCTCATTTCACCCTACTGCCCCTAGTTTCTCACTGTCTAGAACATTGAGGAAAATGTTCATCTTAGGTTTGAGGGTATGGCAGGTATGCCAATAAAATAAGTTAATGCTTGGTGCAGCTTATGACCAGCAGAATTTTTGAAAATGAAGTAATTTCACACCTGTTGTTTTGAAAAATGAGGAAGTTAAAACTTTTTAAAATTGATTTCTAGTGTAATTCTAATACTTTCATGGAGTGAATGCCAGAAAATTTCCAAAAAGAAAATTGATGTTTTAGTAAACCTAAAAAGAGGGAAAACAGTGATGATATACTTCAGGAATTTGATAGAAAACCACACCCATCGAGCTTTGGGCCTGCTGAAATGTATTCTTTGGAGGTATGAATTGGCAATTTTTTCTGCTCTAGGGACTGTTTGAACCTGCTTGTTATCACTAGAATTTACACATATCCAAGTTAAAATAGCTTGACAGCAATCATGATATTAAAGAAATGATGTAGGGCCTCCTTTTGGACAGTTTGAACTTCAAAAAGCCCCACCTTTTAAAACTGCCCTTGATATACACCATTGGAGCTTTATAAATCAAAGATTTCTTTGAAACCTCATCAACCTCATTTAGCCTAACCCTCACTCTGAGAATCATAAGGTAAAGGAAAGAAAGCTGAAGAAAGGAGAGTTGGGTAACAGTTTGGTAAAAGAAAAAGAAAAATAATTGAAGGCAATGATGTATCAGCAAAAGAAAAGTGGCATTCCAGTCAATGTTGCTTTGAAAAAACAAAAAAAAAAGAAAAGAAAAGGAGAAGTCATTTCATTGGAAGTTTGAAAAAGAAAGAGAAAAAGATGGCCACTTTGGCTCTGAAAATTCAAAGAAGAAGATGAAATTGTGCTGAAATAAAGAAGGTGTCCATACCACCTCCTTACCTTGACTGACTTCTAAAATTTTGAACTCCATTCTAACCCTTTTATTCTTGATAAATTTCACCCATAAGCCACATTACAACCCAAGTTAAAGTCCTTACTGATCAAAGATGGATTGAGCTGTCACATGGAGATAAGGATTTGTGTAATCTATGGTGAAAAGAGCAGTGAATTCAGAACTAAAAAGCAATGCCTATGCTCATGCTTACAGTCCTATTTGAGGGTTGTAACTGCTCTTGAGTTGTGTGAAATAGTACAACCCTCCTACCTGCATGTTGAGTGAAAACCTTGGTGAGAGTTGAGTTTGAAATCAACTTATTTGGGGTAACATCAAAACTGAATTCTCAAATAGAAGGCAAGCTTTTCATTAATTTTTCTTGTAAAAACTTTTTGACACAAACTAAGTGAATGGTAAAAGGAATTACAGCTGAATTTTAGTTTTGAACTGATAGTTTCATGAGATTCCTCTTACAGCCTGACTGATACAGGTGTGAATAATCTGATTGGATGAAAGTCTGCTTTAACAGAACTGCATTGATATTAACAGATTTATTGGAGAAGCTTGTGGGTACCTTCACTGAAAACTCTCAGGAGACTTCACTCCTCCACTAGGGATCACCTAGGGGTTTAAAAGGCTTGTTGCATATGCTAAATGCAACTGTGCTCCCTACAAAAATGGCTTTTCATTCAGTTTTTAAATTTTGTCTTTGCTCAGGGACTAGCAAAGCTTAGGTTTGGGGGTGTGTTGAGAACTGGAAAATACCATTTTCTACCCCTTAATCTGGGCCTTGATAGACCCTTGAGAGAACTAAATAAGTATTTTAAGTGTTTGTTTTACTGCTAACAATAAAGGCAGGCTTAACCTTGAAAGTAGCTTAAAAGTGCCAAAAAGATGATGACCCATCTTGATCTGGAGGAAGAAGGAGAAAGGACAACCTCACTGGCTGTCAAAATGCCTAAAATAAAGAGGACAAAGGCCTGGTTTCAACCTGGAAAGAGGTTTGGAGCTATTCGAAACGAAGAATGCACTACAGAATGCTATTCGAAAAGGTCCCCAATCTTTGCAAAAAGGTCCCCAATCTTTGCGAATAGATCTTCAGAAGTTACAGTTCTTTTCAAAAAGGTCTCCAATCTATGCGAATAGAGTTTCAGAAGTTACAATACCTTTCGAAAAGGTCTTCAAACTTTGTGAAATGGTATTCTGAAGATTTCCAGCATCTGCAAGGGCAATTCAGTAATCTCTGCATGCGCCCCAATGCATTAGAAAACCCAGGGACATTCTGGAAGATACGAAGCACTAACCAGAGGCATATTCCACCCCATGTGAACACCCAAAGATGAAATTACTTGGCGGGAACTTCTAGAAGTTCCAACAGATTTTTGAATTTCCTAACAGAATTGATGCCTCTGTTTCCTGATTGGCTGAACCAGATCAAGCAGTTCTGATTGGCCAAAACAGATCTGGATCCTAGTGCTCGACTCCTATTGGCTGATATGGATCTAACCAATTCTGATTGGTTGATGCACATCTGAGATGGACTTGGAGAAAACTATAAATAGATGAACTATTTGCCCAATTTGGGTATCCAGAGTCTGAGTTTCATTTCTGCTGCCCCATTTCCAATTCAGATAGCTTGTCTGAAACCTCTGTAATAGCCTAGCATTTGTTTGTAACTGAGAACTGTGTGACACTTATGTAATTCAAGTGAGAATTGTATTCAAGACTACAAATCCAAGAGTTGTTTAAGCTGTGCTCTGTAATTGTAATGGTGGATTTGAAAAGGTTGCTTTCAATAGTACGTTCTCAATTGGATTCATATTGAGGGTTCCTTGTGATCTCCTTACTCATTAGACTCCTTTAGATTTACTATTTTTAAAGCAATTTCCCTTAATTCATTATCCCTATGAGAATCTGCGTTTGTAACCTAATTTCTTACAGCATTTGTAGTGGTGCTCATGTTCTGAATCAAGAATTCGGATTGAAGACTATTGGATGATCTGTGTCCATGACAAAGGATGATCATATATAAGTTCAACTCAATCCTAATCCTTGAGTTGGATTATTTTCTCTTACATCTGAGCTGGTAGCCAGATGAAGATTTGGATACTTTCTCGACTGTGCTACACTAGTTCTCATTCTGTAATTAGTTACTAAGCTTAAGTCAACTATTATTTCTCCATTCTTATTAATTTTACATCCAATTCACCCAACTCGGATCTGGATCACTTAGTTTAAATTCTACTTTTAGATAATTTAGTTAATGTGACAAATTCAACCTCTCATCTTATTCGCTTCGTAGATAGGATTAGAGGCCAGATCTGGTAGCTCAGATCTGGAGGTGTACCATTCATTTTAAATCGATTCCCTGTGGATGATCTTTTACTCACTTACATTTAAAACTTGCTACAATTGGCCCTGATCTTGCAGGTTAATTAACTTCTCTCTGTGCTGATATTTCTTATTCTTTTTTATTTTCCAGATTCAGTATAATTTATCATTTGTAAATTTGTTTTCAAAATACAAATAAATCATGCACACTTAGAATAGCAACAGAGAGATACATCAAGAGTGGTTTCCCTAGCTCAGGTGGCACCAAAATAGGTCGATTAAGGAGGTAGCTTTTGATTTTTTTGAACGCTGCCTGACAATCGGCGTTCCATTCAACGGGCGAATTCTTCCGTAGTAACTTGAAGATCGGCGTGCAGATTGGAGTTAGCTGTGTAATGAATTGATTGATATACTGTAGTCTACCCAAAAATCCTCTAACCTCTTTCTCGGTAGAAGGCAGAGGCATTTCAGTGATGGCTTTGACTTTGATTGGGTCGACCTTTATCCCCCTCCTGCTGACGATGAACCGTAGAAGTTTCCCTGACATAGCACCAAATGCGCACTTATGTGGATTCAGCCGCAGTTAATACTTCCTCAGCCTTTCAAACTGCTTCTGAAGGTTTACCAGATGGTCGCTTCGCTTCGGTGATTTGGCTATCATGTTGTCGACATACACTTTAATCTCTCGGTGCGTCATGTCATGAAATAGTGCAGTCATAGCTCTCTAGTACGTTGCACCGGCGTTCTTCAGCCCGAATGGCATGACTCAATAGCAAAAGGTTCCCCAGGGGGTAATGAACGTTGTCTTCTCACGATCAACCTCTACCATCTTTATATGATTGTATCTAAAAAATCCATCCATAAAAGAAAGCATCTCATGCTTAGCTATGTTATCGACCAAGATGTCGATGTGTGGTAATGGAATTTCGTCCTTTGGGCTCGCTTTGTTCAAATTATGGAAATCGAAACACATGCGAACCTTTCCGTGCTTCGGCACAGGTACGATATTGGCTAGCCATTGCGGGTATTTGGATACCATGAGAAACCCCACGTCATACTGCTTGATGACCTCGTCTTTGACTTTCAACATCCACTCGGGTCAGAGACGTCTTAGCTTCTGTTTGACTGGCTTCATATCAGGGTAGAGGGGCAACTCATGCTCGACCAAATCAGTATCCAGACCAGGCATGTCCTCGTACGACCAAGTAAAAATGTCTTGGTATGATCGAAGGAAGTCGATCATACTTTTTCTTTCCTCAGGAGACAGTGACGTTCTGATTTTGGTTATCCTGGGAACCTCCTCAGTTCCTAGATTGACATCTTCGGTCTCTTCGACAATGGGGGTAGGGCCATACTCAAAGTCAGCAAATTGGTCAAGGAACTCATTGGGGAGCTCCTCGAAGGGGACATCCTCGTTCAGACTCGTGATCCCTACCTCTTTTTGTATTTCTACAGGAAAGGGGTCGATTTCACGTGGGACGGGCATTTTGATTAAGGTATCCTTTTGTGGGACATTTTCTAGAATTTTAAATGACAATATTTTTGAACTTTGGATTTTTTCAATGTTTTTGAGATTTTGTGTTTTTTTTATGTTTTTGAGATTTTGTATTTTTTCCATGTTTTTGAGATTTTATATTTTTTCCATGTTTTTGAGATTTTTGTTTTCTTCGGAGACAGACCCTTGTCAAGGCGGGTTGCTATATATACAAGGTATTGCCTGCCAAGGGCTTATCTCACTTTTTATAAGTTGTTTTTTTTTTGGAAACAGGTGCCAAACTTTAGGCCACTTCCTACTTCCAGGGTTTGGAGCGAAGATGCCCAGTTGCGTACTTGAGGGGCTACTTCTTTACCTGTTGGGATGGAGGGTGCTGATTGATATTACGCATTGGAGTCAGCCTCCATATTGATCCCCATTTCATCTAAGATCATGTCCTCAAATGGTAACTCGGTTTTGTGGTGATTAACCATAGGGGGGGTTTATTCAGGTACCAACCGTCATTCCTCTAAAAGGGACAACGTGGCCAAATCTATCTCCAAGCTGGGAAGGGAGATCTGGGAATTGGTGGGATGGATTGGGGTTGTGGGTTTGTGTGGGGTGAAATGGGTTGCCCCATTTCGATCAATCTTTATGATCCTTGCGCTGACAAAGGAATCCTTGATGTGCGGCCTAGAGCGAGGTTTCTCTTCTAAGTTGATTCCTCGAGCTCTTACAGCAGCGGTGACCCTGGCTTTCTCTTTGGCCTCTTGGACCTCTTCTTCTGTGGGCTTGTATCCTAACCCGAATCGGACCTTCTGCCCCTTGGCGACAACTGGCTCTTTTCTTCCTTATAATCTCGGTCCCAGACTCCTTCCTTTCTGATAACCCCACTTTTGGAGCATTGCCACTGCTGCTACCATACCACCTCCTATTTTAGGCATGAGGCCCTCAATGGGTTTTGGGAGTATCGTTGATACCTCATATTCGAAACTGTGACAGTCGACATCCTCAACGGTATGTGGTATATCTAACATATTGGGTCTTTCGATGCTATTAGCGGCCTTTTCTTTCTCACTGTGCCCCTCCTCGATGATTGTAACGATCTGGTGCCCAGACACAAACTTGAGTTTCTGGTACAAGGTGGAAGGTATAGCTCCGACCTCGCGCAGCCATGGGTGCCCCACTAATAGATTAAATGAGGATTTGATATCCATGACTTGAAACAAGATGGAAAAGGTCATTGGCCCTATCAACAGCTCAAGATCAACTTCTCCCATTATTTCTCTCCTGGTATTGTCAAATCCTCTAGTGTTGGTTATGGTGGGCCTTAACATGCACGGATCAACCCCAATCTTGGTGGCGGTTCTTAACGGGCATATATTTAATACAGACCAATTATCAATTAGTAGCAAGGAGATTACCATGTTTCTAGACTCGACTGTTATACTTAAAGACTTCGAGTGGCTACCCCCTTCTTCCGGCAAGTTAGCATTAGAAAATGAAATGGCATTCGGAGCCATCACTTGCCCAATTATCTGCCCGACTTCATCTGGGCTAACTTGGAGTGATACATGTGTATTTTTTAATGCCCCCATTAATGTTTGAAAATGGAGTGGGGACATCATCAACAGATCCCAGACGGTGATATGGGCGAGCATTCTTCTTAGTTGAGTCTCTAATATATGTTCCCGACTCATTTTTTTTAAAGGGTTCACAGCACTATCTTTCTTTCCCTCTGGTTGGGCCTGTGGTGCTGTCGGCGCCTCTGGCTACTTCGATATCCTTCCTGACCTGGTGACAAAGTCCACTGCCCCTTCTCCGACGTTGCTGTCGGTGTTGACATCTATTTGTTCGTAGCTTAACGGAACCTAATGAGGATCATAGGTTGGTCCCAAGAGCTGAAAAGGTATATGGCTACCTGTTCTTGAGGTACTTATACTGTAGGCTCAGGAGGTGTGGGCAATACTTGATTCACCTCGGTGGTAGCGGGTTGGGTGGAAAGATTAGGCCAAATGGGAGTGGTGAAGCATGAGGGTGGTGACATTGGAGGGAAGGAGGTAAAAGTAGGCCATTGATAGCTGGTGGGTGCTAGCGGCAAATGGGCGGTCTGATGGGTCGTTGGGTGATTGACGGGGGGGTGGATTTTGTAGGCAAAACTTGGGGTGATGGGATGGGCGTAGGCCATTGGTAATTGCTGGGTGCGGGTGTGGGATTGGGGGCCTGGTGGCTTAAAGGGTAATCGATGGGGATTGTGGTGTATGGTGGTAGTTGAAATGGGGGGGGCGCAGGCCATTGATAACTGGCAGGTGTGGGTGCAAGATTGGAGGCCTGGGGGCTGATAGGGTAATTGATGGGGGTTGTGGTGTATGGTTGGTATGCATTGATATTTAGATAATTGACGGGTGTGGTGGACAAAAAGTACGCCCGGAGATCCAAGGGTTCAAATTGTAGGGTTGGGTTGGGGAAATATTATGACAAATTTAGGGGTTCAATTACCCCTACGTTCCCCTCTTCTATGTTTCTTGACAAAGGTGCTACATAACTCTCCCGATCACTGATATAATCAGATGGGTCAAATTCAAACTCCTCATCTTCTATGATTCTGACTGTGGGTTTGGGACCTGCTCCTCCGGTGGGATGTGGGGGTAGTGGCACTTGGTGAATATTAGCATGCTGAGAGGGTGCAGGGGGAATGATTTTCCCAGCATCAATCAAATCCTGGATGGCGTGCTTCAATGGGAAGCAGCGATCAGTAGGGTGACCTGAACCCTGATGAAAATTACAGTGGGTATTTGGGTTATAGTTCCTTGGGATTG
The DNA here is from genome assembly GCA_021018995.1 of Chloranthus sessilifolius. Taxonomy (NCBI): domain Eukaryota; kingdom Viridiplantae; phylum Streptophyta; class Magnoliopsida; order Chloranthales; family Chloranthaceae; genus Chloranthus; species Chloranthus sessilifolius. The sequence continues at coordinate 92,595,646 of CM037585.1, read as the reverse complement.
GGTGAGGAGGAGGTTGTGGTTGGCGGATAGCCACTAATCCCTTTTCTACTAATAGGGGCAAAAGTACACTAAATGATTGCCCCAGAGGTTTAAAGACTCGGTTGTAGCGGGCTCTCCTCTGTTTCGGGGTCATTTACATTCCTTGCCCATTCCCCATTCTTTGAGTCTGCTCAAGCCTAACGGGTGCTGATGGGGCAACCTGAAATTGAAATGGGGTTGTATTGTTATTGGGCCAGGTATTGACTATGTTCTGGACATCGCCCCATGTTCTCTTATCGTTCCTTTGCTCTGAAAATCTTCTAATCCCACTGGGTCCACTCGGCATATTCTTATTCATATGCCCCTCCCTGATGGCGTCCTCGCATCGGTTAGCATTTCTCACCCTAGATCGATAAAGGTGGCTGTGATATACCAAAAAGTGCGAAATCCGGCAGAGTATTCTTTGAAATCATCTCTATCTGTTCATCATCAGGTATTTTGTTCCTGACCTGAGCTGCCAATGCTCTCCATCGCCCCAAGTAGTCGTCGAAGGTCTCGTTCTGGTTCTTCTTTAAACAGGCCAAGTCGGACTTACGTGGCTCGATGTCTATATTGTAGACATACTGTTCTTGAAAGAGATGCGTCAAGTCCCTCCACGTTTTCATCATAGACGGTTCTAAAATGTGAACCATCATAAAGCCGGCCAAGTCTGACTCTTTTGAAAGTCTTTTATTAGCAATCTTTCGTCCTCCCCGTATTGGCACATGTCCCCACAGTAAGACTTCAAGTGCGCAATAGGATTGTCAGTGCCATTATATTTATCGAAGGTTGGAATTTTAAATTTGGGGGGCAGGGGGACCTCAGCGAACAGACATAAGTCTGTGAAGTCCATGGCGTGGATTTCAGCACCACCCATTTTCATCAGCAGCTTTTGTATTTTGTCTAACTGTTCTTTCAGCTGTTCCGACTCTTTTAATACAGGGGTTGCTTTCTCGACCGTCAGTTGAACTTCACTCTAGGCCACCAGGGGGTGGGCAATTATGGGAGGAGGGTTGAGGCTAGTCAAAGCACCAGCATAGGCCCTACTATTCCTCATCTCGTCCTCTTCATACTGCTGGTCGGCATAGTGTGCTGCGAGGGCGAGATTCTCCCGTTGTTGTTGCATGGGTTGGATGGGAATGACATGAGCAGGGGTTGGGTGAGCCCATTGGGGGTGAGAAAAGATTTGTTAGGTGATGGAAGTTTGGTTTTGAGGTGGGGCCATGGGAGAATTGGGTTTCAGGTATGGCATGGGTTTGACCCGGCTGTGAAGGTTGGGTTAAATGTTGGGGGTATTGTGGAAGGTATGAGTGTGGGGTTTGGGTTTAGGCCATGAACCCTTGGCCATTTTGGTCCATAGGCCATTGATAGGTTTGGGCCATGGACCCTTGGTAGGTTTGGGTCACGGGCCCTTGGTGGGTGTAGGCAAATGGGCCTAGGTAGGTGTGGGCCAAGGGCCCTTGAGGGGTTTGGCCTAATGGGCCTTTATGGGTCTGGACATGGGCCCTTGATGGGTCTGGGCCATGGACCCTTGGTGGGTCTGGCCTAATGGGCCTTGATGGGTCTGAGCCCTGGGCCTTTGATGGGTCTGGCTGAGTGGGCCTTGATGGGTCTGGGCCATGGACCCTTGGTGGGTCTGGGCCATGGGCCCTGGGTACGTTTAGGTGATGGGGTATTGGGCCATGGGCCCCTGGGATATGTGAGAAAGGAGGGTTTGGGCCAATGGGCCTTGGGGTAAGTGGGTAATGGGGGTTTGGGTGGTGTGGATTATGGGGGGTTGATGGGGGTCATGGGGGAGTGAGGCATGGAGATTGGCTAGGGTGTGAGATGGGTTTAGGGACATGGGGTGTGAAGGAGGAGGGAGGGTGTTTTGAGAAGCCTTCCACATGGAATAGGCTTGGAACATCTCATCCATCATGGTCGTGGGGGGAGGGTTGGATGGAGATGGGGGATTTAAGGGATGATGGGGTATAGATGGGATGGAGGTGGTGGAAAAATTGGGCATGGCCCCGGTATAATTGGGCATGACCATGGTAGGTGGGGGGTATGGGGTGGATGAGGGGATGTATTGGGTATGTTTTGGGATGATGGGGGGCATGATGAGGAGGGATGAGGAAAGTTAGGCATGACCCCGATAAAAATGGGCATGACCCGGATGGATGGGGATTTTGCGGGGATAGGGGCGGAAGTGGTGTATGTGAATGTGGGTGGATCGGGTCTATAGGGGGATGATGGGAATTGGGGCATGGATGTGGATTGGGAAAATGAGTTTGGGTTTGGCATGGGCATGGTTTTGGCAAAAGATGGAGAATGGGGGGTAGGACTTTGGATATTTTGGGGGGTAATGGTTGGGAATGTGGGGGCGCCAAATGGGCCGGTAACAGTAAAGGGGGGTTGGGTGAGGGGAATGGTGGAAAAAACTTCTCCCAAATGGGACTGGGTTGGAGAATGTGGCGAGAATGAGTCGGGATCGGCATAAGCCGGGTCTACTACCCACGACATTCTACGGGAACGGGTTGGGTAAGGGTGCCTTAGATAAGGCCCAAAAATCCTCCTCCTTCTTCCCCTACGGGACGGCGGAGGGCAAGATGATGTAGTTGTGCCGGCACCACAAACTATATATATATATTATTTTTTTGGATTTTGATTATATATATATTTTTTTGAATTTTTTTTTGAAAAAGTTTTGAAAAATAAAGGTTCTGAGGCCTTGGAATTTCCTTTTTGGTTGGCTCTCGTACCTTAATTCAAGACCCGCGGCGACGATTCTGATGTACTTCAAAAGAATCGAATGAGAACCTTTGATCTATTGAAGGAACGAAAATTGAGGTAAACAACCTGATCCCCCGGAATGAGCCAAAAAGAAGTTGCCCTCTTTTGACCGGCAGGGGCGTATTGGATGTCGGAGATGGCGGGGCCTAAACAAGGTACTAAGCACACTGATCGGGAGACTCGGGAGGTGAAGAAGGCCACAGATTCGGGTTGGGGTGCTGTTAAATAGACCTGGCACAACTAATACATGTGCCTAGGTTGCAAGGCATTATTTTTACACTGGCGCAACTATTAGTTGCGCCAAGGTAAAAATGTGGATTTTAAAGCTGGCGCAACTATTAGTTGCGCCAGTTATAAATTCCAGTTTTTTACATTGGTGAAACTAATACTTGCGCCAGGCAAAAACTGATGCTCCAAAACTGATGACAACAACCACCAACACCAGAAATGAGTCTCTTTTTTTTATTTTTTGTGGAAGCTAGGCTTCTGGAAACTGAGCTATTTTTTGGTGATCGATTCTCTCCTCACTACACCTAAAGGGTTTGAGTCCGGTATAACTCGCTAGCGCGCTCCCCAAGGGTTTTAAGTTTTGGAATGGGAACCCACCTAATATACCTCCGGCGCGAGCGCCTTCTAAGATACTAAGTAGGTTGGGACTTTTCTAGATCATCACCACTAGAGACTGCCGCCATACTAAGACCCGGGTGGTTGTGTGTTTGCCTAATCCCAACCCCTTTAAAATCTACCCCATAAAAGAAAATTAATTAAGCTCTCTAACTTGGTTCAATTTTAATTTTTTTCAAAGCTTTTTTTATGAAAGTTTTCTTAAGTTCAAAGAACGGGGGTGATGATCCCGTGCCGCCACTACGGGCCGACGTCCAAAGTAAGAATATGTTTGTAAAAGTAGGCCCGCCAATCGGCTAAGACACTTTAAATGATGGAAAATTAAATGAATTAAAAGACAATGCTCAAGTAGGCCCACCGATCAGCTAAGGCACTTAAAATGACGGAAAAGTAAAGAAATTTAAAGACTATGCGCAAGTAGGCCCGCCAATCGGCTAAGGCTCGTAAATGACGTAAACGTAGGGGTAAGTTAAGTGACTTAATCGGAGGGGTGAGTGAAAAAAATAGCAAAAATAAAATAAAAAAATAGCAATAAAATATTAGAAAAATAAAAAAAAGGCCTAGTTCAAGGGGAAGCTCTACTAGCTACTCCCCAGCAGAGTCGCCATCTGTGCAACCGTGGGATTTTTGACGTTCCTCGTCACGACGATGTGCTCGCTAACAAAAAATATAGAGTCGCCACCCGGAGCTTTTGGTGTCCTGGGAAACCTATATCATTTTTATAAGCATCGAAGTGCCGCAAATATGACTCTAAATCCGGTCCACACCAAAGGCTCTTGGGCAGGGGCTTCGGTTATCAATCGGGAAGGTGTTAGGTATCCGATCAACCCGTTTAACGTGGTCTCTACTAATGGCCAAAAATAAAATGAAGTAAAAGAAAAGAAAATAGCTTCCTCTTGCCCAAATGGGCCTCCAATCCTATTTGTGCCCCTCCGTTCCTACCGAAAATTCGGCGGTGTAACGACACAAAATGAGAGGGTAGGGAGAGCAAAAGGAGATAGGAGAAGAAAGGAGAGAGCCGGAGCCCTCGGGCCCCTATAGCACCGTATGAGAGCTTTGCGTGGTTTGCTTTGATAAGCTCTTGAAGGCTTTGTATCGGGGAAAATGGGGTTCTAGCTCTTAAGGTTTGAAGCTAATAGGTAGGAGAGGAAGGCAAGGTGGTCACACACACCTAACCTAAGGGTTTTTATGAAATGCTAAGGGTGGGAAGAGGTTTTGGAATTCTGATTTTTGTATGGGAGGGGTGCACCAAAGGGAGAAAGATCTTCTCACTTTAAGCTCTTTCTCTCTTAGGTAGAAATTCTCAACCCCTAAACCAAAGGGGGGGGTCTCTATTTATAGGAAATGGGTAGATTAGGAGGCTACTTAAATGCTAATTAGGGTTAGCAATTAGATAATCTCTAATCTAAGGTTTCCTAGGATTTTTTGGAGCCTTGAAATGTGTGAGAAGGTCCTCCAATGGTGGATGATGGGGTGAGGCCTTTAGCCACTTAAAGGGGTGAAAATAGGCTTTAAAAGGGTGCAACAGAACTAGTAAAATACACCCCAAAGGTAAATGTGGTCAACAAGTCAAACCCCAATCATGATTTTTGGGGCAAAATCTAATATTCTTCATATGCAGGCAACTATTAGTTACATGAGCAAATGCACGATAAATAGTCTTGAAATGTTGCTTGGAAGTCAGCTCGCGAGGATGGGGCTCACATTTGAATCTGGTGTAACTATTAGTTGTGTCAGGCTTAAAATGAGAGAGAATTGGCCTGGTGTAACTATTAGTTGCGCCAAGTCCCTAAGGGGGCCCACATGACTTTAACTTTCTGTCCTACGGATTCGGTTTGCCATATCTTTTGACGTATAGCTCCGATTGGGGCGATTCTTGGACCGTTGAAAAGCTGACGACCTCTACTCTTCAATGGTATGAGACTTGAACATAGTAGAGGGCCATAGCTGGTTTCGGTGTACCACTCTTCATCCATAGCCTGGTAAGGTTAGTTTTTAGGGTTTGGAATGGGTTCTAAGGGTTGGGATTGGTTTTTCAAGGTTTGGGGTAGGTTCCTAAGGTGGTCTAGGGAAATTCCTAAGGGTTGGGGTAGTTTCTAAAGGTTCCATATATGCTATCCAAAAGCTCATGAGTGCGCCCTTCTCTAAATGTGTTTCGATCGGGCCTTAGGCCAAATTTGGGTGTCTACAGGTCGTCAATCTTACTCCTCAGCTATCGGATATTTATAAAAATAAATAGTACCGTTACACCATATATCAAGTTTCTTAGCATTGGTCGTCAATTAAGTCTAGGATCCTATCAATACAGATTTAATCTAATCAACAATCACCCAGAAATTTGGGTGTCAATCAAACTCTAGCAAACTCAAGATGGAAAAGTAGAAACCGTTACACTAATCTACAAATTCTAACTTGAGTCGTCAATTCAAGTCAAAACTTGGAGATGTTTACAAAACTGAAATAAAACTAAACTAAAAGATGGAGGAAGATGGATGGTGAAATAAAATATAAAATGGTGGGAAATAGACAACTAGGGCCTGATTTCTATTGCAAAACAGATCAAGATCTGAGGATATGCAACCATCCTTCATTTGGCTACAAGCACAAATGCAAGGTATAAGAATCCGATCTAGACCGGTCGTTTGGATTGATTTTATGGCTATGATCTATCCACTTAAATGGTCATAGATCATCCAATAGATTTCCTCCATCCCTAGTTTGGATTGATCTTATGGCTATGATCTATCCACTTAAATGGTCACAGATCATCCAATAGATTTCCTCCATTCCAATGGCTTCGATCAGAACAAGATAATCACTACAGATCTTTAGATTGAATTAAGCTTTAAAACCAATAATTTATTGCTTCAAACAAAATAACTTACAATAAACTTGTTCCCAGATCTGTAGTCTGTGCATTGATCCACATTTATTCATGCCAAAATTATAATTACAAAACAGATCTGAGCTGCTATCTACATCTAATCCAACAGGCTGGATTAGAGAGAGAAGGGGGCAGAAGAAAGAAAAATAAAATCTAAAACTAAACCTAAATGAGCTAAGGAGAACTCAGGCTATTCCTTTGTTCCTACTTTCCTTGCTCACAAAAAATAGCAGAAAGGAGTTCTATTTATACATCTGCATTGATCCTTGTGCCTTGGGTTTCAGCCAATCAGAGAGCAGAAATGGATCCCTCTTCTGTTGTGCTTCAATTTTATTCCCGCCAAAAATTAGCTCATACACATGTGCAGGGTTTGGGTTTCCTGTGCATTGGAGTTCCCGAAACTGCCCTTGCTTACCAAAAATACCTGCTACTCAACTTGCTGTCCGCAAAATGGACCCAAGCTGCCCAGTTGCACACCTCAAGTGGTCACCTACAAATTAATCATTCTCGCTGCCCCAAAATATTCCTACTATTTGTCACCAAAACACCCCCAAATGGGTCCTGTTTTACTAAACAATTGATGTTAGATCCCATGGCTGCAGCTCGACAGGTTGAAGGATTAAGCTTGAAGCATTTCAATAGGATGAGCTGTAGCCACATGAACCATTCGATGGGTTCTGATTTGCAGTCCAAAGAACCCTTCGACAGGTTGCAATGGGAGGCTGAAGCAAGAAATATATATATATATATATATATATATATATGTACATGCAGCTGCACTCAAGACGTCAGGTTGAGGGGCTTTCTGAGAAATCGATGGTTGGATAGGAACTTGACTGCACTTCGGCAGATTGGAGAAGGTCGGAGGTTGGGCGTCTCAATGGATTAAGATATTTAAGCGGTCAAAGGGCTTTATGGTCTGATTTTGTAGCTGAAATTTGCATAAAAGTTTGCTAGGAGGCTAATGCTGCTGTAGTATTCGATAGGATTGAAGGTGTAAGTGCAGCAAGGTATTTTGATAGGACCAAGGTGCATCTTTGGAGATGTCGACATCTTCAATGGCTGTATGATAGCTGAAGCTCGATAGGTTCACATGCAATGGCCTTCATGCAGCCTTCGGTAGGATGGCTGCATTTCGATAGGATGGTAGCTGCTATAGAGGTTGGTGCATGAAAGGGACTCCCCGACAGGTTCAAGGGAATTTTCAGGCTGCTTCAGATGAAGCCGTAGTTTGGATGGGATCTTGAATGCACGTCAACAGGTCCGAAGAAGGCTAGAGGTTAGGCCTCTCAGCGGGTTGAGATATTTAGGCGGTCAACGGGTGCTGTGGGCTGGATTGCAGCTGAAGCTCTGCATGCAGGGAAACTAGGAAGTTGCTGCTCTAATCATGGACCATTTGATAGGATGGCAGCTGCAGTGCTGCAGCTTTAAGGGATCCTTTCGACAGGATTGAAGGCTTGGAGCTGCTCCTGCTCGAGAGGTGCAAGGATGCAGTTGAGAGGATGGGCTTTTGCATGGTTGATAGGTAAGTGGAGAGAGCTTGATGATCGAGAGTTTTAGATCTGTAAATTTATTAAACTCTGCAACTTTAATATTGGGGAAGATGAAGTTGAGAAAGTGGCTGCAGAAGTTGCAACTGCTGTTCGATAGGTTGGTGAGTTCAGCAGATGCAATCGATAGGTTGAAGGCTGCACTTTCTTAAATCCTTCATCTGCTCAATAGGATGGCTACTGCTGTGGTCTACATCTTGAGAGGTTCAAATGCAGGTGCATGAACTGCTCGAACACTTGCTGAAACTTGAAGCAATCCATTCGTGAGGTTGGGGCTACATCTTGACAGCTTTTGCTTCTTCCTCCTTGCAGCTTTCAGCAAGTTTAATACCACCCTTGGGTTTCAGCTATTTTAATCCTTTCTAGTTGAGCTCGAGATGTTGCTGTAAGTAGAGCTTTTAGATTTTGTACTTCTACAGTAAGTGGTAGGTCGGAAACCTGAAGAGGGATATGAACTACTCCACATTGCTATAGCTGCATGTGTTCTGCTGCCATTGAAGTCTCTACTTTGCTCGAGATGTAATTGTTCCCATGCATTGTTGTTGTAGCTGGGCTGCTCAAGATCAATACAGCAGTTTTAGCTACTGCTCAAGGTATTTTACAGCAAGGAACTATTCAAGTTCTGCACTTTAACTTCAAATATGCTAAATTACAGCAGCAATGTCAACATGTTGGATCAACAATAACTCCACAAATAGGTGTTGGACTTCAGTGTTGCTGGCTTTACTACTGCAACCTTAACAACTTGGTACATTAGCCCTAAAGTGCCTGATTAGTTGATGTATCAGCAAATGCAGCTGCATTACTCTTGACTAGGTTTGCTTGAGTGCACATAGCTGTTTACTCCAACAACAGTAGCTATCTCTGCTTTTAATAGTTCAGAGTCCTCCTCTTGGCACCTTTTCATTGATTGGTAGGGTTGCTTTACTCCCATAGACACAAATCTGAATTTCTGAGCATTCTTAGACCTGGGCTGCTTTGCTCTGTCATTTCTTCCAAAGTGTGCAGCTGCTGATGTAGATGGAAGCTCTTGTTTGCTCTAATCTCCTCCTCTTAGTACATGAACATGGATAGCTGCATATTTATTCCTAAGTTGCAAAACACTATTAAAAATTGTTATTAACCACTCTAGGTACTAGCAAAAGTCAAGTTTAAAGGTGTAGAAAATGGCAAAAATCAGTGCTTAACAGCTGCTGCATATGAAACCATTAGGGGACAATAAATTTGGAAGAGCAAGAGCGACAAGAAAGACCACCACCTATCCCGAGTACGGTGTCAGCTCGTGCCACGTCATTGAGGCAGCATGCTCACACATTCTTTAATGACAACGCATTGGATAGGGCTAGCTTGCGGCTCACGCCAAAGGACAATACCACTAAGATCAAAGATCTCCCTAAAATGCTTGACAAGTACATTGCAAAGAGAGAGCGCCCTGATCATTCATTCGGGTTCGATAAATTTTGCAAGGATGTCAAATTTAATCTGCCTATAGGATTCAAATCGCCAAAATTTACCAAATATAATGGCACGGGAAATCCGAACCATCACTTGGCACTCTTTTGCAATGACTGTCAGCCCATACGCGACAACCAATGACTTCTCATTCACTACTTCCAATGTTCATTAGAAGGGGAAGCTTTACACTGGTTCGCAAGACTCCCGCTCTATAAGATCGAAACCTTTGACGATTTAGTCGGTCAATTCTTAGACCAGTACAAACACTTGATCCAAGAGAAAGTCAGCCTCAGTGACCTAATGGCCGCCAAGCAAGGAAAGTTTATTGACTTTGTCGCTCGATGAAGAAAACTTGCCGCGAGGATCGGCACTTCAATGAAAAGAAAAGGACTCAGTCGACATTATCATTGACAATACTAGGGAACAGTTAAAGAGTGCGCTTGTCATAAGCGATTGCCCTGACTTCACTACACTTCATTCTCGGGCATTCCGACTAGCACGACACATTAAAGGTGGAGACCTTGTCCTATCTATCGTTACGTCCAAAATAAGCTCCTCTAGTGAATCCAAGTCAAAAAATAATAAGAAAGCCTTAGGGACTGAGCAGGTCAACACCGTTGTCAACCAAGGACAAAATTCTAATAACGATAGCACCCAATCGCGCAAAATCTAAATCAACAATGGTATACCAATCAGAATTAGGGCGCTAATCAATCCAGATATGCAAACCAGAACGAAGGCTAAAACCAGGGTCAAGGCCAATACCAAAATAGAAATCAATACCCCAACACCTATCAGAACCAAAACGCAACACAAAATCGACTGACCCATGCGCCGAATTATAATAATGTCCCCCCACTGCAAAACTTTAATCCAACTAGAGGCCCCTATCAACCGAGGTGGGAACATTATACCCCTCTACCTGATAGAAACTCCAATATCTTTCGATTTCTTAACACTCAGAATCTCCTCCGATTCCCACCAGAAAAACCTCGCCCATGGCCTACTAATCTAGACTACAGTAAATATTATGCATTCCATCGATATGTTGGACACAGCTTAGAGGACTATTGGGTCCTCCGAGATGTGAGTTATGACATGAGCGATCAGAACCAAATTGATTGGGAAGCATTGAGGAATCCTAACCCTAGTGACAACCAACCCCAACAAAACTTGGGGATCATAAACAACCCCATGCCTATTCACGACCAGGGGGCACCGGCTCATCTCACCACAATGGATCTCTCCAGTCGACCCTCTTTCTAACCCTCTACTTTAATAACTCGCATCCAACCCTCCAACATTTTCGCTACCCCTGTGAGAGTTTTTTCACCCCCACATCCCTCGACTTTGATCACTCGCATCGCTCTGCCAAACCCGCCACCTTATCCAAAATTCACCCAAATACGAGTCCACTCCTTTAAGGCTAAGAAACCATTCCTCCATCGTCCCCCACCAGAACCTTCGACCCCTCCAAATCCTGAACCAACACCTTCACCACCTCCATCGTCTAATTCTGAATTCAAGTTTGGAGATCACGTTCTTCAAACCGCAGCCCAAGTTGCCCCGTGGGTAGAAAGTGTCACTCGAAAGACTCCAAACCTAGAAAACAAAACGAAGACTAAGTGCTCACTAAGCATAAAGGAAGGCGAGCGAGGAAAACTTTTCGACCCGCATGAGACCCTAGCTTTTTTAGAAGAAGAGGATTACACGCAGTACTCCCACCTTGGGACGGCACCGTGCAGACCCACGCTCTGACCTCTAATTTTACTTGCTTTGCAAATACATTGGCGTCGGGCCACGCTAGGTTCAGTCAACAACCGACTTGCCCAATTCTCAAATCCAAAACCAATTACCCACCTCCTCCTTTCTCTCGAAACAAGGATTTCATGAATGCACCGCAACTAGACAGGAACGCAAGAGAAAGAGAGGTTCACTTGCTGCCCCCACCTCACATCATTCCTCCACCAATTCCCGCACCTCAACCACTTCAACCACCTGCACCTAAGGCTCATTGGCCACGCAAAGAAATTACACTCGAGCCAGGGCAAGAATACAACCTGCTACGGCACCTTCAAAAGATCCTAGTTCAGATATCTATATTATAGCTCATCAAGAAATCTCCTGATCATCACCGATTATTGGTAAGGACACTTGAGGACACCCAGGCAGACAATAACATGACCCTAGATAAGCTTTATCAAATCGCCTCGGTCATGACATAACCTCCAACACTCACGTTCACCGACGCGGACATGCCTAAGGAGTCACTCCGTGAGAGTTCCACTCCTATATATCTCATGGTCATTATTAGAGGATTCTTTGTACCTCATACATTAGTGGATACCAGAGCAGGACTCAATATTTGCCCGCTCACGACTTTAAAGATGCTTGAATACACGTAATAAGACGTCAGGCCCTCGGCCCTGTCACTCATAGTTTATGGTGGCTCACGTCGTTTTATTAAAGGGACTATTAAACTCTAGGTCCGCCTCAGACATGTGACACAGGATGTCACCTTTCATATTTCTGATTCCTCTAGCACCTACAATCTCATCTTAGGAAGAAAGTGGTTGGAATCAATGAAGGTTGTCATGTTTACGTATCATCAATGCGTCAAGTTTCCATATGAGGACTCCATTGTCCGTATATACGCTGATGCACCTCTCTAAGAAATGGATACTGATTATGCGGCAAGCATTCCTACGGCCCATGATTTCATATTAAATATGGGACACATTCAGAAGACTCAAATCTTGGATGAGACAATCATAGCGAAAGTCCGCCCCCCTACCCATCCTAGTTCTCCCCTAACGAGTCGACAAGAGTTGATGAGGAGAGAGGTTGGTCCAGACCTCACCAAGCTTTATGACATCAACCCCACCGCAATAAAGGGGTGGGTTCTTATGTACCAACTTGGATACATTCCTCACACTAGACTTGCAAAGAATAAGCAAGGTCATGTAGGACCCATTGTCCCAAAGAAAATATGCAAACACATAGGGCTAGGTTATCAATCGGACGGCTCACAAGCTGACTTGTTCCCTACCTTATCGAAATGGTCTCTATATGATCACTTCATCTATGGGACCACTAAGAAAGCCAATGCACCTAAGCAAAAGGAGGTATCCTTCACTAAATCCTAAGAAGTGGAAATTGAACAAATGGCTAAAGCATTCAGCGATGTGATGAACCTAAAAGATGACATTGATAAACCCCTTGAAGGACTCAAACCCTTGTTTAATCTCAAAGAGCTCATAAAGGAGAGGAAGGAAGAACCTCCCAAGCTCGACCCACAAGTAAAAGATTGGGAATCCACTGATGACGAGGACTTCCACATAGCTACCTTGCAAGGAGATAAAGAACATTTATACTCAATGTGGGAAGAAGATGATGTCTCACAAGCAGAGTTTAACTTGTATAGCATCTGCCTCTACCTTGGCCTTAAAGGATGGGAATGCCCGTGAGACGCACCTTGTATCTCTCACCCATATCAACCCTGTTGTGAGGCCCGCACTCACATATTAGAGCAATTCTCTAGTGGGATCCAATATTCTACGATGATAGAAGTGAACGGCTCCGATCCTGTAACGATGGAAACAAGCAACAACTCATCGGCTCTGCTATCAACGCAAGAAGAAGAGAATTCTGACAGCCAGTTGACTGACCGAGGAGGAAATACCCATGTCACACTCTTGGGGTTTAAAGAGGAGCTTGAATTAGACTCTCCTTCATCCCCAAATATACCGTAACTCCAAATATTTGAGAAATTGCTCGAGGAAGAGTAGCGACCTCTACCAAGTGACGACGAGGACTACTGAATAGACCTCCCCGCACTCGAATTAGCAGAACAAGCCAACCTAGGACTCCAAGCCTTATCAGATCAAGAAAGTGAATTCGATATTATCGACGATTCTAAATTTGAAGAATGGGAATGCCATTAGAAATCTCCCTGTGTTCTCTACCATTACCAGCCTTGTTGCCGAGCATGCGTATCCATCTCGACGTAATATGAACATCAAGAGAAAAAGCTCCCTCCCCCTGGGGGTTCTTTAGGAGACTTGATCGGTGTCAAAATGTGACTATATTTTGTACCTTAATTCCTATATTTAGCTATCTGAGAAAAGCATCTATTGGCTGTTATATAGTTTTAGTGATTGCAGGTGTTTCTGACCATTGGATCATCAAAGGGCATAAAAGAGAATAATTAAAGGTTATACAAGAGAAGTGCACCAAGAGGTCAGCAGAAGCATCAAAATCCATGAAAACAAGTGTTTGGCCTAGCATCTATTAGAAGAAGGAAGATCTTACACCTATGTGTCAATCGATTGAGAACAAATTCTCAATCGATTGACAAGAAGGACAGCTTTTTCCCTCCACATCAAATTTGAATTGAAATTCAAATTTAGTCAATTTAGACTCAATCAATTGAGAATGGATTCTCAATCGATTGAGACTATTATGAAAATTGTCTTGCTGGCTCCTATAAAAACAAAGCTACGGCTTTGAGTTAGGTTCTGTTCCCTCTTTTCCTTTAGTTTCTTCTTCTCTCGGTAGATTGTATTTAGGTTTTTATAATTATTTTTCTTATAATTTTTGGATCTTAGTTTGTACCTAGGAACCAAAGCATTGTAAAGAGATTTTTGTGAAAAATAAAACGTGCATATTCAAGAGAATAGGTTCGAGTTTACAACGAGATTGCACAAGGATGAGCGGCTAAAACATTTGTTCAAGGAGGATGCGATCCCTAAATAAGTAGCATTTATATTATTAACTCCACAATTTCTTAGTTTCATCATGGAATGATTCTGCTAAAAAGTGTGTTTAATTGAATATATTTTGAATGCTCAATTATGGCTGTTGACCTAGGTTATCAACGATCATAAATGGGTCATTCCATCTAGATCTATACCTGCAAGCCGATCTAGGCTACAGAGTGATGATTTGCTCATTGTCGTAATTTGGAATTTTGAGATACACTATGCCTTTTATATGATTCATACCGCAATGATAGGTGAGTCATAGTTTTTAGATAGGGTATGTCGGATCAATAATCGCATTTTCTTACGATTCATTTTCTTTTAGATAAATGATGGTGTGATTGATGTGTTATGAAATTGTGAGTTTAATGGTAGAAATGTTATAAATCTGGGATAGCAAATTCCTTGATCATTCCTCAAGTTGTCCTTTTATTTATCAGAATTTGTTCTTGTATAGATTACTTTTCCCTTATTGCAACTAGAATAGTGTGGTAATTGTCTGGCAAATCGAACTCTCTCCCTTGGTACTTCCTTGGGTGTATTTTTCTTTTTAAGAATTAATTAAATTTCACGCTTCCCTATGGGTACGACACCCATGATTTAATCATGCTACAACCGATCCTGTGCACTTTCAAGGGTACATTTTAAAATCGATCAAGACTGCCCTTCGCGAGAAGAGCAGCCATATCATATCTTCGAGGACGATAGTTCAATCGATTACGATCTCCGGAGATTCTTTGAGGGAGAGGCAATCAATGTGATAAAGGAAATCCAAACTATGATACCCCTATCACTCACGTCATTTATTCAGAAGGTCTCATTAGATGAGGACTCCAAAAAAAAAATGCCAACTTCAGAATAATTTCACGCCTCCTGAAGAATCTCTCGAACGGCTCCAGTGGCTGTCTCGCTCCCTCAATTAGAGGAAGTAACCCTCCCGATGCCTCTTGAGGCGACCGATCTTGTACTATATCTACTATCAAAAATCAAAAAAATAGAAAAAATAGAAATTTCCAAAAATTTGAAAATATAAAACCAAAAAAATCAGAAAACCTCAAAAAAGAAAGGGAACCCTTCGTCCCGAATCCATCATCCGATCAACAACGAGACTTTTCTCCTGAGACTATTATCCCATCTCCAGTGCTAGGACGTAAAGCATCCTGACTAAACAACAAGCTAGTGAGCATACCTAACGAGATACTTCATGACTTTGAGAGAAGAATCAATAGCCTTAACCTTCACCTTACCAAAGATCTCTCAGTCATAAATTACACCGATGAGGGGTTACTTCTCACAAAATCGAATCCCCAGTATAGTAATTTCGTAGTATACAAGCTTACAGATAAGGAGGAAGGAACGCCGGCCGCCGAGGGGGCACAGGACTTCCAACGGGTTATCAGGCGTTTTGACGAGCAAACTTAAGCTGTCGTGGAACCGACAGAAGAAATTAACTTTGGCACCAAAGAGAAACCTAAGAAATTGCTAGTTAGTGTAGCGCTTAACTCTAAAGAAGGATGGCAGAGTATTGGTTTGCATTGATTTTTGAAACCTCAACCAAGCATGCCCAAAAGATGAATTCCCACTTCCACACATTGACACTCTAGTCGACAACACTGATGGGCATGAGATGCTATCCTTTATGGACGGTTTCTCAGGATATAATCAAATCAAATTAGCCGAGTCTGACCAAGAAAAGACTTCTTTCACCACACCCTGGGGAACTTACTATTATGTCGGCATGCCTTTTAGGCTCAAGAACGTAGGAGCTACGTATCAACGCGCCATGATGGCTATTTTTTATGACATGATGCATAAATGCGTAGAAGTCTATGTCGATGACATATTAGTGAAGTCCCAAACACGGGCAGGACATGTTGGAGCACTTCAACTGGTGCTACAACGAGCTATGAAATATCAGCTAAAAATGAACCCAAAGAAATGTGTCTTTGGAGTCACTTCCGAAAAGTTACTCGACTTTATAGTTAGCAAGCGAGGGATTAAAGTCGACTCTGCTAAAGTTAGAGCCATCCATGAGATGCCACCTCCCCTTGATATCAAAGTATTATGAGGCCTGATAGGAAGATTGCAATTCATCAGGAGATTCATCTCCCAGCATTAAGACATATGCGATCATTCCTACGGACTACTTAAAAGAAGAATCGAGTACAAGTGGGATGACCAGTGCCAGCAAGCCTTCGATAACATTAAAGGGTACCTCCTTAACCCGCCAATACTATCGCCCCCGATTCCTAGAAGACCCCTGATCCTTTATCTCTCAGCAAATGACAAAGCAATGGGAGTAATTCTGATATAATATGAAGAAGATGGCAAGAAAGAGAAGGCTATCTACTACCTTAGTAGGACGATGATCGAATACGAACGAAAATACACTTCCATGGAAAAGACCTGCCTCACACTGGTATGGGCTTCGACCAAGTTGCGACACTACTTCGGAGCATATAAGATATTAGTACTAGCCCAAATGGACCCTCTAAAGTACGTATTCGAAAAGCCTGCAATATCAAGAAAAATCGCTCGCTGGCACATGCTATTACAAGAATTAGACATCACTTATGTCATGCAGAAATCGATCAAAGGACAAGCCATCGCTGATTATCTTGCTGACCATCCACTCCTGAATGACGAACCTATACACGCGGATTTCCCCGATGAAGACCTATTCATGATTCATAACGAAGAGCCCGATAAGACATCATGGACCGTCTATTTTGACAGCGCTCTAAACCACAAAGGAAAAGGCATCGGAATAGTCCTCCTGAGCCTAGAAGGAGTTGTCATACCTAAAGTTTTTCAGCTAGACTTCCCTGTCACTAACAACGTCACAGAATATAAAGCCTTTATGACGGGGCTATGAGCAGCACTACAATTAGGAGTAAAACAATTGAAAATGATCAGTGATTCTAAGCTAGTAATCTCACAAGTCATAGGAGAATGAAAAACTAAGGAAAGGAGACTAATGGTATATTTAAAAACCACTCAATATATAATAAACAAATTTGAAAGAATCTCTTTTACGCACATCCCTATATTAGAAAATAAGCTCACAGATTCTTTAGCCATGCTAGCCTCAGTCATTCAAATACCTATCGGACAAAGTACCAAGACCTTTTTCATTAAAAAGCTGACAGTACCAGCCCACGAGGTGGCATGGACCGTCAAGAGAGAATTATCCATCCTCCCCACAAGTATAGGACCAACGGGAGCAATTATCTTAGAAAAACATGACAAAATGGAAATCGAAGTCGCTATGTTCAGATTTGAAAAATCACCAACCGACGATGGACAACCATCGTACTTCGATATCTGGAACTTCTTGAAATATCAACATGTCGCTCCATATGCCACGAAGATCAAACGAAAGTCTATAAGGAACCGATGTGCCAGATTCTGCATACTTGGCAAAACATTATACAAAGAAGCCTTCACTAAAAGAGTACTGCTACGATACGTTTCAACCGTCGAAGGACAATACATCATCCGAGAAGCACACGCCAGCACCTGCGGTGCCCACACCGATAGACAGAGACTCACCAATGAGATCGCACGACAAGGCTACTTCTAGCCAACAATGACAAGAGACTGCCACCTCTATGTCTAATTCTGCAGGCAATGCCAAGAACATGCCGCACTCATCAAAGCTTCATCAGTTGCATTGAATACCATGACCTCGCCATGGCCGTTCTCAATGTGGACCTTCGACGTCATCGAACCTTTCACAGACAGTTGGTAACACTCACAAGCACGTGTTTATACTTACAGCAACTGAATCCTATACTAAATGTGTAGAAGCTGATTCATATGTTAGGATCACTGGTTCTACACTCATAAGGTTTATCATGCGTAATATCATCACTAGGTTTGGAGTATCCAGGGTGTTTGTCACCAACAACAGACTGCAGTTCATTATAGAGAAGACAAAGAAGTAATACATGAAATTTGGCATCGATCTATGCCACTCCTCACCATTCTATCCTCAAGGAAATGGACAAGCAGAAGCCACCAACAAAATGCTTATTCGAATTCTAAAACATACAGTAGAAATAAGCAATGGAGCCGACTGGGCCTATCGGACTTCTATTCGTAAAGCCATTGGCCAAACTCCCTACCTCCTTACTTACGGGATGGAGGCCATCCTACTATATGAAATACAAATACCATCCTTACAAATCTAACTCGATGATAAGCTATCCTTAGACGAGAGGAGGATTGCCCTACTCACGCAGTTAGAGTAGCTCGATGAAACACGTGTAAGGGCAGTCGATCACGCTCAGGTATATCAGAGGAGAGTGGCCAGGGCTTACGATAAGAAAGTCCTTGAACGAACCTTCAATATTGGAGAATTAGTCTTGAAGAAAATCATGCCTTCTAAATATGCCCAGCCGAAGGAAAAACAGAAATCGAGCTGGGGAGGCCCTTACATCATAACAGCCGCATACCTCGGAAATGCCTACAAATTGACTAACCAAGATGGGGAAGAACTCCCTAGCCCTTGGAATGCCATGTACCTTAGAAAATATTACCCTTAGCCCTGTGATCATCACATCCCATAGTTAAATACTTATAGTTATCACCCCCGTAGTCTTCACGACCCATTCATTGGTTGTATGCCTTCAATCCCGAGAATATTCTTAAGACTTCTCACTTATTGCCCACCTTCTTATTCAGGCAATCTGACCGAAGGACTAGTGACATACCTAATCTCTTTCAAAAGCATAAGTAACACCTAATCCTCATTCCCCATCCCCCGCCATTGGAGGAGATGTTAGAGCAAAAAAAAATGAAGATGCTAGGTTTAATCAAAACTCATTATTCTTGCGCTAGCAGGATGCTTTCAAAATATATCTACATATCAAAAGTTGAGCGAGAGCATTACGATGAATGAACAAGTCAATGAACTCAGGGAAGCATAAGCAGGCCGTGAGGACATCTCTGGTAATTTTACTAGAAGTGTATAAGTAAGCTGCGAGGGCACCCCTGATATCCCTATACTACTAGATGTCATCGTAAGGTGGTGGGAGGAGGACAAACTCCTGCTAATCATAGAATGTGAGAATTTGATGGTATCGAAACATGACGGAGAGCTCAATCATGGCACCCCGCATTCCCCTAAAAAGAAGACTGTTACTCACCTCTTTTGCAGAGTATTAGGTACAAGCTACTCCCCACATCATTAAGCCTTATCCTTCTTCTACTTCTTTTTATATTTTAGACGATAAGTTGGAAGCGTCGTAGGATATTCCAAGGAATGAAACCAAAAACTCATGAATGACGATTGATGCAATCACTTGCTATACTTACCATACTCTTCCCTAATAACCACAGGATAGGATGACCACTACCCTAAGACAAACCCCGTATGCAACTGACCTGATCAAAGAGACCTCCCCCCAGTTTGATGATAGTATTGATGAATGCTCTCTTCAAAACTAACTCACCTAATACCCAAGACTTCACATAGACCCACAGTGCTCATCAAAAGCCCAGAAAAGCTCCATTGTATCTACATGTTGGGGCATTTTTTTTTATCAAAAGGAGAATCATATTAAAATCGCTAATTTGTCCACCAAAAGATGATTGTCAAAGTTACTGTGCAAAGAAAGCTATCGAAGACACTGTACTACTGATACAATCACGCCCCTACACTGGGGCATTTTACTTTTATTTTTATCTTTATTTTTAGTTCTTGTTGCTACAATAGTTATTTGCTTTCCCTGTTGCATTACTTTCAAAAAAAAGAAAAAAAGAAAAGAAAAAAAAGAGCATATATCTACCTTTGTTACCAGGATCTGGTCTGAGATACTTACCCCCCCTTGAAAGCTAGCAAGGGAGAGAACAAAATTTACTAATGGCGTTACCTTTATATGCGCAGATACAAAGTGACCCTCAACCACCACAGGGTCAGCTCGAAAAGCATAAAAGTCCCGATGATGATTGATGGCACCAAGAATAAAAGCAAAAGTAGATGCAAGAGGTAACTAAAAGAAAAGTAGTTGATCAGGTACACCTAAACCCAAAATCTCAATATATATGTGTCAAAAAATTTCTTTCCTATTTTTCTTTACAATCGTCACCGGGGACATCCCCCCTATATATACAATGCGCACTCATAATGGACAAAACATACACATGCACACACCTACTCCCTACATTGCCACTGGGATGGTTGAGCACCACTGCTCCCAGTATCATCAGCTCGAAGGTCCGTAGACTGGTCCTCTGAAAAAATGATCCTGACACCTAGAGTCGTTGGAACCTCTAGACAACACGACCCCACTACAAAGCCACCCTCACTCGCCTGACTGACAGTTTGCCTCGACCGAGAATGAGGAGGATACCCACCTGGATACCGATAAGTGATAGAATCCTCGCGAGTATCACTCCTGACACGATCACGCGTCGTGTGATGAGACTACCTAGACGAAGACCCCGTAGCCCTCGACTCGGATCCCTCAAGCCGACTAGCTAATCTACGCGCCCCTCGCTCCCTCCCCAGACGATACTACATCTGATCCAGGGACACCTGCATCTCTACCTGCTCCGACCGACGAGCCGCCTCCAATGCCTCGGCATGAGTCCTTTGTGTGACCATCATCTTGATTACAAGATCCTCATGACTCTCCACCTCCCCGAGGACCCATCTCGCCTCTGGAGTGGCACGCGCTCGCGTTGCCTCTAGCCGCGCCTCCTCAAGCTGACGAACCTGCGTAACCATACCAAGTCAAAGAGAGATAACATATACATATTTGAACAAAAAAAGAAAAAAAAAACTTTAAATAAGAAAAGACTATACCATATTCGCCCTCTCCCTCAGAAGGCGCTCAACCGTTGCAGCGGTCACGGGATCGGCAGGCAACACGGAAGGAATGGCGATTCTAGG
This sequence comes from Chloranthus sessilifolius, assembly GCA_021018995.1. Lineage (NCBI taxonomy): Eukaryota > Viridiplantae > Streptophyta > Magnoliopsida > Chloranthales > Chloranthaceae > Chloranthus > Chloranthus sessilifolius. The sequence continues at coordinate 92,574,685 of CM037585.1, read as the reverse complement.
AGGATACAACTAGAACAAACAAATACATCAGATAACTCTATGATGACTAATAAACTATAAATATTTCAACCAAAACATACCTGACTAGGAATAGGAGCAGACCCCTGAGGGGGAGCCTCAAGAGCGGAATCTGAAATAGGCTGCACAAACAATCGAGCAAACCAATGCAAAATATGTCAGAAAAAAATAGGACGAAATAACCTAAATAGAATCATATCAAATATCAGAAATTATACATGACTCTCTGGGCGTAAAGAGGCAGCAGTCGCCTCCCTCGTCCGGAGGTCCTCAGCAACCTTGCGTTGGGACACCAACACGATGTTAGTAAACTATTAAGAAAACACAATAATAACACTTAACAAACCGCCACAATAACACAGGTAAACTGAAAGAGTGAGGGAACTTACCCAATGCTCTAGCTCAGACCGGAGACGAGCAATCGCTGAATCCTCCCGACTAGAGGAGGCCACTGAAGAAGGATCAAATGCTCGAGCAGAATCCCCGCGACAGAAAGCTCTGCCTTCTGCAAATATCGCCAACATCCCAACATTAATAAGGAGCCTCGAACCATCAACAAATTAATCAATCTGATCCAAAATACTCACCAATTGCTCAATCTCAGAGTGCAGGCTAGCCGCAACCCTGTGATCGGCCTGCTCTTGTCGATATAGACCGCCAGCAGAGCCGCCTGGCAAGCGACCTCAGACTCTCTCACGGACTGTCCACAATAAAATAAAACAATTATATAAAAAAAAAAGAAACAACACATCACTAGAATAAGTCAATATAATACATGAACAAATTAAACCAATAGACTAACTCACTAGGAGCTCTTGGGTCTCCGCCAGCCGAGCCCCCAACACATCCTCTGCCGCCCTGGCCCTAGCGACCGAGTCGGTCAAAGAGTATAACATCTCCTCATCAGGACGAGGAGCATGCCCCATCTGCTCCATTGCCCTATGGAGAGCGTCCAATGCTCCCCACACACTCGCCGTGAGATGGCCCTCCTCCAATGCGGTAAACCTCTCCCTCAATGCCGACACTGACTCCGGCCCACCAATCGCGAAAGAGCCACTACCATTAAAGGGACATGTAAAGAGGCGCCCACCACCCAATGCGCTGAACCACCTCCTATACTCTCATACATCTGCCTCATCACGCGCCTCGTGACCTGGTCCCCTTAGCTCTAAAATTAGCTATCTGGAGCGCCATCTGCTCCTCGAAATTCAGGCCTAGAGGGTCTATCATCATCTTCAACACTCTGTGGCTAACCTCTGGAGGGACACCTTGAGCGAGCCCCAACTTCCGTGCCACTCGAGAGGTGTGGATCCTCTCCACCCTCTCAAAACAATGGACCCATATGTCCACATCGAAGAACGGCCAGCCAGACTCAATCACTCCCTCACCCGCATCCTCCTCATCGTCGTAGGGCCTCCAGATCACCTATCCAAATGAACAAATCGGCCCATTAACAAAGCCTAAGAATCCCAAAAGAAAACAAAGCCAAAGAAAACAACACGATATAAACCTGCCCCGCATGCATATCCTCGAAGAGGCCTCGTGCGGTCTGAAGATCAGTAGACCACCGACGACCCTTCAATGCCTCTCTCCACACGTGCATCCATGGAAACGTGAACTCAAGCCCCACCAGAACCCCCGGACGAAGAAAAGAAAAGTGATAATACGCCCAAAACTAAGAAAAAATAAACACCGATGACATAAAAAAAATGTTAAAAGTCACTAAGACCAAAAATTTGCAAAACTAAAGGACCACCATGATACCAATTAAACTAAAACTCACCTAGAGGAACGGAAGGAAACCTCCGATCAACGTGTTGCCCTGGCCTCGACGGTGCAACTGCTCATAGAGATGTGCCAACGCTGCCGCACCCCATGCATAAGTAGGGACCCGATCTATGTCCCCGAGAACCATCAAAAATAGCCCAGTGACGCACCCCCGAGTGGAAGACAAAAAGAGTACTGCACCCAAGAAGTGCATCAGAAATGCTCAGAACACCCTATCTGCAGCCAACCATGGCTCGGTCACGGGCTCCTGACCCGCCACTACCGCACGTCACGCCTCATAGGGAGCCCTCACCTCTGAATGACACCTCGGAGGGACGAAGCCACTCGTAAATGTATGAAAGAACCAAGTGACCCGAACCACACCTGACCTCGATCCATTCGACCTATAAGGGACACCCAAAATCTCCTCACACACCTCCAAATACTGTCCCTCCATCCACCCTGTGATCGGCTCGCCCTCAAAACGAAGACCATTGATGCGGACCCAATCCTTTAGAGTCGGTAGCAACATGCCAACTGGGAAGAGGAGCGCCAGATGCCTCTCGCTCCACCTCTCTATGATCGCCGTGATCAGGCCTCGGTCAACCTAAAAGGGCTCCAACCCTAGAATCATCCCAAAACTGAAAGACACCTGCCACTCCTGCAACTCCGACAAGGCACAGTACCAAGCATGAGACTCACCCCATGCGGAGCTGATAGCCAGCTGCGGAGGCTCCTATTAACCACAACGACCAAAAAGAATGACAATAACAATAAGATTAACATATACTTATGATGAAATATAAATAAATTGAGGAGGTGAAAACAAATAACACATGTCTCAAATGCTATGACAACTTACAACGAGCACACAAAACGTGATGAGAATATTAAGCATAAACATGACCTATCTCTAGATGTGAACATGATCCATGAGCAAGCACACAACAAATAATCAATGCAGGTTCGACGTAAATTAAAAGGGTTTACAGATCCTAATAAGCCTATGTCATACTTGAATGCCTAGAAAAATGAAGGAACTCTTGCTTACAGGGACCTACCCACCCTCTGGCAAAGAAATCCTCCAGCGGATAGTGCTTGCGATCTCGAGGCTTCGCGCCTGACTGCTCCTCACCCTGCTCACCCTCAGCTCCCTCATCCTCAGCTCTCTTACCCTCCTCCTCCGCTACCCCCAGCTCAACCTTGGGTACCTCCTCCCTGACCACCATCTGCTCACCCTCAGGAACCTCCTCTACGATCATCACCCCAATATCCTCCTCCATGGCGACAACGCCAGTCTGAGCCTCAGAAGTCTCACCCACATCTGTCATCACCATCCTCTCTAACTCAAAAATAGTGACCTCATGCTTGACACTACCCTCACCCTCTATATCGGAATAAAGAACTCAAAAAACTGAAGTAAATGGAAGAAACGGCACCTCAAACGGACGACCAGATCATTAGATATCGCAAAAACATGAAAACCCGAGCACAAGAAAACTAGGAAACTAGAGAATCGGAGACTAAAATGGATAACGCAATGGAAAAATGAAAGGTTTCAACTATTTATAGAACTCACCCGAATCATGCGCCTAAATTCTTGCGCTCAATCTAATCACGCGCATTACACTATTCGTTTAATTTAGATCAAACACTCTATCTTGAGCGCACAATCTAATCGTCGCCCGCTCACTATATCCCGACCACTTGGTTGTGTGTTTCCTACTAAGTGCCCAATCACATTGTGCGCTCAAAAGTTGCGCGCGAATGCCAAGGGTCAACTGATTCTGTGTATCAAACTAAGCACTTAATTCATTTAAACACGACTAAACTGATGCTTAATAACCTCCTGCACCTTTGAATGCGCGTTCACGCCCGAGCACGCAATTCATTCAAGCTCCCTGACTGAAGCGTGTAATTTCTCAAAAAAATGAAAATTTTCACATGCCTAAGGCAATAAACTCAAACTTGAAGTTAGGACATTCTAACGCTCACTATCAACCTAAATCACGTCCTTAATAAGACCGACCCAAAACACTCGTAACTTAAAGAAAATTTTTAACTCAAAAAAAACAAAAAAAACAAAAAACAAAAACTGCCCTTTAATTCACAATCAACAATTAAAGCCCAAAAGAAAACGCCCTTTACTTCACAATAAACAAACAATTAAAAGCCAAGGAAAATGCTCTCTCCTTCACTTTCCTCAACCAAAAAAAAATGCCCCCAACACCTTAACGTGTCCTCAATAAGATTAAATACTCATATCGCCTCTATAATACTCAAAACTAAACGGAAGAAAAACTATCCTTAACACGCCCCCAAATCTAAAATAAACAACCAAATTAAAACCAAAAGCATCACACTCACATCGAGGCAAACGGAATATAAATTAAAGCAAACAAAAAAGGATTATTGAATAACCACAAATGAAATAAATAAAAAAAAAACACAATCACTTCGTAGATTATAGAAATTCTTACAACACACACCGAGGGCATACCCTCTGAATATACAACTTAAAAATAAGAATGCTAAAATCAACACGTTCAGGTAATGCCTGAATCCGGACTTATTCGAGAGACTAGAAATCTCGGAGAAGCCCAAAGGAGGAACGCACCCTAAACGAATTCTAACCGTGATGACCTCTTCCCCTCGCCTCAAGTCGGCAGAAAGGAAGAGTGGCTTACAGAAAGCCACCCAGGACTTGCGGGACCCAATGTTGAGAGCTCCCCTTGGACACACTAAAAATAAGGAGCAATTAACGCTGAATCCGTAGAGCCTACCGAGGAAAAATAGGCATCGGTCACGAGAATTCTGATGCCTTATCCTTGGGTTTCCTCTCTACCACCTTTTTCTCCTCTACCTTTTCTCTCGATGGGTTAGCACTTCAAGTTGGATTGATAGCACCAACCCTAGTATCACCCCGAATTCCCAATCCCGTCCATTCTCATAATCCACTTAATAAACACAAGCCCTCAATTTCAGTACCCGGAAAAAGAAATAGAAACGAATAAATGACATTAATAAATAAAAAAATGCCCAAAGTTACAACACAAGATACGCCCCCAAACTTTCAATCTCTAGACTTGAAATAAGAAAGCAGCAAGCCAAAAAATCTTAGACTCATGCATATATAAACCATATCCCTTAAATTAACAAGTGTCACACATCTTGGAACCTTCCCAATTTAATTGAATCCAAAACCATAAACATACCCCTTAAAAAAAAAACCACAATCCACACCAAACTAGATAGGCCAATAATCACACAACACTTGCCCCCCTAAAAGCACAAATTACCCAAGTCTAAGATAGACCAATAGGATTAAAACACCCACCACTATCTAGAACCCATGAAAACTCACACAAATGATGCCTCAAATCACAAATAAAAGACCAAAATAAATCACCTCAAACGAAACAAACTACCTTAAATAAGACAAACAAAAGATAGTCAACCCATGAAAACTCACACAAATGATGCCTCAAATCACAAATAAAAGACCAAAATAAAACACCTCAAACGAAACAAACTACCTTAAATAAGACAAACTAAAACAAAAAAAAACCTTAAACCAAGCAAAAAAACTCAAATAAGACAAAATCTAACCTGTTTAAGATAAAAAAAATGCCCCAACAAGCCCGATAGAATCAAGTGAACCCACTAAGTAGGACCCAATAAGATAAATAAATAAACTCCAGATAATTTCAAAACAAACTTTAAAACTACAAGCTAAATTAAATCCTAAAACTACGTCAAAACAAATCAGATAAATTCCATTAATCAATTAAGGAAATTTAAACCAACTACCTGGGCACAATAGACAATAGAGAAGATAGAAAAAAATGCCCCTTTATTCATAATTCAAAATTTTACAATATCGTCGGAGGCATACCTCCTGAATTTACAACCCAAACTGAAAACCTAGAACCTAACATACAACCCAAAATGAAAATAAAAAAACTACAATGAGCCGAAGTGAGGAGCAGAATGTCCAATCGGAGGCTTCAGATATGTTGCCACCAGACTTGGAGGACTCAAACGAGCCACCGGTAGAAGAGACGGAAAATGGGTTAGGGACACATCCCTCCACTTTTTAGTCCTCCTTCTCTTCCGCCATCTTCGCCTCCTCCACCTCCGCCTTCACTGCTCCCTAAAAAGGAACGGTGTGAAGACCAACACCCTCATTCCCAACACCGCTCATTCCCAAGATAATGTCGTCCCGGAGCATCACCTCAGGGCGAAGATCACGCAAAATAACAAATATAGGAAGAAACCCCATCCCAATCTGACGATTAAAACACTCAATATCACTAAAATACGAATCTCAGAACACCAGAACACTCAAAAAAGTCAATACTCGAGACTAAACCAGAGATTGAGAAGCAAATGAAGCCTCCCACACTTATATAGAGTGCAGCCCCAATCACGCGCTTAACTACGCGCGCTTAATCCCATCACGTGCTACATATATCACGCTTAAACTAAACCCGCACAAAGATTCAAGTGCGCAATGAAACTGTCGTTCACGTAGTCGGCGCTACGTTCCGATCTTGTGCTCTTCAATAGTCGCGCAATCTAATCAAACGACCTGCTCACGTCGCGCAATATGAAAGGTCACCCATACACTGACCGAGTGAGTCTCCGATCTCGCGTGCATCCAAGGACGTGTAAACAGGTCACGCGCGTAGTGGCCTGGTGTTTAATCGCACAGATACTTAAGCGCACAATACAATCCCACGACCATATCCACACGCACAATACAATCGGATCATGCGACGGTAAACAGGTGCATAATTACTTTTTTTTTTACAGAAAGTTCGGTCCCGATTCAAGGAAAATTCCCTTTGCCCCATCGCAGAGCTTTATAAGCTGTCCACATCAAAGAAGGAACAGCCGCTCACTCTAATCCCATCACGTCACCCTACCAAAAATGTCGACCACACCCCTGGTCCTATTATAGATAAGACATACATGCCTCGCATGACATCGTCACCTCTAACCTACCACATTCGAAACCCTCCTTCCCCATCATGCAGCCACCCAAGCACATCTCACCATGATAAAAAAAAATACACACGCATGACACCACCCCAATATCCGATCCCATCACAAAAATTGTGGCCCCCATAGCCCATCGAAAAATCCTGAAAATGCAAATACATAAAAAAGCCAACACAATGCAACCACAACGTGAGCTCACCTGACCCAAGATTTGGTAAATAAAGGGATCAATGTCCCAGTGAGAAAACATCTTACCAGTGTCCCACCACTAACTAAGCTACACTTCCCATTGTAGGCACCACTGCCCGGAAACCTCAAACAACATGCTTGCCGCGTCAAAGAAGAAAAGGGAGAAGGCTAAATCAGGTCCTATCGCTAGAATAAAGAACCTTCCTCCCAAATTGCTCGATACAAATGATTACCAGATACCACAGCAGACGAAAGTAAAAAAGAAAAGAACTAGGGATTCCTCCCATGTCCCATCGCATCCCACTAATGCCAAGCTACAGTACAAACATACTGTCGAAAACTATCCAAGTCCCATCGCGGCATCACCACAACACCACTTGTCCCATCGCGACATCACCTTCCCCAAGACGCTACAACACATCGACAACTGCCAACCGCCGTAGCAGACAAAGTGAAAATAAGAAAGAAAAGATAACTTCAAAATCCCCATCGCAACAGCACCCCACTACAATATCACAAGTCCCATCTCACAACCGAAGTAAGTATCACCCCAGGTAAGTATTACTCATTTTTCAATTACTCGATATTTCTTACAAATATGGCTATCTATGATTAAGTCAAAATGTTTCCAAAACCCATCTCTCTTGACTCGTGAGTTATTGTAGTCCTCCCATAAGAGACAATCATCAGTAGTCATTGAGAAGGTTAGATGGAGTATCCGGCATACCAAGTTTCGTCTTGACAACCACATAAACGGTCAGGTCCACAAATCCCATACCGGTGGATCTGCTCAGCGACTCTCGGTAGCCACGTTTTCCACCATTTTACCACCGAATTGATCTTAAGTTAAAATCCCTAGAATTTCAAAACCTCGAGACCCTCTTACTTGCTTCAAAAAAAATCTTTTACTACTACAAAAGAACAAACAAAAAAAAAATCAGAAAGAAAATAATACTAATAAAAAAAGAAGCAACAAAGTAAATAGACCCAATTCACCCTTCTCTAAATACCAAAAAAAATTCGATTAAGTGCCTCATTACCCATATACCATAAAGATGACTTTTAACTCCTGAGACTGCTTAAAGACACAATCAAGCACATATTCCACTGCGCAGAATTGGATCAAGCGCATATGCCACTGCATAGAATCACCTATTCAGAAACCTTAGGACCAAAATTCCCCAACATAAAGACCGCTTGAACTCACAATCAAGCGCATATCCCACTACGCAGAATTGGATCGAGCGCATTGTCACTTTCGTAGGGAGCATGATTGCATTTAGCGGATGTAACAAGCCTTTAAATCCCTAGGTGATCCTTAGTCGAGGAGTTGTAGTCTCCTAAAGGTTTCCAATGAAGTTACCTATAAACTTCAAATATATATTTTTTTCAAAACTTAAAATCACACAATAAAAATTAAACTATATTAACTTCTAAATAAACTAATCATCATACAGATATTATGATTTTCAAAATTTTATAATTCCTTCCTCTACTCTCCATTATATAGTTATCCTCTATTAGAACTCTAACAGTTTCAATTCATAATAAACATGATTGTGTGCTTTAGTGAAAAGTTTATTCTTCATAAATTTTTCTAAACTGCAATTTGTATAAAATATTTTCATTCAAAAGCTCACTACTGGCATACTCAAAAAAAAATTGAAACTCCTTTTTTGGGTTCTCACTATAGTATTTCAGAAAATTTCAATCAAAGATATTTGCTAAAATGTAATCTCATGGAAAAGATAATCTATTCTATTTATATTAATCCATGTAAAATCCATAGTATCTATCATTCATATCTCTACTAGACTTATGCTTCTGTAAATCGTAAATCAGAAAGGTCTTTCCTTCAGCTTGCAATGGGGCTTTGGGTTTCAGAAGGTGTCAAAGAAAGGTAGAAAAGGATTCAAAATTTTTCTTCTTTGAGAATTCAATTTTACTTTTCCATCTTCTTCTCTTCTTTTTTCTTTACTGCAGTAAGTATCCTAAAAGTCGGATAGCTTCTTCTCATATATATTTTTCTAAAGTAAATCCCTTTTTTTTTTTTACTTCTCTTTTGTAGAATCATATTTACGATTTTTCACCTTTTTTCATTCATTCCCATTTTTTTTTTCATAAATTCTTCTATTGTACCCTTTTTTTGCATATCTCTTATCTTTTTAACTCATACTCCTTCCACTCCCTCTTCTCTCCTTTTCTTTGACATTCTAAATTCTCATAAAATTGTAAGGATAAAAGGTTGAAAGCTTTAGGTAGCACATATGATTGAGGATTTATAAAATCATAGTACAAAGAAATTTGGTTTAAGCCTCTAATATGGGTTCAAAGGATAAAATTTTTGAGATTGTGGCTCTGATTTATACAAAAGATGGCCTTTCATCATTTTCACGATTTACTAGCATATATGCCTTATTGCTTTGATATATCTAACAGATAGTTCTAGACAAAAAATCAGGTCATCATATTCATAGAATATTTTGATTCTAAATTCAACAATATGAGAATATAGAAGTTCAAAGAAAATATTCTTGAATAAACAGTTTCTCTCTCTCAAAGAAAGGAAAATATAGCTCTAGATCTCACTGGTTTATAAGTACTTTGAAACTATAGTCTAAAAGATTGCAGTTTATATCAATATATTATTTCAAACATCCATTATAATACAGTGAATCAAAGATTATTCATGAATTAAAAACTGTCTTATATTCTGATTATTGAACTCCTATCATAATGAATTACATGTATTCTGGAATTAAAAATCTTTTATCATAATTTCTATATTATGGTTAAAAAAAAATATCATTAAAAACGGAGAAGAATTCTCTGCAAAAATACTATAAAAAAGAACTATTCTATATATACAGGTGTATCTCCCCCCCCAAACTTAAATCGAACAATGCCCTCCTTGGCAAAAAAATAGGGGGGAAATATTTACCTAAAAATTATTTTTATCTCTGATTTCTTACCGGTTGTGAAAAAAAAACTCCGTAAAGAATATGTCCCCCAAACTTGAGGAAAACACAATGATTTTACTTCTCAGAAACAAAAATAATAAAATGTTAGTGGGTTAGTAACAAAAATAAAAGTTAGTAAGTTAGTAAAAAGAAAGTTAATAAAGTTAGTCAAAAGAAAATAATATCTATTACGGATAATTATTTACAGAGATCTCAAAAAAAAACTAAAAACAAAAAAAAAAACTGATTACATTGAAAATAATCCCAGGATAAATTTAGACACACACTAAGCTATACTAGACACCGGCAGCAATGTCCAAGATGTAAATCTTCATCGATAAAGATCGGCCTCAGCTTCTAACTGCCTTCAATCAGAGTCTCATCATCCTTACAACAACAGGAGCTCCAACCTTTGGGGGATTGCTACTCCAAGAGCTATCGCAACACTCCCCACTGCCCTTCAAAATCTCTCCCCCAAACAGAGCACATCACAAAGCTTCTTTTGGAAGAAATGCAATGTATCGGCGGAAGTGCTTTGAAGAGTGGGGAAGTGAATGCTTCTCGTTGTCGCCTCCTCTACCTATACTACTCTCTTACGAAGACTATGTGAAAAGAATGTACACGGTGGTAGGGAAAGTATGAGCAATGGAGATGGGTGGCGGAGAAATCAAGGATGGGATGGGAGATGACGCTAGAAATTACAACACATCCTTGTTGGAAAGGAACGTGCATTCTGGGTGGGTAGTTAAGGTATAAAGGTTAGGAAGTGGAGGAAAATGGGGTCTTTGAGTGGGGTTTTGGATTTGGGTTAGATTTAGGTTAAAGGGTGGTCTAGGTGGATGATTCAGCATCAGGGATAGATCGTTGGTGCTTCAATTTTTCTACTTTTTTTACTGCAACTAGGAGCTTGGCCCTATGTTTCTCAAGAATTTTATCAAGTCTTTTGCTGAAATCACTGGGTTTATGCTCTTCCGTCATGGGGTTTTAGGGTTAAGGACGGAGGAAGAATATGGGATGGTTTTGGTTTGTGTATGGGTATGGATTTATAGAGGAGGTGTAGGCAATGAACCGTCTCTTCGAGTTAAATGCTGAGGTGTAGTCTCCTAAGCTCGGGTGGTTGGCATGTGCTGAAATTGAATGCACTGCATGTCCATTTCCTCAATAATTTTAAATGAGTTCGAATTCCAATGTAACCGATAAGACTAATCACCAATTTCTCCTGTTCCCCAAAATTGTCGTTTATAATTCTAGATAACAATCAAGAGACTCTGTGACACTCTAAATCGTACTCGCTACGATTGGACTCTACATTCACAAGAAATCGCAAATCCATACACTCTAAGTGATAAAGAAAAGAGTTCTTACAATTCAGTACAATTTCATAAATCGTAGAGAACCTTTTTCAACACTCCTTATGTATATATGTTACACGTGTCTACTACAGATGAGTAGGTAGCGCGACGAGTCCATGAGGAACTCAATGTAGGTTATGGGGAGTTGATGCGCCTCCCAAAAAGATATGTCCTCCTGGGATACCAACTGCATGTGAAGGAATTACTTTACTCTCCATCTCACAACAGGTTAGGTGCTCAATTTGAGTCTCCAACCTAACAACAGATTGTCGAAGATGGTTAATGTGACAGCCCGGATTTCGGCACCCCGAAACCCGTGCCATCAGCACGATCATCTTGACCGTGCCCCTCAACTATGCACGGAACACTGGTATATCAAGCATAAAATAAATAAGAACAACTTGCGGAATTTAAATCTACATAAAAACACTTCTCAAAAGACAGTTCTACCCTCATGCCTCTGCATGAAGGGAGAACCGATCCGAACCATCGATGATAACCATCATCATGGATGGTTCGCCCAAAAGAATACTCTGATATCCATATACTCAAGGTTTAATCAAAAACCAGGCTTGACATACCAAGCCATACAATCTCCAACTAAAACTCCTCAAAGTCGCACAGCAGAGTCCTCTAGAAGAAGTCCTCTGGAGGTGGCTCTAACTCCTCGCCGCAAGGTCCGACTCACCGGTCGGCGTCTCCAAGCCTCGGCGCTAGTAGTGGACTGCTGACGTATGGTCTATAGGGTGAGCTACATCCTAGCTCAATAGGGAAATGTAACACAATTGAACATATAAAATATAACTCACATGTATTCTATGATATGCATGCATGGCGTGTCTATGCATTTATTGATGAAAAACGATTAAAAACACTTCAATTCTTGGTAGATTACTCATGTCTTTTAGTTAATCAAGAATGATGCTGAGAAGGCCTAAAGCAAAACTTAAACTTCAACTTAATTAATCCCCGAGCAATATAGCATCGAGCCCCGACGAGATACCCTTCATCGTCATCTATATAGACAGTTTTAAATGTATTCCTGAATACCAATAGTACCAAGCCCCTTTCCCGGGATTGGTGGCGTGGTTTCACATCTCATCAACACCACAGGGTGTGCTTACTCTGTCTGGATAAGCCTCCGCGTCTTGGCCTCGGATTAAGCCATCGTTATCCGTCACGGTTATCCCGGCCGGGTCACCTATCAAACCTCAAATAACAAAAATATCGGTGCCTTACATATAGTTATTCACCGTGTAATTGTGCTATCTTATATCAGTTAGGCCTCATCAAGCATGTTTCAATCATGGGTTCATCCCTGGGATGTATCCATTCACTTACATCACACGATGCCTTTACTTCTTCACTTCATCATCCCACGGGATGGTTCATTTAAGTTCTCTTATGAATGTCACGCACACTTTTCATAATCATTGAGTAGTAAAAACATTTGAATTGAATTGATATCACTACATACATGCTCTTGTAAAATAAAGTACATGTTCAGGGTGTTCCCTACCTCAAGTCTTCACTTGATCAATGCATCAAGGTCCCACGTGACTCCTTGTGCACTAGTCCACACGTACCACCTATGGTACCACATAACAGGTAAAACACATCGCAAAGGATGCAATAAAGAAGGCATAAGATCCCCCAAGAATCTTAAAGTCAAACCAAAAGTCAACATAGTTTACTACAGTCGATTAATCGAATTCCAAAGTCGATTAATCGAATCTGATTCGATTAATCGATTTCCAAAATCGATTAATCGAAGGTCAATATCGATTAATCGAAGCAATTTTGATTAATCGAAATCCTCCTTTTCGCAAAGTCCATTCTCAGTTCGAACAGTCGAGTTTTCATTCGATTAATCGAATCCAATTTCGATTAATCGAAATCCTTCTTTTCGCAAAGCAATTTTACTGTTCGAATAGTCGAGTTTTCATTCGATTAATCGAATCCAATTTCGATTAATCGAAATCCTTCTTTTCGCAAAGTAATTTTACTGTTCGAATAGTCGAGTTTCACAAGCTGATTAATCGATTCCAAATCGATTAATCGAAACCAAAATCGATTAATCGAAATCCCATTTCGATTAGTCGATTTTTCCTTAAGTTATTTCCTCCAACCCCTGGGGTCCACTGGAGGTTCTCAGTCGATTAATCGACTCGCAAATCGATTAATCGAAACCCAAACTCCATTAATCGATATCCAAATTCGATTAATCGAAATCGGGGCCCTCTGACTCTTCAACTTCCTGGCCAATTTCGATTAAACGAAACCCAATTTCGATTAATCGAAATTGTCAGATTCAGCCTCTTTCGAGCTGTTCTTTCCAATCTTTTGCATACTTTTTTCTTCTATTTTTCTAAGTCATTATCCTATGATTTAACCCACATTTCTTGCAACTTAACCCTATAATCTATGCATCTTATTTACAAAATTTTTACCTTGAATAGCTCTCAAGTTGATTTCAAATCTAGGGTTGGAAGGCTAGGGTTCGACTTTGGTTTCTCTAGCAGTTCCTAGTCAAATCCGGCCTCTTTAATGCTTGAATCCTTCTTCCAATCACCCACAATAACTCCTCTCTTACTCCTCTCTCTTTCTCTCTCTTCTTTACTTCTCTCAACCACCAAAACATGAAAGTTAGGGTTTTCAACCCTTTTTATCTTATCTCTTTTCTCGGTGTGGAGCACATACACACTCATCAGTGTATGCCACTCTACACACTCCTCTATCTCTCCGCTCTTCTACACTGGTTCACACATCACATTCGCTCATCTCACCATAAGTTCATCAATGAACTATCTCATGGTCAAACCTAAGACCAATCGGGCACGGATCCCGAGGTCCTTGTTTGACGTGCTTTTTCGGGTTATTACAGTTAAGTAATTGTGTCTAGATGAGACTATGTTGCACCCAGCTACAGCTATTTGCACAAGGCATCCTCATGAGCAGTATGGTTATTGACTTTAGTGGGGCAAGGAGAAACAGTTGGAGGTCGGAAAACTGCTTGAGTTGGGCCATGGTTAAGACCACAGGCCTCTCCTTTTTTAGATGTTGGGTACGATTTTATACCCACCAGAAATTGAACTTTTATTTTCCAAAGATTCAACTGCAGAAAATTTTTCATCATGGACTTGAATTTACATATCCATCCTAGCTTAGGAGGTATATTAGTTAAAGTCTTCAAATCAATCTCACCCGATGCGTAGTGTTACACCGGTTCCTCGCTAAGGGTTTCAAAGAGTTCCCAAGCTTCTACTATTAAATTATGAAACACACCACTACAAGCTTCATCAATTGTATGCCGGCTTGCATTACCAAGGCCTTCATAGAAAGTGAGCACTATTTGCCATCTTGTGACCCACCATGGTGAGGGAACTTAGACAGAAGATTCTTAAGACGATTCCAGTAGTCTCCAAGAGATTCATTCAAAAACTGTTTAAATGTTATAATAAGATGTCGAATTCTATTCATTTTGCATATTGGAAAAAAAATTATAAGAAACATACGTTTCAACCGTTCCCAATCAGCAATCGAATTATGAGGCAATGAGTTTATCCACTGCTTTACTTCATCTCTAAGGGAATATGCAAATAGTCTCAACTGAGTGGATACTTCAGTTAAGTTCTTAATATGGATCATAGTGCATACTTTCGTGAACTTAGTTAAATGCAAATAGGGGTCTTCATCCATTAGCCCATGGAATGTTGGAAGTATTTGAAGCACATTGGGGATAATTTCAAAAGTCATATTACCGGAAAAGTATAAGAGGTGTCAATGCATAATACTCCCTCATGGTCTTAATCATGTCCTGACCGTTGTTTGTCATTATGAATGGATTTAAGGACGAAACACCTTGGTTAGAATAATTACCTGTATTTAGTTTTGTTTTTAATATTATCTATTTTTTATTTTA
The DNA here is from genome assembly GCA_021018995.1 of Chloranthus sessilifolius. Taxonomy (NCBI): domain Eukaryota; kingdom Viridiplantae; phylum Streptophyta; class Magnoliopsida; order Chloranthales; family Chloranthaceae; genus Chloranthus; species Chloranthus sessilifolius. The sequence continues at coordinate 92,559,473 of CM037585.1, read as the reverse complement.
GCACGCAGGGAGAGAGACAAATATGAAATTCTAGTTTCTGTGGCCAGCAAAAGTGTTAAAAATCTAATCTGTTACTCTGAATAAACTTGCAAAATATTTAAGAAGTGATCAAAGAAAATATAAAAATAAAAAGAAAAATAAAAAGAGAAAGATAAATACTTCTTTTCCTAAACTAGACAAAATTAATATAGAACTATCCCCGCAATGGCACCAAAAACTTGATCACTACTTATATGTGTATCTAATTAAGACTTAACCTATTGCAAGCGCACAATAGAAATTGTAGAGCTAGTATAGGATCGTTCCTATGAAGATAGATATATTATTATTAATCTAATTTTATGAAAACTTATATTTATCTTTTAGATTCCTAAATTACTGGAGAAATATGAATAAAGAATTTTCTTAAATCTAAAGTGCATAAAATAAATCCTAATCTTCTACTTCAAATTCTGGTCGTCAATCACAATCTTCAGTTATAAGATATTTATGAAATTAAATAGTATTGTTACACCATCTATCAAGTTTCCTAACATTGGGCGTCAATCAATACTAAAATCCTATCAATATAAATTTAATCTAATCTATAATCTTTTAAAACTTGGGCGTTAATCAAATTCTAGAAAACTGAAGATGAAAAAATAAAAACCGTTACACTAATCAGTAAATTCCAACTTGAGTCGTCAATTAAAATTAAAACTTGAAGATGTTTACAAAGCAATAAATTGTAAACTAAAAAATAATAAAAATTATATCTTTCACCCCTCAGCCGCAGTCGTCAATTTCTTCTGAGAAACTATAAATATCTACTCTAATCTTCAGCTCCCAATCACAAGCGTCAATTTCTCTTGAGAAACCTCTAATATCTAATCTATAAAGCAATAAAAATCTATTCTAAATTTGATCGAAAGAAAATCCAACCTCAGTCGTTAATTGATGATGAGATTTTCTTCGATGCTTATTCCTATACCAATCCCTCTTATTTATAGATCATAAGGGGTCAGTTTACAACAGTTCTAAATCTAATAAAAGAAACTATTAATAATACAAAGTATCCTATTATAACTCTAATTCCTAATTTTATTCTTCCTTTACTTTTAATAGTTGATGTACTTCTAGAATGTTCTTTCATCTTCAGCAACAGAGTCCTTTCAAAAATCTTCTTCGTCAATCTCTCATATCTGTAATTGGTAGAACTGCTAATTATAGAATACTTCTAAAACTATGCATGGCGGTGTTCAAGAGCGCAGAGAAGTTTTGTTCATAGATAATCATAAATCACGATTATGTAGCTTTCTTTCTTTGGAAAATCGTAAAATACGATTTCCTATCTTCTCATAGTATTCATTCTCAAGACGATTCTTTAGTACGATTATTCGCTTCCTTTGTATATCTTCAGTTTTTGAACATGTATTCCGTAATGTCTCAAAATTTTGATCCGTGAATAGTTACCTCGGTGCGCATGCTTGACTGTTCGCATGTCGAAGATCGTGCCAAAAGACATGGAGTAATGTATGTGGATTTAGACCATTTGTGGAGGAAAGTTTAAAATGTATTTGGACCATAGATGAGTGACATTGCCACAACCCCAGATTTTTGGGATGAGTGCACGTCATGCATTACATATAGGTATATGTGTTTCACAAGGAGACCAAAACGAACCAAAGACACGTGGGAAACACGCTAGTATTTTCCTAACTTATATGTATAAAAGTGAAAGAGAGAGGAGAGAAGAACCCTTGCGTAACTCTATTCTAACCTAAATAGAGAGAAGGAGAATATAGAGAGAAAGAAGAGAAGAGCCTAGTAAAGAACTAGGGTTTCGTTGGGACTTAAATCGGCAGAAGAGTTGGAGAAAAGGCTAGAGGAGGAACCTTGGAGGCCTGTTAGCCTAGTAGAATTTCGAATCTTAAATCAAACTTGCGCGAGACTCATCGTCAGAGGTATGTTAAAGGCATGATAGATGCTTAGGCATGTTTTAAATAATAGGAAGAATGTTGGTTGAATGTTTTTAATGATGTTAAGGTTTGAATGAAGGGTGAAATTGTGTTCTCGATCTGATCGAGGAGCAAAAATCATCGCTCCTTGCTCGAGCGGTCAAAAGGGCTCGCTCGAGCGAGGATGAATAGAAAAAATATAGCTCTGGGCTCGCTCGAGCGGTCCCCAAAACTAAGGGGAATCTCGCTCGAGCGAGGTCCCCAGTAATGCCTCAGTGGCTCGATTTAACCGCTCGAGCAACCTCGATTTAACCGCTCGAGCGAGGTCAGGTGACCGCTCGAGCGAGGTCAAGTGACCGCTCGAGCGAGGTCCAGTGACCACTCAGTTCTTAAAATTATAGGTACAAGAAACATGGGGGTTGTACACCCCAATGGTTCTAGTGTCCTTTCTAAGCCTATGCTAAATTGAAATGTAGGTTTGACGCATGATCATGAAGTATAAACCTCTACGAGAAGGCGTGCTTTGAAATTCGTCGAGGTAGGGAATATTCTTGAAACATGTGCATTATTCCATGAAATTCATATATGTAGTGTAACCCATTTAAATAGTCAAATACTGCATGATCCTCATGAAAAAGGGTGTGTGAGTGAGTTTACAATGTGAAAGTCTTGAGGTCCCCAGGGGACGAAAAATCATATAGTTAAAACAAAGAAGGATGCGATGGAAATAAGGGGCATCCCAGGGATGCAGATGAAAACTAACAGAGAAACGTAAGTAATGTGATAAGGCCTGATATAATATAATTAGCACAATCACGGTGAATAACTATATGTAGAGCACATTTGATATTTTTATTATTTAAGGTTTGATTAGAATACCCCACCGACGTGGCGGGATACCCACAACTGACTCGGCAGGATATCCGTGAGCGGTACAGCGGCAGATCCGAACTTTCATAGTACATCCCAGGGATGTAGATCTAAAAATAGACCCCGCCACCTATGAGAAAGGGGCTTGGGCAGTATTCCCAGGGGATACATATAATAACTGTCTAGTTAGATGACGATGGTGGGTATTCCATCGGGGCTCGATGCTATATTGCTCGGGGACTACTTAAGTTAAGATTTAAGTGATTAGGCCAAATTCACAACTAAACTAATAAGGAGAGTAAATAAAACCATGCTAAGTAACAGTCAAAATCATTAGTTTATTTCCAGTTATTTCAATTGTTGTCCATAAGTGATTACTCGATAATTTTTATGCTTGTTAAACTGCTGACATATGTGTGAAGGTCAATCTATATGTTCTTTTTGTTTCCCTACGGAGCTAGGATGTAGCTCACCCCCCTTAGACTATATGTCACAGGTCCAGGACTAGCGGCGAAAGACTTGGAGAAGCCGATCCAAGGGTTTGGATTCGTGCCCGGAAGAGTCAGAACCTCCTCCTGAGGAATTCTTCTAGGAAACCCACTGCATACTTTGAGAGTGAGTTGAGAGTTTTAGGTATGGCTTGGTATGTCAAGCCTCTTTATTTCGAATGTTTTTAAATATCGTTTCTTTGACAAAACGTCTAGGATGAACTGTTATCACTAATGGTTTGGGTAAGTTCTTATGTCTATGAATTGGCATGGGACAAGGACTGCCTTGCGATACCTTGATTATTTTTGAGATTTTATTTAGAGTAGCTGTGTGTGCCTCAATTACAGTTTTGGCTTGTATATATCAATGTTTTGTAAGGAACCCAGGGCACGGCCTTGAAGGTCGTGCGGATGGCAAGGATTTCAGGGTTCCAAATTCAAATTTATAGCCTTTTCTTTCTAGTTCTGGCTATCATATCGTCAGAATATAGGGACTTCTGCTAACGAGACTATGGATTCTCATGCAGACCGTTATGTTTCCTAGAGGAAGAGGCCGACCCAGGGGTGGTCATGATAGGAATTTATGCAGTAGAGATGGGTTCGTCTCACCTACAAACAGAGTGCCATTGGGAAACAGGGAGATTCCCGAGGCGGTGGCGAGGAGGAAACCAAAATCAAGCAGAGGATCAAGATCTAGATCGACAGGATCGAAATCAGAGGGAACAAGATAGAGTGAGGGATAGAAATGAAGAAAGAGAAGAGCGTCAGAGGATGATGCACACAATGGAGACAATGGCAACTGCCATGGCACAGCAAGCAGCGTCCTTGGCAGTGCATACAGTACCAGAACCACAACGAACACCTACACCTCGATGGGACTTACACCAGTGGCTTCAACATTCACCGAAGTTCAAGGATGTGACCTCCAAATTTTTCGGACAGGCGGAACCGCGATGGAAAAGGTGTTTAGCGTCTTGACATGCACAGAGGATGAGAGCGTCGTTAGGCGGCATATATGTTATGGAGAAGCTGGACCTTGGTGGAAATCCGTTTCATGAACAAGAGCACAAGAAACTCGGATATGCCGTGGACTTGGGGACGAATTAAAGAAGAATTCAATATGCAATATTTTCACAGTTGTGAGGAATCGATGGAGACCCAATTTTACAACTAAGCGCAAGGAAGGATGACCGTGAGAGAGTATGGAGTGGAATTCATGAGGACTGGCTCGCTTCACCCGGACTACGTAGTTTTGACGTGATGAAAGCGAAGGGTTCCAACAGGCTTAAGGTCGAACATCCGAGGAGGGTTGCGCCCTTCGATTGAAGACCTATCGAAGTAATGAGTAAGGCATTAGTAGTCGAAGAAGAAAACAATAACCGATACCGTCAGAGGGAACAACAAGGAAGAGAAAGCATTGATCCAAGCAGGACGGGGAGCTATGAACCGGTACATAAGAAACCGAGGTTTGTAGCACCGAATCAGAGACAATCGTTCAGACGAGGGTATGGGAGAAATTGCACAACCTACTCATCAAAGTTTTTGTTGCTAGCATCGGGGAGACCGATGAGGTATCAAGGTCTGCTATTTCAGCGGGCTTCAACTACACAAGGTTTTTAGAGCTACTTCAACACCAAGGAAACTTGTGCCAAGTGTGGCAAGTCCCACAAAAATGGATTGTATGGCGGGAATGCGAGGAGTTTCAAATGCGACAAGATAGGCCACATGATTAGGGATTGCCTTGAGAGGCAGTTAAAGAAAAAGGCCCCAACTTCCATGCCACAACCTATTCAATCTCGAAAGCCTATTTTCGAGGAGAGCCTCTGTGATTACCAGATGGCGGGAGTGTACACGACATCATCCAAGGTGAGATTTCTTTTAAATAAAGAATTTCGGTTTCAATACAATGCTAGATAGAGAATGTGCTTTCATTAGGACAAATATATATATAACCGTTGTTACGCATTAGAAAAAAAAAAAAATTCTAAATAAAGTATATGTTATGTACGTATATGTATGCATTATAGGTACGTTACAAATCTATGAGAAAGGGTGCTACGTAGCACATGACGACGAAAAGGACCTGTGGTCTACCCACTCCTTCATCGCCCCTAGATTTGCAAAGAAGATGAAGATTGTTCCGGAGACACTAGACTTTGTGTTATCAGTGTCTATCCCAACAGGAGAATTAGTGGACACAGAGTTAGTCTGCAAATCGGTAGTGGTAAGCATTCGGGATCACGTTGTCTACGAACTAGACGCAAATTTAATATTGTTGGACATGCAAGGATTCGACGTGATCCTTGGCATGGATTGGCTGTCCCATCACTGCGCAACAGTGGATTGCAAGGATAAAGTTGTTGTTTTCCGTCCTAACACGAGGAGATCATTTCGATTTTGAGGGGAGAGATCGACACGGGTACCACTCATATCTGCAGTCAGAGCAGAACGTTTAATTAGAAAGGGGTGTAGCGGTTATTTGGCATTCCTGAAAGAAAATAAAGAAGAAAAGAATATTATCTCCGAGATAGCAGTAGTGCGAGAATTTCCAGATGTATTTTCAGAAGAATTGCCAGGGTTACCTCCAGAAAGAGAAGTAGAATTTGCAATCGACTTAGCACCAGGAACGGAACCTGTTTCAAAGGCACCTTATAGGATGGCCTCTGCAGAGTTGAAAGAGTTGAAAGAACAATTGCAAGAGCTCATGGACAAAGGGTTCATAAGACCAAGCGTGTCTTCATGGGGAGCACCAGTTCTATTCGTGAAAAAGAAAGATGGGTCGATGCGGTTGTGCATTGACTACCGTCAATTGAACAAAGTCACGGTGAAGAATCGATATCCGTTGCCAAGAATATATGACTTATTCGATCAGTTGCAGGGAGCAAAACATTTTTCCAAGATCGATCTAAGATCTGGATACCATCAGTTAAGAGTCAGGGCCAAGGACATTCAGAAAACAGCTTTTAGAACACGGTATGGACACTATGAATTTTTAGTGATGCCATTCGGACTGACGAATGCACCGGCGTCGTTTATGGACTTGATGAATCGGGTGTTTAAACCACACCTAGACTCCTGCGTTGTAGTGTTTGTTGATGACATCCTGATCTACTCAAAATCAAAAACGGAGCATGAAGAACACTTACGAGTCGCTCTACGAACCTTGCGTGAACACCAATTGTACGCCAAGCTCAGCAAATGTGAGTTTTGGCTAGAAGAGGTTAGCTTTTTGGGACATGTCGTCTCAAAGCATTGTGTCATAGTAGATCCCGCTAAGATCGAGGCAGTAGTGAACTGGGAGCAACCAAAAACCATGACAGACATTCGAAGTTTCCTCGGACTGGCAGGTTATTATCGACGTTTCGTAGAGGGGTTTTCAAAAATATCAGGACCTCTTACGAGGCTTACAAGAAAGGACTCAAGATTTGAGTGGAGTGAGGCATGTGAGAAGAGTTTTCAAGAACTCAAGAAGAGACTCACCTTAGCTCCAGTGTTAGCCATTCCATCAAGCAGTGGAGGATTCGCAGTTTATAGTGATGCTTCGTATAACGGGTTGGGCTGTGTACTAAATCAATATAAAAAGGTAATAGCTTACGGCTCCAGACAGTTGAAAGAGCACGAAAAGAACTACCCAACACACGATCTGGAACTAGCAGCAGTCATATTCGCATTAAAGATATGGCGACATTATTTATACGGAGAAACATTTGAAATTTTCACTGACCATAAGAGCCTCAGATATCTGTTTACACAGAAGGAACTAAATATGAGGCAGCGTAGGTGGATGGAATTCCTCATAGACTACGACTGTTCCATACAGTACCATCCAGGCAAAGCTAATGTAGTGGCCGACGCCTTGAGTCGAAAAAGTTTGGGCTAATTTGTATACATCAATGGAAGTTGTTGGAGGATCTAGCGTTATGTGGCGCAGACATACAGCCACAAGCCACAGGAGCCTTCTTAGCCAACATATCAGTGAAACCAGTGATATTCGAACACATACGAGAACTACAGATGAAAGACCCAATTCTAACAAAGATGCGTCAAGATGTAACTGAAGGTATTACATCTGAGTTTTCAATCAAGGAGGATGGTTCCTTAGTATTCAAGGGGCGACTTTGCATTCCGGACAATGCCGAATTGCGGCGAACGATTCTTGATGAATCTCACAAGTCAAGCTATGCTATCCACCCGGGAAGCACGAAGATGTATCAAGATCGAAAAGAATTCTTGGTGGAGGTTTGAAACAAGATGTGGTAGAGTCGTGTCACGATGTTTGACGTGCCAACAAGTGAAAATCGATCATAGACACCCGAGCCTATTCTGACCTCTACCCATACCGGAATGGAAGTGGAATCTATCTCCATGGGTTTCATAGTCGGTCTACATGAATCGCAAGGAAGCATAACGCCATTTGGGTAGTAGTCGATCGATTGACTAAGTCAAGACACTTCTTGCCTTACAACACGATGTACACGTAGGAAGACTAGCGATCTCTATATGAAAGAGATCGTCCGTTTACATGGGATTCAAGTAGCATTGTTTGGGACCCATTATATACATCAAAGTTTTGGAGGAAATTTCAAGAAGGAATGGGAACTAGGCTAGATTTTAGCAGCGTTTCACCCACGACCGGCAGACGGTGAAAGGGTCAACAAGTCATTGAAGACATGCTTAGGGCATGTATGTTAGAATTACAAGGATCGTGGGGGATCACATCACCATTGATTGAGTTCGGCTATAATAATAGTTTTCAGACGATAGCATCTAATGGCACCGTATGAAGCCTTGTACGAAGACGATGCAAATCGCCAATCAATTGGGAGGAAATTGGCAGAAATTTGTTTTGGGACCCGAGCTACTTGAAGATAACGCTATTGTCCGCATGATCGTGGGAAGACTAAAGGCGCTCAAAGGCATGTAAAAAGCTATGCTGACATCAAGCGAACTAGTGTAGACTTTAAGGTGGGTGAACATGTGTTCGTGAAAGTATCACCGATGAAGGGAGTGATGAGATTTGGAAAGAGAGGGAAGCTAAGTCCCCGCTATCTTGGACCGTTTGAAGTTTTAGGTCGAGTAGGAGAAGTAGCCTACCGCATTGGATTGCCACCATTGTTTGATCAGGTACACAATGTATTCTACGTGTCGATGCTCAGGAAATATCTCAATGACCCTGATCACGTGCTGAGCGGCCAATCATTCGAAATGCATGAAGATATGACCATGATTGAAGAGCCGGTAGAAATTTTAGATCTAAAAGAACATGTGTTGCGAACAAAAGTTATTCCCTTAGTGCTGGTCCGATGGAAGAACCATCCGATCGAAGAAGCAACATGGGAACGCGAGGCAGATGTTAAAGAACAATATCCCAAATTGTTCGAAATTGCCAACTGAATAGTCTTATTCAAATTAAGAATATGTGAGTACGGGTAGTATGAAGTCTATATATTTTTTGAAAGATAAAGATTTATATATATATATATATTGACTCCAACCAATGTTTGAACCACTTTTCGTTGAACTTTTTGAGATTTGAAATCGAAAACGAGCGGAAGGGTACTAGAAAAATGTTCTGGTCTCGCTCGAGCGACCACTTATGTTCGCTCGAGCGAACCACATAAAATAATAACTCCCTCTCGCTCGAGCGATAGCTATTCCTCGCTCGAGCGAGGCTTTTGACCGCTCGAGCGAGGCATTTCGACCGCTCGAGCGAGGCCATAACATATAATATAAAGCGTCCTGGTCTCGCTCGAGCTCTAACTAATAACCGCTCCAGCGAGGAGGGACTATATATAGTGAAGGGAATAACAAGATGCCTTTTCATCTTCAAGCGAAGGGAGTGGAGACGAGCGAGGGGTTAGGGCTAGCTATTTTCGATCTTTTTGGTCCGATTCGAGCCGAATTTAGACAAATCCGATCCGTTAAGACTACTCTTCTAGGTAAAATCTACCCATCCCTGAAATTTTTCTTTTCTTTTTAAACTCTTTAAATACCAAATGGCTTCAAGCCCAAATCCACAACCTAAGAAGCGGATGGCGATTCGATCGCCGTCGGCGCGCAACAAAGCGCCGCAAACTTCACAGCCATCACCAAACCCATCCTCCACTCCGATCACACTAGATGATTGGTGGGGAGCCAAAAATTTTTAAGCCAAATGGGATATACATCCCTCCTGTTTCGGGGATCCGACGTCCGCCCAATGGACATCGGACTTCCTCACCAACAACAATCTTAAGACCCTGCTTACGCCGTTCGGGGATCGTTATTACCTGAGGCTTGTAAAATTATTTTATCAAACCCTAAACTTGAACGTGGACGAGGACGCTATCCTCGTCACAATTGATGGTAATGAGCTAATCTTCAGATGTGCCGAAATTTCATCGGTCATGAAATGTCCCCACATCTACACCCCTAGCCCACTTATCCTACCACCTTTTTCTGGGAACGTCGATTTCCCAACGATCATCTCCGACATCACTGGCAGCATGTCCGCTTCAGGACAATCTATTACTCGATCACAACTACCGCCGCGTATGTGGCTTCTAGACGTCATCTTCAAAAAGAACCTACACCTAACCGGTCATGATCAAGAACGCCGAGATGCGTTTCTGCGGGCCCTACACACCGCATTCCATAATAGGTGGATCAACGCACCTATGATCATCATAAAAGGCATGGCGCATGCCTATAAAAGAAATGTAAGGGGTGCTGTTCCTCCACCCATCAACCGACTACCATATGCTCGGTTGATTTCCCGACTCCTAGACTCACGGAATGGGAAGGGAGGATTTAAGATCCGGGAGGACGAGTTGTTCCTCACCGATAATGTCGTCCCCTATCTTGCCCAAGACTGGAGCTGAAACCTTAAGAGTCTACAAACCAACGTCAACAAGAAAAGAGACCATCAGGTCTCCAGACAAACCACCCATCAAGCGCCGGCAGGACCGACCACTCCCTCTACCTCAGTTCCATAGCCCATACCCCACTACCGACACTGGCATGATGCGGGAGATCCTTCAGCAAGGGTGGGAGATCAGATTGCATCAGAAGTTCCAGGAGGCACTACTTATCGACCTCATGGGCCAGGCTTACCCGCAGTCATACATGCAACGCGTCGGTGCCATGAGGGATGCTATTTTTGGAGCGTCTAGCTCCGGCCCTGCTACGAGGAATGCCACAGCGGGTACCACGACCGTCAGGGTGGACGACAAGGATGAGGATGGCGAGGACTACGAGGATGATGATGACTCTAGCGACGACGACGACGACTATGAGGAGGATGATGACTAGATAGTAACGTTAATTTTGAACACATAATATGTAATATTTTATTGAGACTTTTTGTAATGAGGTGGTTTCCTGGTCAATGTTCTTTTTCCAAACTATCGTGACATGAATGTCACAAATTTTTGTGGATGATTAATATAACGATTGAATGAGTGTGGTGAATGATGATCCCTTTCATCTATGTGGAAATAAATTGACATGGCCAACGCATGTTGTTGCGAAATGCGACAAACCGTTTAATTACTGTTTTAGATATTCAGGGTCGGGTAACAGTAGTGGTACCTGCTTAAGAGAATATCGTCGATTTTCGAGGACAAAAATCTTGTAAGTTGGGGTGATTGTCACAACCCCAGATTTTTGGGATGAGTGCACGTCATGCATTACATATAGGTATATGTGTTTCACAAGGAGACCAAAAAGAACCAAAGACACTATGTGTGTACGTGGGAAACACACTAGTATTTCCCTAACTTATATGTATAAAAGTGAAAGAGAGAGGAGAGAAGAACCCTTGCGTAACTCTATTCTAACCTAAATAGAGAGAAGGAGAATATAGAGAGAAAGAAGAGAAGAGCCTAGTAAAGAACTAGGGTTTCGTTGGGACTTAAATCGGCAGAAGAGTTGGAGAAAAGGCTAGAGGAGGAACCTTGGAGGCCTGTTAGCCTAGTAGAATTTCGAATCTTAAATCAAACTTGCGCGAGACTCATCGTCAAAGGTATGTTAAAGGCATGATAGATGCTTAGGCATGTTTTAAATAATAGGAAGAATGTTGGTTGAATATTTTTAATGATGTTAAGGTTTGAATGAAGGGTGAAATTGTGTTCTCGATCTGATCGAGGAGCAAAAATCATCGCTCCTCGCTCGAGCGGTCAAAAGGGCTCGCTCGAGCTAGGATGAATAGGAAAAATATAGCTCTGGGCTCGCTCGAGCGGTCCCCAAAACTAAGGGGAAGCTCGCTCGAGCGAGGTCCCCAGTAATGCTTCAGTGGCTCGATTTAACCACTCGAGCGACCTCGATTTAACCGCTCGAGCGAGGTCAGGTGACCGCTCGAGCGAGGTCAAGTGACCGCTCGAGCGAGGTCAAGTGACCGCTCGAGCGAGGTCCAGTGACCACTCAGTTCTTGAAATTATAGGTACAAGAAACATGGGGGTTGTACACCCCAATGGTTCTAGTGTCCTTTCTAAGCCTATGCTAAATTGAAATGTAGGTTTGACGCATGATCATGAAGTATAAACCTCTATGAGAAGGCGTGCTTTGAAATTCGTCGAGGTAGGGAATATTCTTGAAACATGTGCATTATTCCGTGAAATTCATATATGTAGTGTAACCCATTTAAATAGTCAAATACTGCATGATCCTCATGAAAAAGGGTGTGTGAGTGAGTTTACAACGTGAAAGTCTTGAGGTCCCCAGGGGACAAAAAATCATATAGTTAAAACAAAGAAGGATGCGATGGAAATAAGGGGCATCCCAGGGATGCAGATGAAAACTAACAGAGAAACGCAAGTAATGTGATAAGGCCTGATGTAATATAATTAGCACAATCACGATGAATAACTATATGTAGAGCACATTTGATATTTTTATTATTTAAGGTTTGATTAGAATACCGGATACCCACGACTCGGCGGGATATCCGTGAGCGATGCAATGGCGAGCAGATCGAACTTTCATAGTACATCCTGTGGATGTAGATCTAAAAATAGACCTCGCCACCTATGAGAAAGGGGCTTGGGCGTATTCGGGGATACATATAATAACTGTCTAGTTAGACGACGATGGTGGGTATTCCATCGGGGCTCGATGCTATATTGCTCGAGGACTACTTAAGTTAAGATTTAAGTGATTAGGCCAAATTCACAACTAAACTAATAAGGAGAGTAAACAAAACCATGCTAAATGTGATCAAAATCATTAGTTTATTTCAGTTATTTCAATTGTTGTCCATAAGTGATTACTCAATAATTTTATGCTTGTTAAGCTGGCGACATATGTGTGAAGGTCAATCTATATGTTCTTTTTGTTTCCCTACGGAGCTAGGATGTAGCTCACCCCCCTTAGACTATACGTCGCAGGTCCAGGACTAGCGGCAGCAAAGACTTCTGGAGAAGCTGATCCAAGGGTTTCAGATTACATGCCCACAGAAGAGTCAGAACCTCCTCCTGAGGAATTCTTCTAGGAAACCCACTGCATACTTTGAGAGTGAGTTGAGAGTTTTAGGTATGGCTTGGTATGTCAAGCCTCTTTATTTCGAATGTTTTTAAATACCGTTTCTTTGACAAAACGTCTAGGATGAACTGTTATCACTAATGGTTTGGGTAAGTTCTTATGTCCATGAATTGGCATGGGACAAGGACTGCCTTGCGATACCTTGATTATTTTTGAGATTTTATTTAGAGTAGCTACGTGTGCCTCAATTATAGTTTTGGCTTGTATATATCAATGTTTTGTAAGGAACCCAGGGCACGGCCTTGAAGGTCGTGTTGATGGCACGAATTTTAGGCTTCCGAAATTTGGGCTGTCACAGACATATACCTATGTCATTGTGTGTTGGCTTAACACCTAAGCCTGGGGCTTAGTTATAAGGGAAGTAAATGCAATTGAATGCTTTCCATTCAATTCCTTTCGTATGATTAGAATTTATGAGGAGTGAGAAGAGAAGGGGAGAGTGAAGCTATTTCCAATTCAGAATATCGTGGCAGTGATTACTCAAGCCGTGCGCGAAGCGTGGATTGAGGATCAATCCCCAAACTGTTCCATATGAACCCTAGGATTGGATTTGTGCTCGTGAACCGTGAGATCGACCAATTCGAGGTAAGAAATTTTTGTTAAGTCGTGAATTAGTATTCAGTGAGTCTTCAGTTATGATATGATTGAAAAATGTGAAGGAAAGATGATAGATTGGACAAAGGATGGAGATGAAATGCGAAAACCCAAGATTTGATGAAATCTGAAATTTTTGATCGATCAAAATTTGATTCAATAGATCAAACGAAATGTGTTTCGATCGATCGAGTTTCCCACTCGATCGATCGAAAGGTATATAATAGGGACTTGGAAATTTTACTGTCAGGATTCAACCGATCGAAATTTAATTCGATCAATCAAATTTGGGATCTGGTCGATCAAATTATATTTCATTCGATCGAGATTGAAGTGCCAAAACTAAGAGCCGGAGGGATTCGACCGATCAAAATATATTTCAATCTATCAAATTTGGGATTCGATCAATCAAATTTGAAATTGTTCAATCGAACTGTGTGTCTGATACTTAGCTTCTGTTGGATTCGACCGATCGAGATAAAATCGATCGATCGAATTTGGGTTTCGATCGATCGAAATGGGGATTCGATCGATCAAAATTTCCAGATTCATGATTTTGTTCCATTTTGTTTGAGGGATTTTGAGGAGATCTTCTATCATCTATTTTGCATCATTTCTGGCATATGAACTATGGTTTTACCTTGTTCTGGTGGAACGAATGCGTGTGAGAGGTTGAGGCTAGTCCAGTGTAAGAAATCGGTTATGACTTCGGGTTGAGGTAGGGAAATCACTATAGCATGTTTATTTGATGTCAATGACATGTATGTTATGATATGATAGATTTTATCAGCATCTTAGTATAAATGATTTTAAGACCCAATTGTGAATGTGTTGGTGTGCGTGTGTGATTTGGGATCCTTCATGAGAATGCATTGCGATGAGGACACCTCTCAAAATTTTTTCTAGCCACGTGCTATTATGTGAAATCTTGTGTGGTTCATTTCGATATGTGTGTGCGAAAGATTGTGTTTCCTTTTTAAGCTTCCAAACTTAATTATATTTAGCCCATCACATGGTAATAAACTATAAGTTATGCACGATGATTTGAGGTTTATATGTGAATACCCGACGGATGCGGCGGTAGTGGGATATCTGTAACCGGTATGGCAGGATATCCATACACCCTTTGTGATCTTGTGTGATCTTGTGAAATCATACCGGTCAATGGTAAAATCTGTGTTTGACACAAGTGTCCACCTTTGTTGGGACCTTGGGCACCATATGCAAATAGTTCATATGAGTGACGATGGTGGGTATTCCATTGGGGACTTGAGGCTATAGCTACTCGAGTACTGATTTAAGTAAAATGCCTTAAGTTTCTCTCTGTGTTATGTGATTCAGTAGATATACACTTGATAAGTTTCCTTTAATAAGAAAATGCTTGTTCCGTTTGATCATCTTGATATGTGTACCAATAATTTCATTTGCTCAGTCTATTGCTTTTGAATTCAAGTTACTTATAAGAAAAATCATGTTTTCATCAATCGTCATGAGATATATGTGCTTGATAAGAAATGCATGCTATTAGCTTTTTCCTACAGAGCTTAGTTGAAGCTAATTCCTCGACTATACGTCACAGGTACAGGTGAAGATATAGGCACGGAGGACCAGGATAAAGAGGACTCCGATTATGTGCCATTAGAGGAGGAGCAAGAGCCTCATCCAGAGAACTGCTTCATTTGTGCAAGACCTGGCTAGGTCCAGCCTTGGGTGGTGATTTAGAATATGGTTTAGTAACGTTTTGTAAGAGAATATAAGTTAACTTCGAGATTTTCTTTGTATATTTGTTTTGTGAACCATGTTTCGATAAGGGATGGCCCCTGTCGGTGGTTCTTTTCTGTTCTTTTACTCATGTGCACTCGATGGAATTAGAACCATTATTTTAAATTTTTGATATAGAATTAGAGAGTTCCTTTCTTTCATATGATAGCTATGTTAGTTAGTTATGGTTTTCACTTTATTTTCTCTTTGCGTTGTGGATATGCCATGTGTTCCGTTCGGGGTTTGACCTTAGCGTCGACCCGACGACCCGGGTCTCGCGATTAGGAAATCCGGGTTGTCATAGTTGGTATCAAAGATCCGGCTTTAGATACTTCTGGCAAGTCTTAGATTGTTTAGAGATTTGAGATTTTGTTGGATATTAGGGACCATCTGTTAATGAGACTTTTATTTCATTATAACATATTTGGATGGATCAGATAGGTAGAGGACAACCTAGAGGAGGTCGCCATAGAAATTTGAGAAGCATAGATGATCTCTCAGCGGACACTAGTTGAGAACAGAGACCACCACTTGAGGAGAGAGGTCATAGAGATCAGGCAGCGGATAGGATGGCTCAGGCCATGGAGGTTGTAGCCGCTACTATAGCTCAACAGAAGCAACAGACTGCTATACTGGTCGAGCAGACAACTTTATTGGCAACCAACAATATGAATCACCGGCAGCAGCCACCACCACCTCCAGTTCTTTTGCCATCATCTTTTATGGATTTCAGGAGATTGAGACCTCCGAGTTTCCACGGTCAAACGGATCCGTTGGAAGCAGAAAATTTGTTAAACCAAATGGAAAAGTTGCTAGAGAGACTCCAGAGCCCCGAGAATGAGAAAGTTGGTTGGGCTTCTTTCCAACTTGAGGGTGACGCCGATTCATGGTGGAAATCGGTGTTGAGGAAGAGAGAAGTTGAGGGTCTTCACGACCCATGGACGTGGGCGGCGTTCGTCAGGGTGTTTAATAAAGAGTATTTTCTAAAACAAGTAAGGAACCAGTTAAATAAGGATTTTGCCAACTTAGAGCAAGGGAACCTGGCTGTATGGGAGTATGGTAATGAATTTATACGCTTATCGAGGTTTACCCTCAGAGCTAGTGTCCACGGAGGAGATGAAGACCAATCGATTTGAAGAAGGCCTGGGACCGAATGTGAAGGATAGAGTGTCAATGTTTAAGTTGGAAACATACGCCGAGGTGATGGGAAAGGCCATCATGGTAGAGAGAGACATAAACAATATGTATAAGAGGCGTGATCTACAGAACAAGAACAAGGCAGGTCAAGGGTGAGCAAGTGACTATGACTCAGGGAATAAAAAGCCAAGGTTTGGAGCATTAGCTCCAGTTTCAAGACAACCCTACACAAGTTATCATAGGCCAACGATATCTACTCCTGTGAGACCATTTTGTATCGAGGGCCCTGCTCAGACTCAGACGTCTGGGGCATTAGTTACTCAAGGATCCTCGAGAGCGACATCGTCTAGTCCCCAAGTCAAGTTTGCCCGTTGTGGCAAATTCCACAAAACTTCTTATTGTAGGCGAGACACTGGGGGATGTTTTAAATGTGTAAAGATGGGCCATATGATCTGAGACTGCCCATAAATGAGAAAAGAGGGTATTGTTTCAACTGCAACAACTCAGAGGCCTACACGGCCTACAAGACCTACTATACAAGGTCAAGCTTTTGCAATGACTGATGAAGATGCTCGGGCGAGCAATGATGTCATCCAAGGTATAATCATCTAGTTATGTTCAAGTTTATTTAATTGCTTTCTAGATGAAGAAAGTGCATCGATAGGATGATCCGTAGATTTTATTTCATGTTTGTTTAACTTTAACATGCATGTCTGAATGCCTAGTATATGTATTAATATAGGTACGTTACAATTATATCAAGAAAACGATGGCAATCATTGTGATGCACTAGTTCTGATAGACCGAGGGTCTACCCACTCGTTTGTGACTCTGAAATTTGCAGGGAAATTGAAAGTCATTCCTGAGGAGTTGGAGTTCATTTTGGACGTGTCAGTTCCTAAAGGAAGTGTAGTGACTACGGACATGTGTTGCCGATCAATTATTATACTAGTGGAAGATCAAGAGACAATGGCAAACCTTATCTTGTTCAATATGCAAGGATTTGATGTGCTTCTTGGCATGAATTGGCTATACACTTATCATGCAAGCATTGATTGCCTACGAAAAGTCATTACTTTTCATCCACAAAAGTAGAAATCTTTCCGGTTTATTGGTGACAAGGGTAATATTATACCAATCATCTCTGCAGTATGAGCTGAACAGATGATGAAGAATGGATGCGAAGGATACCTAGCGTTTCTATAAGAACACAAGGAAGTGCAGAATGTCATCACTGATATTCTGATTGCTTGCGAGTTTGAGGACGTGTTTCTCAATGAATTACCAGGATTACCATCGGATCGAGAGATCGAATTTTCGATTGACTGAGCTCCAGGAATAGAATCGGCATCTAAAGTTCCTTACCGAATGGCTCCTATCGAATTAAAAGAATTGAAAGAGCAATTGCAAGAGTTGTTGGATAAAGGCTTCATAAGACCTAGTGTGTCTCCGTGGGGAGCACCGGTCTTATTTGTTAGGAAGAAAGATGGGTCGATGAGACTTTACATCGACTATCGTCAATTAAATAAGTTGATAATCAAGAACAAGTACCCATTATCCAGGATAGATGATTTATTCGATCAGTTGTAAGGGGCAAAGTTCTTTACGAAGATCGACTTAAGATCAGGGTATCATCAACTGAAGGTGAAGGCCGAAGATGTTCAGAAGACTGCATTCAAAACTAGATATTCGCATTATGAGTTTTTAGTGATGCCTTTCGGCTTGACGAACATGCCATCATGAACAGGGTATTTAAGCAACATCTTGATACATGTGCAGTGGTGTTAGTGGACGACATCCTTATCTACTCAAACTCCAAGGAAGAACATGAGTAGCATTTATGCATTGCATTACAGACACTATGTGAGCATCAGTTGTACGCCAAACTCAGTAAGTGTGAGTTTTGGTTGGAGAAAGTGAGCTTTTTAGGCCATGTAGTTTCAGAAGCAGGCGTGACAGTTGATCTAGCAAAGATTGAGGCAGTAATAGATTGGGAACAACCAAAGACTGTGATGGAGATTCGCAATTTCCTCAGTCTGTCTAGGTATTACCAAAGATTTGTGGAAGGATTCTTTAAGATTTCTAGACCGCTCATGCGACTTACGAGAAAGGATGTTAAATTTGAGTGGACCAGTGCATGTGAAGAGAGTTTTCAGGAGTTCAAGAAATGGCTTACCTTCGTGTCAGTGCTAGTGACTCTATCAGGCAGTGGGAGATTCACAGTTTACAGTGATGCGTCGTACAGTGGGTTGGGTTGTGTGCTTAATCAGAATAAGAAGGTTATAGCTTACGGGTCGAGACAATTGAAAGAGTGAGAAGAATTATCCGACGCATGATTTTGAGTTAGCCACGGTGATCTTTACACTTAAGATCTGGAGACACTACCTATATGTAAGACCTTTGAGATTTTCACGGACCACAAAAGCCTCAAATACTTATTTACGCAGAAGGATTTGAACATGAGGCAATGGAGATGGATTGAATTTCTCAAGGACTATGACTACTCGATTCAGTATCATCTAGGTAAAGCAAATGTCATAGCAAATGCTTTGAGTCGAAAGAATTCGGCTCAGTTAGCTAGCCTTATTATCGGACTTCAGCACTGGAAATTATTGGAAGACATTTCGTTGTATGATAAGAACATCGAGGTGAAATTTTCAGGCACATTGTTGGCTAATATCACAATCAGACCAACAATTTTTTATCAAATTTATGAGCTTCAGATGAAAGATGCAAAGCTCTTGAAGATCAGACAAAGTGTGACAGACAACACCGGTGTAGACTTTTCTATTAAAGAAGATGGATCATTGCTATTTTGAGGACGTCTATGCATACCAAGTGATGTCGATCTGTGACAAACGATACTGAACGAATCTCATAAGTCCAAATATGCTATTCATCCTGGTGGTACCAAGTTGTACCAGGATTTGAAAAAGATTTATTGGTGGAGAGGATTAAAGAAAGATATCACCGAATATGTTTCTAAATTTTTTTATCAAATTTATGAGCTTCAGATGAAAGATGCAAAGCTCTTGAAGATCAGACAGAGTGTGGTAGACGGCACTAGTGTAGACTTCTCTATTAAAGAAGATGGATCATTGCTATTTCGAGGACGTCTATGCATACCAAGTGATGCCGATTTGCGGCAAACGATACTGAACGAATCCCATAAGTCCAAATATGTTATTCATCCTGGTGGTACCAAGCTGTACCAGGATTTGAGAAAAAATTATTGGTGGAGAGGATTGAAGAAAGATATCACCGAATATGTTTCTAAATGCTTGGTGTGTCAGCAAGTAAAAGTGGATCATAGACACCCAGCAGGCCGATTACAACCTCTGTCAATACCTGAGTGGAAATGGGAGTCTATTTCTATGGACTTCATTGTAGGATTACCAAGGACGGTGAAGCGCCATAATGCTATATGGGTAGTCGTTGATCGACTAACGAAGTCAGCACATTTCCTGCCCTACAATACCACATATACTACAAGCAAATTGGTAGATTTATACATTCGAGAGATTGTTCGATTGCACGGTATTTTGACGAGTATTGTATTGGATCGTGACCCATTATATACCTCAATATTTTGGCAAAGATTTCAAGAAGGCATGGGCACGAGATTGGACTTTAGTTCGGCATTCCATCCACA
This sequence comes from Chloranthus sessilifolius, assembly GCA_021018995.1. Taxonomy (NCBI): domain Eukaryota; kingdom Viridiplantae; phylum Streptophyta; class Magnoliopsida; order Chloranthales; family Chloranthaceae; genus Chloranthus; species Chloranthus sessilifolius. The sequence continues at coordinate 92,539,518 of CM037585.1, read as the reverse complement.
GACCGATGGTCAAACTGAGAGAGTAAATTAGATTATTAAAGATATACTTAGAGCATGTATGATCGATTTCCAGGGATCATGGGATCAGCATCTACCGTTGATTGAATTTGTGTATCATAACAGTTTTCAGCAGAGCATCGAGATGGCTCCGTATGAAGCACTGTATGGACGAAGGTGTAGATCTCTGATCAATTGGGAGGAATTCGGTGAAAAATTTATATTGGGACAGAAAGTGATAAAGAAAAAAGTCGAAACCGTTCGTATCATTCGAGAAAGAATCAAGACGGCTCAGAGTCGACAGAAGAGCTATGCCGATATCAAGAGATCGAGCATGGATTTCCAAGTGGGAGATCATGTATTTGAGAAAATTTTACCAATGAAGGGTGTGATGCATTTTGGAAAGCTTGAGAAGTTAAGTCCCCGCTACATTGGACCATTCGATGTATTGGAAAGAGTTGGCGAGTTGCATATAGGGTCACTTTACCCCCGCAACTCTATAGAGTACACGAGTGTTTCACGTTTCCATGCTACGAAAATACGTGAGGGATTTGACTCACATACTCGATGTGCCACCGATCAAAGTTTACAAGGATTTGACGGTTATAGAAGAACTAATGCAGATTTTAGACCTAACCGAACAGGTGTTGCGCACAAAATGGATTCCCTTAGTGCTAGTCCAATGGAAGAACTATTCTAAAGAGGAAGCTACCTGGGAACGCGAAGCCGAGATTCGCGAGTAGTACCCTTTGTTGTTTCAATGAACGAGGAGAGAAAAAGGAATTATAAAAGTCTTTTGTGACTTTTAGTGCATGTAAATAACTTTATTGATTAATGAAATTCAAGAATTGGAAGTTTAAAGGCCGATAATCAAGAAGGAAATTCAAAAACACAAATTTTAAGTGTTTCTGTCTTTTCGATCAATTGAATTATTTTTTGATCGATCGAATTATTTTTCGATCGATCGAATATGAATTTGATCGATCGAAGAGTAAATCGATCGATCGAAATCACCAAACAGAAAATGATTTTTCAGTAATTTAAGACATAATAAATTCGTTCGATCGAATTAAATTTCATTCGATCGAAACTAGTAAAGGCTAAGGGTAACCTGAGAAATTCGACCGATTGAAAATTATTTCGTTCGATCGAATTTTAGAGCTCGATCGATCGAAATTGAATTCGTTCGATTGAAATCGTGGCCCTATTTTGCTTAAGTTAATTTCGATCAATCAAAATTAAATTAGTTCGATCAAAATCATGGTTCAGTTTCATTTAAGTCAAATTGGATCGATCAAAAATTTATTCGATCGATCGAATAGTACAGTATTTAAATAAATTGAACCTTTTTGGTTCAAAATTTTTTTAAAAATTTTAGGGTTTCTCTTAGGGTTTCGTGTGCTTCTTCTTAGAGATCAAAGAACCGATCATTTGCGCACGGATTCTCCACAAGATCGAATCCAAACTTCATCAAAAAGGTAATGCCCTAATTTTCTTCTAGAATCTAGCCCTAATTTGCTATTTTGTTTGAATTCTAAAGAAACCCTAGATTTTTTTTTTGTGACCTATGGCCCCTAAGACGAGGCAATCATCTAAAACCCTTACTTTGAAGAAACCCAAATCTCAAGCAGGTTCTTCGCAGCCTCCCACATCTTCGCAACCACCGATACTAGTGCCCCCATCTACCTCCTCGCAGACACCACCACATGAACAACCTACAGAGTGATGGGCTACAAAAGGTTTTGCATATGAATACCATATTGATCCGGCCCTATTCGAAATGCCCGATGTGTCGGGTGTAAACCAATGGCCACTTGAGTACCTATGAAAGGCCGGATTGGATAAATTATTGAAACCCCTTCATCAATACTACTATCCTCGCCTTGTGCGATTATTCTATCAGAAGATGTACGATTGTCCGAATCCCAAGACCCTTTGCACCAAGATCGATGGGAAGAGCTACATCTTCACCCATAAGATGGCTTGTAAAGCCTTGGAGTGTTTTGATAGCTATGGTGACGGTGTCGACCTCTTACCCCCAAACCCAGCTGAAATACCTCGCGCAGTGATAGTCGCAAGAATGACTCGGGGTCGAGTTGCATCCAGTCGAGCCATTAAACGAGCTGATTTACCGAGTTATATGTGGATGTTCGACATGATCTTTAAGTGCAACTTGTACCCCATATGCCATAAAACCGAGAGACTGGAAGTGTTGATGCAAGCATTGTTCTCTGCATTCGAAGCGCGGTGGTTTAGTGTCGCTAAAGTGGTCTTTGAGGGCATGAAACATGCCAGTGGCAAAATGCTAGAGGGCACTGATAAGTCAGAAAAGTTCATTCCTTATGTGGGCCACATTTCTAGCATGCTTGAGGAGTATTCGGGGAGTGCTGCACATATGATTTCACCGCGCGAGCTCAAATCCTCAGATAATGTAGAGCTATTTACCTTTAAGCATTGGAGGAAGACTTACAATCGATTGAAACCACATCTTCAACCAGCACCACAAGAACCTCCTATTCCTCCCTAAGCTCAAGAACAACCAATTCATGGCACTCCACAACCAGTCCAGCTTGCCGAAGATGCCCCACAACATGAGCAACCAGCCCATGATGTACCCTATCAAGATCAGCCATAGATCGTACCTCCGGCTCAGTACTCTCACATTCCCATGCCTCCACCATATCAACAGGCTGCCGACATGACCATGGAGGGGTTAGTAGCACTCATTGAGGAGAGCAACCGCTAGTTGAATCATCGACTCGACTACCATGAGCTCATATTGGAGGACACCATGCACTACATATATCTGATGGACTACCTCCAATGGATTACCATGATGTGTGCTAGTGTGTTCAACCCACAAGCAGATGGAGCCGACGAGGCAGACAAAGCCGACAAGGTGGATGGAGCCGACGACGTTGCAGATGGAGCGGATGATCCTACCGGACCGGAGGGAGGGGCTGACGTTTGACGTTTCTCGAAGGTGTTGTGAGCATTTGAGGGATTTTCTTTTGAAAAGTTTGAAATTTTGGGATGACTATATAATTTTATAACTATTGTGGCATGGTTGCCACGCTTTTATATTTTTGGATGTTACTAACTACTATAATGGTTTATGTGAATGGTAAATGTGACTACACCTTTTGGTTTCTGCTATGCATGATTGTGGGTGTCTAGGAATTGTCCGATAAACGTTGTGAACAGCTGTGGATAATTCCACCACTCGTAGTATTATATTGGTATTTTCTTGCAGGGAACGAATAGGGTTAAACGATCGCAATGTGTGTGTGGAAATTTTAGATTAGTAACTGGCTTGTTTAGCAATGTGTGGTACCTTGGAAGTTACCTTTTGTGTCTTACACCTTATCGTAGATCTATTTTCGAGGACGAAAATTTCTAAGATGGGGAGAATGTAACGTCTCGAAATTTTGATCTGTGAATAGTTTGCCTCGGTGTACATGCCTAACTGTTCGCATGTCAAAGATCGTGCCAAAAGACATGGAGTAATGTATGTGGATTTAAACCCTATGTGGAGAAAGGAATTTAGAATGTATTTGGACCATAGATGAGTGACATATACCTATGTCATTGTGTAGTGGCTTAACACCTAAGCCTGAGGCTTGGTTATAAGGGAAGTAAATGCAATTGAATGCTTTGCATTCAATTCCTTTCATATGATTAGAATTTATGAGGAGTGAGAAGAGAAGGGGAGAGTGAAGGTGTTTTTGATGTGGAATATCGTGGCAACGATTACTTACGCGAAGCGAGGATTGAGGACCAGTCCCCAAACTGTTCCACAAGAACCCTAGGATTCAATTTGAGCTCGTGAACCGAGAGATTGACCAACTTAAGGTAAAAAGTTTGTGTTAAGTTGTGAATTAGTATTGAGTGAGTCTTCGGTTATCATATGATTGAAAAATGTGAAGGAAAGATGATAGATTGGAGAAAGGATGGAGATGAAATGCAAAAACCCCAAGATTTGATGAAATTTTATAAATTTTAATCGATCAAAATTTGATTCGATTGATCGAAATTGACCTAAGATAGAAGAACGCAATTTATGAAGAAATTCGTTCGATCGAAAGGAGATTCGATCAAACAAAATGTGTTTCGATCGATCGAGTCTCCCACTCGATCAATCAAAAGGTATATAACAAGGATTTAGAAATTTTACTGTCAGGATTTGACTAATCAAATTTTAATTCGATCGATCGAATTTTGGATTCGATCGATCAAATTATATTTCGTTCGGTCGAGATTGAAGTGCCAAAACTAAAAGCCGGAGGGATTCGACTGATCGAAATATATTTCGATCAATCAAATGTAGGATTCGATCGATCAAATTTGAAATCGTTCTATCGAACTGTGTCTTTGATATTTAGCTTCTGTTGGATTTGACCGATCGAGATAAAATTCGATCGATCGAAATTTCCAGATTCAGGATTTTGTTTTGTTTTGTTTGAGGGATTTTGAGAAGATCTTCTATCTTCTGTTTTGCATCATTTTTGACATATGAACTATGGCTTTACCTTGTTCAGGTGGAAAGAATATGTGTGAGAGGTTGAGGCTAGTCTAGTGTAAGAAATCGCTTGTGACTTCAGGTTGAGGTAGGGAAATCACTATAGCAAGTTTATTTGATGTCAATGATGTGTATGTTATGATATGATAGATTTTGTCAGCATCTTAGTATAAATGGTTTGAAGACCCAAATGTGAATGTATTGGTGTGCGTGTGTCATTTGGGATCCTTCCTAAGAATGCATTGCGATGAGGACACCTCTCAAACTTTGTTCTAGTCATGTGCTATTATGTGGAATCCTTCACGGTTCATTTCGATATGTGTGTGCGAAAGATTGTGTTTCCTTTTTAAGCTTCCAAACTTAATTATATTTAGCACATGACACCGTGATAAATTATAAGTTATGCACGATGATTTGAGGTTTATATGTGCATACCCGACCGACGCGGCGGTATAACCGCGATCGACGCAGAGGGATATCCATGACCGGTACGACGAGATATCCGTACACCCTTTATGATCTTGTGTGATCTTGTGAAATCATACCGGCCAATGGTAAAATCTGTGTTCGGCACAAGCATCCACCTTTGTTGGGACCTTGGGCACCATATGCAAATGGTTCATATGAGTGATGTTGGTGGGTATTCCATCAGGGACTCGAGGCTATAGCTACTCGAGTACTAATTTAAGTAAAATGCTTTAAGTTTCTCCCTGTGTTATGTGATTCAGTAGATATGCACTTGATAAGTTTCCTTCAATGAGAAAATGCTTATTCCATTTGATCATCCTGATATGTGTACCAATAATTTCATTTGCTCAGTCTATTGCTTTTGAATTTGAGTTACTTCTAAGAAAAATCATGTTTTCATCAATTTTCATGAGATATATGTGCTTGATAAGAAATGCATGCTATTAGCTTTTCCCTACTGAGCTTAGATGAAGCTCATTCCTCGACTATACGTCACAGGTACAGGTGAAGATATAAGCACGGAGGACCAGGACAAAGAGGACACCGATTACATGCCATTAGAGGAGGAGCAAGAGCCTCATCCAGAGAACTGCTTCATTTGTGTAAGACCCGGGTAGGTCCAGCCTTGGGTGGTGATTTAGAATACGGTTTAGTAACGGTTTGTAAAAGAATAAAAGTTAACTTGGAGATTTTCTTTGTATATTTGTTTTGTGAACCATATTTCGGTAAGGGGTGGCCCTTACCAGGGGTTCTTTTCGGTTCTTTTACCCATGTGCACTCGCATGTAATTAGAACCGTTATTTTGAATGTTTGATATAGAATTATGATAGCTATGATATAGAGTTCTTTTCTTTCATATGATAGATATGTTACTTAGTTATGGTTTTCGCTTTGTTTCCGCTTTGCATTGTGGATATGGCATGTGTTTCGTTCGGGGTTCGGCCTTAGCGTCGACCTGACGGCTCGGGTCTCACGATTAGAAAATCTGGGCTATCACATATTCCTCTAGATAATCGCTTATTACGATTTTCCATTCTGTCTTTTAATATGGCGCTCAATCATCTTCTTTACTACTTTAAGAGTTAATTTTGACGAATATTAACACTTTGACTCTATTTTATTATTTTTCTTTAATATCTTCACATCAACAACTTAATAATAATAAACTAAGGTCTAGCATCACTAAGTTAAGTGTGATAAATTAGTAAATTATGTGAGTAATCAATTATCTAACTTTTTTTATACTTACTGAAGTAGAAAACAAGAGAAGAAGATAGAGAAGGAAGAACTAAATTCTCAGAAACCTTTGAATCCTATCAACCTTTCTTTGGAACCTCTTAACCCAAAACCCCATTACAAGGCGAAGGAAAGACCTTTGTGATTTATGATTTGTGAAAGTATGAGTCTAGTATAAATATATGCTATAGATACTATGAAGAAATAGAGAAATCATATGAATAGGATTGATTATTCATTCCATGAGATTTATCTTTTGTCAATTATCCTTCAAATTTATCATATATATCATATTGAAAGAACCGAAAAATTTCGATATCTTTTAGAGAGTATGCCAATAGTGAGAGTTTGGATGAAAATATTTTCTAAATCTTCAGTTTAGAAACATTTATGAAGAATAAACCACTCAATGATACGCACACACTCCCCGTGTAACATCCATGATTTCCATGTACTGTGCAGGTCACGTGTGCCATGAATACTGCTATGGCATTTGTGGTGCACAAGAAAACAAAAAATTATATATATACTCGTAGGTGTATATATTTGGCAAGTAGGCCAAGTAGATGCAAAACACTTAGGAGGTATGTGTGTGGTTGGCACACTAGTTAAAGTATGTGAGTGAAAGGGGAGGAGTCTCCCATACTTATCTTGTTGAGCTTAGAAAGAGAGAGGGATAGGGAGAAAGAAGAAAAAGAAAAAGAGTTTCATTAAAAGGAAACTAGAAATAGGAAGATCCTTGAGAAGAAGGTGAGATTCACCTTAGGGATTTCTAATATATGGGATGAAGATGATGGTGAAGAGAGTGAAGAAGATTCCTTAGTTTGGAGAGCTTCTGGATGATGAAGAAGGGGTTTGGAAGAAGGGTTTTTAAACCCACTTTTGTATGGTTGATCTTAGATTGGATCTAGAAGAGATTCGATTGATCTAAGGTATGTCTAATGCTTATATATGTTTTAAATAAGATGTTAATGATTAGTTAAATTATTTTGACGTTTAAATAGGGTATTAAATGAGGTAGGAGGTAGTTCTTGAAATGATCGAGCAATTACTGTTATCGCTCCTCGCTCAAGCGATTAAAATAGCTCGCTCAAGCGAGGAAAGATAAATTATATAAAGGAAAAAAGTTTTGGCCTCACTCGAGCGAGAAACTTTGTGAAGAGGAAGATCGCTCAAGCGATGGTCATGTGAAGTCAAAGGGTATCGTTTATAATCGCTTGCGCGATAGTATGAACCTCATTTATGAATGCCCAAGCGAGGTTGAGTGATCGCTCAAGCGATGAATAGTGCTCGCTCGCATGAGGTACTACATAAAATTTTACTTTATTTTTATTGTTCTTGGGAGCTATAGTTCCCAAGATTCTTAAGGACTTTTCTAAGGGTATATTTGGCACATGAAATGTAGGTTTGGCACGTGTTAGATGCGTTTGACTCCCTAGGGGAGGTAGATGCGTTAAATGATAGCTTTACTTTGAGGTAGGGAACACCTTGAATATGTACTTTAGTTCCAAGATCATGTATGTAGTGATATAGTAAAGAATAATTATGCATTAAAAATATCAATTCTAAGTGTGGCTATGTATGTGAACACCAAGTAGAGTAGATATATATGACGTCCCCAGGGGATGTGAATATGATAAAGGCATCTATGTGATACATTGACTTAGACATCCCAGGGATGTATGTGATCATGTAAAGCAAAGAGTAAATGAATGATAAGGCCTAATTTACTATATGTAGTGCACTTGATATTGAAGGTTTGGAGAATACCCCACCGACGTGGCGGTATACCCACAACTGACGCGACAAGATATCCGTGACCGGTACAACGGCCAATCCGTACACCAGTTGGACATCCTAGTGATGTCGGTGCTTATGTATGAGATGTAAACCTCATCGCCTAAGAGAAAAGGGACCTGGGTAGCATTAAAAGAGAATAGAAAAATGTCTGATTAGATGACGATGGTGGGTATTCCATTGGGCGCCTAACGCTATAGTAAGTTGGGAAATATTTAAGCTATGATTTAAATCTTCAGACCGAATCATTATGGAAAATGAACAAGTTGAGAACTAATGAAACAAGTAAAGAAATAGTGACATCCAAATACATCTTTTCAGTTATTTAAATTATTTTATTTTTCAAGATATCTTATTGGCACATCATATTGTTGAATATCATGGAATACATGTGAGAGACTAATGTATATCTGCAGTCCTGTTTGTTTCCCTATTGAGCTATGATGTAGCTCACTCCTTTAGACTCTACGTCACAGGTCCCATACTTGTGACTGCTGGTGCTTCTAGGGACGTCGATCCAGGAGATTCGGATTATGTACCTAGGGAGGATCAGTAGCCCCCTCCGGAGGACTTCTTTTTGGAGATTTTTCGCATGTATTTTTATTAGTTTTGTGAGAGCACTATGCGGCTTGGTATGTCAAGCAAAATATTTTGAAAATGTAATTAAACGAATGATATGCATTTTCTTTTGGCGAACCATCTGAGGTGACCTTAATTTATCACCGATGGTTCGGGTTGATTCTTCTGTTCATGCAGTGGCATGAGATTTGAACCGTCTTTTGGGTCCTTATTAGAATAGTATATCATTAATGCATAGGAGATTTAGTTAAGTTATACTTTGATGTACGTGCTTTGCTTTATAGTTATATAGCTATACCAAGTGTTCTACCTAAGTACTTGGGGCAGGGCCCTGAGAGTCGTGCCGATGGCACGGGTTTCAGGGTACCGAAATCTAGGCTGTCACAGTTGATATCAAAGCCCTTTCTTTAGAATTCCTGACTAACCTTGAGTTTTATCAGAGAATAGGGATCTTCTGCTAATGAAATCTTGGTTTCATATTGTAGAGCATAATATCTTCTGGAAGAAGGGGTCGACCTAGAGGTAGCCAAAGTAGAAATGTGAGAAGTAAAGCTGAGTTACATGAGGGGTCTAGTAGAGACCAGAGGAATCCTCATGAGGCGATAGAGAGAATGGCATTGGCCATGGAAGCGGTGGTTGCTGCAATGGCCCAACAGACGCAGCAGACGGCGTTACTCGTTGAGTAGACCGCGTTATTGGCTGCTAACAACACCCAAAATAATCAGCCACCACCACCTCCTCCAGCACTGTTGCCCTCATCGTTCGTCGATTTTAGGAGATTAAGGCCTCCAAGATTTTATGGGCAAACAGATCCGTTGGAGGCGGAGAAGTGGTTGAACCAGATCGAGAAACTATTAGAGAGATTGCAGAGTACAAAGAATGAGAAGGTAGGCTGGGCTTCCTTCTAGCTTAAGGGAGACGTCGATCCCTGGTGGAAATCGGTGTTGAGGAAAAGGGAGATTCAACATCCTAACCGTCCATGGACATGGGTGGAATTTGTTAGGGAGTTCAATAAGGAATATTTCCCTAAGCAAGTGAGAGTTCGGATGAGGAGAGAATTCGCAAATTTAGTGTAGGGGAGCATGACGGTAAGAGAGTATGGCGTGGAGTTTACAAGATTATCACGATTCACGCCTGAGCTAGTATCTACAGAAATCACAAAGGCTGCCAAGTTTGAGGAAGGTTTGAGACCCAATGTATGTGAGCGAGTATCGATCTTTGAGGTTGAGAACTATGCAGATGTGATGGGAAAAGCAATAGTCGCAGAAAGAGATATAAACCATATGTACAAACGAAGAGAACAACGGGACAAGTGTAGGGCAGTTTAAGGGAGAGCAGGTGAGTATGAATCAGGGAACAAAAAGTCGAGATTTACACCACCATCTCTAGTCCCCAGGTAGATTGTGTATACAAATTATTTCAGGCTACCGGCATCTACTTTAGCACGACCGATCCGATACGAGAGCCCGACTCCCACCACAGGTGTAGCAGTTACTCAAGGTTTCTCTAGGGCTACTTCTTCCACACCGAATGAGACTTGTGCCAAGTGTGGCAAGTCCCATAAGATGACAGATTGCAAGAATGGAACGCGAGATTGCTATAAATGTGGGAAGATAGGTCACATCATTCAAGACTGTCCAGACATGGCTAAAGAGAGGACGGTTTCTGCTTAAATGGCATGACCTATACAATCAAGGAAGCCGGTCGTACAAGGAAGAGCCTATGCAGTCACTGCCCAGGAAGCAAGGAATGTACACAACGTTATCCAAGGTGAGATTCCTTTTAAATAAGGAATTTCAATTTCTTAAAATTTTAGATAGAGAAGGTGCATGCATTTAGAAAATAATGTAGACTAGATCTTGTACTTAAATTGGATAAGTAAATGTGCACTATATCTGTATGTTTGAATGTTATAGGTATGTTATGAGTATACGAAAAGGGATGCTTCGTAGCATGGGAAGCTAGAGTGTTGATAGACCCAGGGAATACCCACTCCTTTGTCACTCCAAGGTTTGCAAAGAAAATGAAGATTGTTCTAGAGACGTTGGAGTTTGTTTTAGCAGTGTCTATTCCGACAAGAGAATTAGTTAACACATAATTAGTTTGTAAGTTAGTAGTAGTGGGTATTCATGATGGAGACATTCATGAATTGGCAGCACAATTAATACTGTTAGACATGCAAGGATTTGATGTGATCCTTGGCATGGACTGGTTGTCACAACACTGTGCAACCGTAGATTGCAAGAACAAGGTCGTCATCTTCAGACCTAATACAAGGAGGTCGTTCCGATTTCAAGGGGAGAGATCAACGTATATGCCACTTATCTTTGCAGTCAGGGCTGAGCATTTGATCAGAAAGGGGTGTAGTGGTTATTTGGCATTCTTGGAGGATAAGAAAGGGAAGAGCATTGTCTCAGAGATAACAGTTGTGCGAGAATTTGAGGATGTGTTTCTTGAGGAGTTACCAGGAATACCTCCAGATAGAGAGGTGAAGTTCGCTATTAACTTAGCACTTGGAACGGAGCCTATTTCTAAAGTACCATATAGGATGGCTCCTGCTGAGTTAAAAGAGTTAAAGGAGCAGTTACAAGAGCTCATGGACAAGGGGTTTGTGAGACCGAGCATCTCTCCATGGGGAGCACTAGTCTTGTTTGTGAAGAAGAAGGATGGGTCAATGTGACTGTGCATTGACTATTACCAATTAAACAAACTAACCATCAAGAATAAATATCCGTTGCCTAGAATTGATGACTTATTCGATCAGCTATAAGGAGCAAGGTATTTTTCCAAGATCGATCTGAGATCTGGATACCATCAACTGAGGGTCAAGGCAAAGGACATCCAGAAGACTGCATTCAGGACACGGTACGGACACTACGAGTTCTTAGTGATGTCGTTTGGGTTGATGAATGCACCGACGTCGTTCATGGATTTAATGAATTGGGTGTTTAAACCACACCTGGACTCCTGCATCGTAGTATTCGTTGACGACATCTTGATATATTCCAAGTCAAAGGAGGAGAACGAAGAATACTTGAGAGTTGCTCTACAAACCTTACGTGAACACTAATTATATGTCAAACTCAGTAAGTGCGAGTTTTAGTTAGAAGAAGTTAGCTTTTTGGGACATGTTGTCTCAGAGAAAGGTGTTACAGAAGATCCGGCTAAGATCGAAGCAGTGGTGACTTGGGAACAACCAAAGACGGAAACAGATGTCCGTAGTTTTGTTGGTCTGGCTGGCTACTATCGACGTTTTGTAGAGGGATTCTCAAAAATATCGGGACCTCTTACGAGACTTACATGGAAGGACATGAGATTTGAGTGGAGTGAAGCATGCGAGAAGAGTTTTCAAGAACTCAAGAAGAGACTCACTTCAGCTCCAGTGCTGACAATTCCTTCAGGCAGTGGAGGGCTCATAGTTTATAGTGATGCTTCGCATAATGGCTTGGGCTTCGTGCTCAACCAACACAAAAAGGTGATAGCTTACGGGTCGAGATAGCTGAAAGAGCACAAGAAGAATTACTCAACACGTGACCTAGAATTAGTAGTGGTCATATTTGCGTTGAAGATTTGGAGATACTATTTGTACGGTGAGACCTTTGAGATCTTCACCGACCACAAGAGCCTCAGATATCTATTTACACAGAAAGAGTTGAATATGGGGCAGCGCAGATGGATGAAGTTTCTCAAAGACTGATTGCTCCATACAGTATCATCCAAGCAAGGCTAATGTGGTAGCCGACGCCTTGAGTCGGAAGGGTGCAGCTCAGTTGGCAAGTTTGATTATGGGAATGCATAGATGGAAATTGTTTGAGGACATCTCACTATATGATGCAAATATCGAGGTACAAGCTACAGGAGCCTTTTTCGCTAACATATCAATGTGACAGCCCGGTTTTCGGCACCCCAAAACTCATGCCATCAGCACGATCATCTTGATCGTGCCCCTTGACTATGCACGGAACACTGGTATATCAAGCAACAATAATGAACTGAAAATAATAACTAGAATTGCGGAGTAAATATCATTTTAAAAACCTTTCAAAAGACAGTTTTGCCTTCATGCCCCTGCATGAATGGAGAACCGATCCGAACCATCGATGATTGCCAATCATCACAGATGGTTCACCCCAAAAGAATAATCCCATAATTTAATTACATTGTTTAACAAAAACAAGGCTTGACATACCAAGCCGTACCAAATAAGCTCACAAAACTCTCAAAGATGCACAACGGAGTCCTCTAGAAGAAGTCCTCAGGAGGTGGCTCCAACTCGTCACCAAGCGCAAGGTCCAACTCACCAGGGTCAATGTCCCCTGAAGCCTCAGCAACTGCTAATAGTGGACCTACGACGTATAGTCTAAGGGGTGAGCTACATCCTAGCTCAATAGGGAACAAACACAATGAACATATAGATTAAAACCTTACATATATTCCATGATATTCTAAGCATGATGTAACTATGCAGATATTGAGAAAAATAGTTGAAAAGCTAGCAATTTATGATCACATTTTACTGGTAGTTTACACATGTCTTTTAATTACTCATGAATGATACTGACTAGGCCTAAAGCAAAACTTAACCTTTCAACTTAAGTAATCCCCGAGCAATATAGCATCGAGCCCCGATGAGATACCCTTCATCGTCATCTATATAGACAGTTTTAAACGTATTCCCTGGGAATACAATTAGTACCCAAACCCCTTTCCCCTAGAGATCGGTGGCGGGGTTTCAAACATATCACAACATCCCTGGGATGTCCTTCGTAACGGATCGCCTCCGCCTTGCCTACGGTTTTGCCGTATCGATCACGGATATCTGCGCCACGACCTCAAATAATAAAAATATCAGGTGTTTTACATATAGTTATTTACCGTATAAGTGTGGTATCTTATATCAGTTAGGCCCTATCAGACATTATTCAATCTTAGATACATCCCTGGGATGTATCTATTCACTTGCATCACACCTGATGCTCTTATTACTTCACTTCCTCATCCCTTGGGGATGACTCATTATTAGATGCTCTTATTGATGTCACACACACACTTTTCATAAAACTTTAAGCAATAAAACAGTTTTCAATTTGATTCTATATCACTACATACATGCTCTCGCAAATTAAAGTACATGTTCAAGGTGTTCCCTACCTCAAGTCTCTGATAAATCACGCATCAAGGTCCCACGTGGCTCCTTGTGCCCATGATCATACGTACCACCTATGGTACAACATAACACATGCAACACATTATTAAAGATGCAACAAGGAAGGTCCAAGACCCTCCGAGAATCTTGAAGTCAAACTAAAAAGTCAACAAAAATTAAGTCAGTCGATTAATCGAACTCTAACGTCGATTAATCGAATCCAATTCAATTAATCGATTCCCAAAATCAATTAATCGAGATTCCAAATTGATTAATCGATTCTCAAAATTGATTAATCGAGATTCCTAATCGATTAATCAATTCCAAATCGATTAATCGAAATTCTCAACTCTTTCAATTCGATTCTCAATTCGAGTAATCGAATTCCCAAAATCGATTAATTGATCCCAAATCGATTAATCAAAATCCGAAATCGATTAATCGAAATCTCAATTCGATTAGTCGATTTCCCCAAACCACTTTCCTCCAGCCACTGGAGGTTCCCAGTCGATTAATCGACATCTAAATCGATTAATCGAAATCCAAAGTCGATTAATCGAATCTCAGTTCGATTAATCGAATTCGGGTATCTTTGACTTTTCAACTTCTTGGCGAAAATCGATTAATCGAAACCTAATTTTGATTAATCGATTTGGCCAGATTCAGCCCCCCTTTGGGCTGTTCTTCCAAATCTTTTGCCATCTAATTTCTTTCTTTTTCTAAGCCTTTATCCTATGGTTTAAACCATTCCTAACTACAATTAAGCTCCCATAACTTATTCATTTAATTCACAAAGATTTTACCTTCAATCAATTTCAAATTGATTGGATCTAGTGGTTGGAAAGGTTAGGGTTCCAGCTTTTGGCTCTAACGAAATCCCTCGCTTCGAATCTGGCCTTAAATGCTCGAATCCCCCTTCCAATCAGCTACAACAACTCCTCTCTTTACTCCTCTCTCTCTCTCTCTCTCTCTCTCTCTCTCCTTAACTCTTCTTTAACAACCAAACAATTGATTTTAGGGTTATTAAACCCTTTTATACTCCTTTTCCATGTGTTGAGCACATACACCCTATATAAGTGTATGCGACTCCTGATTCCGAATCACATTCCACACACTTTTTCTATTCACACATCACATCCATTCATCACACCCTACGTCAAATAGTGAACTCCTACTTGGTCAAACCTATGACCAGTCGGGCACAGATCCCGAGGTCACTGTTTAATGCAAAAATTTTAGGATATTACATCCTCCCCACCTTGGGAATTTTCGTCCTCGAAAATAACCCAAAGGTGCGGCGGTCTGGGTCCCCCCCCCCCCACACTCTCAGGTGTGGTGGCCCCAGTCAAAACAGAAAATAGAACAGAGACACTCATAGCATAAACATATAAATGTACTAGAAAATTAACCAAAATGTTTTTCTATTGAAGAATAAAACATTTACAAAATGATTACATCGGTGTACTGATAACAGAAAAAAAATCTAGACAACTACAGTACAATATAACCAAAAGTACAAATGACAAACGCATTCGTGGCTCAGCCGCCCCTCGCCAGTTGGTCCGGCGGTGGGCCAGGCTGCTCCATCGAGCAAAGGCGGTGGTCAGGACGTCATGGTACGCATTGGTGTGTCGTCACAGCAGTAGTGGAAGTACTAGTGTCGGCGGCACGCGGGCGGAATGCAGTACCGGTGTGGAAGGCAGTATGTCCGACGGCCCACGCCGCCTCCTCAGCTAACCGTCGCTGGTAATCATGTGGGTAGATATGCCTCATGGTGTGGTGCATGAGGAAATCCATCCGACGGTTCATGCGTGCGTTGTTGGCCGCCATACGTGCCAACGCGTCCTCTATAGTAGGGCTGGAAAGAGTTGCGGGTCGGCGACGGGATGAAGTCGGCGTCGCCGAGGTAGATCGAGGTGGTGGTGTAGCTGTTGTGGTAGGAGGTGGGATAATAGGCTGGCTCACAGCCGATGGAATAACAGGTGGAGCCTCCTCCACTGGTGGTGCTTCGCCGGCGGGTACGTCCAGCAGTGGTGGTGGGGGTGGTGGTGGTGCTATAGCTGTGCCTTCAGCTGGTAAGACCTTCTTCAGAAGGTTGTAACTACGGTTCCACGAGGAGTGTGAGAACCGTTTGATCTTGTCCGTCGCCCGCACCTCGTGGGGCGATATCGTGTACTCCGGAGAGTCGGAATAGCTCTCTAATATGCTCGAGATGAGCCGAGCATAGGGCATCTTTTCTTTGGGCCTTAGGTTGCCCTTCATCAGCTTGCCCTTCATGTACCTCATCCCCTCGAGGATGATCATGGTGGCATCGAACCACCGGCCCTTGTAGGCCGCATACAGTGCTTGCTGAACCAACTCTACCCGCTCGGTATTGTGTCGCATCGGGTAGAGGTTGCACTTGATGATGGAGTCGAGCATCCACATATACGGAGGTAAGTCTACCCTCCGAATTGCAGTGCCCGAACCCCGCTTCCCCTTGGTCATGTCCCTTATAATTTCTTCGACATCCACCTCCTCTGGGAATGGTGGGAATAGGGTAGTCTCAGGGACAAAGTCCAAATAGCACTCAAGTGCCTCATGGACGTGACGGCGCGTAATTGTGTAGACTCGACCGTCTATCTTGGTCAAGACTATGTCGTCAGTTGGGCCGTCTCTCAAGCCTTGGTAAAACAGTCGAACCAACTGAGGGTAGTAGGACCCACGGGTCGGTTTCAAAAGATTGCCGAGTTCGGCATTTTCAAGGTACCTACGAGCCCAATTGGTCTCGCCTTGCACATTAGGGTTTGTGAATAGGGTTGGGTCGATAATGTAATCGATCCCAATGGTCTTAGCCGCCCACCACTCGTTGGGTTGAACCACATTGGTGGGTGGTGGTGGCGTAGGTGCGGATTCACGTGAAGACTCACGCGAAGATGCGCCCATCGACCTGGACGTGGTGTCCGATGTCGATGGTGACGAAGTCCTCACGGGTGATGGGGTAGGTGGTGGCGGTGCGGCGTTCTTATGCCGTATTGGGAGTTTAGTGGTTGCCTTCTTTGAAGACAATCGGGTTTTCGACGGCATTCCGGTGAAATTTAAAGTAAACTAGGGTTTCTCTAACTCAAATTGAAGAAAAAGTTCAAATTTAGGGTTTACCGTAGGTTTTGGATGCGATGTTAGTCGAATGTGATCCGAAGTCGATCGGAGATGTCCAAACCCTAGGGTTCACAGTCGGTTGGAGAAGAGGAAGAAGAAGCGCGCAAAATACAAAAACTCAAATGATTTCGAATGGGGAACAAAATCCCCAAATTCCTATATGTAGGCCCTCGTTCGATTAATCGATTTCTCAAAGTCGATTAATCGAGTTGCAAAACTAGCTAAGGCGCTCGAAATCGATTAATCGATTTCCAAAATCAATTAGTCGAAATACAAAATCGATTAATCGAAATCCATTTCGATTAATCAAAATCGTAGCCATTTAAAATTTCAAAATTTAGAGATCACTGGTGTTAGCCAGTCGATTAATCGAAATTTTAAAATCGATTAATCGAATTTTACTTCGATTAGTCGAAATCGCGTGGTCCTTCAAATTTTTCCACATTCCTCAAATAACTCGATTAGTCGAATTTTCCAGTTCGATTAATCGAATTACAAATCGATTAATCGAAATCATCATCGATTAATCGAAATTGCATAGAACTCAATTTCTCATTAAAAATCCCTTAAGTTATTCGATTAATCGAATCTCAAGATCAATTAATCAAAATCCAAATTTGATTAATCGAAACTTAGATCGATTAGTCGAATTCACTGTTACTTTAAATCTTTCAAATATCAGGCTCACTAGCCTCTGCCAGTCGATTAATCGAATCCTCTGTCGATTAATCGATTTACAAAATCGATTAATCGAATTCCCTCAATTAATCGAAATTTTCAAATTTTTTATCTGTCAATATTTTTCCTCACTGGCTGATGCCAGTCGATTAGTCGATCAAAACTCGATTAATTGATTTTACCCCGACTTCTCGAATTCTGTTGTTCCTTTTTTGTTCTTTATTTATTTGGTGATATTGATCTCAAAAAAAAATTTTGATTTCTCATTGAATACATTGACCATCTGGTCATCATTGAATTACATAAACGATGAGAATCTGCAACATGCTTGCGGTGTTACAATGTTGACTCTCAAATTATTGCAAACAAGCTCGGATACTGTTCTTTCACATCGGCTTCCCGTTCCCACGTAGCCTCTTCGGTTGGATGATTCTTCCATCGAACAAGCACTAAGGGAATCACTTTAGTACGTGGTACTTGTTCCTTTTGATCCAAAATCTCCGCCGGTTCTTCTATCATGCTCATGTCCTCATGCATCTCCAAAGGTTGACTTCCTAATACATGAGATGGATCATTCACGTACTTCTTGAGCATCGATACGTGGAAAACATTATGTACTCGATCAAATAGCAGTGGTAATCCAATGCGGTAAGCAACTTAACCTACGCGACCCAAAATTTCAAATGGTCCAAGATAACGAGGACTTAACTTCCCCCTCTTGCCAAACATCATCACGCCTTTCATAGGCGACACTTTCACAAACACGTGTTCATTCACTTTATAGTCGACACTAGTCCGCTTGATGTCAGCGTAACTTTTCTGTCTGCTCTGTGCTGACTTCAGCCTTTCTCTGATTATACGTACGATGGTGGCGTTGTCTTCAAGTAGTTATGGCCCCAAAATAAACTTCTCACCTGTTTCTTCCCAGTTGATGGGTGATTCACATCGTCGTCCATACAGAGCTTCATACGGTGCCATGCCAATGCTTGTTTGGAAACTGTTGTTGTATGCGAATTCGATCAATGGTAGATGCTGATCCCATGATCCTTGCATATCCAGCATGCACGCTCTGAGCATGTATTCAATTACTTGGTTCACTCGCTCTATTTGCCCATCAGTTTGAGGATGGAAAGCTGAATTGAAGTCCAGGCGCGTTCCCATTCCTTCTTGAAATTTCTTCCAAAATTTGAATGTATACAGTGGGTCACGATCTGAAACTATGCTGCTCGGAATCCCGTGTAACCGTACGATCTCCTTCATGTATAAGTTTGCCAGTCTTCCTGTCGTATACATCGTATTGTAAGGCAAGAAGTGCACTAATTTGGTCAATCGATCCACGACTACCCAAATGGCATTGTATCTCTTGGCAGTACACGGTAATCCAACAATGAAATCTATCGAGATCGATTCCCACTTCCATTCTGGTATTGGTAAAGGCTGCAATAGTCTAGCAGTATGCCTATGGTCAATCTTCACCTGCTGACAGGTCAAACATCGTGACACGTATTCGGCCATGTCTTGCTTCAAACCTCTCCACCATTAGTTCTTTTTCAAGTCTTGGTACATTTTGGTGCTACCAGGGTGGATAGCATAATTTGACTTGTGGGCTTCATCAAGAATCGTTCGTCTTAGATCGGCATTGTCCGGAATACAGAGACGGCCCTTGAACAATAAATAACCATCTTCTTTCATTGAGAAGTCCGGCCTGATGCCTTCAATCACATCTTGATGAATCTTTGTTAACGTCGGATCTTTCATCTGTAGATTGTGGATATGCTCAAATACTACTGGTCTCACTGATATGTTAGCCAAAAAGGATCCTGTATCTCTCGACTCAATGTTTGCATCATAGAGTGCCAAGTCTTTCAATAATTTCCACCGGTGCATACCCAAAATCAAACAAGCTAACTAACCTGAACTCTTCCGACTCAAAGCATCGGCTAATACGTTAGCCTTACCTGGATGGTAATGTATAGAACAATCATAATCCTTGAGGAACTCCATCCATCTGCGCTGTCTCATATTGAGCACTTTTTGTGTAAACAGGTATTTGAGGCTCTTGTGGTCGGTGAAAATTTCAAACGTCTCACCGTATAAGTAATGTCTCCAAATCTTCAACGCAAAAATGACTGCTGCTAGCTCCAAATCATGAGTCGGGTAATTTTTCTCGTGTTCTTTCAGCTGTCTTGATCCATAAGCTATCACCTTCTTATGTTGGTTGAGCACGCAACCCAAACCATTGTATGACGCATCACTGTACACTGCGTATCCTCCACAGCCTGAAGGAATCGCTAGCATTGGTGCTAAAGTGAGTCTCGTCTTGAGTTCTTGAAAACTCTTCTCGCATGCCTCACTCCACTCAAATCTTGAATCCTTTTGTGTCAGCCTTGTGAGAGGTTCCGATATCTTTGAAAACACCTCGACGAAACGTCGATAGTAGCCTGCTAACCCAAGAAAACTTCGGACATTGGTCACTGTCTTTGGTTCCTCCCATTTAACCACTGCTTCTATCTTTGCTGGATCTACAGTGACACCGTGCTTTGAGACAACATTTCCCAAAAAGCTAACCTCTTCCAACCAAAACTCACATTTGCTGAGTTTGGCGTACAATTAGTGTTCATGTAGTGTCCGTAGAGCAATCCTCAAATGTTCTTCGTGTTCCATCTTGGATTTGGAGTATATCAAAATATCATCAACGAATACTACAACACAGGAGTCCAGGTGTGTTTTAAACACCCGATTCATCAGATCCATAAACGACGTCGGAGCATTCGTCAACCTAAACGGCATCACAAGGAATTCATAGTGTCCATACCGTGTCCTGAAAGCTGTCTTCTGGATATCCTCTGCCTTGACTCTCAACTGATGGTATCCAGATCTCAGGTCGATCTTGGAAAAATACCTTGCTCCTTGCAGTTGATCAAACAGATCGTCAATTCTAGGCAAAGGGTAGCGGTTCTTCACAGTGAGTTTGTTCAGTTGTCGATAGTCAATGCATAGACGCATTGACCCATCTTTCTTCTTAACAAATAAGACCGGTGCTCCCTGTTGTTGCTCCAAGTGTGCCATAAATGTGTGCATTATGAATCAAAAATTAAAGAATTAAAGAATGCTAAGTTATATGGATGTTAACTTATGAAAGGGATATCAGCACATTGGGGCTAACACTGGCCTGCAAGATCAGGGCCAATTGTAGCAAGTTTTAAAAGTAAGTATTTCAAGATCGTCCACAGAGAATTTTGTCTAAACTGAGAGATAAACCTCCAGATCTGTGCTACCAGATCTGGCTCTATAATTATCTAAAAACAAGAATAGATAAAAGAGAGTGTTGGATTGTGTCACATTTAACTATAAGCAAATAAAGAAAAGAACTAACTACATGATCCAGATCCGAGTTGGGGAGATGTTTAAAATAAGACAAATGCAGAAATAATAGCTTCATGTACTTTAGCCTCTGAATTTTAATGGAGAATCAGAGTTCAACAGCAGATTCAATCTTCATCCTGCTACCAAAGACAGATGTAAGAGAAATAAACCAATTAAGGAATAGGTTTAGACTTATGGTCGATCTCCCACTTAAATGGTCACAGATCATCAATAGTTGTGGCCTATTCTTTAGTTCGTAACATGAACATCATCAGAATGCCGCTAGAATTAGGTTACCAACGCTTAATTCGCATTGTGGGTGATGAATTAAGGAAGTTGCATGCGATGAGTGAATCTAAAGAAGTCTAATGCACTAAGGTGAACATTCGTAACCTCGACATGACTCCAATGGAGAAGACACAAATTACAAAGAACCTTTAAAATCCAAAATTACAATTACAGAGCACGGTTTTAGAGAGCCCTCGACTTACGAGCTTCTCAGAGAGCCCTCGACTTACGCCTTGAATCCGAACTTGAAGTACAAATCACTCACAATGGCTCTCAAAGGTAAACTACAAGAAGGATTACAGGGGGTCTCAGGTTATCCGACCGAATGAGGGAAACAGAGATGAAAACTCTAAAACTGGATACCCAAATTGGGCAAATGGTTCGCCTATTTATAGTTTTCCTAAGTCCAATGTGTATCAACCAATCAGAATTGGATAGATCTCAGATCAACCAATAGGAGTCGAGAACAAGGATCCAGATCTATTTTGGCCAATCGTAATCGCTTGATCCGGTTCACCAATCGTGAAAAGGCATCAATTTGCTATGCATTTGAAAGTTTGCTAGAGTTTCTGAAGTTCCCGCCAAGTTATTCTCTCTAGGTGCTCACATGGGTGGAATATTTCCTTCGCTTTATGCTTAGAATCTTCCTAATGTCTCTAGGCTTTTCAATGCATTGGGGCGCGTCTTGATTCAATTGCCCTTGTTAAAGCTGCGAATCTCCAGAATACCTTTTCACAGAGTTCAGGGGCCTTTTCGTAAAGTTCAATGACTTCTGAAGCTCTGTTCGCAAAGTTCAATCTTCTTTTCGAGGAGTGTTTTCTTCTTTTCGCAAAGTTCAAGGTTCTTTGCGAATAGTAGAAGTTCTTTGCGAATTGAACTCTAGGCTCCCATTCTTCTTTGCGAATAGTAGAAGTTCTTTGCGAATTGAACTCTAGGCTCCCATTCTTCTTTGCGAATAGTAGAAGTTCTTTGCAAATTGAACTCTAGGCTCCCATTCTTCTTTGCGAATGGCTCTCTCTCTTGCTTCAGGTCTTTGTCTGCTCTTTTAGACCCTCTTTAGCCATTCTTTGAGGTCGTTTCTTCACTCCTTCTTTAAACTTGACATGAGTATCGACTTTTTGATCTTTTGGGATGCTTTTCGGATTTGGACACATGCGATTGGTTAGGCTGTAAAATGCACACTAAAGCATTTATTTAGTCTTCTCAAGGGTCTTTCAAGGCTCATGTTTAGGGGTGAAAAATGGTATTTTTCACTACTTAACACACCCCCAAACCTAAGCTTTGCTAGTCCCTGAGCAAAGAAACGTAAAAGCAAAATAAAGAGCCACTTTTGTAGGAAGCACAGGTGCATTTAGCATATGCAACAAGCCTTTTAAACCCCTAGGTGATCCCTAGAGGAGGGTGAAGTCTCGAGGGTTTTCGGTGAAGGTACCCTAAACTTCTCCATGGGATAGTTGGCATTAGTGCCTTTGTCATCCCATGAGCAATCAAAGATCAAAATTAGTTACTCTTGAATCAATGTTTAAGCGAAATTTAGGTTGATTGTTTGCAAGGGGATTTCAAGATTTGTGAACCTTATGCATGTTTCACTGTTTCCAATCTGTGAGCAGGCCTAGAAATCATGCAAATGTGGCAGCAGTAGGGCAGCATTTGAATAAAAATTAGGTTATAAGTCATACTTAATGTGCTCAAGTTCCAACCCAAACACTTACCAGGGTGTACTCTCATCAAGATTTTTGTTGAAGGGTTCATTTTCACTCAAGCTCAAGAGCAGTTACATCTCCCAAATGGATTTGTAAGCATGAGCATAGGCATGATTCTCAGTCTTGGCATCCTTGACATCTCCTCACCATAGATTGGGAAACCGCTTATCTCCACATGATTCACTCAACTTTGGATCACAAGGACTTTTAGTGGGTTTGTTGTATGGCTCGTGGAGTGAGGTTTGAGGATAGGAAGGTTGAGCAGTGTTTGGATTTTTGAGAAGTCAGGAATTGAAGGAGGTGGTTCATGACTCCATCTTCTTGAGTTTAGCTTCTTTTGAGATTCTCGTGTTCAAAGTGTTCAGTTCTTCTTCCTTTGATCTTGAATTTTCAACATAAAGTTCCCCTTTTTGCCTTTTTTTGCTTGCTTCTTTTTCACATTGTTTTTCTTTTACTTTCTCAGTCACCATCGCCCATTTTGAGGTATTTCTTCTTCATTTATTTTGATATTTGCCCGAAATGTTCCATCTTTACTTCTTTCTCCTTTAACTCTGAATTCTCAAGGTGAGGAAGGTCAATTGGTTCCATTGGTTGGTGCAAAAAGAAAATGGGTGTTTTGATGAAGCATTGTAGGATTTATAGCTCAATTGGGGTACAAACAAGGGCAGATCTTTCTTGGTTGGTTCTGTTAAGCTCAAGCTGTCCAAAGAAGGCCTTGATCTTTTCCTCAGTTTCATGAATGCTGTTGCTTGTTTTGATTTGGAGTTTCCTAATTTCTAGTGGATCTAATGCCTCGGCCGTCCTTTGAATCGTAAAGGGTTGCCTCAGTCACTCTTCAACAGAGATGTAAAACATATAGGCTCAATTCTCACTGGTTATGGTTTTTCCTTGAGCTTTTAAGTATATCTTTACCTTTTTCTCTTCCTGTGGACTTGCTATGTGCTAATACAAGTGTATTTTCCTGGTGTTAACATCATGGAAATATGGAATATTGTAGGGTTTAGAATGTCTAAATTCTTGCAAAGAAAATTTTAAAATTTCCACATTGTCATGATTCTTAAGTAAATTGATTCATTTCCTGATTACTTTGGTGATTGTGATGCCCTTATGCTAATTATCCCATGGGCAGGACCTCAGCGATCTAAGAACAGAATTTGAAACTAAAATTCCTAAAACAGAAAATCTAATGCCAAATGATATATCCTAAGCCCAAAGAAGAAAGGAAAAAAAAAAAAAATCTTGAGAAAGTGTAGTTCGCAAAGAACTGAGCTTCAGTATGTCTATTCGAAATGGATTTGGCTCCAGAAAGATCTATTCGAAAAGGAAATTTTAACTATTCGAATAGAACATGGTTCTTTTCGAGTAGTTCATTACAGCTCCAGAATCAATTCGAATAGAACTTTGAACTTTTCGAAAAGTACTTTTTACTTTGCGATTTGAACTTTGAAGTGTATTTACACTATGCGTACAAGAAAAATAGACAGAAACAGCAAAAATCAAAAAAACAATGTTGTACAAACATATTATACACTTTTCTACCATCAGATTTTTGGAGATTCATGATGATAGGTGGGCGAGGGCTCTGGGTGTTTTCAATGCATGGTTTGAGCCTCGACCATTTACCTTGAGTATTCTTCCATCCTTGGGATCTGAAATATCCAGACTCGAGGGAGGCCTTGATGACAGATGTATGGCCCTTCCCATCCGGATCTCAATTTACCGAGGAAAGAATTTAAGTTTAGAGTTGAATAACCATACCTTGGACCCCGGTATGAACTCTTTTCTCATAAGGCTCCTATGATGGAATGATTTAGCCTTTTCTTTGTACAATCTGGAGCTAGTGAAGGCATCCATCCTCGGTTCTTCCGGTTCGGTGAGTTGAAACTTCAGTGGTTACCGACAGCAGTTAGATCCATAGTAAAAGTTTTGATGGCCCACAGGGCCTTATATTGGAATGCTGCTGGTAGATGGCATGCGTTGCCATAAACCAGTCTGAAAGGGGGCATCCCTATAGGAGTCTTGTAGGCGGTGCGGTAGGCGCACAAGGCATCATTAAGCTTAAAGGGCCAGTCCTTTCTGTCCTTCTTCACGCAGTTTTCCAAAATGTGTTTGATCTCTCTATTTGAAATCTCCACATCCTTTGGTTTGTGGATGATAGGAGTGGCTACTTTGTGAGTGACAGTACTTTTTAATAGAGAGTCAAAATGCTCAAGGTAAAGTGGCTTCCCCATCACTAATGATGGCTCTGGGAATCCAAATCTGGAAAAATGTGGTCTTTGAGGAATCTTAAAACCACTTTGTGATCATTGGATTTGGTAGCTATGGCCTCAATCCACTTGGAGACATAATCCATTACCAAGATGAAATTGTTTCCATTAGAAGGGGGAAAGGGCCCATAAAATCTATGCCCCAAACATCAAACAACTCAACTACCGAGATTGGGAGGGCATTGAGTTTCTTTTGGAAATCTTGCCCGATTTTGGCGATTACGGCAAGATTCTGATCTTTGTAAGGCATCTTTAAAGATTGTGGGCCAATAGAAACCACACTGCAGAATTTTTGCATTGTTTTTATTGCCGAAATGGCCTCCACAGCGTTCATGACACATTGACAATATGCCGGGAATTCATGGTGGACACACTTTCGATTACTTGGTCGCACAATTCTTGAATAGATAAGGATCTTCCCAAATGAAATGTTTAACTTGTGAGAAGAAAAGATCTTTATCCATTCTATTCCAATGTTGAGGAATCATCCAATAGCCAAGAAGTTGACTATGTTTGCAAACCAAGGATCGTGGGTATTGATGGCAAAAGTTGCTCATCGAAATGATTCATTAATGGGTAAGCTATCATCCTCATTGAGAATTCGGATAAGTGATCACCACCATATTTTCCTCCTTTCTTATCCTTAATCGTAGATCAAACTCACCGTAATAGGAGGATCCACCGATTAACTGGCTTGGTATCCTTCTTAGGACGAAGGTACTTTAGGGCGAGTGGTCGAAACACCACAATTTGTGAACCTAAAACATAAGGCTGAATTTTTCCAATGCAAACACAATGGCGGCTCTTTCTCGATTGTTGTGTAGTTGAGCTGGGCATCTATCATGGATCTCTGGCATAAGCTATGACATGGGGAAGCTTATCCTTTCTACGCCCTAGGACGGCTCCTAGGGCATAGTCGATGCATCACACATCATCAAAGGGCCTTGAATAGTCGGGGGCGCAAGATGGGAGCTGAAATCGAGACATTTCTTAAGGACCTCAAAGGCATCATGCATTCATTAGTAAACACAAAGGAACATCTTGACACGATGAAATGACAGAGTGGCTTGGAAATTTTATCAAATCTTTGATGAACCTCCTATAAAATCACTGCATGCCCTAAGAAACTTGATTTGCTTGTTGGAGGAGGCAAATGTGCAATTAGATCAATTTTGCTTGGTCCACCTCTATGCCTTTATGGGAGACCACATGTCCTAGGACAATGCCTTGGTGACCATAAAATGACTCTTTCGACTTAGAACCAAATTGGTTTCTTCACATCTTTTGCAACACCAACTTGAGGTGGTGTAAGCATTGGGAAAAAGTCTCCATAAATTGAAAAGTCATCCATGAAGATCTCCATGAATTGATCAATCATGTCGGAAAAGATGGCATACATGCATCTTTGAAAAGTAGCAGGGCATTGCAAAGACCAAAGGGCATCCTCCTATAGGCAAAAGTGCCAAAGGCGGTGAAAGTGGTCTTTTCTTGGTCCTGGGTACAGGGATCTGGTTGTAACCGTAGTACCCATCAAGGAAGCAGTAGTAAGCTTTGCTGCAAGCTTATCAAGGATTTGGTCAATGAAGGGAGGGGAAATGGTCTTTCCTTGTCATGGTATTTAATTTTTTCAGTAGTCTATGCGGACCCTCCATCCGAGTTGTTTGTCCGGTGGACATAAGTTTACTGATTCAAATTTGCTATGATGATGCCAGATTTCTTAGGCACCACATGTAGGTGCTACTGTGAGAATCTGAAATGGGGTAAATGACCCCATCTAGCGGACAACTTCCTTCATTACCACTTCTTGCATGTGAGGATTCAACCTTCTTTGCATTTCTCTAGAAGGCTTGGCATCCTTTTCAGTGGATCTTATGCATGCATACAGGGTTTATTCCTCCTAAATCGACAATGGTCCAATTGCTTTCTTGTCTTGTTTAGAACTACCAACAGCCTCCTCTTCTTGCTCCTTTGTAAGGGAGGAAGAAATAATCACAGTAGTGTTTGATGATCTCCCAAAACACATATTTCAGATTTTTGGGGAGCCGTTTGAGTTCCAATTAATTGAAATTTGAGAAAAAAGGGCAACAAAGGTACCTTGGTAACTTGTGGAAGAAGGAGAGCAGGTCTCCAAGAGAGAGAACTTGATGATCACAGTGAGTGCCTTGCACAAAGCGAGACTCTGCTGAATTTGATCTCCTTTTCCTTCTTTCTCGGTGAATCCCCAATCATTTTAAATTACGTGGTGGAGTCTTTACCTTGCGGAAATGTTTGTAAAGACTCCTCCACCACTCATCAATGATGTCAACATAGAAACATTCCTCGTGAGAGAATTGAGGTTGAGTAAAGACATTATACACATTCAATTTAACTTTCATATTTCCAAAAGACACCTCCATGATGCCGACCTGCATTGAATGCATGCATTAGTAGCTGTGAATGGTCTTCCCGATAATGGCGAGGATGGATGGCAGTGGTACTTTTGGTTGGTTCCATGTCCAACACCAAAAAGTCGGAGGTAGAAAAACTTGTCTACTCCTACCAAAACATCTTCAATCAACCCCATAGGTTTCCTTTCGGATCTGTCATCCTAGAACACCACTTGAGTGGGTTTCAATTCTCCCAAACCTAGCTTCTCATAGAGGCGAATAGGAAGCGGTTGACACTAGCACCGGATCTAGCAAGGCTTTCTCAATGGTGTGCTCCCCAATGATGCAGGGATTGTGGGGATTCGGTCGTGCGTCTTAGGTGGTGTGGCAATTGATAGCACTTGGATGATTTTCTCCACAGTAAAGGCCTTATCGGATTAATGTATCCTAGATTGGCTTTTGTGGGTGTACACCTCCTTGAGAAATTTTGCATAATCAGGGACCTGTTTGATTGCATCAAGCAGAGGTAGATTAATTTTAACTAGCTTGAAAGTCTCCATCATTTCCTCAGTTTTTGTGTTTCCTTTGTCAAAAGGAGAAACGACTTCATTGCATGGGGAAATGGGAGGTGAGGAACAAATTTCTCCTCCTCATCTTTTTCAACAATTTTGTTATTTTTCATTTTCATTTTTTGAATTTTCGATGTAAATCAATGACCATATTGCTATCCAAATTTGTTGTTCTGCACTTGTTCTTCATCTTTTCCTCTTCACTACCCTTTGTGTTGTTTATTATTCTTCCACTTCTCAAAGTAGTCACTTTGATTTCCTCATGGCCATTTGAGGATTCTCCAACCATGAATCGTCCTTAGGATTGTTCACGTTGGTAGGTAGTTACCCTCTTCTCTCTTAGCCAATGAATTTGAGAGTTGGCCCGAGTTTCTTCGATTTTTAATGCTCGCTGTGAAGGTTCACGATGTAGTTCAAGATTTTGAAGTGAACTCAAGACTCGCTCTTCAAAGGTCGTGGATCTAGGAAGGGCGGGCTGTGCATCGCATGGCTTGTTGTTGGTTAGGTTCTGAAAATTTGATTTATTATAAAAATTCGATATGGTACGAGGTTTGAAAGGTAATTGATTTTTAGTCATTCTTTGCTGTTAGAATTTGGTAATTTCCACGAGATTAGGATGAGATCTCCATGGGTAGTCATTCGATTGCATCATCCATAAGAGAGCTGCATGAGCTTGTTCCATCATGAGTTCGGAAATTGTGATGCGAAGGACATTGATCAATGGAATGAGTGGGGGCATATCGGACATGCCTCCTCTACTCTTGACCCATTTGGAGCTTTAAATGAGTCCATCGGTCTATCAAATTTTGTGGTCAAATTATCCACTTTCCTTTCCGACTCATTGACTTCATAAACTTTCCTCTTGTGAATTGGGGATTATTCATCCTAGCTGGATTCTCGGTGTCCCTTGGCGAGAGATTCTGCCGGGTTGAATTTTCTCCAATCACCTCAAAGAGGTCCCAAACCTCTTCAACTGTTTTACGCAAGTAGGTACCTCCACAAGAGGCATCCACCATGTTCTTGCCCTTGATCAGTTCCTTGATAGAAGCTTTGAACCATTGCCATTTAGGAATTTGATGGTGAGGGCATTGCCTTATGATTCTTTAAACCTTTCCCATGCTTCATGGAAAGTTTCAGTTGAGTTTTGGGAGAAAGAGATGATGCTTTGTCTCATTGGCTGGTTTTAGTCATTGGGAAATATTTTGACAAAATTGACATTGCAAATCATTCCATGATGTGATGTCTTTGTTTGGTGCTAACATAGATAACCATGCTCTAGCTTTGTCCTTTAATGAAAAGGAAAGAGCCTAAGCTTGGTTGCCTCTGGACCAGTCATATGTTAAATGTTGTGCATAAAGCGAGAAATTCATCAATGTGTTTGTAAGGGTCTTCCTTACTCAATCCATGGAATGAAGGCAACATTTGGATGGTGGAGGACTTAATTTCATAATTTCCCTCCGTGGGAAATTGAATGCAAAATGGGGAATTATAAGCACCGGGGGCAAAGTAGTCTCTTAACAATCTCTGTTCTTCACCCATTTCAGAGATGTCCATGATGTATGTAGGTTTCTTAGGAGTCTTTCAACTTCGAATTTAACGGAGAATCTCAGATTGAGGGTTCTCCGCCAAACATACAACTCGAGAGAGTTTGTGCATAAACTGTCTATTTAAGAACTTTCCTTTCCTTTTATACTGTTGTATATGCATAAAAATAACAACAAAATTAATAAATGACTGATAAATAAATGAAAATAAATGAAAACTCAAAGCACGCCCAAATTTGACAAAAAGACAAAAGAGTGGCGAGATTTATTCAAATAACTAGAAGGCAAAGAATAAAAACTCGGAAAAATAAAAAATAAAAATTTTTCTTTATAAAAGCGAGTTTTCTATACAAAACTGCTGTAGACATTTAATCAAGCACTTGGAATGCAAAGTGCAGGTTTAAAGCAAAAATTAAAATAAAAATCAAATCTACAAAATAGAAAAACTTAGGTCTATCTATTTTAGAACAAACTTCCCCGGCAACGGCGCCAAAAACTTGTTGTTGCTCCAAGTGTGCCATAATTGTGTGCATTATGAATCAAAAATTAAAGAATTAAAGAATGCTAGGTTATATGGATGTTAACTTATGAAAGGGATATCAAGACATTGGGAATAACAACGGCTGCCAAGATCGGGGCCAATTGTAGCAAGTTTTAAAAGTAAGTATTTCAAGATCGTCCACGAGAGAATTTGTCTAAGCGAGAGATAAACCTCGGATCGTGCTACGGATCGGCTCTATAATATCTAAAAAAAGAATAGATAAAGAGAGTGTTGGATTGTGTCACATTTAACTATAAGCAAATAAAGAAAAAGAACTAACTACATGATCGAGATCCGAGTTGGGGAGATGTTTAAAATAAGACAAATCACGAAATAATAGCTTCATGTACTTTAGCCTCGAATTTTAATGGAGAATCGTAGTTCAGCGAAGCGATTCAATCTTCATCGGCTACGGCCGCAGATGTAAGAGAAATAAATCGAATTAAGGAATAGGTTTAGACTTATGGGCATGATCATCACTTAAATGGTCACGGATCATCGACTAGTTGTGGCCTATTCTTTAGTTGAACATGAACATCCTTTGTAAATCTTTGCTAGAATTAGGTTACCAGCTAATTACTTGCGAGTGATGAATTAAGGGAAGTTGCATGCGGATGAGTGAATCTAAAGAAGTCTAATGCACTAAGGTGAACATTGGAACCCTCGACATGACTCCAATGGAAGACACAAATTGACAACCTTTTAAAATCCAAAATTACAATTCTGAGCCACGGCTTCTTAGAGCCCTCGGACTTCTGATCTTGAATCCGAACTTGGAAGTACAAATCACTCACAATGGCTCTCAAGGTAAACTACAAGAAGGGATTACTGGGGGTTCGGATAAGCTATCGGAGGAATGAGGAAGCAGAGATGAAAACTCTAAAATCTGGATACCCAAATTGGGCAAATGGTTAGTCTATTTATAGTTTTCCCTAAGTCCGGCTCGGATGTGTATCAACCAATCAATTGGATAGATCTGTATCAACCAATAGGAATTGAGCACAAGGATCGGATCTATTTTGTGTCAGGCTTGATGCTGGTTCGATTAATCGGTGAAAAAGGCATCAATTTATGCATTTTGAAAGTTTGCTAGAGTTTCTAGAAGTTCCAAGTTATTCCCTCTCTAGGTGCTCACGTGGGGTGGAATATTCCTTCGCTTTATGCTTAGAATCTTAGGAATGTCTCGGGCTTTTCAATGCATTGGGCGCGCGTCTGATTCTTGGAATTGCCCTTGTTAAAGCTGCGAATCTCGAATACCTTTTCGCGAGTTCGAGGCCTTTTCGTAAAGTTCAATGACTTGAGCTCTGTTAGCAAAGTTCAATCTTCTTTTAGAGTGTTTTCTTCTTTTCGCAAAGTTCAAGGTTCTTTGCGAATAGTAGAAGTTCTTTGCGAATTGAACTCTAGGCTCCCATTCTTCTTTGCGAATAGTAGAAGTTCTTTGCGAATTGAACTCTAGGCTCCCATTCTTCTTTGCGAATAGTAGAAGTTCTTTGCGAATGGCTCTCTCTCTTGCTTCAGGTCTTTGTCTGCTCTTTTAGACCCTCTTTAGCCATTGCTGAGGCTGTTTCTTCACTCCTTCTTTAAACTTGACATGAGCTGTCAGCTTTTTGATCTTTTTGGGATGCTTTTCGGATTTGGACCTGTCTGATTGGTTAGCTGTAAAATGCACACTAAAGCACTTATTTAGTCTTCTCAAGGGTCTTTCAAGGCTCATGTTTAGGGGTGAAAAATGGTATTTTTCACTACTTAACACTCCCCACGGAGACACGCTCGGTCTGACAAACCCCTTGTCCATGAGCTCTTGTAGTTGCTCTTTCAACTCCTTCAACTCAGCAGGAGCCATTCTATATGGTGCTTTTGAAACAGGCTCCGTTCCCGGTGCTAAGTCAATGGCGAATTCTACTTCTCTCTGGAGGTAATCCAGGCAACTCTTCTGAAAAGACATCGGCGAAGTCTCGCACAACTGCTATCTCAGAGATGACGTTCTTTTCTTCCTTGTCCTCCTTTAAGAAAGCCAAGTATCCACTGCAACCCTTCCTGATCATTCGCCGCCTCATCACGAGATCAGTGGCATATGTGATGACCTCACTCCTTGAAATCGAAATGATCTTCTTGTGTTGGGTCTGAAGATGACAACCTTGTTCTTGCAATCGACCATTGCACAATGCTGCGCTAACCAGTCCATGCCAAGGATCACATCAAACCCTTGCATGTCTAGCAGTATCAACTTTGCCTCCAATTCATGCACATCCAGGTCTCGAATTGCTACGATGATGGATTTGCAAGCTAGCTCCGTGTCTACTAACTCTCCAGTCAGAATAGACACAGATAGGACAAAATCCAATGCCTCTGGAATAATCTTCATCCTTTTGGCAAATCGTGGAGTGACGAATGAGTGGGTAGACCCTGGGTCTATCAACACTCTAGCGTCATATCCAACGAAGTATCCTTTCTCATATACAGTTAGCGTACCTATAGTATACATACATACATACAATAATTTACATATCAATTTACACCCCTAATTCACAGATAAATTCAGTGTTTAGAAAATAATCTACACTATTTCCTAATGAATGCACCTTCTCTATCTAAAATTTTCAGGGAATTGACAACTCTTTATTTAAATGAAAATCTCACCTTGGATGACGTCATGCACGTTCCCTGCTTCCTGAGCAGTGACTACATAGGCTCTTCCATGAATGACCGGCTTTCGTGCTTAAATGGGTCGTGGCGCTGAAACTGAAGCTGTCTTCCCTTTATCAACCTCGGGGCAATCCTTGATCAAGTGGCCCACCTTGCCACATCGGAAATAACCCCTGGTTCCCACTCTGCAATCCACAGTCCTATGAGGCTTGCCACACTTGGCACAAGTCTCTCGAGGTGCGAAAGAAATTGTACGAGAACCCTGTGTGACGGTAGCGTCAGTAGACATGGCAGGGCTCTCATAGCGTAAAGGTCTCCCCGACGTAAGTAGTGGAAATCTCTGTTGGTTGTGCTGCTGCGTCGGTCTTCCGAAACCCCCTTGGAACTGTGGTCTCTGATTTTGGGCCACGAACCTCGTCTTTTTATTCACCGGTTCATAGTTCCCCATTCTTCCTTGATCTGTGTTTCCCCTTTGTTGTTCTCTCTGCCTATATCTGTTATTATTCTCCTCTTCCACAACTAGTGCCTTGCTCATGGCCTCTTCATAGGTCCTCAGCTGAAATGGAGCTACTCCTCCCCTAACCTCAGGCTTCAAGCCTTACTGAAACCTCTTTTCCTTCATCACGTCGGTGGCAAATCAGAGTAAATGGGTCGTAGAAACTCCACTCCATACTCTCTCACGCTCATCCTCCCTTGCACTAATTGTAGAAACTGAATCTCCATTTGGTTTCTTACCACCTCTGAAAAATACTGTTTGTTGAACTCCTCAACAAACTCCTCCCAAGTCCACGGCAACTCTAGGGTCTCCTGAGCCCTATTCCGTATCACGGACTTCCACCAAGGCCCAGCCTCCCCATCTAGCATGTAGGTTTCTCATCTAACACTCTCATCCTCCGTGCATGTTAGCACGCTGAACACCTTCTCTATTTCTATTAGCCAATTCTCTGCTGCCATCGTGTCTGTCTGCCTAGAAAACGTAGGAGGTCTCATCCTCCTAAACTCAGTGAAAGATGAAACTACGGGCGGTGCAGGACCTACTGGTGGTGTAGGTGGCTGCTGCTCTCTTGCTGCATGAGCTGCAAAGGATGCGGCTTGTTGTGCCATGGCAGCTGTCATGGTCTCCATGGTGTGCATCATCCTTTGGCGCTCCTCTCTATCCCCCTGTCTTTCTCTCACCCTCTCCTATTCTCTCTGATCTCGATCCTCATCCTCTTGTTGTCTACTACTGCTGCCCCTAGGGCCTAACTCCCTCCCAAGGGTACTCGATTGGTAGGAGAGATGCAACCATCTCCACTACGTAAACTTCTCTGTTGGCCTCCTCTCGGTCGGCCTCTTCCCCTAGATGACATTGGCGGCTGTATTTGAAACTAAAGTTTCATTAGCAGAAGTCCCTATGTTCTGATAAAAAGAATGATTGTCAGAATTGCTAAAAGAAATGGCTCTAATACCAACTGGGACAGCCCGATTTTTGGCACCCCGAAACCCGTGCCATCAGCAAGATCATCTTGACTGTGCCCCTTGACTAAGCACGGAACACTGGTATATCAAGCAACAATAATGAACTAAAAATAATAACTAGAATTGCGGAGTAAATATCATTTTAAAAACCTCTCAAAAGACAGTTCTGCCTTCATGCCCCTGCATGAATGGAGAACCGATCCGAACCATCGATGATTGCCAATCATCACAGATGGTTCGCCCCAAAAGAATAATCCCATAATTTAATTACATTGTTTAACAAAAACAAGGCTTGACATACCAAGCCATACCAAATAAGCTCACAAAACTCTCAAAGATGCACAACGGAGTCCTCTAGAAGAAGTCCTCAGGAGGTGGCTCCAACTTGTCACCAGGCGCAAGGTCCGACTCACTAGGGTCAACGTCCCCTGAAGCCTCAGCAGCTGCTAATAGTGGACCTGCGACGTATAGTCTGAGAGGTAAGCTACATCCTAGCTCAATAGGGAACAAACACAGTAAACATATAGATTAAAACCTCACATATATTCCATGATATTCTAAGCATGATGTAACTATGCAGATATTGAGAAAAACAGTTGAAAAGCTAGCAATTTATGATCACATTTTACTAGTAGTTTATACATGTCTTTTAATTACTCATGAATGATACTGACTAGGCCTAAAGCAAAACTTAACCTTTCAACTTAAGTAATCCCCAAGCAATATAGCATCGAACCCCGATGAGATACCCTTCATCGTCATCTATATAGACAGCTTTAAACGTATTCCCTGGGAATACAATTAGTACCCAAGCCCCTTTCCCTTGGGGATTGCTGGCGGGGTTTCAAACATATCACAACATCCCTGGGATGTCCTTATTGTGTACGGATATGCCTCCGCACTGGCCTACGGTTTCGCCGCCATATCGGTCACGGATATCCTGCCGCGTCAATCGTGGGTATCCCGCCACATCAGTGGGGTATCCTATCAAACCTCAAATAACAAAAATATTAGGTGCTTTACATATAGTTATTCACCGTGTAAGTGTGGTATCTTATATCAATTAGGCCTTATCAGACATTATTCAATCTTAGATACATCCCTGGGATGTATCTATTCACTTGCATCACACCTGATGCTCTTATTACTTCACTTCGTCATCCCTTGGGGATGGCTCATTATTAGATGCTCTTATTGATGTCACTCACACACACT
Source organism: Chloranthus sessilifolius (assembly GCA_021018995.1). NCBI lineage: Eukaryota > Viridiplantae > Streptophyta > Magnoliopsida > Chloranthales > Chloranthaceae > Chloranthus > Chloranthus sessilifolius. The sequence goes on along the minus strand of CM037585.1, from coordinate 92,503,997 downwards.
TTTCACAAAACTTTAAGCAATAAAATAGTTTTCAATTTGATTCTATATCACTACATACATGCTCTCGCAAATTAAAGTACATATTCAAGGTGTTCCCTACCTTAAGTCTCTGATAAATCACGCATCAAGGTCCCACGTGGCTCCTTGTCCCCATGATCATACGTACCACCTATGGTACAATATAACACATGTAACACATCATTAAAGATGCAATAAGGAAGGTCCAAGACCCTCCGAGAATCTTGAAGTCAAACTAAAAAGTCAACAAAAATTAAGTCAGTCGATTAATCAAACTCCAAAGTCGATTAATCGATTCCCAAAATCGATTAATTGAGATTCCAAATCAATTAATCGATTCTCAAAATCGATTAATTGAGATTCCCAATCGATTAATCGATTCCAAATCGATTAATCGAAATTCTCAACTCTTTCAGTTCGATTCTCAATTCGAGTAATCGAATTCCCAAAATTGATTAATCGATCCCAAATCGATTAATCGAAATCCGAAATCGATTAATCGAAATCTCAATTCGATTAGTCGATTTCCCCAAACCACTTTCCTCCAGCCACTGGAGGCTCCCAGTCGATTAATCGACATCTAAATCGATTAATCAAAATCCAAAGTCGATTAATCGAATCTCAGTTCGATTAATCGAATTCGGGTTTCTTTGACTTTTCAACTTCTTGGCGAAAATCGATTAATCGAAACCCAATTTCGATTAATCGATTTGGCCAGATTCAGGCCCCCTTTGGGCTGTTCTTCCAAATCTTTTGCCATCTAATTTCTTTCTTTTTCTAAGCCTTTATCCTATGGTTTAAACCATTCCTAACTACAATTAAGCTCCCATAACTTATTCATTTAATTCACAAAGATTTTACCTTCAATCAATCTCAAATTGATTGGATCTAGTGGTTGGAAAGGCTAGGGTTCCAGCTTTTGGCTCTAAAGGAATCCCTCGCTTCGAATCCGGCCTTAAATGCTCGAATCCCCCTTCCAATCAGCTGCAATAACTCCTCTCTTTACTCCTCTCTCTCTCTCTCTCTCTCTCTCTCTCTCTCTCTCTCTCCTTAACTCTTCTTCAACAACCAAACAATTGATTTTAGGGTTATTAAACCCTTTTATACTCCTTTTCCATGTGTTGAGCACATACACCCTATATAAGTGTATGCGACTCCTGATTCCGAATTACATTCCACACACTTTTTCTATTCACACATCACATCCATTCATCACACCCCACATCAAATAGTGAACTCCTACTTGGTCAAACCTATGACCAGTCGGGCACAGATCCCGAGGTCACTGTTTAACGCAAAATTTTTGGGATATTACAATCAATGAGACCTATAATCTTTGAGCACATTCACAAACTACAAATGAGAGACCCTGAGTTGATAAAGATTCGCCAAGATGTGATTGAAGGCATAAAACCATAGTTCTCAGTAAAAGAAGATGGCTCCTTATTGTTCAAGGGTCATCTTTGTATTCCAGATGATGCCGATCTGCGGCAAACTATCCTTGATGAAGCACACAAGTCAAAATATGCTATCCACCTTGCTAGCACTAAAATGTATCAAGACTTGAGGAAGAATTACTGGTGGAGAGGTTTGAAGTAAGACGTGGCCAAGTACGTGTCATGGTGTTTGACCTGTCTGCAGGTGAAGGTCGATCATAGACACCCTGCTGGGTTATTACAGCCTCTACCCATACCAGAGTGGAAATGGGAGTCAATCTCTATAGACTTCATCGTTCAACTACCGCGTACAGCTAAAAGATACAATGCCATTTGGATAGTTGTAGGCCGATTGACCAAGTCAGCACACTTCTTGCCTTACAACATGATGTACACGGCAGGAAGACTTGCAGAGTTGTATATGAAGGAGATCGTGCGACTACACGGGATTCCAAGCAGCATTGTTTCTGATCATGATCCATTATACACTTCAAAGTTTTAGAAGAAGATCAGGAAGGCATGGGAACACAATTGGACTTCAGTTCGGCATTCCATCCACAAACCGATGGGCAAACTTAACGGGTAAATCAAGTCATAGAAGATATGCTTAGAGCGTGTATGCTTGAACTATAGGGATCATGGGATCAACATCTACCGTTGATTAAATTTGCATATAATAATAGCTATCAGACGAGCATTGGCATGGCACCGTATGAAGCTCTCTATGGACGGCGGTGTAGATCGCCTATCAATTGGGAAGAGACAGGCGAGAAATTTGTTTTGGCACCAGAATTACTTAAAGATAATGCCACTTATGTTCATATGAACAGGGAGGCTCAAAGCAGCTCAGAGCAGACAGAAAAGCTACGCCGATATCAAGAGGATGAGTGTAGACTACACCGTGGGTGAACATGTATTTGTGAAAGTGTCGCCTATGAAAGGCATTATGAGGTTTGGAAAGAGAGGTAAGCTAAGTCCCCGCTATCTTGGATCCTTTGAGGTTTTGGGTCGAGTTGGGGAATTTGCTTATCGCATTGGGTTAACGCCGTTGTTTGATCAGGTACATAATGTCTTCCACGTGTTTATGCTTCGAAAGTACGTGAATGACCCTTCCCATATCTTGAGAGGCCAAACAATTGAGATGCATGAAGACATGAACATGATAGAGGAATCGACAGAAATATTGGATAGAAAGGAGCAAATACTATGCACCAAAGTGATTCCCTTAGTGCTTGTTCGATGGAAAAATCATCCGGCTGAAGAAGCAACGTGGGAGCATGAAACGGATGTCAAACAACAGTATCCTAGCCTAATTGAGGACACTAGTTAGTGCCCTACAAATGTTGTAACATATATAATATTTTGGTAGTGTAGGTACAGATTCTAATTTTAAATTGGATGGATGAGTTTTGCTAAATTTTAGGCATAGTTCATTTCAATCTTGATAGATTGATCATTCACCAATAATTTCTAATCGCCAGGGATAGGAAATTCGATGTTAGAAAGGGCCTAGAAGTTAGAAGTAACACAGGGTGAAAATATAAGATAAAATCAACAAGAAAAATGTTTATGGGCTCGCTTGAGCAATCACTTATGCTCGCTCGCGCGAGCCATATGAAAATATAGCACCAAATTTGTTCTGGACTCGCTCGAGTGAGGACTTATGACCGCTCGAGCAAGGGCAGCGGTATAAATAGGGGGCGCTCACTATTTTGCCCATTTCTTCACGCGAGAGGGAGTTGGGGCGCTGGGGTTTAGGGTTTTGCTTTGGGGGGTTCTTCTCTACGGACGATTTCAGGCCAGAATCAAACAATCTGATCCATTCAAAATGTGTCAAAGGGTGATTTCTATCCTAAATCTACCTTGTTTTCCTCGATTTTGGTTCTTTTGACCCTAATGGCTTCTACAAGCCCTAACCCACAACCTAGAAAGAAGGTGGAGATCCGAACATCATCTTCTCGCAACAAAGCGCCATAAGCACCACAACCACCACCTCCACCACCACCACTTCAAACAGAGGCACCGGTCCTATTGGATGATTGGTGGGGGGCCAAAGTCTTTGAAACTGAGTGGAAAATCCACCCCACTTGCTTTCGGGATCCTGCATCCACCAAATGGACTTCTGATTTTCTCACACAAAATCGTATGCGATCTTTATTAACACCTTTTGGGAATCGGTATTATTCACGGCTCATTAAATTATTTTATCAAACTCTTAAAAGCATTACTGATGAGGACATTCTCGTCGTTGAAATCGATAGAAGGTCATTTGAGTTTGGCGATGCCGACATTTCGCTCGCCATGAATTGCCCTCACACCTACACCCAAGAACCCAATTCACAACCATCTTTTGCCCAAGAAGTACCTTTCCAGACAATTGTCGCTGACATTACTGGCGATACCACTGCATCGGGACAATCTATCACTCAGTCCCAGTTACCGCCACATATGTGGCCTCTTGATATTTATTTTAAGAAGAATTTATACCCGGCGGGCCATGACCAAGAGCGTCGTGACGCATTTTTGAGGGCGTTGCACTCTGTTTTTCACAACAAGTGGTTTAGCGCACCTAGGATGGTTCTCAAGGGAATTATCCATGCTCTTAAATGAAACATGAAGGGTGTTATTCCGCCACCGATAAATCGCCTACTGTACGCCCGTCTTATTTCCCGCCTCTTTGACTTGCGCAACGAGAAAGAAGGATTTCACATGAGAGTGGACGAGCCCATCCTCACTGATAACATCGTCCCATTCCTAGGCCATAACCTAAGTAGAAACTTAAAAAGCCTCCAAAATAGTCTAAACAAGAAGCAGGATCGTCAGGTTGCCCGGCAAGCGGCACAACCACCACCAATTGGACCAACTACTCCCTCCGCTTCGTCTTCACAGCCCTTCCTTGCCACCGACAGCAACATGAAGCAGGAGATCCTCCTACAAGGGCAGGAGATTCGGTTACATCAGCGGTTTCAGGAGTCGCTCCTCATCGACCTCATGGGCCATGCATTTCCACAGACGTATCAGGAGCGCATCGGTGCTATGTGGGGTACTATCTTTGGTGCATCTAGCTCGGGTCCTGCTACTAGGGCGACTACAGCATGTGCCACTACCGCGGGGGAGGTCGGCGATGATGGTGATGACGATGATGATGACGATGACGATGACGATGACGATGATGAGGAGTATGAGCAGGGTGACAATTAGGTCACCATCTGTCATTTAAATTCTTTTTTGAAAATAGCAATGTAATATTTTTAAATGTTTTGATATGAATATTGGGATGCCGATTCATTAAACTATGGTGACATGGGTGTCACAGTTTTGATTAGTAAGTCATTGATCTCTTATGTGCATCATAACTTCAATCCAATATCCTTAGTGATGGTCATATTAGGAATGATTTAATGTACATAGACTTGGGTTATGTTGAGTGCATCAACTTGTGATACAAATTTTGTGAATATGTATAGTTTTATTTTGCAGGTGATCGGGGATGTGTGTAATCATACCCGAATGTGTGGATGTGTGTAGTTTTCTTATGCAGGTACTTGTGAAAATGTGTAGTCCAAATTGACTACTATTGAGTTCAATGCAATGTGTTTATTGTCTCTCGTGACAGGTTGATTTGAAATAGGTATTATATTCACGGTGATAATACCTGCTAAATTCATTGTTACAATTTCACGTGAGTTGAAGTAGGTATCATATCGAGTGCGATAATAGCCGTGTATTGGTGGTAATACATCTCTTTGAGTTCGAATGTGTGTGGTTAATTAGAATGGGTATTTCTCAGTTGTTATGAAGCAATATGATTTATGTTCTCCGCAATGCTGAAGTGATTATGGATCACTTTTACCCAAATACTTAATTAGGTGATTCGACTAAATGGGTAGTTGTTCGGTTACCCTATTACTTGTATGTAGTTTTGTTTTGAATACCCCCTTGGCAATTTTCGAGGACGAAATTTTATAAGGTGTAGTAAATGTAACATCCATGATTTTTGTGTGTAGGTCATGTGTGCCATGAATAGTGCTATGGCGTTTGTGGTGCACAAAAAAATAAAAATCTATGTATATACTCTTAGGTGTATATGTTTGGAAAGTAGGCCAAGTGGATGCAAAACACTTAGGAGGTATGTGTGTGGTTAGCACACTAGTTAAAGTATGTGAAAGAAAGGGGAGGAGTCTCCCATACTTGTCTTGTTGAGCTTAGAAAGAGAGAGAGAGAGAGAGATAGGAAGAAAAAAAGAAAAAGAAAAAGAGTTTTATTAAAAGAAAACTAGAAATAGGAAGATCCTTGAGAAGGTGAGATTCACCTTAGGGAATTCTAATATATGGGATGAAGATGATGGGGAGGAGAGTGAAGAAGATTCCTTAGTTTGGAGAGCTTGTGGATGATCAAGAAGTGGTTTGGAAGAAGGGTTTTGAAACTCTCTTTTGTATGATTGATCTTGCATCGGATCTAGAAGAGATTCGATTGATCTAAGGTATGTCTAATGCTTATATGTGTTTTAAATAAGGTGTTAATGGTTAGTTGAATCATTTTGACGTTTAAATAGAGTATTAAATGAGGTAGGAGGTAGTTCTTAAAATGATCGAGCAATTATTGTCATTGCTCCTCGCTCGAGCGGTTAAAATAGCTCGCTCAAGCGAGAAAGGACAAATTATATAAAGGGAAAATGTTTTGGCCTCGCTCGAGTGAGAAACTTTGTGAAGAGGAAGATCGCTCGAGCGAGGCTCGCGTGAAGTCAAAAGGCATCGTTTATAATCACTCGCGCGATAGTATGAACAATGCTCGCTCACTCTAGGTACTACATAGAATTTTACTTTATTTTTATTGTTCTTGGGAGCTATAGTTCCCAAGATTCTTAGAGACTTTTCTGAGAGTATATTTGGCACATGCAATGTAGGTTTGGCGCATATTAGATGCGTTTGATTCCCTAGGGGAGGGCGATGCGTTAAATGATGGCTTTGCTTCAAGGTAGGGAACACCTTGGACATGTACTTTAGTTACAAGATCATGTATGTAGTGGTATAGTAAAGAGTAATTATGCATTAAAAATATAAATTCTAAGTGTAGGTGTGTATGTGAACACCAAGTAAAGTAGATATGTATGACGTCCCCAGGGGATGTGAATATGATAAAGGCATCTGTGTGATGCATTGACTTGGACATCCCAGGGATGTATGTGATCATATAAAGCAAAGAGAAAATGAATGATAAGGCCTAATTTACTATATTTAACACAATCACACGGTGAATAACTATATATAGTGCACTTGATATTTAAAGTTTGGAGAATACCCCACCGACGTGACGGTATACCCACAACTGACGCGACAGAATATCCGTGACCGGTACGACGGCCAATTCGTATACCAGTTGGACATCCCAGGGATGTCGGTGCTTATGTATGAGATGTAAATCTCATCGCTTAAGAGAAAAGGGACCTGGGTAGCATTAAAAGAGAATAGAAAAATATATGATTAGACGACGATGGTGGGTATTCCATCGGGTGCTCGACGCTATAGTAAGTTGGAGAATATTTAAGCTATGATTTAAGTCTTTAGGCCGAATCATTATGGAAAATGAATAGGTTGAGAACTAATGAAACAAGTAAAGAAATAGTGACATCCAAATGCATCTTTTCAGTTATTTAAACTGTTTTATTTTCCAAGAAATCTTATTGACACATCATATTGTTGAATATCATGGAATACATATGAGAGACTAATTTATATGTGCAATCCTGTTTGTTTCCTTATTGAGCTATGATGTAGCTCACTCCTTTAGACTATACGTCGTAGGTCCCATACTTGCGACTGCTGCTACTTCTGGAGATGTCGATCCAGGATATTCGAATTACGTACCTGGGGAGGATCAGGAGCCCCCTCCGGAGGACTTCTTCTAGGAGATTTTTTGCACGTATTTTGATTAGTCTTGTGAGAGTACCTGGCGGCTTGGTATGTCAAGCTAAATATTTTGAAAATGTAATTAAACGAATTATATGCATATTCTTTTGGCGAACCATCTGAGGTGACCTTACTTTATCACCGATGGTTCGGGTCGGTTCTTCTGTTCATGCAGTGGCATGGGATTTGAACCGTCTTTTGGGACCTTATTAGAATAGTATATCATTAATGCATAGGAGATTTAGTTAAGTTATACTTTCGATGTACGTGCTTTGCTTTATAGTTGTGTAGCTATACCGAGTGTTCTGCCTAAGTACTTGGGGCACGGCCCTGAGGGTCGTGCTGATGGCACAGGTTTCAGGGTCCTGAAATCCAGGCTGTCACACCACGCTTTACAAAAGTTGAAATTGTTGAGTTCTGATCAAGGATAACTACCATGATGGAGGGTACGGATATGAAAGATTTAGCACTTTTAAAAATTGTAACAACCATGTGATGATTAAGCTAGTTAGTATATAAAATTAGTTTAGATTTTAACCTTTTATTTTTTTTTTATTTTGAAAATTTTGAAATAACCAAAAAAATTTGAAGATTGTAGGTAACTTCACTGAAAATCTTCAGGAGACTACAACTCCTCCACGAGGGATCACCTAGCGATTTAAAGGCTTGTTGCATCTGCCAAATGCAATCGTACTCCCTACGAAAGTGGCATTTAAAATTTAGATTAGTATTTCTTTCCTTGTTGCTAGGGACTAACAAAGCTTAAGTTTGAGGGTATGATCAGTCACATAATTTATCAATTTATCACCCTTAACTTAGTGATGCTAGACCTTAGTTTGCTACTAACAAGTTATTGATGTGCAGATACTAAGAAAAATTAGTAAAAGAGACCTAAAGTCTTAATATTTATCAAAATAAACTTAAAAAGTAATAAAAAGAACGATTGAATGTGAAAAACTATTCGGCATATGTTGAAAGCTAAGAAATCGCACTTTACAATTAAGTGAAGTTAAAGAAGAAGTAAGAAATCATAATTTATGATTCTTCAAAAGACGTTCAGAAAGAAAGGCGATACAAGATAAAAGGAGAATACAATCAATTATAGTAAAGAAGAATCATTCAGAGAGAAAGCTGTGTCGAAAAGAGGAAATCGTGATTTATGATTTTACAAAAATAAAGCTCTCTATTGCTGCTGATCACGTGAAAGTCTACACAGCCATGCACCAAATTAGAAAAAGTCTTGAATTAGAAGATTGGTGAATCACAAATCTGAGAAGATTAATGAAGATGAACTCTTAAATATCTCGGTTGCTAGAATTAAGGAAAACAATCAAGAAGCATCAACTATTGAAAGCAAGAAAGAATAAAATTAGGAATTATAGTTATATTAGGAATCTTTTGTTTTTAGTTGTTTCTTTTCTTAGAATTAGATCATTGTAAACCGACCCTTTATGATCTATAAATAAGAGGGTTTGATACAGGAATAATTATCAAAGAATTTTACAGCATCAATTGACAACTGAGGTCTGTGTCTTCTCCCAATCAAAGCAGTTTAGGATTTATAATGTAACATCGTCCACAGTTCTCTAAGGTCTTGCCTGACAACCAAGGCCGAAGAAGCTAAAAGACCAACCCTTTGGATGGTTCTACTTTTGCGTTTTGTTTAAATTTATTTTATTGTAATTTACTGCTTTATAAACATCTTCAAGTTTTGGTTTGAATTGTGACTCAATTGAGATTTGCATATTAATGTAATGGTTTTTATTTTTCATCTTCAATTTTTTAGACTTTGATTGATGCCCAAATTTCTGGTAGATTATTGATTAGATTAAATCTGTATTGATAGGATTCTAATTTTGATTGACGACTAATTCTAGGAAACTTGATATATGGTATAACAGTATTTTAATTTCATAAATATCTGAGAACGGAAGGAGACTGATTGACGACCAGAATCTAGAAGTTTGAAGATTAGGATTTATTTTTCTATAAATTAGTTTAAGAAAATCATTCTTTTATTCATATTTCTCCAGTAGTTTAGAACCTTAAGGATAAATATAAATTTTTAAAAGTGAAATAAAATATAGATAAAGCACTTCCTCGTGGGAACGATCCTATACTAGTGCTATAAGTTTCATTATGCACTTGCAATATATTAAGACTTAATTAGATACATATAGTAAGCCGATCAATGTACCCTCAAGCTTTTTAAAGCATCTCCCAAACCCTTAAGAATCATCCCAAAAACCCTTAGGAATCATCCTAAATCCTTAGGAATTATCTCGAACCCTTAGGAATCAACCCTAGCCTTCCATGACCCTTTAAAAACATTCCCGGTCCCAGTTCGAACACCCTTGAGTTTATATAGACCTCTACTAGAATCGAGGCTTATACCATTGGAAAAAGGATGTTCCCAGCTTTCCAACGAACTAAGAATTGCCATAATCCGAGTTGTATATAAAAAGTTATTACGATTTGAAAATTATGCAGAAATGTAGGAGAATACACTACCATGTATATTATACACGCTAGGCAAAATTAACTTCTTCCTTCATAATTGAGCTCCAGAACGGGTCCCAAACTTTCATATTTTCTCAGGGCACATTGTTCCCAAGCTTAGTATGCATAATATACATGCTAGGCTTAGGAATAGTATTTTTGGGAAAAATATTCAAATTTTGAATTTGGGGTTTGACTTGTTGACCACCCCAAAGTCCGGGGTGGGTTTCTTTAGGACTGTTGTACCCCCATTAATCCTACTTGCAACCCTTTAGTCATTTAAAGCTTCACCCTATCATCTATCATTAAACCCATTTCTCACCTATCTAAGCTCCCAAAACTCTAGAAAACCTTAGATTCCTATTACCTAATTGCTAACCCAATTAGCAATTTTACCCTTCACTAATCCTCTCCTTTTCTATAAATAGAGAGCCCCCTTCACCCCATTGCTTAAGGGCTTAAAAATTTTCCAAAAAAGAGAAAATTCTAGAGACTTCCCTCTTTCCTTTTGAGCACTAAACCTCCAAAATTTCATAAATGAGTTCACCCTTCTAGATCCCATTTTCCATTACCAAACCCTTAGATTTGGCTAGAACTAGGCCTTAGACTTCTTCTCCAACCTTCTAGCTTCAAAGCCTTGGAGGTTCAAACCCATTCCTCAACCCATTTGCTATTGGAAGCTCACCGAAAGCTCATCAACGCGAAGGTCCATAGCGGTGCTACAAGGGCCCGAGATATCCGACTCTCCCCTCTATTCCTCTACCTTCTTTGCTTTTCCTCTATCTTAGAATTTGAGTCCTTATGCCATCAAAATTTTGGTGATTACACAGGACTTAAATAGGATTGGAGTGCCTTCGGGTTAGAGGAAGTGTCGTTTATTTTGTTTCTTTTTTTATCATTTGACCATAAGTAAAGACAGCTTACGAAAGAATTGATCGGATGCCTAACACCTTCTCGATCGATAACTGAAGCCCCTTCCCAAGAGCCTTTGGCAAAGACCGATAAATCAAGGTCATATTTTGTATTTCAGTGCTTACATATTGATTTTTGAGGTATCCCGAGTCACCAAAAGCTCCAGGTGGTGACTCAATCATTTTTTAAAGAGTGTGCATCATCGCGACGGACCCGCAAGGTTCACAGTTGCACAGATATCAACTATCTATACAGTCGTTATCGACTATATATACAATCGTTATCAACTATATAGACAGTCGTTCTTGTTTGGATGGTCATTTCTGCTGTTTAGAGTTATTGAGAGTTTTTATATTATGCTAAAAAAAATAGTAGCAAATTTACATTATGTATGCTCAAAAAAAATTATCAATTCACATGAATTTACATTACAATGTGAAAGAGTTCATATGCTCAAAACTATGGTGAATTTTTACTACGGTCCTCCACAGTTTCTTCCCCTCAATTGTGGGTATATGTACCCAGGGTATGGCCGATTTTCACCCTGAACCTACTCATTTCTTTTTTATGAGAAGTCGAAGTTCTTCCCCGTCAAGAAGTACTCCACATACTTCAGCACAAACACCCCACGGTCCCACGAATTGCTCTGTCAGGGAATGGATTTGATCCAATAGCCCGTACTTGACCAATGATAGGACTTAACATTCAGTGCAGTAGAGCCTCTGTATAAATATAAAAGCGCAGGAAGGTAATGTGTTTGTTTCAAAATAGTGGAATGTCAAATAAGATAAACAAACAATAAAAATTTGTAAGTTTGGATGAATTCGTATTATATATACTTACTAGCGCTGTCAATTACTCCAGATATTTATCCTTAGAGGGCCTATCAAAAATAGGGTCGACGACCATTTTCAATCATTTGGCAACCTTCATGATCGCAAGCGCCCAGTGTAATGGTTGTTGAAAATGAATTGGGACAAATATCTGGAAAGAAGAATATAATGTTAGAGACTACGATTTGAAAAATTTTAAAGTTGTTGGTAGCAATCGTAACATACCGTGGTACAATCGTGAGCCCACAGAATCCACAACCGATTGAAGAAGAAATTTTGTAGGAGCTTTCTGCCTTGGTTCGCTATAAGCTTATGGGTAGAGCACTATTCGATTTGTATCTCAAATGATTTTTCGTATAATTTTTCAAAAAGAATAAATTTGTTGAAATCCCTCAACTCTAACCCCATGTAGGTCAAAATTGTGGGGCCCATAAAGAAGCATTTCTCCTTTTCGACAGGATAACTAGGGTCATCAATGACTTCCAAGAGTCTTACATAGGCTGCCATTATCTGAAAACAATACAAATACAATGTTCAGCAAATAAATGACTGTATAAAGAGGCGATATTGATTTCATACGGAGTCATTATCGACTATCTAATGAGTCATCTTTGACTCTTTATACAATCGATATCGACTCCGTATGAAATCGATATTGCTTCTTTATACAGTTGATACCGACTGTATAAAGGGTCGTCAAGGACTACATAGACAATCGACCATGACTTTATATAGAGTCAATGATGACTCTTTACAGAGTCGTTTGACTGGCTACAGAGTTGTTGACAATTGTCTATTCGGTACTTACAGTATCATAAATGAGAGACTTCATGTATGAACAACCCAACTAAATATATGAGTTCTAAGGTTACTTTACTTACAATATTGTCCAGGTATGTCGTGCCTGTCAAACATCTGAAAGACTATACTAGGAGCGTATAATCACCGACGGTACTTATGTAGGTGCCGCATAAATAATGACCAACTTTGAAATTCAAAACTAAATAAACTACTAACTAACAATCATGAGAAAAATGACTTACTCGTCCTCAGAAACAGGCTTGTTTCCGAGGACCATCATATAGTTCTGCTTCTCTGTCTGCTCAATAGTAGCAAACGTGTCCTCAATGACCCTCTCCGTTACAGGCTTTTTCGTCATGACTCCCTTTAGATATGTCCTAGGCTTGACAGCAATATGTTTCGTGAGTTTCCCTTGCCGAGGTCTCAAGCGAGTGTTAATTTGTTGCTCAAGCACCCCCGTGAATTGAGAAGAGGGTTGCTCATCACCAACTAGACACTTATCGGCTAGAGCTTCGGGTTACTCGTCACCAGCTGCCACCTCCTCATACATGGGAGAAGTTGGACCCTTGTGGGCTTGAGACTCGAGCTGCTCGTCACCAGCTGTCGCCTCCCATGCATGGGAGGAGGCAGTCCCTTATCGGCGGACTTTTCGACGGAAGATGGGATATCAAAGGCTGTGCCAGGCACCTTTGATAGCAGCTTCGAAATAGCAGCATCCTGAATATCGAATGAAACATTATTAGAAAGTTTGCTTGAATTATATTCACTTATACAAACTTTGTTACAACACATACTTTAGGTGTCGCCTCCAAAAAATTTTCAAGGAGTTCTTTCAAAATCGTTCGGTCCTTTCTGATCAACTTGTTGAGGTGATTCATCGTCTGCAGCTCCACATCCCTTGAAGTGAGCCGCTCATCCAAGGAGTTGCATTGTGTCTCTAAGGAGCTGCAACATATCGCGAGGACCTTATTTTGTTACTCCAAATGGCTCTCTCTGGGTGAGTTTCAAGTTGTCGAGCACTAGACCGTAGATCCTCCTCAACGACGATTCATTAGAGGAGGTTGGTGCACTGACACCCTCTCCTTCATGGCCCCCCTTGTTCTCGGCCGCTCTACATTGATGGGGCCCTCTTCCGAGAACGATTATTTGCCTGACGTTGAGTGGACGTCAAATTCTTCCTCGTCAATATTGTCGATCGGAATATAATTTCTCTTCTTCAGCCACACATCAAATTCCATAGCTTTCTTGACTGCTTCATCAACCTCTTTCCTCTTCCCCCCAACAACCTTTTGATCTTGTATCTCGTACGACGGGTATCTCTAACTCAAAGGCAACAGGTTCGAGAGAAGCACAAACCTTTTTCAAAAAAAAAAAGGAAACACCCAAAATATCATAATACTAAATCGATAATAGAATATATTGAATATATGCGCAAGGTATTGATTCTTTAAGAGGTCGTTATTGACTAATTTGAGGTCGTTATCGACTCTTTTAGAGGTCGTGTGTCGACTCTTTAAGAAATCAGTATCGACTCCTTAAGCAGTCAGTACCCTTATTCAATCGGCATTAGAACTCTTTATAGTCCTTAGCTTTATAAATTTTACATATCAAATAGACATTATATCTTATTGTTCAACATCTTCCCGAGTGTGTTGCCTTTTATCCTCGATTGTGCCTTCTTTGCTAATTTCAACAATTGTGGGAAAGGGCCCTTAAGGGACGTCCGTTCAGGCGAGATTTCTGACAGCATCTCATATGTCCATCATTCAAGTACACATATGCATCCATGTGTTGTACGACTTAAAGGCTTTATCTATGTCAACAGCCTTTCTATTCGTCACGCCCTTCATTATATATTCGAGCAAGTCACGGTACACGTGGAAACCCTACGGAGTTCGATTGAAGTTCTCGACGTCATCGATGAGGTCAACGTAGTCTTTCGCCAGTTGATAGTGGAACTCGAGAAAAAGAAATGTACACAGCACAAATAGAAGAAACAACTTACGAAGTCGTCATCACTTTCCGCCCTCCTAATTGCACTGTCTATATGAGACCGGAGAATTTTCGCAATAAGCTGTCCATGAAAATATTCGTAGTGAATGGTTTGTTCTTCCGGTAGTTTAACGGAGGGGGTATACTATTTGGGGCCAACCATGGCGAGGCCTAGTATTAATGCAATGTCTAATTTTCGAAGATAGACATCAGTCTTCCCGATTCGGAAGTGCTTTTTTTCAACTTAAAAAGTCAGCATCGCATCAACATCTCTAAGAAAGCCCACACCATTTGACATTTGAAATATTTCACCGAAAATTGATGCTCTCAGTAACTCCTTTTGCCTCAGCTAGCGTCATCGTAGAGCTTCCAAATACCAAAGGAGGAACATTTGGCAATAGCCCAATGTACTACCATCTTGATAGTTTGTTCAAATAAACTATAATAAAAAGGAAATGAGTGAGTCTCATACTAACATAGCTGGTGCATGAATGAACTATAATATATAATCAAGCTAAACTAACAATGTCGACTATATAAACAGTCGATATCGACTATATATAAAATCGATATCGACTATATACACAATCGATACCGATTGTTTAAAGGTGCAATATCAATCTGTTATTATAGGAAAAATAAAAAAAAATTAATTGAAAATATAGACCGTCGAAAGAAGAAGAAAAAATTCTATAACAATGAAAGATAATTTGATTTCTAACTTACAAATTTGGTAGCTTGAAGATTGAACCTTGTGAGCGTCACCAACTTCGAATTGACTCCGACTTCCACTACCTTCAAATGAAAAGTAAAAAGTAAAAAAGTAAAACAGTAATGATTTCGAATTATTGACTATTAATTATGATAGGGGTAATTTCAACATTTTATAAAGGCGTGCGTCGGCTAGGCTTGGAGCTGGTCGGTTTGATCAAAGATAAAAATATAGGGTCTTTGATGGAAAAAGTGTATCTCACAAGGTAAATCAGGTAAATCTCCCCTTGTTTTACCTAAAAGATATTTCATTAGTTAAAGGTTTAAAGGGATAGATTATACCAAAGAAATTTACGACGCCAATACATGGATACACCTTTTACGTCAGAGACCCTATATTTTCACCTTTACCCAAATCGACCAGCTTTTTGCCAAGCCATTTTCAGCTAGCACAAAATGTCTGAAATACCCCTTCTTACACTTATTTTCGTTCTACACGGTTTAAAATTTTAAATATTTGCACTTTTCTATATTTATGTGGTGTGAAACGGGATCTATGCCGTCTGATTTGAAGGCCACAATATAAAATCGATGGCACCAAAGATAGACACGAAAAAAAGGTGATATTGCCTCTTTAAAAAAAAAATAATAATAATAATTTAAAACAATCGATGGCGACTCTTAAAACAGTCGATGGTGATTCTTAAAACAATCGATGGCGACTCTTATCACAGTTTGGTACCGATTGTTTTAAGAGTCGCCATCGACTGTTTAGACAGTCGGTACCAACTGCGAAAACAGTCGCCATCGACTGTAAAAAAATAAAAAAAACTTGCATGACACATGATCTCTCTCTGATGATTCAATCCAGTCACGACTTTCATTCAAATTGTGTAGCAAGTAATGACTCCCGCGGTATCACAATGTAAAGATCAATACCGCTTCCTTCAAACACCGTCTATGCCGTCTGATTTGAAGGCTACAATGTAAAGATCAAATGTGCTAAAGATTGGCACAAAATATGTTCTCTAACATCTGTTTTTCACAGTCGACTATCAAATTTAATCATTGGCTCAACTAACGAATCGTCACCGATCAAATAATCAATCGTTATCACTCGACTAAACAATCGCCATCGATCGATTGGATAAATAATCTCCATCGATTGAATAAGCAATCGCCACCGATTGGATAAACAATCGCCATCGATCTGATAAAGAATCGTCTTCGCTCAGATAGATGAAAAGTATTTTAATATAAAATTATTGGTTTATTTCACATTGTATGTTGTAGTTGAGTTGGTTGGAGTATTTGGTTTGGATGGGAAAGACTTGGGTTCGATTCTTATTAGTGCTTATTTTGGTTCCGGAACCAAAATTTCATACGAGAATGCTGTTACCAATATTCGAACTCAAAATCGCCTGATTGAAAAAGACACAATTTACCATTGCTCTACACACTATGCTTGTGCTCTTTTATTAGTCTTTTTCTATATAGTGTTTAATAAATGTCGATTGCTTATCAGATCGTTGGCTCAGATCAATGGCGATTTCTTATTCAATCGATGGCAATTGTTTACCAAATCGATGACGATTGCTTATTCAATCGATGACGATTGCTTACCCGATCGATGATGATTGTTTAGTCGAGCAATAACAATTGATTATTTGATCGATGATGATTCGTTAGTTGAGCCAATGATTAAATTTGATAGTCAACTGTGAAAAAACAGATGTTAGAGAACATATTTTGTGCCAATCTTTGGCACATTTGATCCTTATATTGTAGCCTTCAAATCAGACGGCATAGATGGTGTTTGAAAGAAAGCGGTATTGATCTTTACATTGTGATACCGCGGGAGTCATTACTTGCTACACAATTTGAATGAAAGTCGTGACTGCATTGAATCATCAGAGAGAGATCATGTGTCATGCAAGTTTTTTTTATTTTTTTACAGTCGATGGCGACTGTTTTCGCAATCTGTACCGATTGCCTAAATAGTTGATGGCGACTCTTAAAACAATCGGTACCGACTGTGTTAAGAGTCGTCGTCGATTGTTTTAAGAATCGCCATCGACTGTTTTAAGAGTCGCCATCGATTGTCTTAAATTTTTTTTATTTTTTTTTTTTAAAGAGGCGATATCACCTTTTTTTCGTGTCTATCTTTGGTGCCATCGATTTTATATTGTGGCCTTCAAATCAGACGGCATAGATCCCATTTCACACTGCATAAATATAGAAAAGTGCAAATATTTAAAATTTTAAACCGTGTAGAACGAAAATAAGTGTAAGAAGGGGTATTTCGGACTTTTTGTGCTAGCTGAAAATGACTTGGCTAAAAGTTGGTCGGTTTGAGTAAAGGTGAAAATATAGGGTCTCTGACGTAAAAAGTATATCTGACAGGGTCAATCAGGTAAATTTCCCTTATACCAACTAATTGGGTGAATTTTATTCGTTAGCTCATAGTAGAAGAGTTACAAGGGAGAGCCGAGCCAGAGAAATCCATCGCAAAGATGACGATCACAGAGAACGGCGCACGCGCACACATCCTGGTGCGGGGCACATGATACCCCTCTTAGACCTCACCCACCGCCTCGTCTCCCGTGGCTTAACTATAACCATATTTGTTACACCAAAAAACCTCCAACTTGTCCACCCTTTACTCACCCATAACCCAACCATCCAAACTTTGGTCTTACCCTTCCCAAACAGCTCAGCTATACCCCCTGGCGTTGAAAACGTCAAGGACCTCCCTCCCAGCTCCTTCGGCGCCATGATGCACACCCTCGGCACACTTTATCAGCCCCTACTCCACTGGTTCCAAACCCACCCATCACCCCCAGTAGCTATCTTATCCAATTTCTTCCTCGGCTGGACTCACCACCTCGCCTGTCAGCTCGGCATACCACGTGTAGTCTTCTCGTGCTCGGCTGCCAATACATTAGCTGTAAACAGTTGGTATACATTAGCTGTAAACAGTTGGTGCTGGCACCGGATGTTGAACAAGGAAGATCCTGGAGATTCGAATTACCAAATTACTTTGAAGGAAATCCCGAATTCCCCGACCTATTCCTGGTACCAGATGCCTTCCTTCTGCCGTAGGTTTAAAAGTGGGGATCCTGCTTGGGAATTTATAAAAGATGGGCACCACGCTAATGTGGCGAGTTGGGGATTCGTTTTCAACTCGTACCACCCTTTGGAAGGTGTGCTTTTGGAGCATTCAAGTTGGTCTATGTGTGCTTCGGTAGTCAAGTTGAGCTAACACAGCATCAGATGGATGTTTTGGCGGAAGGGTTGGAGCAGAGCGGAGTCCCATTTGTTTGGCGTGTCAAAGAGGCTGTTAAGGGACAAGGGACGGAAGAAAACGGAGTGGTTCCTATTGATTTTGATGATCGGGTGGCTCCGAGAGGCCTCGTGATTCGGGGGTGGGCCTCTCAGGTGTCGATACTTAATCACCCATCTGTTAGAGTGTTTCTGAGTCACTGTGGGTGGAACTCGGTGTTGGAAGGGCTGGTTGGGGGTGTAAGTTTCCTGACGTGGCCAATGGGGGTCGACCAATTCATATACGCGAAGCTATTAGTAAAAGAGAAGGGGGTTGCTGTTAGGGTTTATGTAATGACCCTGATTTTTGTTAATGTTGAATCATTGACTTTTAATGAGAAGCTGAGATTAGAAAGAAGTATCCGGAGCTTATCACTACAGATACGTAATTTTCGATGACGAAAATATTATAAGGGGGAGAGAATGTAACAACCCGAATTTTTAGACTTTATTTTAACGGTGTTAGATGATGCACCACACTATGTACTATGCTAACGCTCCACATCGGAGTTGAAACCCACCATTTAAAATAGAAAAATTCAAATTTTTTCCATATCAAATTAGACTCATTGCGAAGTGCTCGTCGATATGATTCCAACGATATATAATTTGACGACTTCTGACAAGAATATAAAAAGTTATGCCCATTTTAACTGATCAAGCAAGTCAAATGATATAATTGTAATTTCGGGAGATAAACACCAATTACTTGGGTAGTTATACAAAGCACTGGAACGAAACCTTTTCTCAAGCTATCCAATTCTTATTTCGTGTAAAAATCTACTACTTTATTAAATCTTCAACGAAAAGTGTTAATTAGAGTTGACCTAAAATTTT
This sequence comes from Chloranthus sessilifolius, assembly GCA_021018995.1. NCBI lineage: Eukaryota > Viridiplantae > Streptophyta > Magnoliopsida > Chloranthales > Chloranthaceae > Chloranthus > Chloranthus sessilifolius. Next base: position 92,484,728 of record CM037585.1, on the reverse strand, counting down.
ATACCATTATAAATAAAACTTTAAAAACTCTCTACTCTCTATAATCAAAAGTCATTCTCTTTGAAGACTTAGACGAACCAATGCCCCGGGCATCGACCTTTTCAACCCGAGTCGCCGTTGATCTTCCGTTCACGCTTCAAGAGGTGGGTATCCATCAATTCATCTTATTTTTCTCAGATCCCGTTACGTAGGATGCATTTGATCGCGCATCGACAGGTTTAAAAATCTTATTTAAACTCAAATATCTTTTAAATTAATAGACCTATATGTTTAATATTATGCTTTCCCTTATAAGTTGTATATTCCGTAAGTTGGGTTTATATGTTATTTCTCTTTTCTTTTCAAGAATCTCTTTTGTTTGGGTCATTAATATTTTACATTTTATTAGGTCTGTATATTTAATATGTCTACTTCCTTTTAATTCTATATACTAATTAAACATGAATATCTTTAAGTATAATAGATTTGTATGTTTAGTATTTTATTTTTCTATTAAAATTGTGACAGCCCGAATTTCGACACTCCGAAATCCGTGCCATCAGCACGACCCTCTAGGCCGTGCCCTGGGTTTTTTATAATACATTGGTATATACAAGCCAAAACTGTAATTAGAGCGCACGCAGCTACTCTAAACAAGTTCTCATATAAAAAAATCATAGTATCGAAAAACAGTCCTTGTCCCATGCCAATTCATGGGCATAAGAACTTATCCAAAACTATTGGTGATAACTGTTCATCTTAGACGTTTTAATAAAAGAAACGGTATTTAAATACATTCGAAATGAAGAGGCTTGACATACCAAGCCTTACCTAATACTCTCAACTCACTCTCAAAGTATGCAGTGGGTTTCCTAGAAGAATTCCTCAAGAGGAGGTTCTGACTCTTCTGTAGGCAAGTAATCTGAATCCCCTGGATCTGCGTCTCCAAAAGTCTCTGCTGCCGCTAGTCCTGGACCTGCGACGTATAGTCTAAGGGGGGTGAGCTACATCCTAGCTCCGTAGGGAAACAAAAAGAACATATAGATTAACCTTCACACATGTCAGCAGTTTTAAAAGCATAAATTATCGAGTAACATTTATGGAAAACAGTTGAATGACTGGAATAAAAATAATGATTTCGACTGTCACTTTGCATGATTTTGTTTAATCTCCTTGCTGGTTTAGTTGTGAATTTGGCCTAAATCTCTTAAATCTTAACTTAAGTAGTCCCTGAGCAATATAGCATCGAGCTCCGATGGAATACCCGTCATCGTCGTCTAACTAGACAGTTGTTATATGTATTCCCTAGGATACTGTCCAAGCCCATTTCTCATAGGTGGCGGGGTCTATTCTTAAATCTACATCCCTGGGATGTGCTATGAATGTACGGATTGGCCGCCGTACCGGTCACGGATATCCTGCCGAGTCAGTCGTGGGTATCCCGCCACGTCGGTGGGGTATTCTAATTAAATCTTAAATAATAAAAATATCGAATGTGCTCTACATATAGTTATTCACCGTGATTGTGCTAATTATACTATATCAGGCCTCATCACATTACTTCCGTTTCACTGTTAGTTTTCATCTGCATCCCTGGGATGCCCCTGATTCCATTGTATCCATCAGATGTTTACCTTATAATTTTTCGTCCCCTAGGGACCTCAAGACTATCACGTTTGAAACTCACTCACACACCCTTTTTCATAATGATCATGCAGTACTTGACTATTTAATTAAATTACACTACACATATGAATTGACGGAATAATGCACATGTTTCAAGAGTATTCCCTACCTCGACGAATTTCAAAGCACGCCTTCTCGTAGAGGTTTACACTTCACGATCATGCGTCAAACCTATATTTCATGTATTTAGAATATGCTTAGAAAGGTTACTAGAATCATTAGAGTGTATAACCTCCATGTTTCTTGTACCCATAATTTCAAGAACTGAGTGGTGCCTCGCGTGAGCGAGCAAAATACCTCGCTCGGGCGATCACTAGACCTCGCTCGCGCGGTCACTTGACCTCGCTCGAGCGGTCACTTGACCTCGCTCGAGCGGTCACTTGGCCTCGCTCGAGCGGTTAAATCGTGGTCGCTCTAGCAGTTAAATTGAGCCGCCTGAAGCTTTACTAGGGACCTCGCTCGAGCGAGCTTCCCTCTAGTTTTGGGGACCGCTCGAGCGAGCCCAAAACTATATTTTTACTATTTATCCTCGCTCGAGCGAGCCCTTTAGACCACTCGAGCGAGGAGAGATGATTTTTGCTCCTCGATCTGATCAAGAACATTATTTCTCCCTTCATTCAAACATTAATGTCATTAAAATCATTCAACCAACATTCTTCCTATTATTTAAAACATTCCTAAGCATCTATCATGCCTTTAACATGCCTCCGACGATGAGTCTCGCGCAAGTTTGATTTAAGATTCGAAATTCTACTAGGCTAACAGGCCTCCAAGGTTCCTCCTCCAGCCTTTTCTGCAACTCATCCGCCGATTTAAGTCCCAACGAAACCCTAGTTCTTTACTAGGCTCTTCTTTTCTTTCTCTCTATTTCTCCTCTCTATTTAGGTTAGAATAGAGTTACGTAAGGGCTCTTCTCTCCTCTCTCTTTCACTTATATATTTATAAGTTAGGGAAATACTAGTGTGTTTTTCACATACACACATAGTGTCTACGGGTTCGTTTTGGTTTCCTTGTGAAACACATATACATGTATATAGTGCATGACGTGCACGTTTCCCAAAAAAAACTAGGGTTGTGACAATCACCCCAACTTATAAGATTTTCGGCCTCGAAAATCGACGATATTCGCGTAACCAGGTACTACTACTATTATCAGGCCAGGAATAGGCTAGCTTCCCACATCATCTAGTAATTGAACGGTTTGTCGCATTTCGCAACGACTTGCGTTGACCATGTCAATTTATTCCCATATAGTCGAAAAGGATCATGATATCTAGAATAATCATTCACAAAACTCATTCAATCGTTATGTTAATCATCCACAAAATTTGTGACAATCATGTCACGACAGTTTGTAAATACATTGACCAAGAACCACCTCACCACAAAATGTCTCAACAAAATATTACATATTATTTTTCAAAAATAATGTGACTATCTAGTCATCATCCTCCTCATAGTCGTCGTCGTCGTCATCGGAGCCATCATCATCGTCATAGTCCTCGTCATCCTCATCCTCGTCGACCACCCTGGTGGTCGTGGTACCCGCTGTGGCGCTCCTCATAGCAGGGCCGGAGCTAGACTCTCCAAAAATAGCATCTTTCATGGCACTGACGCGTTGCATGTATGACTGCGGGTAGGCCTGGCCCATGAGGTCGATAAGTAGTGCCTCCTGGAACCTCTGATGCAATCTGATCTCCCGCCCTTGCTGAAGGATCTCCCGCATCATGCCAGTGTCGGTAGTGGGTATGGGCTGTGGAACTGAGGTAGAGGGAGTGGTCGGTCCTGCCGGCGAGTGATGCGTGGTTTGTCGAGAGACCTGAGGGTCTCTTTTCTTGTTGACGCTGGTTTGGAGACTCTTTAGGTTGCGGCTCCAGTCTTGGGCCAGATAGGGGACGACGTTATCGATGAGGAATAACTCGTCCTCCCGAATCTTAAATCCTCCCTTCCCATTCCGTGAGTCTAGGAGTCGGGAAAGCAACCGAGCATATCGTAGTCGGTTGATGGGTGGAGGAACAGCACCCTTTACGTTTCTTTTATAGGCATGCGCCATGCCCTTTATGATGATCATAGGTGCGTTGATCCACCTATTATGGAACGTGGTGTGTAGGGCCCGCAGAAACGCATCACGGCGTTCTTGATCATGGCCGGTTGGGTGTAGATTCTTTTTGAAAATGACGTCTAGAAGCCACATACGCGGCGGTAGTTGTGATCTGGTAATAGATTGTCCCGAAGCGGACATGCCGCCTGTGATATCGGAAATGATCGTTGGGAATTCGACGTTCCCAGAAAAAGGTGGTAGGATAAGTGGGCTAGGGGTGTAGATGTGGGGACATTTCATGACCGATGAAATTTCGGCACATCAAAATATCAGTTCATTACCATCGATTGTGACGAGGATAGCATCCTCGTCCACGTTCATGTTTAGGGTTTGATAAAATAACTTCACAAGCCTCGGGTAATAAAGATCCCCGAACGGTGTAAGTAGGGTCTTAAGATTGTTGTTAGTGAGGAAGTCCGATATCCATTGGGTGGACGTCGGATCCCCAAAACAGGAGGGATGTATATCCCATTCGGTTTCAAAAATTTTGGCCCCCCACCAATCATCTAGTGTGATTGGAGTGGAGGATGGGTTTGGTGATGGTTGTGAAGCTTGTGGCGCTTTGCTGCGCGCCGACGGCGATCGAATCGCCATCCGCTTCTTAGGTTGTGGATTTGGGCTTGAAGCCATTAAGTATTTAAAGAGCTTTAAAAAAAAAGGAAAATTTCGGGAATTGGTAGATTTTACCTAAAAGAATATTTTTAACGGATCGAATTGTCTAAATCCGGCTCGAATCGGACGGAAAAGATCGAAGATGACAAACCCTAAACTCTCGCTCGGCTCCAATCTCCTCGCTTGAAGATGAAATGGGCACTTTTTTTTCCGTCAGCTATATATAGTCCCTCCTCGCTCGAGCGGTCGTTAGTTATCGCTCGAGCGAGCCCAGGACGCTATCTTTTATATGTTATGGCCTCGCTCGAGCGGTTGGTAACCCTCGCTCGAGCGACCAATAGACCACGCTCGAGCGGTCACTACCCCTTGCTCGAGTGATGCCAGAAACCTCATGTTTATTATCTCATGTGACTCGCGCGAGTGGGTAAAATTCATCGCTCGAGCGAGCCAAACGACGTTGTTCTTGTTCTCACAAGTTCACATCTTCACTAGTTTCTCATAGCATTTTTGAACATTACTCACGCATGACTATGTATATCATTCATAACAATTTTAGTTCTCATGAACAAATTTGTTCAGGCAAAAATAATTTATTATGCTCGAATTGTAATTGCACTCATTTGGTTCATTTTTTTTTTTACTATAGTTTGATAGTCTAAAAAAATTAATTCACACACCATCATAATAATAAAGAAAACTAGCTAGTGTCCTTGAACAAATTGGGGTACTGTTCTTTGACGTCAGCCTCCCGTTCCCACGTCGCTTCTTCGACCGGATGGTTCTTCCATCGGACAAGCACTAAGGGAATAACCTTTGTTCGCAACACTTGTTCCTTTCGATCTAAAATTTCTACCGGCTCTTCAATCATGGTCATATCTTCATGCATTTCAAATGATTGGCCGCTCAGCACGTGATTAGGGTCATTGAGATACTTCCTGAGCATAGACACGTGGAATACATTGTGTACTTGATCAAACAATGGTGGCAATCCAACGCGATAGGCTACTTCTCCTACTCGACCCAAAACTTCAAACGGTCCAAGACAGCGGGGACTTAGCTTCCCTCTCTTTCCAAATCTCATCACCCCCTTCATCGGTGATACTTTCACAAACACATGTTTACCCACCTTAAAGTCTACACTCGTCCGCCTGATGTCAGCATAGCTTTTCTGTCTGCTTTGAGCCGCCTTTAGTCTTCCCCTGATCATGCGGACAATAGCCGCATTATCTTCAAGTAGCTCGGGTCCCAAAACAAATTTCTCGCCAATTTCCTCCCAATTGATTAGCGATTTGCATCGTCTTTCGTACAAGGCTTCATACGGTGCCATTCCGATGCTCGTCTGAAAACTACTATTATATGCGAACTCAATCAATGGTAGGTGTTGATCCCACGATCCTTGTAATTCTAACATGCATGCCCTAAGCATGTCTTCAATGACTTGATTGACCCTTTCAGTCTGTCCGTCGGTCTGTGGGTGAAACGCCGTACTAAAATCTAGCCTAGTTCCCATTCCTTCTTGAAATTTCTTCCAAAACTTTGATGTATATAATGGGTCTCGGTCTGAAACAATGCTACTTGGAATCCCATGTAAACGGACGATCTCTTTCATATAGAGTTCTGCCAGTCTTCCCGCCGTGTACACCGTGTTGTAAGGCAAGAAGTGTGCTGACTTAGTCAATCGATTGACTACTACCCAAATGGCGTTATGCTTCCTTGCAGTTCGCGGTAGACCGACTATGAAATCCATGGAGATAGATTCCCACTTCCATTCCGGTATGGGTAGAGGCTGTAATAGCCCTGCGGGGTGTCTATGATCGATCTTCACTTGCTGGCATGTCAAACATCGCGACACGTACTCTGCTACATCTTGTTTCAAGCCTCTCCACCAGTAATTCTTTTTCAGATCTTGATACATCTTTGTGCTTCCCGGGTGGATAGCATAGCTTGACTTGTGAGATTCATCAAGAATCGTTCGTCGCAAATCGGCATTGTCTGGAATGCAAAGTCGCCCCTTGAATACTAAGGAACCATCCTCCTTGATTGAAAACTCAGATGTAATACCTTCAGTTACATCTTGACGCATCTTCGTTAGAATTTGGTCTTTCATCTGTAGTTCTCGTATGTGTTCGAATATCACCGGTTTCACTGATATGTTGGCTAAGAAGGCTCCTGTGGCTTGTGGTTGTATGTCTGCGCCACATAGCGCTAGATCCTCCAACAGTTTCTATCGATGTATACCCGAAATTAGACGAGCCAACTGAGCTGAACTTTTCCGACTCAAGGCGTCGGCCACTACGTTAGCTTTGCCTGGATGGTACTGTATGGAACAGTCGTAGTCTTTGAGGAATTCCATCCACCTACGCTGCCTCATATTTAGTTCCTTCTGTGTAAACAGATATCTGAGGCTCTTATGGTCAGTGAAAATTTTAAACGTTTCTCCGTATAAATAATGTCGCCATATCTTTAATGCAAATATGACCGCTGCTAGTTCCAGATCATGTGTTGGGTAGTTCTTTTCGTGCTCTTTCAACTGTCTTGAGCCGTAAGCTATTACCTTTTTATATTGATTTAATACACAACCCAACCCGTTATACGAAGCTTCACTATAGACTGCGAATCCTCCACTGCCTGATGGAATGGCTAACACTGGAGCTGAGGTGAGTCTCTTCTTGAGTTCTTGAAAACTCTTCTCACACGCCTCACTCCACTCAAATCTTGAGTCCTTTCTTGTAAGCCTCGTAAGAGGCCCTGATATTTTTGAAAACCCCTCGACAAAATGTCGATAATAACCTGCCAGTCCGAGGAAACTTCGGACGTCTGTCATAGTTTTTGGTTGCTCCCAGTTCACTACTGCTTTGATCTTAGCGGGATCTACTGTGACACCATGCTTTGAGACGACATGTCTCAAAAAGCTAACCTCTTCTAGCCAAAACTCACATTTGCTGAGCTTGGCGTACAATTGGTGTTCACGCAAGGTTTGTAGAGCGACTCGTAAGTGTTCATGTTCCGTCTTCGATTTTGAGTAAATCAGGATGTCATCAACAAACACTACAACGCAAGAGTCTAGGTGTGGTTTAAACACCCGATTCATCAAGTCCATAAACGACGCCGGTGCGTTTGTCAATCCGAATGGCATCACTAAAAATTCATAGTGTCCATACTGCGTTTTAAATGCCGTTTTCTGAATGTCCTCGGCCCTGACTCTTAGCTGATGGTATCCAGATCTTAGATCGATCTTGGAAAAATGTTTCGCTCCCTGCAACTGATCGAACAAGTCATCTATTCTTGGCAACGGATATCGATTCTTCACAGTGACTTTGTTCAATTGACGGTAGTCAATGCACAACCGCATCGACCCATCTTTCTTTTTCACGAATAGAACTGGTGCTCCCCATGGAGACACGCTTGGTCTTATGAACCCTTTGTCCATGAGCTCTTGCAATTGTTCTTTCAACTCTTTCAACTCTACAGGGGCCATCCTGTAAGGCGCCTTTCAAACAGGTCCGTTCCTGGTGCTAAGTCGATCGCAAATTTCACTTCTCTTTCTGGAGGTAACCCTGGCAATTCTTCTGGAAATACATCTGGGAATTCTCGCACTATCGCTATCTCGAAGATAATATTCTTTTCTTCTTTATTTTCTTTCAGGAATGACAAATAATCGCTACACCCCTTTCTGATTAAACGTTCTTCTCTGACTGCAGATATGAGTGGCACCTGTGTCGATCTCTCCCCTCGAAATCGAAACGATCTCCTCGTGTTAGGACGGAAAATAACAACTTTATCCTTGCAATCCACTGTTACGCAGTGATGAGACAGCCAATCCATGCCAAGGATCACGTCGAATCCTTGCATGTCTAACAATATTAAATTTGCGTCTAGTTCGTAGACAACGTGATCCTGAACGCTTACCACTACTGATTTGCAGACTAACTCTGTGTCCACTAATTCTCCTGTTGGGATAGACACTGATAACACAAAGTCCAAAGGTTCCTAATGCCTTCATCTTCTTTGCAATTCTAGGGCGATGAAGGAGTGGGTAGACTCGGTCTATCAAAGACTGTAAGGCCATGTGCTACGTAGCACCCTTTTTCATAAACTTGTAACGTACCTATAATACATACATATACGTACATACCATATACTTTATTTAGAATTCTTCTAACGCGCAACAACGGTTATATACACTTGTCCTAATAAAATGCACATTCTCTATCTAGAATTGTATTGAAACCGAAATCCTTTATTTAAAAGAAATCTCACCTTGGATGATGTCGTGTACACTCCCTGCTTCCTGGGTGGTAACTGTGTAGGCTCTCCCTTGAACAACTGGCTTTCGTGATTGAATAGGTCGTGGCATGGAAGCTGGGGCCATCTTCTCTTTAACTGTCTCATGGCAATCTCTAATCATGTGGACTTGAAATCGCATTCCACCCGCCACAATCCATTGCTTTTGTGGGACTTGCCACACTTGGCACAAGTTTCCTTGGTGTAGCCTCTAAAAGCCTTGGGTAGTCAGCCCATTTGAAATAGCAGACCCTCATACCTCATCGGTCTCCCCGATGCCGAACGGAAAACTTTGATGAGTAGTTTGTTGTGCGGCTCTCCCATACTATGCGGAGCGGTTGTCTACGATTGATTGCTACAAACCTCGGTTTCTTATGTACCGATTCATAGCTCCCCGTCCTGCTTGGATCAATGCTTCCTCTTCCCTGTTGTTCCCTCTGACGGTATTGATTATTGTTTTCTTCTTCGACTACTAATGCCTTACTCATTACTTCTCCATAGGTTTTCAGCTGGAAGGGTGCAACCCCTCCTCGGATGTCCGACCTTAAACCCTGTTGGAACCTCTTCGCTTTCATCACATCTGAAACTACGTAGTCTGGGGCGAAGCGAGCCAGTCTCATGAATTCTACTCCGTACTCTCTCACGGTCATCCTTCCTTGCGCTAGTTGCAAAAATTGGGTCTCCATCTGATTTCTCACAACTTCAGGAAAATATTGCTTATTGAATTCTTCTACGAATTCGTCCCAAGTCCACGGCATATCTGGAGTTTCTTGTGCTCTCGTTCACGAAACGGATTTCCACCAAGGTCCAGCTTCTCCATCTAGCATATATGCCGCCCAACAGACGCTCTCATCCTCTGTGCATGTCAGTACGCTAAACACCTTTTCCCATTCGCCATTGTGTCTGCCTGTCCTGAAAAGTTAGGAGGTCTCATCCTTCTGAACTCGGTAAATGCTGAAGCCACTGGTGGTGTAGGTCCCACTAGAGGTGTAGGTGTTAGTTGTGGTTCTGGGGCTGCATGTGCTGCCAAGAACGCTGCTTGTTGTGCCATGGCAGTTGCCATTATCTCCATTGTGTGCATCATCCTCTGACGCTCTTCTCTTTCTTCATTTCTCTCCGTCACTATATCTTGTTCCCTCTGATTTCGATCCTGTCGATCTAGATCTTGATCTTCTGCTTGATTTTGGTTTCCTCCCTGGCCACTGCCCTCGGGAATCTCCCTGTTTCCCAATGGTACCCTGTTTGTAGGTGAGACGAAACCATCTCTATTGTGTAAATTCCTATCATGACCACCCCTGGGTCGGCCTCTTCCTCTAGGAAACATAACGGTCTGCATGAGAATCCACAGTCTCGTTAGCAGAAGTCCCTATATTCTGACGAGAGAATAGCCAAAACTAGAAAGAAACGGCTCTGATACCAATTGTAACAGCCCAAATTTCGGCACCCCAAAATCTGTGCCATCAGCACGACCCTCTAGGCCGTGCCCTGGGTTCTTTATAATACATTGGTATATACAAGCCAAAACTGTAATTAGAGCGCACGTAGCTACTCTAAACAAGTTCTCATATATAAAAATCATGGTATCGAAAAGCAGTCCTTGTCCCATGCCAATTCATGGGCATAAGAACTTATCCAAAACCATTGGTGATAACTGTTCATCCTAGATGTTTTAACAAAAGAAACGGTATTTAAATACATTCGAAATAAAGAGGCTTGACATACCAAGCCGTACCTAATACTCTCAACTCACTCTCAAAGTATGCAGTGGGTTTCCTAGAAGAATTCCTCAGGAGGAGGTTCTGACTCTTCTGTGGGCACGTAATCCGAATCCCCTGGATCTGCGTCTTCAAAAGTCTCTGCTGCCGCTAGTCCTGGACCTGCGACATATAGTCTAAGGGGGGTGAGCTACATCCTAGCTCCGTAGGGAAACAAAAAGAACATATAGATTAACTTTCACACATATGTCAGCAGTTTTAAAAGCATAAATTATCGAGTAACATTTATGGAAAACAGTTGAATGACTGGAATAAAAATAATGATTTCGACTGTCACTTTGCATGATTTTGTTTAATCTCCTTGCTGGTTTAGTTGTGAATTTGGCCCAAATCTCTTAAATCTTAACTTAAGTAGTCCCCGAGCAATATAGCATTGAGCCCCGATGGAATACCCGCCATCGTCGTCTAACTAGACAGTTGTTATATGTATTCCCTGGGAATACTGCCCAAGCCCCTTTCTCATAGGTGGCGGGGTCTATTCTTAAATCTACATCCCTGGGATGTGCTATGAATGTACGGATTGGCCGTCGTACCGATCACGGATATCCTGCCGAGTCAGTCGTGGGTATCCCGCCACGTCGGTGGGGTATTCTAATCAAACCTTAAATAATAAAAATATCGAATGTGCTCTACATATAGTTATTCACCGTGATTGTGCTAATTATATTACATCAGGCCTCATCACATTACTTCCGTTTCACTGTTAGTTTTCATCTGCATCCCTAGGATGCCCCTGATTCCATTGTATCCTTCAGATATTTACCTTATAATTTTTCGTCCCTTGGGGACCTCAAGACTATCACGTTTGAAACTCACTCACACACCCTTTTTCATAATGATCATGCAGTACTTGACTATTTAATTGAATTACACTACACATATGAATTGACGAAATAATGCACATATTTCAAGAGTATTCCCTACCTCTACGAATTTCAAAGCACGCCTTCTCGTAGAGGTTTACACTTCACGATCATACGTCAAACCTACATTTCATGTATTTAGAATATGCTTAGAAAGGTTACTAGAATCATTGGAGTGTATAACCTCCATGTTTCTTGTACCCATAATTTCAAGAACTGAGTGGTGCCTCGCGTGAGCGAGCAAAATACCTCGCGCGGGCGGTCACTAGACCTCGATCGCGCGGTCACTTGACCTCACTCGAGTGGTCACTTGGCCTCGCTCGAGCGGTTAAATCAAGGTCGCCTGAAGCTTTACTGGGGACCTCGCTCGAGCGAGCTTCCCTCTAGTTTTGGGGACCGCTCGAGCGAGCCCAGAGCTATATTTTTACTATTTATCCTCGCTCGAGCGAGCCCTTTAGACCGCTCGAGCGAGGAGCGATGATTTTTGCTCCTCAATCTGATCGAGAACACTATTTCTCCCTTCATTCAAACCTTAATATCATTAAAATAATTCAACCAACATTCTTCCTATTATTTAAAACATGCCTAAGCATCTATCATACCTTTAACATACTTCCGACGATGAGTCTCACGCAAGTTTGATTTAAGATTCGAAATTCTACTAGGCTAACAGGCCTCCAAGGTTCCTCCTCCAGCCTTTTCTGCAACTCATCCGCCGATTTAAGTCCCAACGAAACCCTAGTTCTTTACTAGGCTCTTCTTTTTTTTTTTCTCTATTTCTCCTTCTCTCTATTTAGGTTAGAATAGAGTTACGTAAGGGCTCTTCTCTCTTCTCTCTTTCACTTATATACTTATAAGTTAGGGAAATACTAGTGTGTTTTCCACATACACACATAGTGTCTACGGGTTCGTTTTGGTTTCCTTGCGAAACACATATACATGTATATAGTGCATGACGTGCACGTTTCCCAAAAAAAATTGGGGTTGTGACAAAAATTGAATGAATTGTAAATCGAATTTATATGTTATTTCCCTTTTCTTTTTTCAAAAATCCTTTTGTTTAGGCCATTAATATTTTACCTTTTATTAGGTCTACATATTTAATATGTTTATTTCCTCTTTTATATCTGTAAAATTAATTAAACTCTAATATTTATAAATTTGATAGATTGACTTAATTGGTGTAATATCATATTGATATTGTTTATTTCCAAATCTATATAGTTAGAAATTTATCCTTCTACTAAGACTATAATAATATATATTATTGTTGTAAGTCTATATTGTTATTTATTTTAAAATTAATTAAGCCCAAAAATTAAACTATATTTTTATTTTAATTAAAAGAATAATAGATTGCATAATCTTGAAGTTTCAAGTCTAAACTCACGGCTACGAACTCAAATTCGCGTCCACGAACTCGAGCTCGCGACCATTGATGCACCTGTCCTGATATTTTGGCCATATCTTTTTACTCCGACCTTAGATTAATGCGATTCTTACGACACTGGAAAGAAGACAACGAGCTTTACAATTTTATGTGAAATAACTATTTCACGAATCTAACATTTTAGAGGTCAAAATAGAGTAACAAGTCGGGTTCAATTTTGAATAACTCAAGGCTATTCGAATTTAATATTATTTTTTAATTCTCATGACCAAAATTTCTGTGTATATTATATCTTAAGGTCTTTCGATCAATGGTCATGATAAATAATAACTTAATAATTATAAATATCATTTAATTTAATTATCTAATTATTATATATATATATATATCTCAATTTTATCACTTCAATGACCTCTGAGATAACACAAAGTATTAAAACTTCGATGTCTTTATGAATTCGAATTCTGACCTTTACGATTATCAAAATCACACTTATAACCCTATTCTATAATTATATTAGTGTGTTATGTAAATAAATATAAATATAAATATAATCCAAATCTAAGTATAAATCGTTCTGTATGTGTGATACTTTATATTTGCAGCCTAATCAATTTATACAAGTTAGGGATATGTTAGATCATGAGTACGAGAGTGTATGAGATCATGCCTATGCTTGAGCGTAGTGACTCACTGAGATGGTATCAAAGCGAGGAATACACCGTATTCACATGCCTTACAACTCATGATGGAATGGGATCCATGACGAGTCGGGTGAGTGCGAATTCAGTGTAACCTCGTATACAATGGCATATACGGTGACCCGATTACCCCGAGTTCAAATATGATAGTATAAATTATGAGTTAAGTTATGAGGTTCGACCATAGGCATTAGTTGTGGTGAAGTTTCTTCTATGGTCACGTGAAACTCGAAATATTGGCGTCTATGTACGGATGTAACACCTGTATGGTAGTATAAACTACTACACAAAGTATATCTAGGTTACTACGAAACCTTTTTCTTGGGAAGCATGAATTAAAAAAGTTATCTCAGTATATTTTGTCCTAAGATTAAGTATAAGAGTATGATAAGATATGAGTATAAGATAAGATAAGTTATGATACGAGTATGATAATAAGACATCGCTGTGTAGGCCAGCAAAAGATAAATAACTTAAGTCTCTGTACGTATCGTTCCTTGCGTAGCCATCGTAAGGGCAACAACGTCTTTTAGTGAAGACGGATCTCTGGAAGAGATTATGAGTATGAGTATGTTATGAGTGACTTTGGCCATTATGTCTCCCTATTGGCTGGGTGGTGGAGTATGAGTATAACACGAGAGCGTTATAATATGGTGATATGATACTATGTTGACCCTCCATGATAGCTCGAGCAGCGACTCTGGCATAGATCGTTTAAGATTTCACGAGTATGTTAGTTACGCTCATGCGATGTACAGACGTATGTGCGAGAATGATAATAAGACATGGTATGATATGTTATGAGATATGGTAAGGTACATTAGGATATGAGTGTCTAGATCATGGTCTTGCATTTATGATATGATATGAGTTTTACGATATACATATGATTTTTTCTTTCTTTTGCTATCTGTTTTGAGATATTATGTTTATCACTCACTTAATGCACCCACAATGCACCTGAGTAGTATGAGGTGGATTGATGGTGTATCCACTGAGTTTACGTGACTGAGTAAACTCATCCCACGACAATCTAACAGTTGCAGGTGACTACACTGGTGGAGTAGACGCGAGCCATCTAGATTTCGTCGATGCTGATTTCATTGATCTCGCGGGCGTTGAGTACCAGGAGCCTTTGGAGGGCGACGCTACCGGTTATCAGGAGGACTATGGTGCTGATCTGGATTCGAGTGCCGGTTATTAATCATTGTGGACTTGGTATTGAGTTTTATTGATACTAGTATTGCGGAGTTTATAGTTTATTTTATCGGATTTGTCTCCGACTATATTTACATTTTATTGGTGGATTGTGATTTTATCACACTTATTCAGTATTTATGATTACATTTATATTTCACCCTATTTGTTGGATTTCACGAATTTTGTGAAACCTTTATTGCCCGAGAACTTTGATTAGGTGTATGTCCGCTTAGCATATCCGGGATATGTGCGGGTCATAACTCAGAATTCTAGGCCCTCGAGATAGGGTAGAATTTCGGATCGTGACAGTTTGTGAAGGTGCAGACTCTATTCCAAACTCGAATGATTTAGCTCGGATTTTGGCCGAGTCAGTAGGTGTCGTGGGGTCGGAGAGGAGGAAGAGAGCCTTAAAGTTAGGTAGAGCTGCATCCGAAGCGATCAAAGAAGGTAGGAGTTCACACGGTGGTTTGGATGGGCTGGCGAAGGCACTGAGTGAACTCAGTTCAAGGACAAATTAATAATGACTGGCTAAGGCATTTTGTGTACTTCAGCTCAAAAGGTTTGTATTTTTTCTAATGACTTAAGGGCAATTTCAAGCTTTCGCTTTTAACATGTAACGAGTACACACCCCGATCTTACCTGCGGGTAACAAATGAAAGTCACCTACCAACTGCGCCATTCCTGGTGGGTTTGGGTTTACTTCAGTTCAAAAGGTTATAAACGACTCGTGCGCTTAAGTACTGGGTACAAAGGATCCAAATTTTGTACAAGTGATTTTACGAAAAACCCAAACCATCCAAACATCCGGTCCGCCAAGCCAGACCAAAATAGAAAACCAATTTTCCACCGGTTTCTAATTTTGGGTGGCTGAAATTGAAAACCCGAATAGAAATGATTATAAAATCAATCCAAAAACGAAAAGAAAAATGATAATAATAAATAATGAAACAAAAATCTAACCTATTATTTTGGTTTCGGTTCAACTTCGGTTTCAAGTTTTCAAAATTTAACCAAACAAAAATCGAACCAATGAACTTTGGATGATTTTCTTTTCATCCTGGACTGACTAATTAGCTTTAGAAGGAAAAAAATAATATCAAGAGGACACTCATGAGTAAAGGTAGGGATGCAAGCTTTGAATCGAATACCGAAACCGAACTGAAAACCGAGGGTCCCAAATCAGACCGGACCGCATCGAAAATCGAATCGAATCCCAATTCGGTTTGGTTTCGATTTAGGGTGGCAAAAATAAAAAATTGTGTGGGTAGGATGAGTAAAAAAAAAAAAAATCGAAAAAATAAAAAAAAAAAACTTTAAAAAGTTAATAAAAGTACGTAAAATGCCCACACCGAACCGAACCGAATCGATTTCGGTTTGAAGAAACAAAAAAAAAACTAACTGAATGAGCTTTGGTTCGGTTTTGGTGTGGGGGGTACCAAACCGAAAATCGAAAAAATCGGTTTCGATTCCGATTCGGTACACCAAACCTACATCCCTAAGTGAAGGTAAGTTATAGAAGAAGAGGAAGAAGAGGAAGAAGAAGAAGAAGAAGAAGAAGAAGAAGAACAAGAAGAAGAAGAAGTCACTGATTTATTCAGGTAACTCACTTATTTTTTTTACTTATTTTACATAAAAACAACAAAATCGATAAAGAAAAATAAGTTATTTTTTCACCAAACCCCTTCATGTAGAATAAGTAAAAAAAATGAGTTAGCTGGATAATGAAATGACCTTCATCTTCTTCTATAGCTTACCTTCACTTAGGGATGCAGATTTGGTGTACCGAATCGAACCAAAATCGATTTTTTTGGTTTTCGGTTCGGTACCCCAACACTGAAACTGAATCAAAACCCATTCGATTCGGTTGGTGTTGGTATTTTTCTTACTTTTATTAATCTTTTAATATATTTTTCGATTTACTCATCCTATCCTGACGATTTTTGGTTTTTGCCACCTAAACTAAACCGAATTAGGGTTCAGTTCCTTTCATTTTCAGTTAGTTTTCAGTGTGATTTGGTACAATTCGAAACCCTCGATTTTAGTGTTCGGTTCAAAGCTTGCATCCCTACCTTCACTCATGAGTGTTCTTTTGATATTATTTCTAAAATTCACTTTTAGGAAAAATGTGGATATTATTTACGCAATCACTTGCGATCAAATAAGATTCTTGTATGAGTTTTTTTCCTTTGTTGCTTAAAATTTTATCCAAAATAAGGCTGATAATTTTGTAGGAAAGAAAAAGGAAAGATTTTGACTATCAATTGAAGTTCTCTTTTCTCCCTCCTCCATTTCTCTCCTCTTATCTCTCTCACTCTTTTAATTTCAGCATTTATTGGTCTACACATTGAAACCGACGTATCTCGTCTCTCAAGACCTGGCTAAACCCCGTCAAATTAAATTTGGTAACGTCAACGCATTGGTTGAACCGAAAAAATATTCAGTATAAATAATTTACATTTTCCAAATGCTCAAGCTTAACATTAGTGGTGCGCACGGGTTTCTCCGCCTCTATTTATTAAAGTGATTCCTGTCTCCAGACGTCAAACACCGACTCATTCACTTCCCCAAGATTAGCGCGGAGGAAGCCAGGTTTGACAGGCTCTACTGACCGCAGTAATGATAAAACTGAATCCCAAAAATAAAGTTAAAAGTTGTAATTAAACAAGGGTACCCTGCCGCCCCCGCATTCTCCCGAGGCACCTACATCGTCGACTCCTTGAAAACTATATTACGCCCCCATCAAATCATAAAAGTCATGTTTTAAATTAATAATCCACACACAGAATTCTAAAAATGATCCTTGAATCTTATAACATACATCATGCTCAAAGGTAAATTTAGAGTTTTTTTTTGGGATTAATGACACATAATCAATTATTTACCTTATGATAGGTGAAAAATGGTCTCAAGATCTATTTTGTAGAATATTGATTTGAAACATGATCTACAACATTTTATTCCTAACAATCAATAATCTTTAAAGGGTCTAGAACATGAGGGCTTTCAGAGATGATATGGGTGAGAACAGAGGCACCCAATCGCCAACAGAGCCCTTCAATATCTAACCCTCTTTTCATGTTATCTCACGCCAGCTGTTTGGGACCAATCGCCTCCTCTCTTCGAAGCTCCACACCTTTTTTTAACAAATAAAAAACTCCTTTTTAAACAAATAAAAATGTCCTTCAAGGGGCCATGGAGCTCTAAAGAAGACGAAGCACTGTCCTACTCCTAGCAGATCGGGCAAATCGTGCAGCGGATACCAGATACGTATTGGAGCCGGTACGTATCGGTTTGTCAGAAAATCGATACGTATTGATGATACATATCAGAATCGGCCGATATTTGATACCATGTTTGTGACAATCTATCACTGGAGTATCATTGGTGCATACGAAGAAACATGCCTAAAAGTATATGTGAACCATCCGATCGATGAACTTTAATATCAAACCATTAAAACTTAAAATAATGGTTAGTATTATAGTCCACATATCGAATGGATTAAAACTTCCTAAAACATCAATATTCGGCATGTTGCATTCACTACAAAAAAAAAAAAAAAAGATTATTAGCGACAATCATAAACTGTCACTATTAATAAAAAAGCTATCGCTAATACCTTAGTTGTTAATAGTCTTAATAGTTTTTTATTAATAGCAGTATTTTTTGGCTATAAAAAACTACCGTTAATAATCTTTTTTTTTATGAAAATTTCAATCTATAATTTATCGCTTTAACGGTAAGGATCATCCACATCTTAAATTATTGATAGTGTAATAACATTTAAATATGATTTTGGTGTTTAAATAGCGGTCAAGAGTCCGTCCAAAAAATTTCAACAAAATTCAAAGTATTTAAAAGTAGGTTATAGAGGGTGTAACTATAACCACTGACCAAGCAAGAATATCATTTTTCACTATTGATCTATGCCATTGACCAAGCGTGAACGCCATTTTTCACTTATGTAGCCGTTTACGTTGCCAGATGTGGAAACCTACACTGCTCATATGTATAAGCGTCCATCACACTATAAAAAATAAGACTATTAGCAGCAGTTATAAACTGCCGCTATTAACAAAAATATTGTCGCTAATGGTCTTAATAATTTTTTTGTTAATAGCGGCAGTCTACAAACATCTCGAAAAGTGATTCAAAAACCTAACACTACAAAAAAGGAGACAAACGCTGACGGCGGACAACCGTCGGCGTAGCGTTCCCCAGCCGTCGGCGTAGGTTATGCCGACGGCTGACAACCGTCGGCGTAGCGTTCCCCAGCCGTCGGCGTAGGTTATGCCGACGGCTGAAAAATTATCGCCGACGGCTTCCATCCGTCGGCGAGAATGCCGTCAGTGAATGCTTAACCTAAGCCGACGGTTGCAACCGTCGGCGTAGAGTTTTTCAATTTAAAAAATAATAAAATAAAATAATAATAAAAAAAAAATTTCCCCCCTACGCCGACGGCTTCAACCATCGGCGTAGGTATTTTTTATTTAAAAAAATAATCAAATAAATATATAAATTTTTTTTTTTCCCCACCTACGTCGACGGCTCAGCTTGAGCCGTCGGCATAAGTATTTTTTATTTAAAAATAAAAAATAAAATAATAATTAATTTTTTTTAATAATTTACTATTATTATTATTATTTAAATATATTTACTAAATTACCGAGTTAGATCGAGTCGATTTTACCCGAATCTTCGAGTTAACTCGATCCAGCTGACTTTTGAGTTTTCGGGTTTTTAAACCATGCAAAGAGCACATTCAGGTTAAACTTTTTGAAGATGGCAAAGGCTTCTTCATACAATTGTTCTTTTGTGTATCCAAATGTGACAGCCCGAATTTCGGCATCCTGAAATCCGTGCCATCAGCACGACCTTCAAGGCCGTGCCGTGGGTTCTTTACAAAACATTGATATATACAAGCCAAAACTGTAATTGAGGCACACGTAGCTACTCTAAATAAAATCTCAAAAAAATAATCATGGTATCGCAAGACAGTCTTTGTCCCATGCCAATTCATGGGCATAAGAACTTACCCAAACCATTAGTGATGACAGTTCATCCTAGACGTTTTGTCAAAGAAACGGTATTTAAAAACATTCGAAATAAAGAGGCTTGACATACCAAGCCGTACCTAATACTCTCAACTCACTCTCAAAGTATGCAGTGGGTTTCCTAGAATAATTCCTCAGGAGGAGGTTCTGACTCTTCTGTGGGCACGTAATCCGAAACCCCTGGATCAGCGTCTCCAGAAGTCTCTGCTGCCGCTAGTCCTGGACCTGCGACGTATAGTCTAAGGGGGGTGAGCTACATCCTAGCTCCGTAGGGAAACAAAAAGAACATATAGATTGACCTTCACACATATGTCAGCAGTTTAAAAAGCATAAAAATATCGAGTAATCACTTATGGACAACAATTGAAATAACTGGAAATAAAAATAATGATTTCGACTGTTACTTTGCATGGTTTTGTTTAATCTCCTTATTAGTTTAGTTGTGAATTTGGCCTAATCACTTAAATCTTAACTTAAGTAGTCCCCGAGCAATATAGCATCGAGCCCCGATGGAATACCCACCATCGTCGTCTAACTAGACAGTTCTTATAAACAAGAGGTCTAAGGATCAAACCTTACTACGTGAGTTTTAAACTTCTATTTTAAACCTTGAAATAAAAGCCTATACACCCTTATTTAGTGCGACCGCTTAACACCGAATTAATGCCCATATATTATAAATAAGAAAGTTACGGACAACCCTAAATCATTATTATAAGAATTCTTCTTAAAAACTCTAGTCGTCACTTCATCTTCTTCTATAGCCACCCTTTTTTAAAAACACCCAAATCTCTTTTAAATCTCTTGTGTATTCTTCCACAAGAACCATCGTGGTATTTTTCTACCGTCAAATCGTGGTGGAAGAAGGCGGCGTAATCGTGGACGGACCATCGTGTGGACGCCGATCTCTATCTCCCTAACCGTCGTCAATTCGCTGATCATGCTTCAAGAGGTGGGCACCCATCCATCCATCTCGTCCTTCTCAGATCCCGTCGCGTAGGATACATTCGATCGCGTATCGACGGGCTATAAAAATAAATCTCAATTTTATATTTTCATAATCTTCGTTTAGAATTAAATAAATCGTTTAGAATTAAATAAAGGGCCTTTGATTTTATAATATATTAATATTTTGTTACTGTGTGAATATTGATTAGGTTCTCAATTTTTAACTTTTGTCAAGGATTGAATAGTATTTCCTGTAGCTTTGTATATAATAATTGTCATTGTAATTATGATTGTAATATTTTATTAATATAGTTGTTTTATAAGAGAGAGTGATGTTGATGGGTGCACAGTTTCCAACCAATTCCAATTAAATGTGTTTAGACTAGGGATGCCAACGAACCCAACCCCATAGTGCATCCAACCTGACCCAATACCCAAATAGACACATGCCCGACTCGACGTAACATGACACGATATTTTGGTCGACCCGAGCCTACTCGAACCAAAGGTTAGGTCAGATCTCTCATGCCTGACCCGACTCAATGCAGACGAGTAGCTGACCCATTGACATCCCTAGTTATAACAGTGGACCAATGAACCATCACCTCTCTTCTTCAATTGGGACTGCATCTCACCTTTTATTTATATTTTTATCTTATTTCACTATTCTTTTTGGGCTAGTGGTCTAATCACATTTTCTCCGCTGCTTATCTTTCTGCTACACTCTCATATATGAGCTTTCTTTCCTAATTTTGTTAGTTTTGTGTTACCTAATGGCTAGTGTTTATTATTTATTTTCGGGGGTTCAAATGAAGGAACAGACACAGCATGATGTGTGCGTAACAAGCTACTGTCTAACTATGTATTCCATCATTTGATCGCAGTTTTACCATACATAGTTAACCATTGATTAAGTAATCTTCATTGTTTATGACAGGTTACTAAATATATGATATTATATTTAGGAATTATATAATGGCAGTACACCCATTTCCTAATTATATAAGACTATAGAATATTATATTATATTAATGGTGATGACATCTATAAGTTTCCATTATTAAATAAATAAATATTTTATATTATTAGTATGATCATAGTGACAAATTTCGTCGAAATTCGGCGATATTCGCCGAAATGAGGGTCTGCCGAAATTTTCGACGAAATTTCGGCCATTTTCGAAATTTCGGTATTTTTCGGCGAATTTCTGTAATTTTCGGTAATTTTCGGTAAATGTACCTCAAAGGCTACAATGCATTTTTATCAAATGCAGCCCCAAAAACAAGAATTGCAACCATAAATGACTTAAGCTTTTTTTTAAAAAAAACACAAAAACCATCGGGCTTTTACTTTTCAGTTTTTAGAATCAGAGGAGAGGAGAATCTTGTTTAGGGTTTGAGAAACCCAAACCCTCGCGCCGTCCCCCCCCTGACCTCTCGCAGCCGACCGCCGTCCGTAAAACCTTATTTCTCAAGGTTTTTTTCTTCTAGCTTCTTCTTCTTCTTCTTCTTCTTCATCTTCTCATTTCTCAAGGGTTTTTTTATTTGTTTTCTTTTAGTAATCCATCCGGCTCGGTCAAACCTTCGAAGTCTGAAGCTCCCAACCACACAACGTGCTGCACAGTGCATAGGTATGTTAATTTATATTGATTTTTTTTATACTTTTGTTTTTTTTTTTTTTTTTTTAGTTTTTCAATGGATGATTATTTATTAGAGGAATGGAGGCTATGGAGCTGCTTTTTTTATAGATATCAAATGGGGCTTTTTTATATTTTAAATGGGGCTTTAATTTAATCGGCTATGATCTGATAAGTGATAAGGCCCTTTTCTCTAGAGTGCATTTGATCAGATGGTTAGAATTGTTTGATTAATCAGGGACCTTATTTTTATATGTTTTGATGAATCAGGGACCTTATTTTTTATTATAAAATAAATATATCACATGGTCTGATTGGTCTCCTGCACTTCTAACTTTTATGGAAAATGCCAAACTGCTACTTCAAATTTGAAAATATCCATTAGTAATTTTTAAAAAATATTATATATATATTTTTAATATATTTTTAATCCCTGAAATTTTCCCGAAATTTTTCTGAAAGATATCGAAATTAATCCGAAATGTACCGAAAGGATCCCCCACCGAAAAATTGCCAAAAACGAAATTTGTCACTATGAGTATGATACTATTAGATACTTTTATACAAAACAATGGTATTCAAGTACCCCTTTCTTTTAACAATATAATTAGTTCCTATATCTTAAATAAATTGCAAAACCCCATAGGCTCCGTAGCCACCTCCTCAGTACTCGACCCTTCAACCACCATCACTCTTTTCTACTCACTTTTATTGAGTTAGTATTAGGTGATGTTGCCACAAGAACACTTATTAAGTGCTCTTATTTTCTGTATTATAAAAATAGAAAGCCATATTATAAATGAGATATTAGCCATCTGGTCAGAGCACTTTCTGTGGCATTAGTGAAGACTACCTCCATTAATTGATCAAACGATTCTGAGTCAAATCGATACTGTACACCTTATTAAAATCGATCGACTTACACCTTTTAATCGAGCGACCCTGAACAGAACCCAACTACTACTTAACTTAAATTACTTTAAATTTGACCAATTGATTCTAAGAATTGATCAATCGATCTGGATCTGAATTGTGTATTTTATACCCAACTGATTTGTTCTAAAACCAATCAACTTATCAAACGTCAGAACGAACAATCTTATTTACACTATAAGTTACACTTTTGCACGACCAAAACTTAGTGCACATTAATCACTTGCACTTTGCGATCGATGGTCGTGATGCACTCCACTTTAAATTATACTGTCATTTTATTTGAGCATTTAATTATAGTACACTATATATGTATCATTCTATCGCTTCAACGCGACCACCTCGATAACATAAAATGTTAGAAATTCGATACCTCGTGAAAATCGAACTCTGACCTTCAAGTTATCGAAATCACACTTGTGACCCTATTCTATAATTATATTGGTGTGATGTAAATAAATATAAATATAAACATAATCAAAATCTAAGTGTAAACCGTTCTGTGTCTGTGATACTGTTGTGTTTGCAACTTAATCAATTTATACGAGTTAAGGATATGTTAGATCATGAGAACGAGAGTGTATGAGGTCATGTCTACGCTTGGGCATGGTGATTCGCTGAGATGGTATTGAAGTGAGAAATATACTGTATTCACATGCCTTACAACTCATGGTGGAATGGGACCCATGACGAGTCGGGTGAGTGTGCATTCAGTGTAACCTCGTATACGGTGGCATATACGGCGATCCGATCACCCCGAGTTCAAATATGATAGTATGAGTTATGAGTTAAGTTATGAGGTTCGACCATAGGCTTTGGCTGTAGTGAGATTTCTTCTACGGTCACGTGAAACTCAGAATATTGGCGTCCATGTACGGATGCAACACCTCTATGGTAGTATGGGCTGCCACACAAAGTACATCCAGGTTACTACGGAACCTTTTTATTGGGAAGCGTAAATTAGGAAGGTTGCCTCACTATAGTTGTTATAGGATTAAGTATAAGAGTATGATAGGATATGAGTATGAGATAAGATAAGTTATGATACGAGTACGATAATAAGACATCGCTGTGTAGACCAGCAAAAGATAAAGAACTTAAGTCTCTGTACGTGTCGTTCCTTGCATAGCTACCGTAAGGGCAACAACGTCTTTCAGTCAAGACAGATCTCTGGGAGAGATTATGAGTATGAGTATGAGTATGTTATGAGTGACTTTGGCCATTATGTCTCCCCATTGGCTGGATGGTGGAGTATGAGTATGACACGAGGGCGTTATGATATGGTGGTATGATACTATGTTGACCCTCCCATGGTAGCTTGAGCAGCGACTCTGGCACAGGTCATTTAGGATTTCACGAGTATGATTAGTTACGCTCATGCGATATACAGACGTATGTGCGAGAATGATAATAAGACATGGTATGATATGTTATGAGATATGGTAAGGTACGTTAGGATATCAGTGTCTAGATCATGGTCTTGCATTTATGATATGATATGAGTTTTACGATATGCATTTGATTTTGTCTTTCTTTTGTTATCTGCTTTGAGATATTATGTTCATCACTCACAAGATACACCCACAATGCACTTGAGAAGTATGAAGTGGATTGGTGGTGTATCCCATTGAGTTTACGTGACTGAGTAAACTCATTCCACGATGATCTAACAGCTGCAGGTGATTACGCTGGTGGAGTAGACGCCGGCCATTCAGATCCTGCTGACGCTGATTTCATTGATCCCACGAGTGTTGAGT
Source organism: Chloranthus sessilifolius (assembly GCA_021018995.1). NCBI lineage: Eukaryota > Viridiplantae > Streptophyta > Magnoliopsida > Chloranthales > Chloranthaceae > Chloranthus > Chloranthus sessilifolius. Next base: position 92,459,809 of record CM037585.1, on the reverse strand, counting down.
ATCAGGAGCCTTGGGAGGGCGACAGAGCTGACTACCAGGAGGGCTACGGTGCTGATTTCGATCCGAGTGTCGAATATTGATCATTGCGGACTTGGTAGTAGATTGGGTCCTTATTATTACCATTGATTTTATGATTTTATTTTATCGGATTTGTCTCCGACTTTCATTATTATTTTATTGGTAAATTCTTCAGATTCATTACACTTATTCGATATTTATGATTGCATTTATATTTCACCCTATTTGTTGGATTTCACAGATTTTGTGGAATCATTATTGTGCGAGAACTCTGATTAAGTGTATGTCCGCTTAGCATATTTGGGATATGTGCGGGTCATAACTCGGAATTCTAGGCCCTCGGGATGGGGTAGAATTTCGAGTTGTGACAATAACAAATTAAAACCCATCGGATTTCTATTTTTGGGTTTTTATTCTTTAAAAATCAAAACCCATCGTCTTCATCCTTATTCATCTCTAATGATTAAGGCAAGCGCCCCAACCTTCCTCCACCATTGGAGCACAACAAGAAAACTCAAATTTGAGATTATTTTTTTCTTGAAATCATGGGAGACCACTCAATCTCAGCCATCTGAAGTAGATTGTTTTTTACATTAGATATTTCATCTTGTCATCCTCTTCGAAAACACTCAAATCTGAGATGCAGAACAAATATCCTATCAAATCGTATGGATTCCTTAAATACGACTTATATAGTTAAGTAGATTGGTTTGATGATGATTGGATCCAATGGTGATAAGGGCAGGATCTGAGCATAAATCATAGTGTGTCTGACACATTGGAATTGTTGGTCTTTTATCCAAATTTAATCCTCAATTGTATACTGAAGGCATAAATTGATCAAATTATAACTGCAAGAAACTCCAATTGTTTGAACTCGAAATAGAGCTTCAATTGATTGACTTTAGTTTCAGGAAAAAGTGTAACAACCCGGATTTTTAGACTTTATTTTAACGGTGTTAGATGATGCACCACACTATGTACTGTGCTAACACTCCACATCGGAATCGAAACCCACCCTTTAAAATAGAAAATTTCTAATTTTTCCTATATCAAAGTTAGACTCATTGCGAAGTACTCGTCGATACGATTCCAACGATATATAATTTGATGACTTCTGACAAGAATATAAAAAGTTATGCCCATTTTAAGTGATCAAGCAAGTCAAAGGGTCTGTAATTTCGGGAGAGAAACACCAATTGCTTCGGTGCTTATACAAAGCACTTGAACGAAACCTTTTCTCAAGCTATCCAAGTATGAATTCTTATTCCGTGTAAAAGACTTCTATTTTATTAAACCGTCTAGGAAAAGTGTTAATTAGAGTTGACCTAAAACTTTATACCATTATAAATAAAACTTTAAAAGCTCTCTACTCTCTATAATCAGAAATTATTCTCTCAAGATTTAGACGAACCAACGCTCTGGGTATCGATCTTTGCAATCCGAATTGTCGTTGATCTTCCGTTCACGCTTCAAGAGGTGGGTACCCATCAATCCATCTTGTTCTTCTCAGATCCCATCGCATAGGATACATTCGATCGCGCATCGACAGGTTTAAAAATTTTATTCAAACCCAAATATCTTATAAATTAATAGACCTATATGTTTAACATTATGTTTTCTCTTGAAAGTTGTATATTCTGTAAGTTGAGTTTATATGTTATTTCTCTTTTCTTTTCAAGAATCCCTTTTATTTGGGTCATTAATATTTTATATTCTATTAGGTTTGTATATTTAATATGTCTACTTCCTTTTAAATTTACATACTAATTAAACATGAATATCTTTAAGTATGATAGATCTGCATGTTTCGTATTTTATTTTTCTATTAAAATTGCATGAACTGTAAGTCAAGTTTATATGTTATTTCTCTTTTCTTTTTTCAAGAACCCTTTTGTTTAGGCCATTAATATTTTACCTTCTATTAGGTCTGCATATTTAATATATTTACTTCCTCTTTTATATCTGTAAAATTAATTAAACTTTAATATTTATAAATTTGATAGATTGACTTAATTGGCATAATATCATATTGATATTATTTATTTCCAAATCTATAGTTAAAAATTTATCCTTCTACTAAGACTATAATAATATATATATTATTGTTGTAAAGACTATATTATTATTTATTTTAAAATTAATTAAGTCCAAAAATTAAATTATATTTTTATTTTATTTAAAAAAATAATAGATTGCACCATCTTGAAGTTTCGGGTCCTAACTCACGGCTACGAACTCAAATTCGCGTCCACGAACCCGAGCTCGTGACCATTGATGCACCTGTCCCGGTATTTTGGTCATATCTTTTTACTCCGACCTCGGATTAATACGATTCTTGTGACATTGAAAAGAAGACAGTGAGCTTTACAATTTTGTGTGAAATAGCCATTTCACGAATCTGACGTTTTAGAAGTCAAAATAGAGTAACAAGTCAGATTTTATTTTAAATGACTCAAGGCTATTTGAATTTAGTGTTATTTTCTAATTCTCATGACCAAAATTCCTTTATATATTATCTCGTAAGGTCTTCCGATCGATGGTCATGATAAATCATAACTTAATAATTTTTAATATCATTTAATTTAATTATCTAATTATTATATATATATATATTAATTTATCCCTTCAACGCGACCTCTTCGATAACACAAAGTGTTAGGAATTCGATACCTCATGAACATCGAACCCCGACCCTCCCGTTATCGAAAATATACTTATAATTATCCTATTCTATGTTGTATTAGAATGTGTGTAAATAAATAAATAAATAAATAAATATATATATATAAGATAATTTAATATAAATCTTTTTGTACGTCTGACTTTCTGTATTTTCATCTGAATTATATTATATGAGTTATGAGTAAGTTAGGACATATGTACGAGAGTGTATGAGATCATTCCTATGCTTGGGCGTGGTGACTCACTGAGATGGTATCGAAGCGAGGAAGACACCGTATTCACATGCCTTACAACTCATGGTGGAATGGGACCCATGACGAGTCGGGTGAGTGTAAATTCAGTATAACTTCGTATACGGTGGAATATACGGTGATCCTATCACCCCGAGTTTTAATACGAGAGGATAAGATATGAGATATGATACGAGAATCGGGCTTTGAGCCTTAGCTGTGATGAGGTTTCTTTTACGGCCACGTGAAACTCGATATATTGGCGTCCATGTACGGATGCAACCCTCTATGATAGTATGGGCTACCACACGAAGTACATCCAGGTTACTACGAAACTTTTTTCTTGGGAAGCGTGAATTAGGAAGGTTGCCTCACTATAGTTTGTCATAGGATTAAGTATAAGAGTATGATAAGATATAAGTATGAGATAAGATAAGTTATGATACAAGTACGATAATAAGGCATCACTGTGTAGGCTAGCAAAAGATAAAGAACTTAAATCTCTATACGTACCGTTTCTTACGTAGCCACCGTAAGGGCAACAACGTCTTTCAGTCAAGACTAATCTCTGGGAGAGATTATGAGTATGAATATGTTATGAGTGACTTTTTTCATTATGTCTCCCCACTGGCTGGGTGGTGGAGTATGAGTATGACACGAGGGCGTTATGATATGGTGGTATGATACTATGTTGATCCTCCCATGGTAGCTCGAGCAGCGACTCTAGCACAGGTCGTTTAGAATTTCACGAGTATATTAGTTACGCTCATGCGATATACAGACGTATGTGCGAGAATGATAATAAGACATGGTATGATATGTTATAAGATATGGTAAGGTACGTTAAGATATGAGTATCTAGATCATGGTCTTGCATTTATGAGATGGTATGAGTTTTACGATAGGCATATGATTTTATCTTTCTTCTGCTATCTGCTTGGAGATATTATATTTATCACTCACTTGATGCACCCATAATGCACCTGAGTAGTATGGGGTGGATTGGTGGTGTATCCACTGAGTTTACATGACTGAGTAAACTCATCCCACGACAATCTAACAGTTGCAGGTGATTACGCTGGTGGAGTAGACGCGAGCCATCTAGATCTTGTCGACGCTGATTTCAGTGATCCCGCTGGCGTTGAGTACCAGGAGCCTTTGGAGGGCAACGCTACCGGTTATCAGGAGGACTACGGTGCTGATCTGAATTCGAGTACCGGTTACTGATCATTGTGGACTTGATATTGAGTTTTATTGATACTAGTATTGCGGATTTTATAGTTTATTTTATCGGATTTGTCTCCGACTAGATTTGCATTTTATTGGTGGATTGTGGTTTTATCACACTTATTCAATATTTATGATTGCATTTATATTCCACCCTATTTATTGGATTTCACAGATTTTGTGGAAGCTTTATTGCGCCAGAACTTTAATTATGTGTATGTCCGCTTAGTATATCCGGGATATGTGCGGGTCATAACTCGAAATTCTAGGCCCTCGGGATAGGGTAGAATTTCGGGTCGTGACAAAAAGACTTCACCTTCATTGATTCGTGTGAGAAATTGGGGCTCAGTATACCGCCTGATTTGTTCTTCTATATTAGAGAGAGAGAGAGAGGAGAGGAGAGGAGAGGAATTTGCGAGACATGTTTATTGGGCGGGACTGTAATTTCAGGAAATTGCCCACTATCTTTTCAGTTATCGCCCGCCTTTTTTTTCAGTTAATCATAATTAATACCTTGGTAATCCTCATGACACGTGGCACTTATTAGGCGTTCTGAAGGAGACACTACCGTCCTCTACTGGACGACGAAACTACCTTCATATATATATAGTGAGATAGAGATAGAGATAGGGTCGAGATATGCGCTCGGGCGTAAAGATATCTCTACGCCAGTTGACACTACAAAAAATAAGACTATTAGCGGCAGTTTTTTTTTAAAAAAAACTGCCGCTAATAGTCTTATTTTTTGTAGTGTGATATGGGCCGACATGTAGTGTCTTTTGTGATGGATGGCATAAGAACCACTTTACTAACTAGGATTATACTTTTAAAATATTTTAATGATTATATACCTCATTTGTGATAAATGACATGAGAACCACTTTACTAACCAGGGTTACACTTTTAAAATATTTTATTGATTATATACCCTGTCAACCGTCATTCTTGACTATTTTAAAGTTTTTTTTCTCTTTGCTTTCTCCACTTTTTCAAGAAATTGTCAGAGATACTTAAAAGAATTCAGCAAACACTCCACACACACACACACACACACATATATATATATATATATATATATGTGTGTGTGTGTGTGTGAAAGAGGAAAATGCGCTCTATCATAGAGATATCTCTACGCCAATTGATATAAGCGCGACATACGTAACGCCTCTTTTGTGAAGTGATGGGTAGCATGAGACTCACTTTACTAACTAGGGTTAAACTTTTAAAATGTTTTAAAAGTTATATTCCCTTTCAACCGTCATTCTTGACTTTTTTATAAGCCTTTTTAAAGTATCTCTCTTCTCTTTTTTTTTTCTAAGAAAATGTCAGACTTACTTTTTCAGGTATATTTTACTAAACAAATGTGAGCGTGCAGTAGCGAAGCGCTAGCACCTAGGAAGCGAAGCGCCATCACCTGGATAGCAAGGCACTAGCACCTCGATGCCGAGGTACCGCTGTAAGGGTGTCGGTGCTTCGCTAAAAATAAAATGGGGGCGTCGGAGCCTCGTTTTAGGGGTGTTGGCGCCTCTATATCGAGGTGTTGGAGCTTCGATAAAAAAATAAAAAATAAAAAATAAAAAATTTTCTTTTTAATAGAAGTGCTAGTGCCTCTATATAGAGGTGCGGGCGCCTCGACGCCCCTAAAAAAATTATATTTTTTTTAATCAAAACACCGACACCTTAATATAGAGACGTCGGCTACTCTGAAATGAGGTGCAAACGCCCCGTTATTTTTTAATGAAGTGCCAACACCTCGATATAGAGGTGCCGACAACCCGGCGCTGGCACCTCGGTGCCAGGGTGCCATCGCTTCACACCCGGGGTGCCAGTGCCTCGCTATCTGGGTGGCGGCGCTTCACTGCCGAGGTATCAGTGCTTTGCTACCAGGCGTTCATGCTATCAGACGTCCACATTTTTTAAGTAAAATATACCTAAAAAAATAAGTCTGACACTTTCTTAAAAAAAAAAAAAAGAAGAGAGAGAAAAGAGACTTTAAAAGGGCTTCTAAAAAAGTCAAGAATGACGGTTGAAAGAGAATAAAACTTTTAAAACATTTTAAAACTTTAACCCTATTTAGTAAAGTGGGTCCCATGCCACCCGGTGTCGCGCCATATTAAATTAGCATAGAAATATCTCTACACCAGGGCGCATTTTCCCCTTTCATATATGTGTGTGTGTGGAGTGTTTGTTGAGCTCTTTTAGGTAGGTGTTTAGAATTGTGTTGTTTGGGTGCCGCGGTGGAGCACCATGATGGTTGGATTTGTTTGTGTAATGGGCACACATATAAGATCATTATTGTAGTGCGTCGTAAATATGTTGGACTTGATTAGGGTATTAGGCACCATATAGGATTCTTAAAATTTTGAGTGTACAAGTGGGTTGGGTCACCAATACAGTCGGGGCTTGGAGTCGGCTTCTGGGCAAGGACGGAGCTAGGGGAGGGCTAACAAGGGCCATGGCCCCCCTCCAATTAAAAAAACAAAAAGGACCCTTAAGTATCCGTATGTCTGACTTTAAAAAAAGTCACAAATAAAATGGGACATATTAATAAAACGAACAAATCACATTTTAATGATGACTTTTTTTTAAAGATTCCCTGACTTTTTTTTATACTCTTTCCATTTTTCAGACTTTCTAATCTTATTTTTTTTATTTTTTTATTTTTTCTCCCTTGATTTTTCCCAACCTTTCCCTTGATCTTTCTTATATTTCACCGAACTTTTTCAAATTTTCTTCTTACCATACTATTTCAGAACTCATATTTGGTGACTATGTCCCATATGCAACCCATTTCACATTTAGGTCCGGCCCAGTTTAGACTAAATCCAAATCCAACCAATTAATAAGCTGGTCCGAGTTGGGTATAAGTTGAGCTTGAGTTTGGGCACATGTAAGGATCACCCTTTTTCCAACCCAAACATATTGGCGCAACTATATCGGCAGAGACGGATGCAAAGGAACGCTGACAAGGGCCATAGCGCCCACCACCAAACCAACTTCTTTTTTAGTGAGATTTAAAATGGGCCCATTGGCCCAACTCCCAGCCCAATTAGTATGGCCTCTCATGGCCTACACCACGCCCTAAATTGAGTCTACTTGACTCGATAAAATTTCAAGTAAACTTAGAGACAAACTAGATTTTCGAATTTGTTAAGTAACTCGGGCGAGTTTCAAACAGCTCGTTCGAGTTGACTCAAACTACTCACTTAAATTGACAAAACTTATAATTATTTTTCGTTTTACATTGGTAAAATATAAATTTTATCTTAGCCACAAGGCACAGACACGCATGATCGCGTGCCGACACCGATATCAATCAATGTCTGGACCATAATGAAAAACTTTACCAAAATTCGTCGAAATTCTCCAAAGCAGAAGTACAACGGATATTTTGCCGAAATTTGCAAAACTTCTATTATTTTTGCAAATTCTATTATTTTTGCAAAATTTCGACATTTCGGGACTTTTTCGATGGTTTATGTGTTAGCCCCCTCCCATTAAAGTTTTTGGCTCCGTCCCTGATTCTGGAGGGGAATCTAGCACCACACACACACACACACACACACACACACACATATATATATATATCTATGATGTGTCGGGGTCGAGGCTTGGAATCGACTTCAAGTTTGGGTATGAGGATTCAGGTCGTGCATGAGTGCACACGACTGCACACATTATCATTATTTATTATTATACAATTACTTTTATTAATATTATTTTATAAATACAATGGAAGGGATTAGCTTTTCTATAAGAGAGACCGCTTTATATTCTAATATTAGATATTCCCGCAAAAATAAGCTACATGGGTCACTAGAGCTAGTTGGTTAGGTCTTTTCACTTAGAGTGAGAAAGTAACTCGAGAGAGTTTGAAATGACAAGGAGATGTTGCCATAAATTAGAGTCCTAAATAGAGTCTATTTGCTAATTGAAAAGAGAGAAACAGAAAGGATGGAAAAGCAATACCAAATTTTAAATTAAAATTTTTTCTCTCTTCTTTATGAGAAAGTTAAGGTTGTGAAGCACCGATATTAGACTCGGTGCTCTACCCCATCTACTACCGTTAGATGGGTTAAGAAAACTCGGATTATAAGAGTTTCCTCTCTTTTATCAAAATTATCAAAATTTACCCTTATATTTTTATATATTTTTGGAGCCATTGTATTCCCGTACCAATACTTGGTCTCTATGAGTGCTATACGTATCAAAGTCCTTTCTTAGCGAGACGTGTAAAAATGTCCTGACATAAGCCTAGCCGGACACGTATCTTCGAAATTCATATATTTATTCCACTTACAAGTTATATGAATTTAATAAGTTCCACTATCTTCTACGTGTAAAAGCGAATCCCATGCTTTTACGAGAGACCATCTACTATATAAACTCCCTCCCCTTCAGCAATACAACACAAAATGTCCATCAATATTAACAACGGCGCACATATTCTGGTATTCCCTTTCCCTGCGCAGGGGCACATTATACCCCTCCTACACCTCACCCACCAACTCCTCACTCGTGGCTTGACCATAACCATTTTGGTTACACCCAAAAACCTCCCAATCCTCCACCCTTTCCTCACCAAACACCCCACCCTTCAAACCTTAGTCCTCCCATTCCCAAAACACCCCTCCATCCCAGATGGGGTAGAAAACCTCAAGGACCTCCCTGACCACTCCCTTGGCCTTATGCTGCGCACCCTCGGCGCACTCTATCAACCGCTCCTCCACTGGTTTAAAACCCAAATTTCCCCTCCTACTGCTATTTTGTCCGATTTCTTCCTTGGCTGGACCCACCACCTCGCTTGCCAGCTCCACATTCCACGTGTCGTCTTCTCCCCTTCTCCTGCACTGTTTTGTGCTGTCAACCACTCTCTCTGGCGCCACGTGGCTGATGAAATTGAACCCCACGATCCGAATTTCCAAATTACTTTTCAAGAAATACCGAAATCCCCAAAGTACCCTTGGTATCAGCTCTCTCCATTCTACCGTAGATATAAAAAGGGTGACCCAGTTTCGGAATTTGTGAAAGACGGGATCGCAGCTAATATAGCGAGTTGGGGAATCGTTTTCAACTCGTTTGACGAGCTGGAAGCGAGCTATCTGGAGCACGTGAAGGAGGAGCTGGGCCATAACCATGTATGGGCAGTTGGGCCCCTGGGTCTGCCATCAGAGCCCACAAAGAAAAGAGACCCGGTGATGACGTGGCTCGACACGTGTCCCGAGCGTTCTGTAACATACGTGTGCTTCGGTAGCCAGACTGTGCTGACGAGGCACCAGATAGCCGGCTTGGCAGGTGGGTTGGAGCGGAGTGGGGTCCGGTTCGTGTGGTGTGTTAAGGAGGCAACAAAGGGACACGTGGAGGGAGAATATGGAGTGGTACCCACTGCGTTTGGTGAACGTGTTGCAGGGAGGGGCCTAGTGGTACGTGGGTGGGCCCCGCAGGTTTCGATACTTAGTCACTCGGCTGTTGGCGGGTTTCTGACGCACTGTGGCTGGAACTCGGTACTAGAGGCGCTGGTTGCGGGGGTGAGTTTGCTGACGTGGCCGATGCGGGCCGACCAGTTCATTAATGCGAATCTAGTGGTAGAAGAGCTGGGGGTAGGGGTTAGAGTATGCGAAGGAGCTGACTGTATTCCAGACTCGGCTGAGTTGGCTCGGATATTAGCCGAGTCAGTGGGTGATAGTGGGTCAGGGAGGAGGAATCGAGTTGTGGAGTTGAGTAGAGCGGCAAGGGCTGCTGTAAAAGAAGGCGGGAGTTCGCATAGGGAATTGAACGAGTTGGTAATGGCTTTGAGTTTACTGAGTTCGGTGAGAGTTAGAGAGCAAGTTCGGTTAGAGTCGTACTCCAGATTAAAAACGGAGTATGCACCTCTCTGGAATGGAGAATCAGTTACTGGTTGAGCTTGATGGCCATAGGTTATATGCCCTACTGTAGGCTGCGGGGGATCATGCATGATGCTTACAATAGTTTAAGTAGATGTACGATAGATGAGATAAGGCTATAATTATTATGATGATGAAATAAATGTACGAAGCTTATAAGTTATAATAACTTGGTTAGATATATGGAAGGGCTCTTTAGAAAAAATGCCTTCTTTAAACCAATTTTTGGAAAATATGTATAATGCTTTTGCAGGTTTATAAGAAATATGCTCATCATATTGTGGGATTCATGTGACACCCCTCAGGGATCTGGTACAAAGACATCTTGTCCAAAGCTGAACCAATAAAAAAGTTTGGCCATCATCCGTTGCTTATCTATCATTAAAAATATAGTCAAAGGTGATCTAATTCAGATTAGGTGGGCATCACCCTATGGTTACTTCTTTCTAAATTACATTCCACGTGACCGGTCAAACCCAGAATGGATGTTATTTTGGTTTGAATCACTCTTCCAAAAATGCGTAGGCATTATTTTTCTAAAACTGTTTAAAGTAAGAATGTTTTATTAAAATTAATCGAAAATAGATAAGTTCTACTAATTTTCTTTATATGAAATGGGTTCATCAGGTGACCAGCGAATCGACAACCGTTTCAATGCTAATCTGCTCGAGTTCAGTTCTCTCTGATTTAGTTATTTACAACTGGTGGGCGAACTGGGCTCTTTCATGTTTTTGTTTTTAAGAGAGGCAGAGAGGGTGAGTTCGGCATGCACTCGCATAGTAGCAACATCTCAATTTCTCCCTTTTTTCCCCTCCTACGACAGTTTCCAACTCCGTTTTTGAGCATCCCCGTTCTCGCCTACCCAATTACTAAAGGCCCTTCCACTGTAAGACCGTTGATTTTGTTCAATTGGCAGATGGAGATCGATTTTTCCAATCTTCCAACACGATTAATCATGACACCATAGGTGTACGATGTACGATCAGACCGGCAGTACTGTACTCCATGTAGCTCAAAACTCAAAAAAGTGACTCAAAAATCAGGTGAGACACCCCCCTCAAACATGATTCTAGCATCACCCTTTGGGGTATGTGCCACGTTGAATACAAAAATCATGGGCTGATTGTACGTTCATGGTGTTGAGATCAATTGTGCGAAAGATTGGGATGAAAATTGATCTCCATCATCTAATTTAATACAGTCAAAGGTTTAATGATGTAGGCAACATCGGTAATTAGGCAGGCGTGACCTCAGGTACCTTTCCCGTCTTATTTAAAGTTCATGATCTATAGATTCTTAGAGGATAAGATTGGAGCAAAACAAGATATTTATCATATGATCTATTATTGTCAATCGTTTAATCAAATAATAACTTTTGACTATATTTAATCACATGATGAAGTTTATATTTCGTGTTAATCTTATCCACTAAGGATCTATAGATCATGAACTTTAAATCAGATGGCTCAGATTGCGTTTTTACATGTTACAAGTCTCTAAAATATAAAGTGTAACAACCCGGATTTTTAGATTTTATTTTAACGGTGTTAGATGATGCACCACACTATGTACTGTGCTAATGCTCTACATCGAAATCGAAACCCACCCTTTAAAATAGAAAATTTCTAATTTTTTCCATATCAAAATTAGACTCATTGCGAAGTGCTCGTCGATACGATTCCAACGATATATAATTTGACAACTTCTGACAAGAATACAAAAAGTTATGCCCATTTTAAGTGATCAAGCAAGTCAAAGGGTATAACTGTAATTTCGGAAGATAAACACCAATTGCTTTGGTGCTTATGCAAAACGCTAGAACGAAACCTTTTCTCAAGCTATCCATCTCCTATTTTATTAAATCTTCTACGAAAAATGTTAATTAAAGTTGACCTAAAATTTTATATCATTATAAATAAAACTTTAAAAACTCTCTACTCTCTATAATTAAAAAATCATTCTCTCTGAAGACTTAGACGAACCGACGCCCTAAGCATTGACCTTTTTAACCCGAATCGCCGTTGATCTTCCGTTCACGCTTTAAGAGGTGGGTACCCATCAATCCATCTTGTTCTTCTCAGATCCCGTCACGTAGGATGCATTCAATCGCGCATCGACGGGTTTAAAAATCTTATTTAAACTCAAATATCTCATAAATTAATAGACCTATATGTTTAATATATGTTTTCCCTTGAAAGTTGTATATTTTGTAAATTGGGTTTATATGTTATTTCTCTTTTCTTTTCAAGAATCCCTTTTGTTTGAGCCATTAATATTTTACCTTATATTAGGTCTGTATATTTAATATGTTTACTTCCTCTTTTATGTCTGTAAAATTAATTAAATTATAATATTTATAAATTTGATAGATTGACTTAATCGGCATAATATCATATTGATATTATTTATTTTCAAATCTATATAGTTAGAAATTTATCTTTATACTAAGACTATAATAATATATATTATTGTTGCAAGTTTATATTATTATTTATTTAAAATTAATTAAGCCCAAAAATTAAACTATATTTTTATTTTAATTAAAAGAATAATAAATTATACCATCTTGAAGTTTCGGGTCCGAACTCATGACTGCGAACTCAAATTCGCGTCCACGAACCAGACCTTGCAACCATTGATGCACCTGTCCCGGTAGTTTGGCCATATCTTTTTACTCCGACCTCGGATTAATATGATTCTTGCGGCATTGGAAAGAAGACAGCGAGCTTTACAACTTTGTGTGAAATAAGCATTTCACGAATCTGATGTTTTAGTGGTCAAAATAGAGTAACAAGTCGGGTTCAATTTTGAATGACTCACGGCTATTCGAATTTAGTGTTATTTTCTAATTCTCATGACCAAAGTTCCTGTGTATATTATATCGTAAAGTCTTTCGATCGATGGTCATGATAAATCATAACTTAATAATTATAAATACCATTTAATTTAATTATCTAATTATTATATATATATCTCAATTTTATCGCTTCAAGGCGACCTCTTCGATAATATGAAGTGTTAAGAATTTGATATCTCGTGAACATCGAACCCCGACCTTTCCGTTATCGAAAATACACTTATAATTATCTTATTCTATGTTGTATTGAAATGTGTGTAAATAAATGTATATATATATATATATATATATGAATATAAGATAATCTAATATAAATCTTTTTATACATCTGACATTCTATATTTCCATCTGAATTACATTATATGAGTTATGAGTAAGTTAGGACATATGTACGAGAGTGTATGAGATCATGCCTACGCTTGGGTGTGGTGACTCACTGAGAGGGTATCGAAGCGAGGAATATATCGTATTCACATGCCTTACAACTAATGGTGGAATGAGACCCATGACTAGTCGGGTGAGTGTGAATTCAGTGTAATTTCGTATACGGTGGCATATACGGTGATCCAATCACCCCGAGTTTTAATACGAGAGGATAAGATATGAGATATGATACGAGAATCGAGCTTTGGGCCTTAACTGTAGTGAGGTTTTATTTTACGGTTACGTGAAACTCGATATATTGGCTTCCATGTACGGATGTAACACCTTTATGGTAGTATAAACTATCACACGAAGTACATCCAGGTTACTACGGAACCTTTTTCTTGGAAAGCATGAATTAGGAAGGTTGCCTCACTATAGTTTGTCATAGAATTAAGTATAAGGGTATGATAAGATATGAGTATGAGATAATATAAGTTATGATATGAGTACGATAATAAGACATCGCTGTGTAGGCCAGCAAAAAATAAAGAACTTAAGTCTCTGTACGTGCCGTCCCTTGCGTAGCCACCGTAAGGGCAACAATGTCTTTCAGCCAAGACGGATCTCTGGGAGAGATTATGAGTATGAGTATGTTATGAGTGAGTTTGGCCATTATGTCACCCATTGGCTGGGTGGTGGAGTATGAGCATGGTATGAGGGCGTTATAATATGGTGGTATGATACTATGTTGACCCTCCCATAGTAGCTCGAGTAGCGACTCTGGCACAGGTCGTTTAGGATTTCACTAGTATGTTAGTTACGCTCATGCGATGTACAGACGTATGTGCGAGAATGATAATAAGACATGATATAATATGTTATGAGATATGGTAAGGTACGTTAAGATATGAGTGTCTAGATCATGGTCTTGCATTTATGATATGATATGAGTTTTACGATATGTATGTGATTTTATCTTTCTTTTGTTATCTGCTTTGAGATATTATGTTTATCACTCACAAGATGCACCCATAATACACCTGAGTAGTATGGGGTGGATTGGTGGTGTATCCCATTGAGTTTACGTGACTGAGTAAACTCATCCCACGATAAATTAACAGCTGCAGGTGACTATACCGACAGTGTGGACCTGGGTATCTCTGATCTGATTGGTGTTGAGAACATTGACCCAATGGACGTTGATTATTAAGGGCCTTTGGAGGGTGACATTGCCGATTATCAGGAGGACTACAATGTTGGTTTTGATCCGAGCGCCAGATATTGATTTAGTAGACTCGGTATTGGATTTTGTCTTATGTTATTATCATTGACTCTATGCTTTTATTTTATTTTTATCGGATTTGTCTCCGATTTGATTTACCTATTAGTTGTGGATTGATAGCATTCTATCACATTTTATTAAATTTATTTTGTATTTATGATTGCATTTACATTTCACCCTAATTGTTGGATTTCACGGATTTCGTGGAACCATTATTGCGCGAGAACTCTGATTAGATGTATGCCCGCTTAGCATATCCGGGATATATGCAGGTCATAACTCGGAATTCTAGGCCCTCGGGATAGGGTAAAATTTCGAGTCGTGACACAAAGTCTTTTTTTCACTTCGGTGCAATCACTTAAAAAGCGAGCGTAAGTAATGGCTCCCTTTCCTTTTTTATCATTTAATAAAAGCTAATTGAAGAGATGTCAAGGTTGGAAATATTACAGTCTCAAGGTCGCAGCAACTTGTATATAAAACACAAATTATTTTTATCACTGATGTCCTTTTCAAAGGGCAACAAACATCCCCCAAAGAATTATCTTGTTACTATTATAAAAGCAAGAATGACTCCTTCTATTTCTCTTAATTTTGTGTTTTCATACTTTAACTACAAAATAACCCTGTATACCGTATTTGCCCCTAAAATATATTATATACTTTTAATTTTCCTAAATTAAGTATAAATTTAGATTGTCAATCAAACCAAATCTCTTTATTAAATACAAATTTCTCTTACATTGCAAGATCTAGGTGAATTTTACTATTTAAAAATTATGAAACCCACATTATTTTCACACTTTTTAAAGTACCAAAAGTGCCCTTTTTTATTCCTTCTTTATGAATATCGCTCGGGTCGAGTTGAGTAATCATAAATGCCCAACCTGACTGAACTCCAATTGTGTACTCAAGCTAATTCGACCCAATGCTTGACCCAACCCGATAAAATACTCTTATTTTTTATGGGTAACTTTAGTAACTCCCACAAAATCTTGTTGGGCACCGATACCAAAAACCATTGAATGCTTTGAATGAGATGATGAAGGTTGTTTTTCACCCCAATCTTTGATACAAAGAATTTTGAGATCATGAGCGTACTATCAAACAGTCAGTTTTTTAATCCACGTGGCACAGAAAAAAAAATGGCCATAAAATCTCATGTCGACTTGACCTAACTCAACCCAAACCGATACCTCATCTTCCTCCAATTGCAGGAATCTGATGGCAAATGGTTGAAAGTTCGTGCAAGTTATATAGTTACACTGATATGTGGATTGATTTAGTGCCCATGATGAGTAGACATTCATTGTAGACTAACTCTTTGAAACAATTATCACTCATCAGAAATCATTTCGCTTCAAATTGATTAATATAAATTGATTATGACTTAAAATTTTCAATCATCGATTAGTTCTATGGTATGATTAAATGATCAACAAGAATGTACTATACATTAAAAATAAGAAAATTAGACTAACTTCAATTTATTTGCAAAATTCCTTCAAAATTAAAATTTATAGATCGTTAGTTTATTCTATATTTACATTTTAATATTAAATTTCAATTGTAGAATCTCAAATATTTTATCTTTTAGTAACACATTTAATAATAAATAACTTTAAGATTGATTTCATAAAGTGAAATAATAAATAATAAAACTTGTGAGCCAAAACAAATTTCTCCTAGATTATTGGATCTAGGTGAATTTTACTACTTAAAAAATTACGAAAGCCACTTTATTTTCACACTTTTTAAAGTACCAAAAGTGCCCTTTTTTATTCCTTCTTTATGAATATTGCTCAGGTCGGGTTGAGAAATCATAAATGCCCGACATGACCCGGTAAAATACTACTATTTTTTATGGGTAACTTTAGTAACACTCATGGAATCTTGTTGGGCACCGATACCAAAAACCATTGAATGCTTTGAATGAGATGATGAAGGTTGTTTCTCGCCCCAATCTTTGATACAAGGAATCTTGAGATAATGAGCGTACTATCAAACGATCAGTTTTTTAATCCACGTGGCACAAAAATAAAAAAGACCCTAAAATCTCAGGTTGACTTGACCTAACTCAACCCAACCCGATACCTCATCTTACTCCAATTGTAAGAATCTGATGGCCAATGATTGGAAGTTCATGCAAGTCACACAGTTACATTGATATGTGGCACCCATGATGAGTAGACATTAATTGTAGACTAACTCTTTAAAACGATTATCCCTCATCAGAAATCATTTCACTTCAAATTGGTCAATATAAATTTATTATGGCTGAAAAGTTTCGATCACCGGTTAGCTCTATGGTATGATTAAATGATCGATCAACAAGAATGCACTATATAGTAAAAATAAGAAAATTATAATAACTTCAATTTATTTACAAAGCTCCTTCAAAATTTATAGATCGTTAGTTTATTCTTTATTTGCATATTAATATTAAATTTCAATCGTATAATGTGAAATATTTTATCTTTTAGTAATACATTTAACAAAAAGTTAAAAAGCATTTAGTAAAGTGATGTAATAAATAACTTTAAGACAGATTTAATAAAGTGAAATAATAAATAATAAAAGTTGTGAGTCAAATGTGATCCGTGAACCACATGATGTACGCCCGTGATCATGCTCATATTTTGGGATGTGTGCCATGTGGTTCAAAATATGACTGTCTAATGGTAGAATAATAATCCCTAGTTCTATTATATTGAAGATTAATATCTATTGTCTCGAATATTGTGACGAAAAATGATCTCCACTGTCAATTCAAAGCAGTCAACGGTTTAAGCACATGAAATTAGAGTTAAATCAAACGTTGAAGATTTTTTTCATCCAAATCTTCAACATAATAGAACTTGGGATCATTGGTCTACCATCAGATAGTCATATTTTGATCAAAAAAATGAACATGATCATTGGCGTGCATCAAATATGGTTCATGGATCACTTTTTAAGAGTTTTGCCACATGGAATCAAATCTTGTTGTATGATGGTAGGACCATGACCTCAAGATTTATTTCCTCTCACATTAAGATAAAAAAATAATTATTTGTAAAATTATCTGTAGTGGTCATAAAAATATTTTAAAAAATACCATATATATATATATATATATATATATATATATATATATATATATATATATATATATAAAAAATAACTTTATAGATTAACATGTGCATTGGACATGCACTTTTACTATACTACTATTAAAAATAAAAGTAAGAGTTAGAAAGTTTTTGTCAATTTAGCACTTTTGTTTTTAAAATACCCCAAACTAACCTTAGCTACCCCTAAATCACTCTATCTACCCTTATATTTTATATTTAGAATTTATCTAATTTATGACATGAACCATCACAAAAATTGTCTTATTTATACAAATAGGACATCTTTTACTCATACGGTTCAGTGCAACTAATTGTTCTTGAATCATGTGATAAGGATCATTTTACGTGACAATATTTTAAATAAAAGATCTTGAGATCATGGTTTCCTTACCAGACAATCAGATGTTGATTCCACTTGACACACATCTCAAAGTGATTGTCATCATGGGTGTCCTATGAGATTGAAGATCATTGAAACAAAAATCAATCCATTCTATTTGCACCCACTTAGATTTTAAGGGTGTCATAGCCAAAAATACAATGGAGTGCTTTGAATATGATGATAAAGTTTCATCCCAATCTTCAACATAATGGTCTTGAGATCATGGTTGTACCAATAGTTAATTTTTTATTTCACATGGTTCACATAATAGATTATAATAAGCAGTCGAAAATTTTGTTTGAGTCTAATGTGTGCCACATAGATTCGATAACTTATGTGCACCACGTGGAATAAAAAATTGCCCATTTGGTGGTACACCAATTTTTTTTTATAAGTAAAAAAGTTAGACCCCATCTGATGGTATACCATCAATCTCAAGATTCATTTGTTCAAATCAATCATTGACGTTTTGACTATGTTGCCCTTAAAGATCTGGTTGGTGTAGGCAAAGTTATCCTCTAAAATAAAGTCTTGGTATTTTGGGGACTTATGATAAGTGAAAACACCATCTAAGTCATCTAATTAGAAGGTCATAATCTAAATATCTTTAATGCAAAAGATTGACATAAAACATAATCTCTAATATATGATTCAAAGTAGCCAACTATTGAATCTAATGATAGCTATTCATTGTGTTGAATCATATGATAGAGATTTAAATGTAGTCTCTCCATATTTAAACCAACACGTGCAATGCACGTGCACTTTTACTAGTATTTATAAAATTTTAGAAAACTATCAGATATAAAACATACACAATTTATATAAAACTCACTTTACCCTACCTAACTCGATTCGTGAATTACAAACCTGAATCCAAACAAAGCGAACCAACGAATTAGGTTAGCAAATATCATAAAAGGTTCAGTTTTGTGACAGCTTGGCTCTCAGCACCCCAAAATCCGTGCCATCAGATCACCCGTTAGGGCGATCCCACGCTTACACGTACACTTGACACATCCATAAAACTAATCCACAAAACTATCTCAAATAAGAAGATAGATTCATTAAATGCATCAAAAGAAAATATATTTCTAAATATAAACTTTATTAAAATGACGGTTCTAAACCCTTATTCCAATTGCACGAATGGAATAATCGAAATGAACCATTGGTGATAGTCTTCTATCACCAACCAATGGTTCACAAAATAATATCCAAAATATTTATATTACATAACCAACATAACTCAAAAGCGGTTGGACATACCAAGCCAACAAAATACTCTTTTAACAACTCACACACAAACTCAGTCTACTTAGGAAAGAAGTCCTCAGGCAGAGGCTCAATCTCCTCCTCAAGAATGTAGTCTGAATCCTCCTCTTCGTTTTCTAACTCGTTCTCTAAATCCTCACCTGTGACTTATAGTCGAAAGGGGGGTGAGCTTACATCCAAACTCAATAGGAGAAAGCGTTAGTTGCATTTAAATCTCATATCACAAGCATGAAGTCACATAACTGATTCTCATATGCACATTTCACATTTATCTCAATTTAATTCCACATGCTAAAGTGTTAATCGAACACACACATTTGAATCACATTCTTTGTTTTAAAATATTTGTCATAGCTTAAAGCATTAACTTAAATATTTTTCTAAGCAAATATAGCATTAGTAGCCATATATAATACCGATGGGAATCCAAACCATCGCAGTTCAATGAACCATTCAAACACATAATACCATTGGCTGGTAAGAAATTGAACGGATATCCTACTATACCGGAGCACAATGAACGCATACCCCGTCGTACCGGAGCACACTGGATTCGTTTTACTTAACCTTAAATTAATGTGCATTTTCTAACTTATAGTTTCACACCGTGTAAAGTGATACGTTATACTATTTTTGGAAAACTAATATTCTTACACATTTTTGGAATTCTCACTTACACACATCCTTCACATCACATAATTCCATTCAAAACATGTTTAAATTAAAGAATTTCAGATGCTTATTTCACAATTTCACATCATATTCATTGTATTCAAAACTTATTTGAAAACCAAGAATATCACATGCTTAATTCACAAAACTTAACATGGCTTATAACCTCACATTACATAACTTCAACAAGCATATTCAAGTAAATGTTCATAAGTTTCCCCTACCTCAGGTCACATGTATCACATTCCGTACATAGCTCTCTTGATGACTCACACATATGCTCGATGCTTTAATCCTACAACAAAAGTGTCCAAAAATCCCTTAAGAACGCTTAAAAAGAACCTAAGATGTACATTTCTACAGAATTCACACCAAAAGAGTCAAAACAAATCTGAATCTGTTTCTCGTGCGAGCTCACAGACACAACAAAACTCATGCGACCGACTGAATTTTAGCCTATTGCTTTCAGTCACGCGAGGCCTTGCGCGAGCAAGCTTCCTGTTCACTTAAGTCCTTGCACAAGCGAGTCTCAGAGCCTCACAGGCTACTTATATCTTCTGAAAGTCTCTCGCGCGAGCAAACTCTGAAGCTCAAGCGCGCAAGAACCAGAGTTTCTTCTGGATCTGAGTTTTTCTCAACTTGATCTTCTTCGTATTTCTTTCACACTTCTTACACATCACATAAAAACATTTAAAACAAATTTACATACTTTTGGTATTGATTTCTCATCTTTAACTCAACGATTCACTCGTAGATCGAATCGTCTTCCTTGTTGCAACATAGGAGTTTCCAAAACCCATTTCAGTTTCTCTAAGCTCTTCGATCGCAACCAAGCCAATGTAATCGTAGGGTAATCCTTCCCACACACACATTTTGCACAGATCTCACTACGATCTAGTGAATCAAAACATACAGATTAAAATAAAACTTTCTCTTCTCTTTTAACCCTTCTTCCTCTTCTCTCAACCCATCAATTGGGTGTCACACGTGGGTTATCCCTCACACTCTAGCAATTGGCTTTGCTTTCTTGCTAAGCACATATACAAAAGTTGTGAGTTACACTTATCCACTAATTCCCTTGGTGTGAGACACATATACACCAAAGTGTGTGTTAAATTACATGGGCTCCTTGTGAACCACACACACCACATTTGCACACACACATTATTTGACTTACACAGTTTACTAAATTTGGGGACATTACATTCACCCCACTTTATAAAATTTTCATCCTCGAAAATTGACCTAAGCCACCCTAACTAATCCACACACACGAGACTGAAAATGTACACACTAGTGCAAAAACTAACTACCCATTAATGGCAGAAACACTCACAAACATAAAGCAATATGTTCCTGCAATGAGACAGATTACAGAACACATCTATGTGGCACCTGTATGCATATAACGAAAACACAAACATAATACACCACACAATTATATTGACATTTGTTAACTTGATGCAGCCATCATTGTGTCCCCATGCATGTTCACACACATGGAAACTCATAATAGAACTCATCCTGCATAAAAGTACCAATTTCTGTATCCACATACCACACAACAACAAATCAAAATTCCCACCATGCCAACTAACATTCCAAGCACATTAAACTAACTTGTCCTAAAAATTTACCTATGCAAGCACACTGAATTGAAACCATAACCATCCACATTCGTTTCAAGGTGACGTCCAAGACGTAATAAGCAAACACATTAAGTTGAAATACAAACCCAATTGTATTTTAAGTAATCTATTCACAACCAAGTAAACATTCACATTGAAAAGTTAAACTATTCACACGACAAAAATATTCTCACTTTAAATTTAAACAAGTTTCCACGTGACAACCATGCCACCATAGTTTAAAATTTACACTCCAAAAGTTACAATTAATTTACCCAGCTATATTTCAAAAAGAAAATTTCTCCCCAATGACCTCCATGGTCACCAGCAACAGCTAACTCTCATCATCTCCACCCTGATCAGACTTGTCTTCGGAGTCATTCTCACCATAACCTGACTTATCCTCGACCTCCTCATCGGCGTCATCATCAACAACCTCATCATCTTTAGTGTCGACAACCGTGCTAGAGCTGGAAGCACTAAAAATGACATCATGCATTATGGCAAGGCGCTCCTGGTAGGTCTGCGGAAAAGCCTGGCGCATCAAATCCATGCTAATGGCCTCCTGAAACCGCTGATGCAACCTTATCTCATAGCTCTGTTGTAGTAGTTTGCGGAGGATCTCATCCTGACTACTCGTCATATGTTGGATTAGAGGTGGCACACTAGTTTGGGTAGTCGGGTGTGGTACAGGTCCAGGTTGAGGGGGTTGTTGCTGTGCCACCTGTTGTGCTATCTCTCTCTCTCTCTCTCTCCCTCTCTCTCTCTTCTTTTTAACATTGTTTTGAAGGCTATGCAGGCTTTGGGTTAAGTCCTTGGCTCGATAGGACTTGATGTTATCGGTAAGTATAAGTTTATGAGCTTGGAACTCAAAACCATCAATCCCATCACGCAATTCAAACAATCGTGAAATTAATTGGGCGTAAGGTAATCGGTTCACAGGTGCGGGGATAACACCCGATTTGTTTCGTTTATAAGCATATTTAATTGTTTTTCTCACGAGAATAGGTGCACTAAACCACTTACCTTGATGAGCCGCATAAATTGCCTGGAGAAATGGGTCCCGTCACTCTTGTTCATGGCCCAAAGGAAACAAGTTCTTCCTAAATATAATATCTAAGGGCCACATGTGTTCCGGTAACTGGACTCGTGTAATTGATTTACTCGTGATGATCACACCATGGGTCACATTGGTCACAATATCCTTAAAATCAACAACTTCACGGATTGGGGATTTGGAAGCCCCATCCTCCATGTATTCGAGTGGGCATCCCATAGCATGTGAAATATCCTTGTCATCAAAAGTAAATGATCTTTGGTCAATCTCGTAAATCAATTTGGTTTGAGTGTCATTCATCTTAAAGGTTTGGTAAAATAGTTTCACCAAACGGGGGTAATAGCATGCGTGAAACGACAATAATAGTGGTCTCAAGTTGTTCGCTTTAATGTAATCCAACTTCCACTGGGTGGATGGTTGATCCTCAAAAAGATCCCTATGGATCGATCATTCAGGTTCAAATATTTTTGCTTCCCACCATGGGGCAGGTTGGGTCAAAGGAGTTAGTGGAGGAGCCACCCTCTTGCGAGAACTTCGTAGTCTCACCGCCATTTTCTTCCTAAGTTTGGGGTTTGGGGATTTGGAAGTCATTCTAGGGCTTGAAAATCAAAATAAAATGAAAATGGAGCTTCAAATGTGGTTCAAGATTACCTTGTGTGCAAGAAAATCTGATCAAATCGCAAAGAAATTCAATGAATGATGCGTATGCAAAGCTCCCAGGCGAAAAAATGCAAACCCTATATCCCCCCTCTCAAGATTTGATGTGAAATGCCTCTCGAGAAGGGTAAAACCCCTTTTATAGTCTGATCCTCACGTGTGCGACTTAAGTCAGCTCAGGCGCACGAGTGTCAGTCATTCACTGGAACTCAATTTCCTTTTGTTGTTATAATTATTAATTTTTTTTTTCTGAGTAGCTCGCGCGAGAGAGCTTTAAGTTCTCGCGCGAGCGAGACTCAGGCATAATGTTCCTGAAGCAGTTTTGCTTCAATTTTTCATTTCTTTTACTTTTACATGTTAATTTTACCTTGTCTAAGATGTCTTTTCGCATCTAATTTGTTACCTATTGGCCAAACATATTGATCAGTTAAACACACGACCAATTGTTGATGGTTTCATCATTTACGCATATGTGTGCAACAAGAAAAATCAAATTTCCACATTATATTCACAAGCTTATTAAAAAAATTATACAAACTAGACAAAACTCATGTAAACAAGTCCGGGAACGGATCACGCACATCCGACTCACGCTCCCACCTGGCTTCTTCTGGCTAATGGCTTCGCCATTGTTCAAGCACTAACGGAATCCCTTTTGTGCGTAGTACTTGTTTCTTTCGATCAGGAATCTACACTGGTTCTTCCTTGACCATCAAGTCTTCCTGTATTTCGATCAGTTGATAATCTATTATGTGGGTTGGATCTTTCACATATCGTATCAGCATTGAGACATGAAATACATCGTGCATGCTTAAGAGTTGCGGTGGTAGTGAAACTCGGTAAGCAACCTCTCCAACACGTCCAAAAACCTCAAAAGGTCTGACGTATCGTGGACTCAACTTACTACGCTTTTCAAAATGCATAACGCCCTTAGTCGGTGAAATCTTGATAAAGACATTTTCTCCCGTCTGAAAGAAATACTCCGTATCAACATTGATAATGTACAACTATTTAGATATGTACAATTATGCGATTCATTACAACAAAACATTTACTTTTACCTGAAATTCTACGCTTATCCTTTTAAGTTCAGCATAACTCTGTTGTCTACTCTGTGCAACCCTTAATCTTTCTCTAATCATACGTACTGCGTTAGTAGTACTCTCAAGAATCTTCGGCCCCAAAATAAATTTCTCTCCTGTCCCTTCCCAATTAATTGGAGATCTACACCATCTACCATATAAAACTTCATACGGTGCCATCCCTATACTGGTCTGATAGTTATTATTATATACAAACTCAATCAATGGTAAATGTTGATCTCACGAGCCCTGAAAATTCAGTATACAAGCTCGTAGCATATCCTCTATGATTTGATTTACTCGCTCAGTTTGACCGTTTGTCTGTAGATGAAATGCTGAGCTGAAATCTAGTCTAGTACCCATACCTTCCTAAACTTTCTGCCAAAATTGAGAAGTATACAACGGATCTCGATCAGAAACGATGCTTACTGGAATACTGTGTAACCGAACAATCTCCCACATATACATATCTGCCAGTCTACATGCAGTATACGTTGTGTTGTAAGGTAAGAAATGAGCCAATTTAGTTAATCTGTCAACGATCACCCAAATAGCATTATGCTTCCTCACTATCCGTGGTAATCCTAAGATAAAATCCATAGAAATAGATTCGTACTTCCACTCGGGTATCAGCAATGGTTGTAATAACCCAGATGGATGCCTGTTATCCATCTTCACTTGCTGACACACTATGCATTTTGAGACGTACTTAGCTATGTCTTTCTTCAAATCTCTCCACCAAAAGCTTTTCTTCAGATCCTGATACATCTTTGTACCACCGGGTGGATTACATATTTTGACTTATGGGCCTCCTCTAAAATGGTATGACGCACATCGGCATCGGCAGGCACACATAAATGCCCTCTGAATAACAATGATCCATCACTCTTGATAGAAAAATTTGAACTAGTATCACTTTCACCCCTTGTCGAATTTTTAACATCTTTCATCTGAAGCTCATATATGCGATCAAAAATCACTGGTCTGATAGTAACATTTGCTAAGAAAGCTCCTGAAGCTTTCTCCTCTATCCTTGTATCGTACAAAGATATGTCCTCGAACAACTTTCATCTGTGGAGTCCCAAAATAAGACTCGATAATTGAGCTGAAGTCTTCCGACTCAAAGCATCTGCAACCACATTCACCTTGCCTGAGTGATATTGTATGGAACAATCATAGTCTTTAAGAAATTCCATCCACCTTCACTGCCTCATATTCAGGTCTTTCTGTACGAATAAATACTTAAGTCTCTTATGGTTTGTGAATATCTCAAAGGTTTCTCCATATAGATAATGTCTCTATATTTTTAGTGCGAATATCACAGCTGCTAACTCAAGGTCATGCGTCGGATAGTTTTTTCCATGATCCTTAAGTTGTCTGGATCCGTGGGCAATAACCTTTCTATTTTGATTAAGCACACAGCCTAAGCCGTTGTGCAATGCAGCGCTATACATAGCAAAACCTCCACTCCCCGATGGAATGGCTAACACTGGAGTTGTTGTTAATCTCTTCTTGAGTTCTTGGAAGCTCTTTTCACATTCATCAGTCCACTCAAATCTAACATCTTTTCGTGTAAGCTTTGTGAGTGGCCCTGAAATCCTCAAAAACCCTTCCACAAACCTCCTGTAGTATCCGACCAGACCAAGGAAACAGTGAATCTCTGTCACTGCCTGCGATTATTCCCATTTCACTATTGCCTCGATCTTTGCAGGATTGTTGCTGCTGCCACCTTAGCAATTATTATATGATTAAAATAGCAAATTACTGCATAAATTATAGCAATGTTGAATCAAGCTGAGCAGCCGGTCCTGCAAGATCAAGGGCTATTGTAGCAAGTTTTAAAAGGTAAGTAAGGGTATGCCCATAGGGAAATGTGTTCTAAAGGATGGTAAATCTCCAGATCCATAGTAGATCTGACACTCTATCTTAATTTAAACTAAACTAAAGCAGGAAAGAGGAGAGGTTTTATGGTTTTGTCACTTAAACTACAAACTACAAAAGATAAATGCTATTGATCTAGCTCTAATCAAACACAGAGGTAAGGGGATATATAGAAAAGATGAAAAATCAAAAGGGTGATAACAGTAGCTAGGGGTATTGGTCTCCCACTGAAAATCAATGGAATCAAAGGCCTTGCATAGATATGATTTGCTATAATCCTCCATCTGGCTACAAGCACCCCATTTCTGGCAGATGCAAGGTATAAGGATCCAATCTCAACTAGAGAATAGAAGCAATCCTAAGGCTATGATCTGTCCACTTTAATAGTCACAGACCATTGTTGTCGCTCCAAGTGTGCCATAATTATGTGCATTATTAATCAAGAATTAAAGAATTAAAGAATGCTAGGTTATATGGATGTTAACTTATGAAAGGGATATCAGCACATTGGGGCTAACACTGGCCTGCAAGATCAGGGCCAATTGTAGCAAGTTTTAAAAGTAAGTATTTCAAGATCGTCCACAGAGAAGTTTGTCTAAAATGAGAGATAAACCTCCAGATCTGTGCTACCAGATCTGGCTCTATAATTATCTAAAAAGAATAGATAAAAGAGAGTGTTGGATTGTGTCACATTTAACTATAAGCAAATAAAGAAAAGAACTATCTACATGATCCAGATCCGAGTTGGGGAGATGTTTAAAATAAGACAAATGCAGAAATAATAGCTTCATGTACTTTAGCCTCGAATTTTAATGGAGAATCTGTATTTCACAGGCGATTCAATCTTCATCGGCTACCAGATGTAAGAGAAATAAATCGAATTAAGGAATAGGTTTAGACTTATGGCTATGATCATCCAATGGTCACGAGATCATCCAATAGTTTATGGCCTATTCTTTAGTTCGAACATGAACATCATTGTAAATCTTTGCTTGAATTAGGTTACCAACGCTAATTACAGGATGATGAATTAAGGGAAGTTGGATGCGGATGAGTGAATCTAAAGAAGTCTAATGCACTAAGGTGAACATTCGGAACCCTCGACATGACTCAATGGAGAAGACACAAATTCTGACAACCTTTTAAAATCCAACGTTACAATTACGAGCACGGCTTCTTAGAGAGCCCTCGGACTTACAGATCTGAGCTTTCGAAGAGCCCTCAGTTCTGATCTTGAATCCGAACTTGGAAGTACAAATCACTCACAATGGCTCTCAAGGTAAACTACAAGAAGGGATTACAGGGGTTCGGATAAGCTATCGGACCGAATGAGGAAAGCAGAGATGAAAACTCTAAAATCTGGATGCCTCAATTGGGCAAATGTCTTCTCAATTTATAGCTTTCCCCTAAGCACGGCTGAATGTGTATCAACCAATCGAATTGGATAGATCTGATCAACCAATGGAGTGAGCACGGGATCCGGATACTGTTACGTGAAAATGCTTGATCTGGTTCATTAATCGGAAGCAGAGCATCAATTACATTATGTAATTCAAAAATTTGAGCTTCTAGAAGTTCCATAAGTGATTTCATCTTTGGGTTTTCACGTAGGAATATGCCTTTGCTTTGTGCTTGGAATCTTCCGAATGTCTGGGCTTTTAATTACATTAGGTGCGTAGTTCTTTGAAATGCCCTTCAAAGTGGTAAATCCCAGTATGCCATTTCGCGAGTTTAAGGGTCTTTTAGCAAAGTAGTTTGGCTCCGAAGTTCTTTTTTCGCAGCATTTTGGCTTCAAGTTCTTTTCGCAGGACTTTGGCTTGAAGTTCTTTTCGCAAGCATCTTGGCTTCGTGGTTTTTCGCAAAGGACTTTGGCTTCGAAGTTCTTTTTTTCAAAAGGTAAATCTTCTATTCGCAGGTCATTCTTCTATTCAAAGGTCATTCTTCTATTCATAGAAGGTCATTCTTCTATCTATTAGGTCATTCTTCTATTCTACCTTGTTTGAGGTTTATTCCTTCTTCGCAAAGTTTCGTGTTCTTCAATTGAAGAGGTTCTTCTTAGCTTCCATTCTTCTTGAATGGATCCTTCTTCTTCTTGGTCTTTTCTTGCTCTTTTAGGACCTTTTTAGCCATTCTTTGAGGCTATTTCTTCACTCCCTCTTTGAGTTTGACATGCGTTGTCGACTTTTTGATCATTTAGGATGGTTTTGATTTGGACTTGTCTTTTGGTTAGGCCAATATGAACACTAAAGCACTTATTTAGTCCTCTCAAGGGTCTTTCAAGGCTTATGTTTAGGGGTGAAAAATGGTATTTTCACTACTTAACACCCCAAACCTAAGCTTTGCTAGTCCACGAAAAAACATAAAAACAAAGTAAAGAGCCACTTTTGTAGGAAGCACGGTGCATTTAGCATATGCAACAAGCCTTTTCAACCCCTAGGTGATCCCTAGAGGAGGAGTGAAGTCTCTGAGGGTTTTCGATGAAAGGTACCCACAAACTTCTCCATGAAAGCAGTTAACATCGTGCAATATTATCAAATGAGCAATCAAAGGGCGAGGTTAGTTACTCTTGAATCAATGATGAAGCAGAAAATTTGATTATTGTTTGCACGAATTTAAACATTTATAAACCTCATGAATGTTTCAATATTTCCAATCTGTGAGCAGTCATAGAAAATCATACAAATGTGCCGTGATGGCTCATCCTATGGATAAAAATTAGGTTATAAGTCATACTTAAGGTGCTCAAGTTCCAACCCAAACACTCACGAGGTATACTCTCATCGTGTTTTTTGTTGAGGGTTCATTTTCACTCAAGCTCAAGCGATTACATCTCCCAAATGGATCTGGCATGAGCATAGGCATGATTCTTAGGCAATGGCATCATTGACATCTCCTCACCATAGATTGGGTCACTTCTTATCTCCACATGACTCACTCAACTTTGGATCATAAGGGCTTTTAATCTAGGTTTGTTTGTATGGCTTATGGAGTGAAGTTTCAAGGAAAATGTTTGAGCAGGGGTTTGAATTTGAGAACTCGGGAAGTGCGGGAGATGGTTCATGACTCCACCTTTTGAGTTTAGCTTCTTTCTTCTTCTTTTTAGATTCTCACATTCCACGGTGATCAGTTCTTTCTTTGATCTTGCATTTTTCAACATAAGGTCCCTTTTTTGCCTTTTGCTTGCCACTTTTTCACATTGTTTGTCTCTTCTTTTCTCAGTCACCATATTGCCTGTTTTGTTTTGAGGTATTTTCTCTTCATTTTCTTGATGTTGCCCGAAATGGTCCATCTTGATTCTTTCTCCTTTACCTCCCAATTCTCGAGTGAGGGAAGGCTGAATTGGTTCCATAGGTTTGCAAGTACTTTTGAGTATTTTGATGAAGAATTGTAGGATTCTGACTCAAATGGGGTACAAGCAGGGGCGATTTTTCTTGGTTGGATTCTGTTAGGTTCAAGTCATCAAAGAAGGCCTTGATCTTTTCCTCGGTTTCATGAGTCTTTGTTACTTGTTTTAATTTGGAGTTTCCTAACTTCTAGTGGATCTAATGCCTCGGCCAATCCTTTGAATCGGAAAAAATTGCCTCATCACTCTTCAGAGATGGAAAATATATGGGCTCAATTCTCACTTTGGTTATGGTTTTTCATTGAGCTTTTAAGTATATCTTTACCTTTTCTCTTCCTTTTGATTTACTACGTCGATACCGGTATGTTTTTATGGTGTAATCATCATGAAAATGTAGAATATCGCAAGGTTTAGAATGTCTAAATTTGGCAAAGGAATTTTAAATTTTCTAGTTGTCATGATTCTTAAGTAAATTAATACATTTCCTAATTACTTAGGTGATTCGCTGCCCTTATGTTAACTATTCCTAAGCGGGACTTGTGCCACACCCCCAAACCTATGAGGAGCATTGTCCTCCTTTGGTTCAAAGGTGGTGGACAATTATTAGGGAAGGCAATGAAACAACAATAATCTGAGATTCTGACAAGCACATCGAAATTTGGATAGAAAATAAAGGAAAACAAAAGCAATTTAGTTAGGCACAACTTATATGAGAAAAATTGCAATAGAATAAAAAGCGAAAATAAGAAAATAAGAAAGAGACAATTGATGAATTGGGCTTGTAAACTGCTACCTCAGACTGTGTGGACAAAGTGCAAGTGGTGCAGCTAAAGAGCTGGTCACCACAGGGAGTTGGGCTTGTAAACTGGTAGGGGCTGGCTGAGGCTCAGGGGCTGGTTGAGGCTCCACAGCAATTTCCACTTCTGCAGCATGCCCACCCACACTTTCAGGGCTTGGTTCTCTGTCATGCTCAGCAGCAAGAACTAGCTCTGGCTCAGGTGCTATGGGTTCAGCAGCAGGGGCAGCAATAGGTGCAGGTGCCAGAGCAGGGGCATGGGCTGGTTCTCCTACTTCCCTCATTCTTCTTAACATGGCCTGACTTGTGGTCCAAGCTTTCTTGCCAAAGTTGTGAGGAGTGAGTACCTCAAAGGGCTCTTCCCTTGGCACTCACATCAGCCATTGCTTTCAGGATCAGCATTGGGGCATTGAAGAATTGCCCCTTAGAGAAGTGAAAGAGGGCTTCTAAGATGGGGGTTCGCCTCTCTTGGTTGTGCCCAGTAACATAAAAAATCTAGCAGCAGAAAATAAAAATGTAAAACTGAAGATATGAGCAAGGAAATGGAAAACATGATATACAAATGCAAGAAAAATCAACAAAACAATGCTAGAACTGCTAAATAAAATCTAACAAATAGAAGGATTACTATGCAAATGAAAGGAAACTAATGCTAATAACAGAGAAACAGTAAAAGCAAGGTAAGGGACTGAATACAAAGTTAAAAAAAAGAAAAAGAAAAGTGTTGATACAAAAACTGAATTTGTGAATGCAAAATAGGAAAACAAAGTTAGAAACTAACTATACTCACAGAAAAATGACGAAAATTAGTAAAACTAGGACACATTAACCTAAGAAAGAAAAAAAAAAATCAGCGATCTAAAAACAGAATTTGAAACTAAAATTTCTAAAATGAAAATCTAATGCCAAATGATTCATAAGATTCATAAGATTCATAAGATTGACCCCTTTGTTGATGAAGCATGGGAGCACTTATTAAAAACAGAGTTCATACACAGCTGAGACCCATTTATGATGAAGAAATCTCGAAGGAAAATAAAATAAGTGGGTCCATTGAATATTCAAAACAGCCTATGATTCACTACTCATTATCCTACATGATTCCCTAAAAAAAAAAAAATGATCTCGAGTCCGGATGGGAAAAGTGGATGCAAATGGAGAAAAAAATCTGAAAGATATATATATATTTTTATTTTATAATTTTCTATTTTTTTTATTTTTTACTTGTTTTAGATCAGCCCGGGCGCAACAAGAGCCCTTATTTACTGCTGCTGAAAATAATGAGAAACAACTCAGAGATTTTCTTTTTGTGTTTTGAGTTTCTTTTATTTTGTATTTGGTTGTGTAAAAAAAAAAAAAAAAAAATCAGATGCCTAAAAGAGAAATTATAATCGTAACAAACAATAAACACAACAGAAGCTACTGGTTCTCAAGAATTTAAAAATAGAAAATGAATGCCAAGGAGAAGGGATGCAAACTCAAGCGGATCTGCTCCAAACTTTGGTCCGAGATGCTCCTTGTTGGGATTGCTCGGATCTGCAAACATCCAAAAACTGCAGCGTACCTTATTCAAGTATTGATAAAATAAAAGAAAAACTCGACTCTGCCCAAATTTGACAAAAGACAAAAGAGTGGCGACATTTATTCAAATAACTAGAAGGCAAAGAATAAAACTCGGAAAAATAAAAAAACAAAAAATTCTGGATAAAACAAAGTGTTTCTATACAAAAGCAGACATTTAATCAAGCACTTGGAATGCAAAGTGCAGGTTTAAAGCAAAAATTAAAATAAATGAAAATAAACATAGGTCTATCTATTTTAGAACAAACTTCCCCGGCAACGGCGCCAAAAACTTGTTGTCGCTCCAAGTGTGCCATAATTATGTGCATTATTAATCAAGAATTAAAGAATTAAAGAATGCTAGGTTATATGGATGTTAACTTATGAAAGGGATATCAGCACATTGGGGCTAACACTGGCCTGCAAGATCAGGGCCAATTGTAGCAAGTTTTAAAAGTAAGTATTTCAAGAACGTCCACAGAGAAGTTTGTCTAAAATGAGACATAAACCTCCAGATCTGTGCTACCAGATCTGGCTCTATAATTATCTAAAAAGAATAGATAAAAGAGAGTGTTGGATTGTGTCACATTTAACTATAAGCAAATAAAGAAAAGAACTATCTACATGATCCAGATCCGAGTTGGGGAGATGTTTAAAATAAGACAAATGCAGAAATAATAGCTTCATGCATTTTAGCCTCTGAATTTTAATGGAGAATCAGATTTCCACAGAGCGATTCAATCTTCATCTGCTACCGCATAGATGTAAGAGAAATAAATCGAATTAAGGAATAGGTTTAGACTTATGGCTATGATCATCCAATGTTCACAGATCATCCAATAGTTGTGGCCTATTCTTTAGTTCGTAACATGAACATCATCAGAATCTTTGCTTGAATTAGGTTACCAACGCTAATTACATACGGGATGATGAATTAAGGGAAGTTGGATGCGGATGAGTGAATCTAAAGAAGTCTAATGCACTAAGGTGAACATTGAACCCTCGACATGACTCCAATGGAGAAGACACAAATTACAACCTTTTAAAATCCAACGTTACAATTCTGAGCCACGGCTTAGAGAGCCCTCGGACTTATAGTCGAGCTTTTCGAAGCCCTCAGTTCTGATCTTGAATCCGAACTTGGAATTACAATTCACACACAATGGATCTCTTAGGTAAACTACAAGAAGGGATTACTGAGGGGTTCGGATAAGCTATCGGCCGGAATGAAAGCAGAGATGAAAACTCTAAAATCTGGATGCCTCAATTGGGCAAATGTCTTCTCAATTTATAGCTTTCCCTCTATCACGCACAATTTGAATTGACCAATCGAAGTGCTCGGATCTGGATTGCCCAATGGTACGTGAGCACGGGATCCGGATCTGTTACGGCCAATGAAAATGCTCGATCTCGGTTCACCAATCAGCGTTAGAAGCATCAATTTGCTATGAATTCAAAAGTTTGTTTGAGCTTCTAGAAGTTCCCGCCAAGTGATTTCATCTTTGGGTTTTCACGTGGGGCGGAATATGCCTTTGCTTTGTGCTTGGAATCTTCCGGAATGTCTCTGGGCTTTTAATTACATTGGGGCGCGTGCAGAGTTTACTGAAATGCCCTTCAAAGTGGCTGTAAATCCCCAGTATGCCATTTCGCAGAGTTTAAGGGTCTTTTCGCAAAGTAGTTTGGCTCCAGAAGTTCTTTTCGCAAAGCATTTTGGCTTCAGAAGTTCTTTTCGCAAAGGACTTTGGCTTCAGAAGTTCTTTTCGCAAAGCATCTTGGCTTCAGAAGTTCTTTTCGCAAAGGACTTTGGCTTCAGAAGTTCTTTTCGCAAAGGTAAATCTTCTATTCGCAAAGGTCATTCTTCTATTCGCAAAGGTCATTCTTCTATTCGCAAAGGTCATTCTTCTATTCGAACAGTTCTGCTACCTTTTCGTAAACCTTGTTTGAGGTTTATTCCTTCTTCGCAAAGTTTCAGGTTCTTTGCAAATTGAAGAGGTTCTTTGCGAATTGAGCTTTAGCTTCCATTCTTCTTTGCGAATGGATCCTTCTTCTTCTTCAGGTCTTTTCTTGCTCTTTTAGGACCTTTTTAGCCATTGCTGAGGCTATTTCTTCACTCCCTCTTTGAGTTTGACATGCGTTGTCAGCTTTTTGATCATTTTAGGATGGTTTTCGGATTTGGACCTGTCTTTTTGGTTAGCTACAATATGAACACTAAAGCACTTATTTAGTCCTCTCAAGGGTCTTTCAAGGCTTATGTTTAGGGGTGAAAAATGGTATTTTTCACTACTTAACAACCATCCTAGAGATTGTTCCACTTCAAGGATCTTTATTAGAACAGGAAAACTATTGTAAATGCTACAGATGCTAGGCTACCAGCTCTCTATTTCTGGCTGGCATCCGCAGGAGTATCCAATCCAAGGAAATCAAATTCTTAAAAGTGAAATGTAGATTAGAATAACCATTAAACTCCACAATTATATTGAAAGCTTACAATACTATTGCGCCCAGATCTATAATATGTGCAATATATAGCCTATTACAAGCCTCTGAATCTCTCAATTTATAGCTTAAGACCTCACCCTAACTATTGAGAAGAGTTTAGTCACTCATGATTGGGTAAAGAGAGAATCGGAGAAGAAGGAAGGAGGGAGAATTTGGAGGGAAAAATAGATATCGCACTAGGCTCTGGTTCTCTCAAATTCTGGATTGATGTTCTATATTTTCTTCAAGCTTTATACTCTCCTCCTCCGTCCTTAGATCCGTTTCAGCCAATTAGAGTGCAAGGGAGTCATTCTATTATTCTGGGCTGCTGATGTGGCCGATTTCTCTTCTAGAAGCTCTCTTCATATTGGTTCTCAACTGAAAAATTCATGTGAAGTAGTTAGGGTTTCAATTCGTGGCCAACTATGTGCTAAAAATACCCCCAGGGGTCGTTGAAGTGCTTTGAAACTCGTGCACTAAAATTTGAAAGTGGCAGTTGTTGAAGAAATACGCTGAGAAGTTGCCAAAATGAGTGTTGCGAGGTTCATGGGATCCTCTTGGCAGGTTCTGAATTTGCCTTAAGTTCTCATCGACAGGTTGCATTAGCTTTCAATAGCTTCGCAGACTTCTCGACAGGATTGGGAGTAGCTCCAGATAGGTTTGGACACATCTTGACAGGTTAATGAAGATCCTATCGACAGCTTCTGAGAACATCTCGGGAGGTTGGTTATAGATAATCCTGTCGACACTCATCCTGTCGACAGGTTATAGACAATCCTGTCGACAGGTTATACAATCTTCAATGAAGTGGTCGACAGGTTGGCTCAGTCCTCGCGAGAATGAACATTGCTTCAGGTAAGTTACTGACAGGTTGCTTTGTACTGCTCGATAGGTTCAATTGAACCTCGTGATAAGTGACTGGAACCTCTCAACTTCATCTGCACCTTGAAGTATCCTCTCGACAATTTCTTTTACACATGTTCAACCTCTCGACTGCTTCATTCCTTGCCCTCAAAACTTCTCAACAGGTGCTAGGAAGCTCTCGACAGCTTCATGGAACCTCTCGATAACATATTTTCAGTGCTCTCACAGCCGGCACACATCTTGGGTGTGCTGTTCTTTCTTTGTTTATCACTCAGCAACCCCTTAGTAGGTTCAAACTTTATTTCTTGCAACTGGACATGGTCTCCGGCCTTTCCAATTAGGTATCACAGTGCTTCTTGGGCTCTTTTAAGTAAAAGTTTGTATTAAGCTTGCAATTTATTGCTTAACTATAAAATATACTCAAAACACATTATTAGTAAGCTTCAAGGGTCCAACATAGGTTAGGTTAAGAGGCGAAAAATGGTATTTTTCACTACTTAACACACCCCCAAACCTAAGCTTTGCTAGTCCCAGAGCAAAGGAGAAAGTAAAAACAATTAACCTACAAAATTAAATGCCACTATCGTAGGGAACACGGGTGCATTTGGCACATGCACCAAGCCTTTTAAACCCCTAGGTGATCCCTAGTGGAGGAGTGAAGTCTCTTGAGAGTTTACAGTGAAGTTACCCACAAACTTCTCCAATAAAGTCAGTTAATAACAATGCAACATGTTAAAACAAAATTCAAGTAATATAAAATTCATTCCACACCTTGTCCATTCATTTCTAGAGGATTCTCAGCAAAAATATGACAGTTTAAAACTAAAATCTTGCTGTAATTCCCTCACAATCAATCAGCTCATGTTAAGGTATTTTGTATGAAAATTAATGCAAAGCTTACCTTCAAATTGAGAATTATGTTTTGGATAGTACCCCTATCAATCTTAATTTTAGACCTAAAACTCACCAGGGCTGTCTCTCTCAATAGAAATAGAAGGGTGTATCAATTCACATAGCTCAAGAGCAGTTACAGCCTTCAAATAGGACTGTAAGCATGAGCATAGGCATTGTTCTAATTTCTAAAATTTTCTAACTCTTTTCACCATAGATTAAACAGATTCTCATCTCCACATGACAACTCAATCAATTTTAGATCAGTAAGGAATTTTTATTGGGTTGTAATGTGGCTTATGGGTGAAGTTTATAAAGAATAAAAGGGTGGAATGGAATTCAAAATTGAGAAATCAGTAAAGTAAGGAGGTGACATGTACACCTTCATTTCTTGAATTTTTAGATTTGAAGTGATCAGTTTCTAATCTTCTTTTCAATCTTTCAATGAAATGACTTCTCTTTCTTAATTTTGTTTTGCTTTTCTGTTTTTCTTTTCCTTTTTTGTATGCTTTTTGTACTTTTGTATTTTTTTTTCAGTTTTCTTTTTATGCGCTGGAATGCCACAACTATACATCTCACTTGCCTTCAGATGTATTTTCTCCTTTTAACCAAACATTGAACCTTGCTCTTTTAATCTCACTTCTCCTCCTATTTCCAGATTCCTCAGATTGAGGGTGAATTGAAACAGGTCAAGAGGTTTTGGGTTCAAATTTTCTGGTTGTTGTAAAAGAAAATTGGGATTTTTAAGGCTAAAAAAGTGTATTTCAAAGGCAATTCAAAGGGTAAGGATATTTTAAGCTCAAATTGTCCAAAGGATGGCCTTACTTCATGTCCTCCATGTCATGAGTGCTGTCAAGCTGCTTCAACTCAGATTTGCTTAACTTCTAGTGAGCAAAGGTATGTCCAATCAGTCCTTAGACTAGAAGAAATTGCCAAGACACTCTTTAAGAAAAACTTTTCTCAGGCCCAAATCTCATTGGATATAGTCTTTCATTAGACTTTTGGGGTATATCCTCACAATTTCCTCTCATTTCAGGTTCACTAAGCATTCATTTTTTTGAAAATTCTTAACATTTGCTTCATGAAGTTGTTAGAACTATAACATGTTCTAGTTTTAAAAAGTTTTAATTTCCTCTCTTTCAAACAAAAATTAGGTGTGAAATTATTTCATTTCCTCAATTTCTGTTAAAAACCCTGCTGCACTACCATTAACTATCCATTGGCAAGCTGCCACACCCCCAAACCTATGAGGAGCAGTGTCCTCATTGCATGGAAGATAGGGAAATGTGCAGCAAGAGAAAAAGATAAACAGGGAAACAAGGACAGAAATATACACAACTCAAGTGCAGCTTAAGAAAGAACAGCAATACACAAACAAGATAATAGCTAGTAGGGAGCAAAACACACAAAAGAGGACAAGACTAAAGTAAAATTTCTATATTAACACCAAAATATACAGAATGTAAGGGAAAGTGTTCTATAAGAAATGAGGTAAAAATATTCGAACTGTACAACTCTAATCATCTGACTCTTCTGCAACCTCAGGTGGATCTTTGAGTCCTTTACCCTTTGCTTCCTTCCTTGCAGCAGTAATGGATTGGGACCTTATGGAGGAAGGTTTTCTAGCCCTAGAGGTGGATTTCTTTGGAGGGGGTGGCTTAGGCTTGGAAGGGGACTCCTTGAATTTGATGTCAGGCTTGACTTTGCTTGACTCTTGTGGGGGAGGGGCTGTTGCCAAGGGAGGTGCATCAGGGTTCAATTCTCTGGAGAGAGCCTCAACTAACTCCTTGTCAGTCTTCGCAGTTAAATCCTTCTGCATGGCTGCAATAATCAGCCCATACTCATGCACTTTGTCCTGTGTTACTCTCAGCTGTGCCTGCAGGGCCTTTATCATAAACTCCTGGCCCTTAGCTTTAGTCTTCTCCTAGTTGTATTGCACCATAATTTCCGGCCAACCCTTCTTTATCTCTTTCTTCTCTAGCTTGTAAGTCATTTGTAGGAATTTGATATTATCAAGCAGAGGTTGCCTCATAGTGGTCCTCAGGTCAGCCGTGCCTCGAAGTACATCTCTCTTAATATAAGCATTGGCTTGCATGGCCTTGAGAAGGGTAAGATAGGGAGGAGGGGAATTGAGGGAGGCAAGTAGGATGGACTGATCAGCAGGGGAAGTAGGGTCAGCCAGCTGTGGAGGGGTGATGGAGGATGGCATGGGTGGGATGGAAGTAGAAGGAATGGCAACCTCATGGTCAGGGTAAATTTCGGTGGAAGCAGTAGTAAAGGTAGGGAGAGGAACTATAGGGATAGTTGTGGAGAAATGGAGGGAGTGGTGATATGGATGGGTAAAGGGCTAGCAGGCTTTTGGGATGGTTGGGTTAAAATTTCTAAAGTGGAATTTATGGCTAGTACAGTGGAAGGAATAGAGGCTTGGTTTTGGAGGGTGGAGTTCATGGCTTGAAGTGTGGCCTCAATTGATGATTGGGTTTGGGTGTGGGCCATCACTTGGGATTGGAGGAAAAGTAAAAGTTGAAGGATTTGAGGTAAAGGGTCAGGTGTGACAGGGGCTGTAGGTTGGATTGGTGGGATTAGTGGGGTAAATGAGTGGGTAGGTTGTGGAGTGGTAGGATGTGGAGAATCTGGTTAGGGAGTGTAATCATGCCCAATATTCTCCACAATGGATTTTATCAGTGATGAAAAACCCTCAACGGTCAACTGGTCCTGCGTGTGTGGAGGTGAGATGGGAAAAGTGGAATCAAAGTCAAAGGGAACACATGGAGGGGAAGAAGTGGCTGGGCCAGTTGATGAAGTTGGTGTAGGGCTCAAAGGTGGGGTAGTTAATATGGATGGGCTGGCTGGAATGGCGAGTGAAGGTAAGGTAGGGATTGGGTCAATGGTGAAAGGAATGGATAGAGGTGTGGGAATGGTGATGGTGGAAAATGAGGCTAAGGTGCTGGGGGCTAAGGAGGTTGGAATGGAAGGTAGGGAAACTGATATGGATGGTGTGACTGAAGGGATGGTGGTGAGGCCGGCCCTCTCAGAGCTGACAGAGGATCCAACTGGGACAAATGAAAGCACAAATGGAGGAGTAGCAGATATGAGCAAAGGCTCAGAGGGGATTGCTGCAGAGGTTTTAGGTGGAGGTATGGAGGTAGTGGCAGCTGTAGAAGCAAGTGGGGCTGCATGTGGAGCTTCTACTTCAGTATCCTCATTGGACTTGTGTTTGCTCTTGACCAGGCCTTCTTTCCAAAAACTTTGGGCTTTACCTTCTCCACTTTCTCCCCCTCCTTGAAAACAAAGTCTTTTCTCTTGAGTAGGGCAGTAATGAGCCTGCTGTAGGATAGCCCTGGTAAGGCTTGAGCCCTCCTACACTTGTCATTCACATCCACCATTGCTTCAAAAACTAGCCAGGCATCATTTAAAAATTGGCTCTTAGAGAAGGCATATAGGGCATTCACTATTGGCACTCTCCTCTCTTGTTGGTGCCCACTCACATAGATATTTTTCCTCAAAATTGCATCAAAGAAGAGCATGCTGGCGTGTAAATCTCATCTCATGATTGAGTCCCCAGACCCCACAATGCCTTGAGTGAGGTGCCTGGCCATTGCTTTGAAAGAGGCATTCTTAGGCTCAGGTAATCCATAGGATGGGTCAAAAGCAGAAGGGACTCCCAATACTATCCCTATATCTCTGTAGTCCGCCACCATCTCCATATGATCAATTAAAATTACAAGGCAGGGCTACAATTGAATCCGGCTTGGTTTGTTTCCTGAGATTCTCGTACCACAACTTGACTAGCCTTGGGTAAGATTTTTCATTCAATGGGCATAACATGGGTGTCAAGCCTGCCTTCACCAAAAAATTCAAAGTACCTTGACACTCCTCAACCTTAGAGAAATAGGTGGTGTCAACAATAGTCTCTGGGATCAGATCTAATTCATCAACAAATTCATTGGGTGTGGATCTAAGTGAAGGGGCTTCAGGCTCCAATTCAGGGTTAGGTTCAGCCTCAAGAATTTCACGCACAAGGTTGGGTTGTATCTCAGGGGCCTCCTCAACAATGTCTTCACTGGTTTGGGTCCACAAAGATTTCTTGGATTTCTTAGATTTCACAGTTTTCTCAGCTACATTCATGACAAGCTTCCTTTTGGGAGGTGGGATTTCCTTAGGCTTGTGGCCTGCCTACTGGACTTTTTAGTGGCTTTGGTGGTAGATTTAGAAGGCACCTTGAAAAGATTGGCCAATGTGTCCTCTTGACCAGCCATTACTCAATCAACACAATATCAATCACCACTAATGCAATAGCAATTACCATAAAAACTTCTTAAATTCTCAAATGACCCAAACAAAGTAAAGATTGAAATTCCAAGTTTGGAAATCACAGAGAGGAGCTGAAAAGAAGCTTACAAGCAAAAACCTAGGGTTTCATAGATCTTAAAATGCACAACACCAAACCAGCTCGGACCAGGTGCAAAGTGCAGCTTTTGATGGATTGAAGCAAATGGGAAAATAGCTAGGAAGTTCCTGTAACAGTCAGTGAGATAGAGAGAGAAAAAGCAAAATGAAAAAATCGCCAGAGCAAACTTAAAGCGCAATGAGAAACCGTCGAATGGAAAAAATGGAGTCGTCGTTAGGTTTAAATCAGTGGGAAATGATTCTC
This sequence comes from Chloranthus sessilifolius, assembly GCA_021018995.1. Classification (NCBI taxonomy): domain Eukaryota; kingdom Viridiplantae; phylum Streptophyta; class Magnoliopsida; order Chloranthales; family Chloranthaceae; genus Chloranthus; species Chloranthus sessilifolius. The sequence continues at coordinate 92,418,929 of CM037585.1, read as the reverse complement.
GACAGGATTGGGGCAAATCATCGACAGGTTGATGCAACCTGTCGACAAGTGCAAAGTGACAGATCCTCGCGAGATGTCCACACAATCCTGTCGAAGAGTTTAAAAATACAAAAGCCATCTTTTCGAGAGGTTCGAAAAACCTCTCAACAAGTTCTTTGAAATCATTAAGCAATCCTCTCGACAGGTTCTAGACTCTAGAAAAATTACTTCGAGAGTGTTGGTGCGCGCTTTTTCTGGGTTCCTCTGGGTTCCCGTTGAATAAGTGGCTTCTAATTCTGTCCTGTTGGACTCTAGTGATGCGGTGTATGTGATAAGGTGGGGATAAATAGTAATAGAAGGAATTTCCTAGGATGATTCCTAGTTGATTTGCGATCACCAGCTGCAGATATTTATCGATACAGCAACACGTCAATGATCACGCATTTAAGCGAGTGTGGATTACTTCTATACTGAATCGTCCGCCTGCGAACATCAGCAGCAGTATCCTCTTTTAATTAGATAGTTTTAACTTTCTTTTTAGTTTCCCTTATTACTGTTATGGCCGATTTAGATTCTTTTTTTGTTGTGAATTATGATTAGGTGAGCTTATTATGATGGGTTATTTTAGTGTCCTGATGCTATCAGGAGTCTAATCATTTTCAGTTTCTCAGTATCATTAGGAGTCCAATTAATATCAAAGTCCTGGTACTGTTAAGAGTCCAATCAGTTTTAGTTTCCTACTGGTACTAGGAGTGCATGTGTATCAGTTCCAATAATATTTTGATTAAACAAAAGAGTCCAATTATATCGCAATTCTAGATAAAGCAGGTATACTAATTTTATTGCAATTGTAAACAAGTAGATGTATCAATCACATGGCAATCACAATTAAAGCACTTAAGGTGATCTTACTAGCATTCTAATTTGAAGAAAAAAAGACTAATTTTTTCTACTGTGACTCTGATTGAAGTAATAAATCAATTTACTAAAATAAAAATAAATGATTGAGGCGACCAAATTAACTCTCTTTTTTTTAGAATCGTAATCTACGGATCAATTATGGCAAAAATCTAACTAATAATGAATGAATTAACTTTCCTAAATTTTGGTTGAGATAATAAATTGATTGAACTAAAAGACTGAATTGAATCAAAGCAAATAATGATATGAAGGCTTGTTTGATGCAATTAGTCAATTATATTGAAATAATAAAAAAAACTAAACCATAATTAATTAGTTAATCCTAAATAATCTAAAAAAAAAAGGCGGTTGGGCCCGCTATGCTAAAGAGGATTGGCCTCGTTCTCGAGTACCCTTCGTAAGCTCCCTTGGGTAAATTGGATGGCTGAGAAAAAAGAAAGGTGGATAATTGAATAATAAAAGGGAGATTTTTAGAATAGAATTCGAAATTATAATAAGAAATTAGATTGAGAAACTAAAGTAATGAACTAAAATTTATAGTTTTGGAATTTTGACCGTATGAAAATATAGAATTAAATTATATATTAAAATTTAGGACTGAATTCGGGTTCGAAATCAGAAAAATTAGGCCGTATGATTAAGAACTGGTTCTGAACTCTGAGAGCCAGAACCAGAAATTAATGATAGGACTGTAGATTAAGATTTTAGAGTAGAATTAGAACATAAGGTCGGTATGTCAGACCGCTAGATTAAGAACCAGTTCTAGAAACAGAGAACTAGAACCGGACATAGAGAATTTCGGTCCAAAGAGGGTGCTACAGTCTAAAAATTAGAAATAGAATTGAATAATTAAACTAAGGGAAAATCCTAAGTCTAAAATAAAATTAAATTCTTACCTAAGGTCGGGGCTGCGGAGAGGAATCATCAAAGATTCGGGGGTTTGAATCTCGAAATTATAACTAATTTTCTCTATGGGCTTGTCCTCGGAGTTCTCGGGTTTTGAAGTCCCAAAAAATTCCGTTCACTCTCTCAAAATTACCAGCTTCTTCTCTCTTCGAGAAAAAAACTTTTATAGGTTTTCATTCAATTATCTTTGTTTTGGCATTTAATTAAATTACGCATGATTTTTTCTTAATACGCTTTAGTCGATCACAGGCTCGATGGCGACCAGAATTACTCGGTGGTTTCTTAGTCCTAACGAAATCAGGACTAATTTCACGCGTGTTGGGACGTGCATAATCCGATTAAGTGTATTACCTGAAGCACTTAATCGAGGAAACGTAGGAGTCAAGGGTAGGAGACTAGGTCGGGCGTAGGCCAATTGCGCGTTGGTGCTATGGCGCTCAATCCAATTGCGCGTATGTTTCCAGGTGTGTAATCGAGTCTCAAAATGGTCTGTGAAAGGAAGTTTGGTCTGAAAGGGGACTGATCACACACTTGTGGTTCTGCGCATGATCGAATTACGCGCGAGTTTTCAGGCGCTTAATTCAGGGTTGTCCGAGTATGGTCTCAAGAGTGGAATGCAGGACTATTGTTTCAGTCTGCATCCCGACTATATACTATTGCTTAGTATATAGCCTCTCTACATTGGGATATGAGCCACAAAGCTATTGTTTCAACTTGTGTTCAACCATGTACAATTGCATGGTCCCATGTCGAGGGTTAAAAAGGTCAAGGGCGGACCAAACGAATTTGTGTACTCCGAGAGGGCGAAATGGAGGTGTCTACAGATGCCCCTCTTCGGCGCGCTCTTGCGAAGTAAGAACGTGTTGAAGAAGTAGACACCCCTCTTTCGAGGTGCCTTCCCGTTTCTTGGGAATTCACAAATGTGAATTGGTGATACTGACATGACAGGCTTGGCTTTCTTATCTATTAGCGCAAGCTAAAATAGATCATTTAAAGGACAAATGGTAGCTGTCGAAGGGCATATTTCGGGTCTATGGGTGCATGGCGCATCCCGTCGTATGGCGCGAGCTAACAGAGGAATTTTATGCAATCGAGGTACCGGGGCATCAATCAAATTTCCAAAATAAGGTTTGGGGACCGATAATAAAGAGAAGAAATAGTATGCAGTGTCAAAAGCTTTTGCAAGTCATGTCAGACCGGGCGCGTCATTGCTCACACCAATGCGCGTTAGGCGTTCCATTTCCAATAGGCATTTATAAGTTCTTAGATTGAGTATATTCATTGTACTCATTGTTTGGCTTCCCAGGGGAATGGTTGATTTGGGCTGGTAATTGAGGTAAATTTTGTGAAGTGTGCTCAGTCGAATTCCGCGCAGTGGCATATGCGCTTGGTTCATCTGGAGTCCATTTTTTTTTTTTTTTTGCATTTGAACAAGTGATCATGTGCAGTGGCGTATGCGCTTAATTGCGAGTTCAGAGGGCTTTGGGATTTAAAGGTCAAGGCTAAGTGTAGTTGGTTGTGGTATTTAAAGAAAGGTGAGTCAGGTCTATATATTTTATTCATTTTGTTCTTTTTTTTTTTTGCTTTTTTTTTTTTTTTTTTTGCAAGTAAGAGAAGAAGATTTTTTTAAAATAAAAGATTTTAGAATGAGTAAGGGGTTTTTAAATTTTAGGAATTTTAACTTAAGATCAATTCAGTAGTAAAACGACAAAAAACATGGCTTCCGAGATGTCGTTGAGCAGATCCATAGGTACTGGATTTGTGGACCCGACCGTTCATGTGGTTGTCAAGACGACACTTGGCATGCTGGATATTCCATCTAACATTCTCGACGAATACTGATGATTGCCTCTTATGGGAGGACTACAGTAATTCGCGAGTTGAGAGAGACGGGTTTTGAAAATATTTTGACTTAATCATAGATAATTATAATTTAGAAGAAATATCGAGTAATTGAAAAGGGGGTAGTACTTACCTGTGGGTGAAACTAACCTGAATTGTGCGGTGAGATGTTGGGAATATTGTAGCGGTGGTACTTTGGTAGTATTGTAGCGTTGTGACGGGACTTGGTAGCTATTATTGTAATGCAATGTTCCGGGTGCAATGTCATAGTAGGGTACTTTGGGTATTTCTTTTTTTCTTTTCACTTGTTGCTTAAGCGGTGGGTGGCGGTTGTCGGGGTGATGTCGCGATGAGGCCTTGGTGATTGTAGTGGTGCCGCTATGGGATCTAAGAGGTATTGCTGAAATGTTCGTGCTGTAGCTTGGCGGTAGTGAAATGCGATGGGGCATGGGAGTAGTCCCACGTCCTCCTGCCGTTCTGTTGCAGTGGCGTCTGGTAGGTTTGTGGCGGGCACTTCGGGAGGAGGCTCTTTATTTCGACGATGGGACATGCTCGTGCTTTCTCCCTTTCTTCTTTTAATGCGATCGGTATTGTTTGAAATTTTTTTTTGGGTAGTGGTGTCCGCGATGGGAAGTGAGCTAAGCGTTACGCTGGGTAGGGTGTTAATGTGACAAGTGTGTCTAGTTTCTTTTTTTGGCAGATCTTGGGCTCTGGTGAGATTATGTTGTAGTTGCGTTGTGATTGGCTTAGTTTTTTTGTTGTTTGGTGTATTTGCATTTTCTGAAAATTTATTTTTGGCTTCTCGCGATGGGCCATGAGGGCATGGCAACAATTTTGCGATGGGACTGAACGTCAGGGTGGTATCATGTGTGTGTTTTCATTGTGGTGGGACGTGCTTGAGTGGCTGCATGACAGGGCGAGATGGTTTCGATTAAGATGAAATGAACGATGTGGTGAGGGGGTGATGGTGTCACGTGGGGCATATATGTTTTGCCTGTAATAGGACCAGAGGCGTGGTCAACATTCTTTTTTGGTTACGCGATGGGACAATAGCGAGTGATGGTCTCTTTTCACTCTGAATGGCTCATGAGGCTATGCGATGAGACGAAGGGGACTCTCGCTCGAAAAGGGGTAAATTTCGAGCAAAATCAATAATTAAGCGCCTGATATCAGCTGTTTGAACTGATTACGCGCCCGATTCCAGGCGTGTGATTCAGGGTATAAGGGAAGTATTTACGCGTGTGTAGCTTAACGTGTGCAATCCAAAAACTTGTTGGGATCTTGCCTTGTGTTCAAAAGGGGTTTAAAATTAGACAATTAAAGAGTCTATAGATGGCACACACCAAGGCAGGCTCACACACAGTCCTGCAAGTATTCAGGGCCTGTTGTAGCAAGTTTCAAAAGAAAGTAAGGGTATGTCCACAGGGTAATGTGTGTCAAAATTAGGTAAATCTCCAGATCTGTGGTAGATCTGGCACCCTTCCTAATGCTAAAATATTAAAAGAAAGAGGAGAGGTTTAAGGGGTTGTCACTTCTAAATTAAACTATAAAAACAAGTAAGATTGCAGAAATGGATGTTAGGATTAAATCCAGAGTACAGATCTTGCAGTGAGGGGGAATTAAACATAGAAAATGGGGAGAAGCAGCTTGGAGTTTGGTCTTGCTGCAATTAGGTTGAGCTGCTAGGGTTACAGAGAGTTTAGAGTACACCAATCCCTCATCTGGCCAAGGGCACAGCTGCAGGGTAGAAGAATCTACTCTAAACCAATGGCTTGAACTGATCTTAAGGGTATGATCTGTCCACTTTAATGGTCACAGATCATCCTATAGACTTCCTCCAAATCAAAGGATTAAAGTAGAAGAATCCAATTTAGACCAAAGGTTTGAATTGATCTTAAGGGTATGATCTGTCCACTTTAATGGTCACAGATCATCCTAGGGATTTCCTTCAAATCAAAGCTTTCAATTAGAGCATTATAACCACTGCAAATACTGCAATTACCAGGCCACAGACACAGGAAATTGCAGGAGCATCAGATCTAGGGAGATCCAATGGCATCCACGAGGTCCACCAGTTAAGTGGGTGAGCTATTCTCATCTACACAAAGCCGATCGAGCACCAAATGAAACCAAAGGAACTATAGATCTAATTACAGCAATCAAACCAACATTACATTGAATTAAACTGACCATACAATGAAATGTCCTCAGATTTGTAGTCTATGCATCATCTAACCCTCAATAACACTCTCAGCTCTCCCAAATTATAGATTCGACCTCACCCTTTGCTGCTCTCCATAAATTAGCCAACCATAGTTGGGCTCAAGGAAAGAATTCAAGAATTTCGCTGCAAGCTCTGGTTTTTAGAATTGATCCCTAGAATTCCCTTTTTTTGACGGCTTCCTCTCTTCTTATAGCTTTCTCCTTTAGCCTCAGATCTAGTTTCTCCAGCCAATTACAGCTTTTAGAATAATCCTGTTATTTCCGCCTTTATTCCCTTTCTAGAAGGCTCTTTAGTTCGTTAGAATTGGGGACAACATGTGGGTCGATTAGGGTTTCCCAGGGGACTTCTAGAAGCCTCTCACTGGTCACCAAGGTGCCTCAGTTTATGTGCAACAGGTCACCAACTCACTGCGTGTGCACAACAACTTTTCTGGGATGTGTTTAGATTGATTTCGATAGGTTGAAATCAAGTACTTTGGTCCTTTCGCTAGGATTCAGGATCCTGTCGAAAGGTTTCAATAGGTTGAATCCTGCAATTAGAGCTTCATCATTTGCAGCCTTTGTTTGATGCTTTCGATAGGTTGAAGGATCTTTTCGACATGTTGAGCTCTTGTGCAATTGATTTTGATGGGTTCTCAGACTTTTCGATAGGTTCTGTTCAAGCTCAGGCAACCATTCGATAGGATGCTCCCTTGTTGTTTCCGATTGCACGAAAGGTTCTGGAGCCTGTCGAATTCTCCCCATCTTTACAATTTCTTCCATTTTCAGCCTTCAGATCCTATCGATAGGTTGAAATAACCTATCAACAAGTTGTTTTTAGCCTGTCTTTCCTTTTTTCAACGCTGCTTTGCTATTGCTGCCTACCCCAAGTGGGCATTGGTGTGGGGCCCTTCTGTGTGCCATAGTTGGGTTAGAGCTGTGATGAGAGATGGACCTTCTTGTGGAGCAATTTAGGGTGAATTTCTGCACTATGACTTCTTATTACTACTATCTACAAAACATGCTCAACAAGCACTTATTAGTCTATTCACAGGTCTATCAAAGGTCAGGTTAGAGGGTGAAAAATGACATTTTTCACTGATTAACACACCCCGAAACCTAAGCTTTGCTAGTCCCTGAGCAAAGGAAAGATAAGAAAACTAAAATACCACTTTTGTAGGGAGCACAGATGCATTTAGCATATGCATCATGCCTTTTAAACTCCTAGGTGATCCCTAGTGGAGTGAAGTCTCCTGAGGGTTTTTAGTGAAGGTACCCACAAACTTCTCCAATAAAAGCAGTTAATACTCATGCAGCATGCTAAAATAGAGTTTAAGTAAATAAAATAAATTCCACACCATTTCCATTCAATTTTAGAGGGCTTTCAGCAGAAAAAACACCAGCTCAAAACATGAAATTCTGCTGTAGTTCTTTCATTATCAATTAGTCCATGTCAAGGCATTGTGTTTGAAAATTGAAGCAAAGTTCACCTTTAATTTAAGAATTCGGTTTTTTGATAATCCCCCAAACAACCAGATTTTAGACCCAAGTCTTACCAGGGTTGTTCACTCACAACAAAATTGAAGGGTGCATCATTTCACACAGCTCAAGAGCAGTTACATCCCTCAAATAGGATTGTAAGCATGAGCATAGGCATTGCTCTAATTCCTGAAATTTTCTAACTCTTTTCACCATAGATTAAACAAATTTTCATGTCCACATGACAGCTCAATCTATTTCAGATCAGTAAGGTCTTTTTATTCGGTTGTAATGTGGCTTATGGGTGAAGTTCTACAAAGAATAAAAGGGTAAAAAGGATTCAAATTGAGAAATCAGTAAAAGTTAGGAGATGATTTGCAATTCAACCTTCTTCATTTAAGCACATCTTCATTTTCTTTTTGAATTTGCAGACTTGAAGTGATTAGCTTCATCAGCTTCTTATCTTCTTGTAGATTTTCAAATGAAGTGACTTCTCTTTTTTTTGTTTTATTTTTTTTATATTTTTATTTATTTATTTATTTTTTATAGGCTGGAATAACACAACACCACCGAATGTGCTTTCCTCTTACTCAACTAGATTTTAAACCTTGCTCCTCTAACCTCACTTCTTCTATTTCCTGGTTTCTCAGATTGAGGGTGAACTGAAATAGGTCAAAAGGTTTTGGGGTTTCCATTCTTCTAGTTTTCTATTAAAGAAAAGCTGGATTTTTAGGGCTCAAATGGTGTGTATCAAGGGCAGTTCAAAGGTGGGACATTTTAAGCTCAAACTGTCTAAGGGATGGCCTTACTTCAGGTCTCCAATGTCATGAATGCTGTCAGCTATTTCAACTTGGATTTGCCTAACTTCTAGTGATTAAAAATTAGATCCCATCAGTCCTTAGAGTAGAAAAAATTTGCCAAGGCACTCTTCAAAGAATTTTTTTTTTTCAGGCCCAAATCTACTGGGTATGGCCTTCCATCAAATTTTCTGGGGTGTATCCTTACAGTTTTCTCTCATTTCAGGTATGGCCTTCCATCAAATTTTATGGGGTGTATCCTTACAGCTTTCTCTCATTTCAGGTTCACTAAACATCAAATTTTTTGAAAATTCTTGACATTTGCTTCATGAAAAATGTTAAAACTACAACATATTTCAGTTTCAAAGAGTTTTTTAATGTCCTCTTTTTCTAAATATCAAGTGGGAAATCACTTTATTTCAAAAACTATTTTCAACATAGCTGCACTAGCATTAACTCATTTCATTGGCACACTTGTTATACCCCCAAACCTAATTTAAATAGTGTCCTCACTGTTTTAACATATTGGATGTAGCAGTGACCAATCCAGGCAATGAAATTGCCAAATATGCAGTACACAGAAATAAAACAACCATCACAACAAGGCATTTCATTACAAAATGACAAACCAACGATTACAAAGCAAATGCACGACAAATCTGAGAATAAGATCTACATATTGGCAAAATATTCTTCTACAGAAAAAAAATAAAATTCCTTCCTCCTGGCTCAGGGATATCCTCAACCTGCTTCATGTGGAAGAGGAACTGCAAGCCAGGAGGGGGGGGGGGGCAGAAAAGGAAAAAGAAGAAAAGAAGAAAATAAGAGTCAGGGGGCGGGTGGTGGAGTAGCTGAAGAAGATGGGGGTGGTGATGCAGGTGGTTCGGTCTTCTGCCTCTTCTTCTTTCTCTTTTCTTCTTTCTTCTCCTCCTTAGCGAGGATTCACTGCACTTCTTCGTACTCATCCCATAAAAATATCAAGGGATCAGGCTCGACTGGTGGTGGCGGTGGTGGCCAGGCAGGGTAGAACTTGGTCGGCAAGTCTTTGGGTTTGTCGTTTGCCATGATTGGGGTTATGGAAGGGCTGAAGAGGTCAGGATGGAATGGATGTGAAAGGACTGGACGAGGCTACTATTTAAAGTGCATTGCCGATGGAATATGCATCGGTATAATAACTTGTTCGCATTCTTCTAGGCTTAATTGTTGAAAATGAAAGTGGGAATAAATGAAGCGGTGGTTGCTGTATGGGAAATAGAGCGCGAACTGCATGTTGGGCTATTTTTAGCAATGGTAGTTAAGTCAAGGAAGTATGCACAATGAATGCTGAGGCCCCGATTTGTGGATAAGGATGAAATGCGCTCCGACAGGGTTGGCTCCTTAACAGTGACAAGAGAGCTAGGGTTTGCAGTAGTTGTTGAATGGAGGAGACTGACCTAACGATAGGTTTATAAAGGATGAAAATTGATTTTGATAGGATGAGCTGAATGATTTCGATAGGTCAAAGCGTCCTATAAAAAACATAGCAGATAAGGCTTTCAAATGGAATGATTCGATAGGATCCTGATAGGTGGAATCATTCTTCCGATAGGTTTATATGGTATATGATTCATCCTCTCGATAGGTTCCAGATAGGTATCCAGAACTTATCGAGACATTCTTTCTGTCCTTTTAAACCTGTCGGAGAGTTGCTTTCACCTATCGACACGTTTCAGTACCTATCGAAATTGCCAATTGACCTAACGAAAGGTGCAAATGACCTATTGAAAGGTCCCAAAAGCTCAATAAAACTGCATTATTGTGTAGTGCTCAACCTCAGTACCCAGCAACCTCTTCTGCTGTGCTACCCTTCAACATATTTTCATTATTTACACACTCCTATGGTCACTGGATTATTGGCAAGATCAAGATGATGACCTAATCCTAGCAATCTTATTGTAAATAAACACAACAGAACAAGACTGAAGAAAATCAAACTATAGTACATATGATACATTCTGAAATCATGTATAACTTGGAGGGTCCTGAAGATCAATGGTCTCCTCAGGCGCACAGATTTTTTTAACACAGATTTTTAACCTTTGGCCATTGACTTTCATAACCCTACCATCTCTAGAATCTTTGATTTCTACATCTCCAGATGGGGAAACATGTAAGACTGTGTAAGGCCCATCCCATCTGGACTGCAATTTGCCTTAAAAGAGTTTCAATCTTGAATTGAATAACCATACCTTGGCACCTGTTTTGAATTCTTTCTGCAGCAGGTGCTTGTCATGAAAGGCCTTGGATTTGTCCTTATAAATCCTTGCATTTGAATATGTTTCCATACTCAACTCCTCAAGTTCAGCTATTTGCAATTTCCTGTTCACACCAGCAGAGGTTAAGTCAGGATTTAGTGTGTTAATGGCCCAATATGCTCTATGTTCCAACTCAATAGGCAAATGACATGCCTTGCCATACACTAACCTGAATGGGGATATCCCTATGGGGGTCTTATAGGCAGTCCTATAAGCTCACAAGGCATCTGGAAATTTTATGGACCAATCCCTCCTATCAGCTCGCATAGTCTTCTCTACGATGTGTTTGATTTCTTTGTTGGAAATCTCTACTTGCCCACTGGTTTGGAGGTGGTAGGGAGTAGCAACTTTATGGGTCACAGAGTATTTTTCCAATAATTTTTCAAAAGGTTTGTTGCAAAAATGGCTACCTCCATCACTAATAATAGCTTTGGGAGTGCAAAACCTAGAGAAGATGTTTTCTTTTAAGAACTTAATGACAACCTTGTGATCATTTGTTCTTGTAGCTATGGCCTCTACCCATTTGGACACATAGTCCACAGCTACAAGAATGAAATTATATCCATAAGAGGAGGAAAAAGGTCCCATAAAATCAATTTCCCATATTTCAAACAGTTCAATAACAAGCACAGGTTGTAGGGGCATGGAGTTTCTCTTTGTAATACTTCCCATTTGCTAGCATTTAGAACAGGCTTTGCAGTGCTGTATGGCATCCTTGAACAGAGTGGGCCAATAGAATCCAGATTGGAGCACCTTTGCAGCAGTCTTGTTGCCACTGAAATGGCCCCCACAAGCCTATTCATGACACATGGTTAGAATATTTTTGAACTCAGTTTCAGGTATACATCTTCTTATCACCTGGTCTGCACAATACTTAAAGAGATCAGGATCCTCTCACATGTAATATCAAATCTGTGAAAAGAACAGACTTCGATCATCCTTACTCCAATGTGGGGGTATCCTTCCCACAGCCAGATAGTTTACTATATTGGCAAACCAGGGCATACTTATCTCCACAGCAAAGAGCTGCTCATCTGGGAAGGAGTCATTGATGGGCAAGCTCTCTATTCCAGTATATGGAATCCTTAACAAGTGGTCTGCAACCACATTTTCAACCCCCTTCTTATCTTTGATTTCTAAATTAAATTCCTGCAAAAGAAGAATCCATCTAATTAGTCTAGCTTTGGCCTCCTTCTTAGACAAGAGGTATTTTAAGGCTGAATGGTCAGTGAATGCAGTGATCTTGGATCCCAACACATATGATCTGAACTTTTCTAAAGTGAATTCAATGGCTAGCAGCTCCTTTTCAGTCATGGTGTAATTCAATTGAGCATCAACCATTGATTTACTAGCATAAGCCACCACACATGGTGCTTTGTCTCTCCTTTGTCCCAGCACTGCACCAATGGCAAAGTCTGATGCATCACACATCAGCTCAAATGGCAGAGAAAAATTAGGAGCTTGTAATATAGGAGCAGTAGTCAAACAAGTTTTCAGAAGTTCAAAAGCAGCCAGGCATTCATCATTGAATACAAATGGGACCGCTTGGCACAACAAGTGGCAAAGACGCTTGGAAATTTGGCTGAAGTCTTTGATGAACCTCTTGTAGAAACCAGCATGGCCCAAGAAGGACCTGACTTGTTTGAGAGTTTTGGGAGGGGGCAAATATGCTATTAGATCAATTTTAGCTTGATCAACCTCTATTCCTCTTTGGGAAACAACATGTCCTAGGACAGTTCCTTGAGTTACCATGAAATGACTCTTTTCCCAACTCAGAACCAGGTTGGTCTCCTCACACCTTTGCAGCACAAGGCTAAGATGGTGCAGGCATTGGCTGAAATCATTCCCAAAAATAGAGAAATCATCCATAAAAATCTCTAAGAACTTGTTAATCATGTCAGAAAAAATAGAATACATGCATCTTTGAAAAGTGCCAGGTACATTACATAGTCCAAATGGCATCCTTCTGTATGCAAAGGTTCCAAATGGACAAGTGAATGTGGTTTTTTCTTGATCATGAGAGTAAACAGAAATCTGATTGTATCCTAAATAATCATTAAGAAAATAGTAGAAAGCCTTACCTGCCAACTTATCTAAGATCTGGTCTATAAAGGGCAATGGAAAGTGATCTTTTCTGATTTTCTCATTGAGCTTGCGATAGTCTATGCATACCCTCCAACCAGTAGTCTGTCTAGTTGGAATCAGCTCAACTGAGTCTACTTGAACGACTGTGATCCCAGATTTCTTGGGCACCACCTGGGTAGGTGCCACCCATTGAGAATCTGAGATGGGGTAAATGACCCCAACATCAAGGAGTTTAACTACTTCCTTCATTACAACTTCCTGCATGTGTGGGTTGAGCTTTCTTTGCATCTCTTTAGAAGGATTAGAACCTTCTTCAAGATGGGTTTTGTGCATGCACACTGCTGGATTTATCCCCCTCAAATCTGCAATAGTCCACCCTATTGCTCTCTTATGCCTTTTTAGCACACAAAGCAATTCTTCTTCTTCCTCAAGAGTGAGGGAAGAAGAAATTATCACTGGTAGTTTGTGATTGGCCCCTAAAAAGGCATATTTTAAAGATTTTGGGAGTTGCTTCAACTCCACATCTGAGGGACTGATAAGTGAAGGCAATAGGGGTTCCTTAGAAGGTGGTGGAAGGGGTAATAAAGTAGGAGTCCATGGGTGATGCTTTGCTGGCCCTGCTTCAGAATTGACAGCTTTCACTTGCTCAAGCTCAGGTGTGAGAGCTTTCTCTTCCACAGTTTCATTTCATACCTTGTCAAAAATATTAAACAAATTAGTACCATGCAGCAGCTGAGGTAGAGTTTCTTGCACAAACTCATCCAACACATCAATGAAAAAACAGTCTTCATTTTCTAAGTAGGGTTGATGGGCTGCATTGTACACATTCAGCTTCACTTTCATGTTGCCAAAAGATACTTCCATGACCCCTGATCTACATTGTACACAAGCATTAGCAGTGGCAAAAAAGGGCCTACCTAAGATCACAGGTATGGAAGTAGCACACTTGCTAGGCTCCATGTCCAGCACAAAAAAATCAGTAGGATAAAAGAATTTGTCAACCCCAACGAAGACATCTTCAATGACCTCCACAGTCTTCCTTTCAGATCTGTCAGCTAGTTGTAAGACCAAATGTGTAGGCTTCAACTCTCCTAAGCCCAGCTCTCATATCCTGAATATGGAAGCAAATTCACACTAGCTCCTAGATCCAACAAGGCTTTTTCAATTGTATGATCCCCAATGATGCAGGGGATAGTGGGGACTCCAAGGTCTTGGAGTTTTGTTGGGATTGCAATAGTCAGTATTTGTTGCACTTTTTTTGCTGAAAAGACTTTCTTGGACAGATGTATCATTGATTGTCTTTTGCGGGTGTAAAGGTCTTTCAAAAACTTAGCATAGGCTGGGACCTACTTGATTGCATCAAGCAGAGGCAGATTGATCTTCATTTGCTTAAAAGTTTTCATCATTTCCTCTATTTTGGCATGCCCTTTGTCAAAAGGGGAAGGTGCTTGCATTGCCCTAGGAAATGGCAAATGTGGGATTGCTCCCCCATTTGCAGCCTTATCCAACTCATCATCTCTCTTTTTGATTTTTTTATTTTCTTGAGGATCCTCAGTATCCTTTTTATTCACCATGGGTTGCTCCTATTATTCCTTCTCCATGACCACTTCTTTTTCTTTTTCTGAAATTTTCAAAGGCCCACAGCCGATTTGATTGTCCACCAACCTTCCACTTCTCAATGTGGTGACAGATTTAGCCTCCTTATGGGAAGAGGAAACCTCACCTACCACATATTGTCTCCTTGGGTTGGCTAGGCAGCCTCCCTTCCTCTCTCTTAGCTAAAGCATTAGATACCTGACCAAGATGGTCTTCTATCTTTTTAGTACTTTGGCTATGAGAGTGCACAGTTTGAGTCAAGGGTCCTAAGTTCTGTAATAAAGCCAGAACTTGTTCCTCAAAAGAAAGGGATCTAGCAGCTAGAGGGGGTGCAGATTGCTACACAGGCTGAGCTATAGGCTGAGCCATAGGCTGTTGGTATTGAGGCCTTGGGAAGTAATTCTGGTAGTATGGTTGAGCATTATTGTAAGGCATAGGCTATTGCTGGTGGTTTTGAAAACCATCTTGTCTCCACCTCAAGTTGGGGTGGTTTCTCCATTGGTAACCAGCAGTAGACTGTTGCCCAAAAGACTGGGTGGCAGCCACATGCTCAATCACAAAGTCTGGAAATTGAACAGCTGAGGGGCATTCCTTAAGGGAGTGAGTGGGGGACTGGCATATAACACATGCCTCCTTCACTTTAGGAGCCATGGGTGACTGCATTGCTCCCATGAGCTTATCAAATTTCTGGGTCAAACTGTCCACTTTCCTTTCCAACTCATTGTGTCTACTTATCTCATACAATTTTTCTCTTGTGGTATTTTCTTTCACCATTCTAGGAGTGTCCAATTCCCTAGACAATGTCTCTCTCTACATGGAGTTCTCACTGATAATGTCAAACAACTCCCAAGCCTCCTCAGCAATTTTGTGGAGGTAAGTACCACCACAAGAGGCATCAACCATATCCCTGCTTTTAGAGTCAATCCCTTGATATATACTTTGGACAAGTTGCCATTCAGGGATTTGATGATGGGGACATTTCTTCAGGAGTTCTTTGAATCTCTCCCAAGCTTGGTAAAAATCCTCAGTTGGATCTTGAGCAAATGAGATAATGCCCTTCCTCATCAGGCTTGTCTTGGACATGGAAAAAAACTTGGCCAAAAACTGACATTGAAGGTCACTCCAGGACTGAATACTGTTGGGTGGGAGCATTGACAACTAGGTCCTGACTCTATCCTTTAATGAAAAAGGAAAGAGTCTCATCCTGGTTGCTTCCTCCCCCAAACCTATAATATTAAAGGTAGTACATAGTCCTGAAAACTTATCAATGTGTTTATATGGGTCTTCTTTGGTCAGGCCATGGAATGAGGGTAGCATTTGGATTGTGGATGACTTGATTTCATAGTTCCCTTGAACAGCAGGGAATTGAATGCAGAAGGGAGAATTGTAAACCCCTGGTGCATTGAATTCCTTCAAGGTTCTAGGTTGCTGTTGCTCACCCATTTTTGCAAATCTAGATGCAGCAGATGTGGGTGAGATTTGTTTAGTCCTCAGGAGTCTTTCAATCTCTGGATTTAATGGAATGATCTAAGGATTGAGAGTTCTCCTTCCAAACATATACCACTCACAATCTTAATGCACATACAATGCAAAGCCAATTTAACACAACAATCAGGAATCAACATAATTAATTCATAAATCTACAAATCCACAGATTAGAAAAATAAAAGGAGTAGAGGAATACAAACTTTAACACAGCCTCTAGCACAATGCTCCTTCTTAGACACAGCTTCCAATCTGTTACAAATAACAAAAACTACTCCAAAACAGCAGATATTGTTAACAACAGTTAGTGAAAAATTAAACAATCTATTGTAATTTACAATATATACTATAACAAACTTAGATATACCAATTTTAAGCACGCAGATCCCCGACAGTAGCGACAAAAACTTGTTGGGATCCTGCCTTGTGTTCAAAAGGGGTTTAAAATTAGACAATTAAAGAGTCTATAGATGGCACACACCAAGGCAGGCTCACACACAATCCTGCAAGTATTCAGGGCATATTGTAGCAAGTTTTAAAAGAAAGTAAGTAAGGGTATGTCCACAGGGAAATGTATGTTAAAACTAGGCAAATATCTAGATTTGTGGTAGATCTGACACCCTTTCTAATGCTAAAACAGTAAAAGAAAGAGGAGAGGTTTAAGGGGTTGTCACTTCTAAATTAAACTACAAAAACAAGTAAGATTGCAGAAATGGATGTTAGGATTAAATCCAGAGCACAGATCTTGTAGTGAGGGGAAATTAAACCCAAAAAATGGGGAGAAGCAGCTTGGAGTTTGGTCTTGCTGCAATTAGGTTGAGCTACTAGGGTTACAGAGAGTTTAGAGTACACCAATCCCTCATCTGGCCATAGGCACAGCTGCAGGGTAGAAGAATCTACTCCAAACCAAAGGCTTGAACGGATCTTAAGGGTATAATCTATCCACTTTAATGGTCACAGATCATCCTATAGACTTCCTCCAATTCAAAGGATTAAAGTAGAAGAATCTAATTTAGACCAAAGGTTTGAATTGATCTTAAGGGTATGATCTGTCCACTTTAATGGTCACAGATCATCCTAGGGATTTCCTTCAAATCAAAGGTTTCAATTAGAGCATTATAACCACTACAAATGCTGTAATTACCAGGCCACAAATATAGGAAATTGTAGGAGCATCAGATCTAAGGAGATCCAATGGCATCCACGAGGTCTACCAGTTAAGTGGGTGAGCTATTCTCATCTACACAAAGCCGATCGAGCACCAAATGAAACCAAAGGAACTATAGATCTAATTACAGCAATCAAACCAACATTACATTGAATTAAACTGACCATACAATGAAATGTCCTCAGATTTGCAGTCTATGCATCATCTAACCCTCAATAACACTCTCAGCTCTCCCTAATTACAAATTCAACCTCACCCTTTGCTGCTCTCCAGAAATTAGCCAGGTTCAAGGAAAGAATTCAAGAATTTTGCTACAAGCTTTGGTTTTTAGAATTGATCACCAGAATTCCTTTTTTCTGATGGCTTCCTCTCTTCTTATAGATTTCTCCTTCAGCCTCAGATCTAGTTTCTCCCACCAATTACAACTTTCAGAATAATCCTGTTATTCCTGCCTTTATTCCCTTTCTAGAAGGCTCTTTAGTTCGTTAGAGTTGGGGGAGAGCACGTGGGTTGGTTAGGGTTTTCTAGGGTACTTCTAGAAGCCTCGAGCTGGTCACCAAGGTACCTCGGTTTGCATGCAGCAGGTCACCAAATCACCGCGTGTGCACAACAGCTTTTCTGGGAAGTGTTTAGATCGATTTTGATAGGTTGAAGAGTCTTTCGATAGGTTGAAATCAAGTACTTTGGTCCTTTCACTAGGATTCAGGATCCTGTTGAAAGGTTTTGATAGGTTGAATCCTGTAATTAGAGCTTCAGCATCTGCAGCCTTCCTTTGATGCTTTCGATAGGTTGAAGGATCCTTTCGACAGGTTGAGCTCTTGTGCAATTGATTTCGATAGGTTCTCAAACTTTTCAATAGGTTCTGTTCAAGCTCAGGCAACCATTCGATAGGATGCTCCCTTGTTGTTTCTAACTGTACGAAAGGTTCTAGAGCCTGTCAAATTCTCCGAATCTTCATGATTTCTTCCTTTTTCAGCCTTCAGATCCTATTGATAGGTTGAAATAACTTATCGACAAGTTATTTTCAGCCTGTCATTCCTTTTTTCAATGTTGCTTTGCTGTTTCTGCCTGCCCCAAGTGGGCATTGGTGTGGGGCCCTTCTGTGTGCCATAGTTGGGTCAGAGCTGTGGTGAGAGAGGGACCTTCTTGTGGAGCACTTTAGGGTAGATTTTTGCACTATGACTGCTTATTACTGCTATCTACAAAACATGCTCAACAAGCACTTATTAGTCTATTCACAGGTCTATCAAAGGTCAGGTTAGAGAGTGAAAAATGTCATTTTTCACTGATTAACAGTAACGCGCGTGATCAACCGGTCGGATAGATGTGAGCGGGCGATAGACCATTTGCGCGCTCATTAGTGAGCGTGTGATCCGAATTAAGCATTTTATGAGTGGCGCGTGATTCGTTTGGGCACTTTATTTCAAGTGCACAATTTGGGCGGCTTCTATAAATAGTTCATAACTTCTCATTTTCATCACACAATCCATTTTTGTCTTTGATTTTCTTATTTCCTAGTGTCTGTGTGTTCATTTTTCATATTTTCGTGATATCCTGTGATTCGGTCGTCCGTTTTGGGTGCCGTTTCTTCCACTTTCTTCAGTTTTCCAAGCTCTTCATATCAGATGGAGGGTGAGGGTTTTGGTAGGCCAGAGCTCACTATTTTTGAGTTAGAGGGGATGTTGATGAGCGATGGAGATGAGAGTTCGGGGGCACAGGCTAGAGCCGTTGCCATAGAGGCCGATATCAGGGAGATGGTTGCAGAGAGAGTCCTCAAGGGTGACCAGATGGTGGTCAGGGAGGAGGTACCTGAGGCTAAGCCAAGTGTAGCCGAGGAGGAGGGTGATAAAGTTGAGGGTGAGCAGGGTGAGGAGTAGCCAGGCGCTGAGCCTCGGGATAGTAGGCATTATCCACTAGAGGATTTCTTTACAAGAGGCTAGGTAGGTCCCCGTAAGCAAGAGTTCTTCCATTTTCTTGATCATTCAGGCTATGACATAGGCTCGTTAGGATCTGTAAACCCTTCTAATTTACGTCAAACCTCCGTTGATTATGGGTCGTGTTTACTTGTGTATTATGATAGCATATCATATTTAGTTGTTCTTATAATGTTTTATGTGTTCGTTGGAAGTTATTATTATGTGGTTTGGGCATATTTCATCTACTTTGCGCCTTAAATTTGTTTATCTTTCATCATAGGTGCGCGTTAGTCTCACTGTCATTATTTGTGTTTCGTTCAATAGGAGCCCCCACAGCTGGCTTTCAGCATGGCATGGATCGAGTCTCATACTTGGTATTGTGCCTTGCCGAAGTTTTAGCGAGAGCGGTTGGTGTCTTTCAGGTTTGGGACGATTTTAGAGTTGGAGCCTTTTTAGGTCGATCGGGGCTTGATCGCGGTGATTATAGAGAGGTGGAGTGAGAAGCATCAGGCACTTCTTTTTCCAGTCGGTATGATGCTGCCGACCCCTGAGGACTGGGTTTGCATTACTGGTCTTCATTTTGAGGGTGAGCCGATCACGGGGCGGATGGCAGAGAGTTACTTAGAGGTATGTGAGGAGATCCTGGGTGTGCCTTACAAGTTGAGTGGATCGGGGCCCGATGTTGTTCGGGTCACTTGGTTTTTCGATACATCCATGAGTGGGTTCACCCCTCCGAGGCATCATTCAGAGGAAGCAGTGCTTTACGAGGCACATTGTGCAAGGGTGATGGGCCGAGAGCCCGTGACCGAGTCAGGATTGGTCGCGGATAGGGTGCTCCGAGCATTCTTGATGCACTTCTTGGGCGCAGTACTTTCCTTTTCTTTGACTCGGGGATGCATCACCAGGTTATTTTTGATGATTCTGGGGGATTTAGATTGAGTCTTGACCTACGCGTGGGGTGCGGCTGCGTTGGCGCATCTCTACGAGCAGTTTTACCATCGGGGTCAGGGGATAGCGTCGATCGGAGGTTTCCTCCCGTTTCTCTAGGTAGTTTTAGTTAAATTAGTATCGTGGTGACCTTTTTTTTTTAACCTTTGGTCATAGTGACGATCTTAATATTTGTTGCGTGTGGTTGTTGTTGTTATGTTATCATTTTCAGTTATGGGCATACGATCATTTCACTTTTCTGCGCCCGGGGGTTCCGTCAGAGATTTCGTTCATGTTCTCGCGGATGTGTGTGTGGAGGGAGGCATTGAGGGGTCGCCATTGGTCGGCTGACCTTCAGACTGCATGAGGCCTCTTTGAGGATATACACGTAGGGCGGGTATGTATATGGTATTTATGTTTTCATTTGACCTCATCTATTTTTTTGGTGGCCCTTAGGCTTCGCTCATGGATTGATTTGTTCTTTTGGATAGGTGATCTGGAGACCTTATGATGGTGCAGAGGAAGCGGGTGAGGTGGTGATTGAGTCCGGTCAGCCCTTCTTCGATGTGGACATATGGGTCCATTGTTTTGAGCGAGTGGAGAGGATCCACACCTCTCGGGTGGTACGACAGCTGGGACTCGATCAGGGAGTCCCTCCGACGACTAGCCACAGGGTGGCTAAGAGGATGATCGGCCCTCCAGGCTAAAATTTTGCAGAGCAGATGGTGCTCCAAATAGTCGATTTCAGAGCTGGGGGGATCAGAGTCACGGGGGTGCGTGATGGGGCTGATGAGCGGGAGTATAGGAGGTGGTTTGGTGCATTGGGTTTCATGGTAGTGGTTCTTTCGCTGTTGGTGGGCCGGAGTCGGCGTCGGCACTGAGGGAGAGGTTGGTTTCATTGGAGGAGGGCCACCTCACGGAGAGTGTGCAGGGAGCATTAGACGCCCTCCATAAGGCGATGGAGCAAATGGGGCATGCTCCTCGTCCTGATGAGGAGATGTTACATTCTTTGATTGAGTCAGTTGCCAGGGCCATAGCGGCGGAGGATGAGTTAGGAGTTCGACTAGCAGAGGCTCGTCAGCTCCTGGTGAGTTAGTTTACTGGTTTTAATTCATCCACACATTGTATTGGTTTATTCTGGTAATGTTTTTAATATAGTGGTCTTATTTTTATCGTGGCTAGTCTGAGAGAGAGTCTGAGGTTGCTCGCCAGGCAGCGATGATCGAGCTGTTGCATGGCCAGCAGTAGGCGGGTCGCGCGGTGGAGGTTGGTTTACATTCAGAGATCGAGCGATTGGTAAGTATCTTGAATTGGACTTATCAGCTATTGACGGTTTGGGGATCCTTGCTAATGTTGGCATATTGGTGGAATTTCTAGATGGTAGAGCTTTTCGCTACAGGGGCTTCAGCTCAGGCATTTGATCCTTCTTTAGTGGCTTCCTCCAGTCGGGAGGATCCAGCGATAGCTTGTCTGCGGTCTGAGTTGGAGCATTGGGTAAGTTCCATCACTCTTCAGTTTACTTGTGTTACTATACTGGTTGGTTAGGCATTATTATTATGTTGGCTTGATGGTTTACTAACGTGTGCTGGTGTTTCAACGTCGAGTTGCTGAGGACTTGTAGATGAGGGAGGCGACCGCCGCCTCTTTATGTTCCGAGAGTCAGGTATAGTTTAGTGTAACTTAGTTTAGATTATTCATTTCTATTTATTCTAACGCGTTCGTATTGGCTTGTCGTTTGTTTTTTTTTTTTTTATTCAGGCAGTTTCAGACTCTGCTCCCGAGGATCCTCCTCAAGGTCCGTTCTTATCCCTACCCAGGTTTGTTTTAGTTATTGGGTTCATAAGTTATTTGTTATCATAATATTTATCTAATGCATTTGCTTATCCTCATTACAATCACCTATGTTCGCCGTCCCTCGGGTGCCATCTGCTGATCCTGTGACCGCGGAGACAGTCGAGCGACTTCTGGGAGAGGCTAGATCTGGTATATATGTATTTTCCATTTTGAGTTTTGTTGTTGTTCGTATATGCATATGTTTGCTTCTTCTGATTCATTAGAGTTATACAAGTTTGTCAGCTCGAGGAGGCATAACTAGAGGCAGTGCAGGCGCATTCCACTTCGGAGGCGAGATGGGTCCTCGGAGAGGTGGAGAGTGGTGAGGATCTGGTGGTCGAGATGTTGGTCACGCAGAGGACTCATGCGGAGGCACTAGCGGCAGTGTGTCGGACGACACGGGTAGAGATGCAGGTATCCCTAGATCGGTTACAGTATCGCCTGACGAGGGGCGAGCGGGGATTGCGCAGGTCGGCTAGTCTTCATGAGGGGTCAGAGTCGAGGGCTACGAGTTCTTTAGCTGGGCAGTCTCATCATACCTCTCGCAATCGCGACAGGAGCGATAGTCGTGAAGATTCTGTCGTTCGGGGGAGTCATGCGAGGCTTCCTCCTCATTCTCAGTCGAGGCGGTCAGTCAGTCAAGCTAGTGAGGGGGGTTTGGTGGTGGGTCCTCGCCATTTAGAGGTCCCGAGGACTCTTGGTGCCGAGATTGTGTTTTTAGATGATCAGTCTACGGACCTCCGGGCTGACGATACCGTCGATAGCGGCGCTTGTCCTCCTCAGTGGCAGCGTAGGGATTAGGGGTGTGTGTGCATTTGTTTATATTCATTGTATGTGCATTATATATAGGGGGAGTGTTCCCAGTGATAAATGTGAAGAAAAAAAGAAAGGATTATTTTTTTTTGGTACATGTCTATATATATATAGGGATTTTTGGTTCAGATGTACTTGATTTGCTTCTCCTCCTTTGATTTCCTTTTGGTGTTTCTTTTTTACCTTCGGTGCCGTCAGCCGTCACTGGGACTTGGATGCTTGCTGAGCTGGCCTGGTGCTAGTTTGAAGGTCACTTTGTGTCTACACATATAAAGGTAATGCTATCAGTAGTTTTGTTTCCCCCCTTGCCAGTTGTCAAGAGAGGAAAATATCTCAGACCGAGGTCTGGTGATAGAAAGGTGGATATAAGCCTCTTTTTTTTTCTCTTTTTAAATTTTTTTTTTCTTTTTTGACTTTCTCTCTTCTTTTCTTTTTTTTATTCTTTTTTTTTTTGAAATAATAAATAGTACAATAGAGAAAGCAAATGACAATAGAGATAATGACAAATAAAAATAAATAATAAAAAAATGCCCCAGCGTAGAAGCGTGGTTGAGCTTGCAGTACAGTATTTTGATAACGCTATCTGAACGGTATCTTCATCATTCTTCATCTTTTGGTGGTCGAGTCGGCGCTTTTGGTATAGTTTACCTTCTTTTTCCATAAATAAAAAAATGCCCCAGCGTGTGGATGCAATGGAGCTTCCTTGGGCCTTAGATAAGCATTTTGGGTCTATAAGTAATAATGGGTATTAGGTGAATTAGTCTTACAGAAAAGTGCATCGGTACTGTCTCTGAATCGGGGGGAGGTCCTTCGATTAATAGCGTACGGGGGTCTATCTTAGGGTATTGATCATCCTATTATGTGGTTATTCGGGAAAGCATGGTAAGTATAATGGGTGATTGCATCAATCGTCATGCGGTGGTTTTCAGTTTCATTCCTAGGAATATCTTGTGAAGTCTTAGATTCATCGTCCAAAATAAAACTAGAAGGGGAAGAGGTAAGGCTTGGTGATATGGGGAATAATTCGTAACTAATACCTTTTCAAAAGGGATAAGAAACAATCTTCTCCTCTGAGGGGTATGGAATGCCATGATCGAGCTCTTCGTCATGTTTCGGCACGATCAAAATCTCGTATTCTATGGCTAGCAGGGGTTTCTCCTCCTCCCGCCACCTTACGACGACATCTAGTAGTATGAGAATATCAGGGATGCCCTCGCAGCTTGCTTATACACTTCCAGTATAATTACTAGAGATTTCCTCACGGCCTGCTTATGCTTCCTTGAGTTCATTGACTTGTTCATTTGTCGTGATGCTCTCGCTCGATATATATTTTTTTTGTGTACATTTTGTTTTGAAAGCATCCTGCTGGCGCAAGAATGATAGGTTTCGATTGAACCTAACATCTTCATTTTTTTTTTGCTCTAACGTCTCCTCCAATGGCGGGGATAAGGAATGAGAATCGGGTGTTTCTTACGCTTTTGAAAAAAAGTTTTAAGTAGGTCACTAATCCTTCAATCAAATCGCCCGAGTATAAATAGTGGGCGACAAGTCAGAAAATTTTAAGGATATTCTGAGGATTGAAGACATACGACCAATGGATGGGCCGTGATGACTACGGGGATGATAAATATAAGTATTTTAACCGCCGGATGTGATGATTGGTATTTTCTAAGATACATGACATTCCAGGGGCTAGGGAGTTCTTCCCCATCTTGGTTCGCCAATGTGTATGCGTTTCCAGGGTATGCAGCTGTTATAACGTAAGGGCCTTCCCAGTTCGGTTTCAGTTTTCCTTTTGGATGGACGTGTTTGGAAGGCATAACTTTCTTTAGGACTAGCTCGCCAATGTTAAAGGTTCGTTCAAGGACTTTCTTATCATAGGCCCTGGCCATTCTCCTCTGATATACCTGAGTGTGATCAGTTGTCCTTTGGCGTGTTTCATCAAGTCGCTCTAACTGAGTAAGTAAAACAATTCTCCTCTCGTCTAAGGTTAGCTCATCATCGTTGGACATGTAAAGATGGGACATGTATCTCATATGGTAGGACTGCCTCCATCTCATAGGTCAGGAGGTGGGGAGTTTGGCCAGTGGCCGTACGAATAGAGGTCCTATAGGCCCAGAGTGCTTCCGGTAATCATTCGAGCCAGTCAGCTCCATTGCTTGTTTCCACAGTTTGTTTTAGGATTCGAATCAGCATCTTATTCATAGCTTCTGCTTGTCCATTGCCTTGAGGGTAGAACGACGATGAGTGGCACAAATTGATGTCGTACTTCTTGCATAACTTCTTCATCTTTTTCGCAATGAACTGCGGTCCATTGTTGGTGATGAACATTCTAGGTACTCCAAATCGGGTAATGATATTTCAAACTATAAACCTCGCGAGCGTCGAAGCAGTGATTCGGACATAAGACTCAGCCTCTGCCCATTTGGTGTAGTATTAGATCGTTGTAAGTATGAATGCATGCTTATGAGTATTCCCAACGGTGTCTGTAAACGGTCCAATGATGTTGAAGGCCCACATCAAAAATGGCCACGGCGAGGTCATGGTATTTAGTGCAACTGATGGAGCTTTGATAAGTGCAGTGTGTTCTTGACATTGTTTGCAGGATTGAACATAGAGGTGGCATTCTCTTATCATCATCGGTCAGAAGTAGCCTTGTCGTGTAACTTGATCGGTGAGTCTTTGTCTATCGGAGTAGGCACCGCAGGCGTTGGCATGTGATTCTCAGATGATATATTGTCCTTCGGCAATCGTGACGCATCCCAGTAGTACTCCTTTGGTGAAAGCTTCTTTGTATAATGTTTCGCCGAGTATACAGAATCAGGCGCTCCGATTTCTTATAGTCTTTCGTCTGATCTTCGTGGCATATGGGGAAACATGTTGATGTTTCAAGAAATTCTAGATATCAAAATACCATGGTTGTCCATCGTTGGTTGGTGATTTCTCGAATCTAAATGTAGCGACTTCGGTTTCTATTTCAGCGTGATTTTCTGGAGTGAATATTTTTTTTGATTCTGTGTTGGCAGGGAGAATTGGTAGTTCCCTTGCAACGGTCCATGCTACTTTGTGGGCGGGTATTGTTAATCTTTCAATGAAGGTCTTGGTATTTTGGCCGATAGGTATCTGGATGACAGAGGCAAGTGTGGCTAAGGAATCTGCTAACTCATTTTCTAATCTAGGGATGTGTGCGAAAGAGATCTTTTTAAATTTCTTCACCAAATATTGAGCGGTCTCTAGGTATCTCATCAATCTCCTTTCCTTAGCTTTCCATTCTCCTATGACTTGCGAGATTACTAGTTTAGAATCGCCTATGGTCTTTAACTGTTTAACACCTAATTGTAACGCTGTCCGTAATCCAGCTATAAAAGCTTCGTATTCTGCAACATTATTGTTAACAAGGAAGTCTAATTGGAAAGCTTTGGGTATCATCACTCCTTCCAGGCTTAGAAGGACTCTTCCGATGCCCTTCCCTTTGTGATTTAGAGCACCGTCGAAATAGAGAGTCCATGAGGTTTTATTGGGCTCTTCGTCATGAATTGTGAGTAAGTCTTCATCGGGGAAGTCCGCGTGTATAGGTTCATCATTCGGGAGTGGAAGATCTATGAGGTAATCTACAATGGCTTGCCCCTTGATTGACTTTTGGGTGACGTAAGTGATATCGAACTCTTGTAATAGCATATGCCAGTGGGCGATCTTTCCTGATGTGGCAGACTTTTCGAATATGTACTTCAAAGGATCCATTCGGGATAGCACTAGTATCTTATGTGCTCTGAAGTAATGTCGTAATTTAGTTGAAGCCCATACCAATGTGAGACATGTCTTCTCCATAGGGGTGTACTTTCGTTCGTATTCGACCATCGTTCTACTAAGGTAGTCAATGGCCTTCTCTCTCTTACCATCTTCTTCATATTGTCCTAAGATTACTCCCATCGCTTTATTGTTTGCTGAAAGGTATAGGATTAGGGGTCTTCCGAGAATTGGTGGCGATAGTATTGGTGAGTTAAGGAGGAATTTTTTAATGTTATTGAAAGCTTGCTGGCATTGGTCATCCCATCTGTACTCAGTCTCTCCTTTAAGTAGTTTGTAGAAAGGATCGCATCGGTTTGAATGCTGAGAGATAAATCTCTTGATGAATTGCAATCTTCCTATCAAACCTCATAATTCCTTAATATTGCTGGGAGGTGGTATCTCTAAAATGGCTCTCACTTTCACAGGGTCGACTTCAATCCCTCGGTTGCTAATTATAAAACCAAGTAATTTTTCGGAGGTGACTCCGAAAACACATTTCTTAGGATTAATTTTTAGTTGATATTTCTTAGCTCTCTGTAGCACTAGCAGAAGGGCTTCAGTGTGTCCTACTCGCGTCTGGGACTTCACTAATATGTCATCGACATAAACTTCTACACACTTATGCATCATGTCGTGAAAAATAGCCATCATGGCGTGTTGATATGTGGCTCCTACATTCTTGAGCCCAAAGGCATGATGACGTAGTAGTAAGTTCCCTATAGTGTGGTGAAGGAAGTCTTCTCTTGGTCAGACTCTGCTAACTTGATCTGATTATATCCAGAGAAACCATCCATGAAAGACAACATCTCATGTCTAGTAGTGTTGTCAATAAGAGTGTCAATATGTGGAAGTGGGAAGTCATCTTTTGGGCATGCCTGATTGAGGTTTCAAAAGTCAATGAAAACTCGTACCCTACCATCTTTCTTGGCGACAGATACTATGCTGGTGACCCACTCGGGATAGAGGACAACTCGGATGAATTTAGCTTTGTGTAACTTGTCAACTTCCTCTTTGACTTGAAGGGCTGTTTGGGGATGCATCCTATGGAGTTTCTGCTTAACTGGTTTTGCATCGGGTTCTAAGATAAGATGATGTTCTACTAGGCTTGTGTCTAAACTAGGCATGTCCTCGTAGGACCATGCGAACGAGTCGAGATGTTCCTATAGGATTTGTATAATCTGTTGATGTTCTGTAGAATTGAGCATCACACTAATTAATAGTTTCTTGGGCTTCTCGTCGATGCCAAAATTGATTTCCTCCGTGGGTTCGGTGGTAGCCTGGGACTGTTTGCTAAAACGTTTAATAACCTGCTGGAGGTCCTAAGTCTCATCAGGGACTGGTGTTCCTCCTTCATCCTCGACAAGCTCATATACTGCAAAATTACTAAGTTGGAGATTTATTTTTGCGCAAGGCCACTCTTCATCGGCGCAACTTATGACCGAAAGATCTTTGGTAAATTGAAGGTCAAGGCTATTAATTCTTCTCTCGAAGTCGTGGAGTATCTCTTCTGGTATGATGACTGGCTTATTACCTAGCCTGAAGGCTTTGTGTCTTTGCGCGCGAGATGGGTTAGGAGTTAGAGGAGGGAAGTCCCCTCGTTGACCGCAGACTTTAGTCGGGATAAAGAGTTCCCTTTCTTTTTCAAGATTTTCTGATTTTTTTGGGTTTTGTGTTTCTAATTTTTTAGGGTTTTCTATATTTTCTATTTTTTTGAACTTTGATAATAAATATGGTTCAGGGTTGGTGGCCTCAAGAGGCACCGGGAGAGCCGCTTCCTCTAGTTGAGGGAGCAAGACGGCTGCGGGAGCTGTTCAGGCGATCCTTCGGGGAACGCAGACTTGTTACAAATTTGGCATTTTGTTTTTTTGGAGTCCTCATCCAATGGGATCTTTTGAATAAGTAATGTTGATGACAGGGGTATCATAGTTTGAGTTTCCTCTACTAGGTTGATTGTCTCTTCCTTGAAGAAGCTCGAGAGATCATAATTGATTGAACTATGGTCATCAGAGTTATGAGATGATTGTCCTTCCCGTGAGGGGGAATCTCCTAAAGGGTCCCCAAGGGGAGGGAACTCTTTCTCTTGATCTTCATGATATGTTGGGATAGGCGTACATGCTCGGCAGTGGGGCTGGTAATGGTAAGAAATGCAGGGAGATTCCCAAGGGCATTCCCTTCTTTCCAAGTTATGGTCAATGATATTATCCAACTCACTCTCTGGATCTGATAAGGTATGAAGTTCTAGGTTGGCTTGCTCTGCCAGTTCGAGTGTAGGGAGGTCTATCCAGTAGTTCATGTCATCACTTGGTGGAGGTTGCCACTCTTCCTCGAGCGATTGCCAAAATATTTGAAGTTGTGGTGCATCTGGGGACGAAGGAGCATCTAATTCAAACTCCTCTTCAAACTCTAGGAGTGGGACATGGGTGTTTCCTCCTAAGTCGAATAACTGAGCATCGGGTTTTCTCCCTTATGGTGCCAAGAGCGAGGTTGGTGGATTACTGGTCGTGCTTATGGTTGTAGGGTCGGCTCTGTCCACCTCGGTCGTTATAGGATGTGTGATTTTGCTAGAAAATTGCTCTAGTATGCGAGTGCATGCTTCACACCGGGGTTGATATGGGTGAAAGATACAAGGCGAGTCCCACGGGCATTCCCATCCTCCAAGGCTGAGGCAAAGGTGGATGCTATATGAATTAATATTTTCTTACAAAGTGATATCCCGTTCCCATGGTGACCGTGAGTGTTCTTTGTCATCTCGTAAGACCGCTATGTGGAAATCTTCGTCATTTATAGATTCTCAATCCTGTAATTGCGGTTTGATTTTCGGAGGGTCTTTCTTTCTTCCTTCTATGGGATTTTTAGTGTCAAACAAAGGTTTGACTCCTTCGAGGGATTCGTCGATATCATCATTCAGGTTCATCAAATCATTGAATGCTTTGGATATTAGTTCAATTTTGATTTCCTGGGGTTTGGTGAAGGATACTCCCTTCTGCTTCGGCACATCTGATTTCTCAGTAGTTCCATAGAAGAAGTGGTCATAAAGAGACCATTTCAGTGAGGTAGGGAATAAATTGGCTGGGTGGCCGTTCGATTGGTAACCTAATCCTATGTGCTTGCGTATTTTAGTCGGGAATATAGGTTTCACACGACCTTGCTTATTCTTACCAAGTCCGGTGTGGGGGACGTATCCAAGTTGGTACATAAGATCCCACCCTTTCATCGCGGTTGGGTTGATGTAGTGTAATCTAGCGAGGTCTAGGTCAACCTCCCTCCTCATTAGCTCTTGTTGTCACTCTGGGTGAAAACCAGGAAGGGCAGGTGAGCAGACTCCTGTGACAACTGCTTCATCAGGAATTTGCATCTTTTAGATGTGGCTTGTATTTAGTATGGATTCATGGGCTGTCAGAATACTTGCTGCATAATCGGTATCCATCTCCTAAAGAGGTGCATCAGTGTATATACGAACAATGGAGTCCTCATACAAGAATTTAATGCATTGATGGTATGTGGACGCGATAGCCTTCATTGATTCCAGCCATTTTCTGCCTAAAATGAGATTATATGTACTAGCAGAGTCAACAACATGGAATGTAACATCTTTTATCACGGGTCTAAGGCAGACCGGAAGTTTGATGGTTCCTTTTACGAAACGACGTGAGCCGTCGTAGGCTATGAGCGACAAGGCCGAGGGCCTGACACCTTGTTCTATGTATTCAAGTGTTTTCAATGTGGTGAGAGGGAAAATATTAACTCCCGCACCTGTATCGACATGTGCATGGGGTACAGAAAACTCTCTGATTATAACTGTAAGATATATGGGGGCAGCGCTCCCGTGAAGTGACTCATTAGGCATGTCTGCATCCGTGAATGTGAGGGCGGGAGGTTGTGCCATGATAGAGGTAATTTGATGAAGCTCATCCAAGGTCGTGTCTTCGTCCACTTGAGTGTCATCGAGTGTCCTTATTAACAGTTAGTGATGATCAGGCGACTTCTTGATGAGTTATAGTATAGATATCTGAGCTGGGATCTTTTGGAGATGTCGTAACAAATCGTACTCTTGCCCTGGCTCGAGTGCTATTTCTTTACCCGGCCGGTGGGCCCTAGGTGCAGGTGGCTTGGTGGTTGTGGAACAGGAATTGGTGGTGGGATGACGTGCGGTGGGGGTGGTAAGTCAACTTCCCTTTCTCTCGTGTTCCCCTCGGGTAGTTGTGCATGCGTGAAATCTTTATTTTGCGAAAAAGGGGGAGGTGGATAGTTGGTTCCTAACTTGAGAATAGGGTAGACCGATTGCTGGTCGAACCTATCATGCCTCGATGTCGGTGCATTTGTGAAGCGAGTAAAGTTAAGGGTCGGAGTGCATGTCCGTATGGTACTACTCCAAGGTGGGAGGTATTGCATGTGATCCTCTTCCTCTAAGAAAGTGGAGACCAATGTCTCGCATGAATTTAGGTATTCTTTTTATTCACTTTGCTCTTCATCTGATAGATACTTAGTTCTGGCTTCACTCTCTTGGTTGGGAGTCATGTGGGAGACACTGTCTGTCCGTGCGACAGTCGAAACGACGGTTTGGAGAGCAGAATCTCCATACTCAGATTCATAGTCGGGTGAAGGAAGTGGTAACACTGGTGATTCAGGATTTGGCGGGGTCAATGGCTCTAGGGGGAAATGATGGAGAAATGGCCTCCTGCCCTGAAGGAATGGACTCGTATTTGAGTAAACTTTGGATATGGAGGTGGGATTGGTAGCGCGATTCGTGTGATCAAGGCAGAGGGGTGTAAGGAGGATGGAGTTCTTATAGGGGTAGTAACAGCGTCAGAGGGTAGGATACGAGTGATTAATATCGAAGGCTGGAAATAAGGTTGACTGGGGAGATCGACAGTAGTGACCTGGGCCAGTGTCCCTTGGTTGTGGTTGGGCATGGGGTTATTTATGATCCCTAAATTCTGTTGGGGTTGATTGTTATTAGGGTCAGGGTTCCTAAGTGCTTCCCAATCAATTTGATTCCGGTCGTTCATGTCATAGTTCACATCCCTGAGAACCCAACAGTCCTCTAGGTTGTGTCCCGTGTACCGATGGAAAGAACAGTATTTACCGTAGTTGAGATTTGCAGGCCATGGCCTAGGCTTTTCTTATGGGAATCGTAAGAGATTCTGGGCACTAAGGAGGCGAAAAATAGTATCGGGTAAAGGGGGATAGTGTTCCTGCTTTGGCTGGTAAGTGTTTAGTAGTGAAAAATGCCACTTTCTACACCTTTAAACCTAGCTTTTGCTAGTGCCTAGAGTGTTTACTAATTAGTTTTTAAGTATATTTTGCAGTTACGGATGAAATATAGAATAATACAGTTTTCCTATGTAAAAATACCAAAAAGAGGACTTGGAGCCATCCATTAGAATTGAGACAAGAGGGGCCCGGGTCTGGTGACGAGGAAGCATAAGAGCAGTTGATACCATTAAAGATGTGAGCACCTTAGTGCTGATGCACCAAGCCATAAAACTGCAAAGCCAGCATGCATAGCTGCCTTGAAGAACTCGAATAGTTGGCTGAAGTGTCACTGCTGCACTCAGCAGTTTTAGTGCTGCAAACCAAGACCTTCAAGAAGTTTTATTGCTGGGAAATGAGCCACATTAGTAGCACAGCTGTTGTATTTGAAGGACTAGAGAAGATGTCAAAGCTGGAATGTGAAATGTAGAACTGTTATGTGTTGAAAATAGACTCCACAAGGGGTTGTTTTGAACTCCACGAGCTGTTATGTGTTAAAATTGAACCTATCGCAACCTATTGAATGGTTGTTTGAACCTGTCGAGCATCCTGTCGAATGGTAGAAAGAACCTATCGCAACCTGTCGCAACCTATCGAATGGTTGTTTGAACCTATCGAGCATCCTGTTGATAGGTTCTGATGCCTAAATCAACTTGTCGAGCATCCTGTCGAATGGTTGAAAGAACCTATCAAACAGTTGCCTGAACCTGTGGATATTAAAGTTATGAAGCTCCAACCTATCGAGGCACGTCCAGCCATCTATTTCACACTTTAGGGATGTTTTGGGGATTCCAATGCTTCTAGGGCACACATCCTAATGTCCCACACATCTCAGGGATTTACCTCAGGTTCCATCAACAAATATCAGTGGCCGGTAGGGGCATTTTTGAGAGCTGCAAAAACACATCAGCTAGGCACAAATTTCTGCACATGGGACAGCAGTCCACATGTGATTTTCTTTGGCCAAAATGAAGACACCTCAGCTGTGCATAACAAAATTAAATTGCTGCTCTATGGTTGGTTGAAATGCAGTTCACTTGGATCAAGCTCCTCTCTTCTGATTGGCTGCAACTCAAAGCACATGAATCACTGCATACCTATAAATACCCATCTATTTTGCTATTTTTCTTCAGCAAGGAAAGTAGGAACAAAGGAATAGCCTGAGTTCTCCTTAGCTCATTTAGGTTTAGTTTTAGGTTTTATTTTTCCCTTTTTTCTTTCCCCTTCTCTCTCTAATCCAGCCTGTTGGATTAGATCTAGGTAGTAGCTCAGATCTGGTTTGTAATTGTAATTTCGGCATGAAGAAATGTGGATCAATGCATAGACTACAGATACGGCAACAATGTTATTGTAAGTTGTTTTTGATTAAAGCAATAAATTGTTGATTTTAAAGCATAATTAAATCTAAAGATCTTATGGTCCCATTAGATTCTTGATCGGATTTTTGCACTCGGCACAAGCCTAGGCACTTTTCCAGTAGATCTCTTGATGACCATCTGATTTCCCTGGATTTGATATGCTTGTGGGTGCTTGTGCCTATGGCCTTACATCCACAGCATCTGTAGTGATTATCTTGTTCTGATCGAAGCCATCGAAATGGAGGAAATCTATTGGATGATCTGTGACCATTTAAGTGGACATATCATAGCCTTAAGATCAATCCAAACCACCGGTCTAAATCAGATTCTTATACCTTGCATTTATGCTTGTAGCCAAATGAAGGATTGCTGCAAATCCTCAGCTCTTGATCTGTTTTACAATAAAAATTAGGCCCTAGTTGTCTATTTATCCTCATTTTATATTTTATTTTACAGTCCATCTTCCTCAATCTTTTAGATTTAGTTTTATATTTCAGTTTTATAAATTAGATGTAGTGACACCCGAAAAGTTCTCTTTCTTCTTAGAATTGCCAGATTTGTAGCCAGATCAAGAGGTCTACTATACACCTTCTAGGTTTAGATCACTACTCCCTGTGGGACAAACTCTTACTTATTAAAACTTGCTACAAAGGACCCTGTATTTTGCAGGTCTAGGATATTTTAGTTCTGATGAATCCATCCTCTGTTTTACTTAGATTTTATTTTCTTTCTTTCACTTCATAATAATCAGCACCTAAAATTCCCCAACAAGTTTTTGGTGCCATTGCCGGGGAGTTTTGATCTAGATAATATATCTAAGTTTTTTTTATTTTTGTAGATCTGATTTTTTTTTAGTTTTATTGCTGATTAGTTTTTAAAATTTTAGAGTGCATTCTACCTGTTTGATTAAATGTCTATTGCAGTTTAATATGTCACTACGTCAAAAACCTCAAAAAAAGATAAAAATAAGACTTTTTTTTTGTCTTAAAATAAGACTAAATTTAACCGTCTTATATTTAGTAATAGGACGGTCTATTGCTAACGATTTAAAAATTAAGGACGGTATATAAGACCTTATAAGCCGTCTTATTATCACGATAGCTATACCCATAGAAAATAAACACCCACTCACGCTGGTTATAAACTAAAGCCCAAATTAGTCTCTATATAGCTTTTTCTCAAAAAAAAAAAAAAAAAAAGCCTCTATATAGCTAGCTTCCTCCTAATCTCTCTCATCCCGACTCTCCCTCTCCCTCTCCCTCTCCATCTCTCTCATCTTTCTAAAAAAAAACCCTATAGTTCCAATCCAACCCGCCGACTTTCCTTTGACTCCCTGCCGGCTTCGACTATCAACGCTGTTACCTTTGATCGACCACCATTGTTGCCGGATTCGACTTCCATTGCTGCCAGCTTTGACTTCCACTGTTGCAGGCTTCGACCATCACTGTTGCCGATCTTTGAAAGGTAATAATTTTTGTTATTAGTTTATTTTTGTTCTAAAAATAGTTTATAGATCTGAAACAGATCTTTGGAAGGTAATATTTTTCATGTTATTATTATTATTTTTTTCTAAAAACAGCTTGTAGATCTGAAATAATCTTGATGGGTTTGTGTTGTTGAAAAGAAATCTGAAATCATCTCTCTCTATTTTTTATGGATCTGAAATCATCTGAAAATGTTATGTCCTAATAGTTTACTCAATATTTTAAAAAGAGGCACTCGACCGGTATCAGTGCAGTTGCAGATCCAGCCATGACTTAAACACATTTTATGGGATATTTTTGCATTCTAAATAGAGAACTGACAAGTTTTCTATTGAACCAGCCGTGGTCAACCAGTTATTCAAAATTGTGAAAATAATAAAGAAAGAACGAAAAATGGTTAAAGTTCGTTTTGATCCTTTCTTTCTATTTTGGAAACCCATCAATTCTCCATTTTTTAGTTTCTGAATAAAATTTTATATATTTATATGAAACTAAAAATGTTCTTTAAAAATTTAAGTAAATCTATGCCTTTTAGGAAATGTTTCCTAATAAATCAGATTACTAAATTATCTATTTTCACAAAATAAAACATAGTTTTTAATATATTCATATTAGTATGCTTTCAAAGACACTAATAAAATTTTGGAAAAAGACAATAAATAACCATAAATCCTTCGCTTTGTGATAGAGAATAGTGCATGGCGTCACTTTCAAAAAATATAATACATTCCTTTATTATTTTATATTTCTAAGATATTTACAATCATGCTTTTAGTTAACATGGTATGTATTTTTGTCCATGCTTATATTAATTCCTAAAATGTTAATACATCCACCTATTTTTAATTAATTGATTCATATTTATCAAAAGTTAATTAATTATATAAACAAGTTATTAATTCATTATATGCATATTCATTTCCCTAGCATGAATTTAATTCTTATAATATTTTAATAATGACAGATTTAATAAGGAATGTTGAATTGGGGATATTTTTTTTTCATTTAAAAAATAAATTAAAAGATTTTTTATAAAACCTGACAATTCTATTTCATTTTGATCCTAAATGATTAAACTATTATTGGAGAAAACCATTTACTTACATGCATATTTGTTTCCCAAATTAAATGATTAATATGCATCAGAGGCATAAGTAGAAGGCCACTAAAAGAACGAAAAGAGAAGTACTAGGACCAAATCAGATACTTATAGAAGTTTGGATTTCCATAGGAGAATGAAGATTGGTTTGGTTGACTAAATTGTTCAATAAGATCATGGAAAAAAAAAATGCTTGAGTTGATGAAGAGCATTGTGAGTTTTTTTATAAGAATAAAAGAGAGATTTAAAACTGTGCCAACTGCTAACTGTAAAGGTATAAAACTAATGAGTCAGATAACTTTGGGAGATAATAGTAGAATGTCTAAGACTAGAATCAAATGTATCTAAGAACCAGATTCATCAAGTTCTACCTCTCGATGCTATGAGCGGCTAGCGGGGTAGGCCCACTAACCTGGGAACCATCTTGAAGCATCCCCATCTTCTGCCACTATCTTGGTCCACTGTGCAGCATTAGACCCACTTTCATTGACACTACAACAATCAATTTCGAGGGATACAAGTGAAGCTCTTCCCAAGGATGTGGATTTCGGCAACCCTAGCTACTAGAATATCCTCATCAGTCTTCCCCTTTGAACAATTTGCTTACATGAGCATTGTTTGTAGAGATGTATGTAGCTAAAGTTTAAGTTATTACTTGTCCTGCAGAACCAGTCCCCAGTTTGCAGCATCACTTCTCTCTATGAGGACTGGTTCATGTAAGCAGAATCTGCTTACATGAGGACTGGTTCATTATATAAACTAAGAAAAACTCACAGAACACTAGGTCTCAAAGCCAACACACAAAAGAAATTGTAGCTTAGTCTGATGTTCCCTACCTTAAAGGGTATATCAGGTATATAAGGCTGGTCGATCGATTTGGTGGGCTGATGTTCAAGTCCAGGCTCAAGTTTTGGCTAGAACTATGGACCTGATAGTGTGTCACCCAAGCCTAACCTAAAGAGGGTCGGCCAGGATTGATCGGTCAGTGGGTTTTTTGCTTTGTCTGTTTTTTACACGTTGTGATCTGTATTGTATGTCATGTGACTCGGTGCTCAGCCCAAGTACACTATTCTATTCATTTGGGAAATTCCTTCATAACATAGTTTTATTTTTATTATTTTTCATTTGCATGATTTTTAAGTTTTTCTAAAAAAAGTATGATTTTTAAGACTGTGATCTGAGGTGAATCTGTTATTAGTAATAGCAACTCAAAGGAGTTGGGAGACTAATTATTCAAAATGTTCTAACTTTTTAATCGGGTCTGGCGTCATTTAGTAAATGGTATAGAATGAGCAATTGGCATAATGAAGAAGGCTTGGATGTGGATACAGAAGTTTATAGTTGGTGGCATGCTTTCGATAGTGGCTAGATGATTTTCTTGTTTATTTTTTCCATATGTTTCTCTTGATTCTAGTGGGGTGATGGCATTGTTGAAGCTTCATTAGGAAAGGATGCATATAGTTTTTTGATCGGTTTTTTTATTTTTTGATTGGTAAAGGATGCATATATTGTGTATGGATCCTATATATTAGTCTTTGATTTGAATGAATGTTGGCAGGGGGGGGGGGGGGGGGGGAGGGGGGGACACCCATCAACCTCAAATCATTCAAAAACAACTAAGGGATGACTGCTAGTATCGCCCAGGTTAAGAAGGGTCTTAGTTAGACTTTTGACATTTACGGATTTGGAGCCTCTTCGATACTTCTAGGCATTGAGGTTTCTCACTCCACTCAAGGCATCTTCATCTCCTAGCATAAGTATACTCTTGATTTGCTTGGTGACACTAGTATGCTTGGGAGTCATCCGTCTCACTCCTCCATGGACCCCAATCACTCTCTTCATGTCGAGGAAGGTGACTTCCTGGTTCGAGCTCGTATAAGAGGCTTGCTGGGCACCTCATTTATACGACACTTAATCAACTAGATCTTACCCAAGCGGTTATTATTGTTAGTCAGTTTATGCACTCTCCTAGAGCTTCCCATCTTATTGTTGTTCATCATATTATTGTCATGGTTGCTTGGACATTATGATGACATATTCTGAATGGATAAAACTCAACCTAGGTTTTTTAAGTTGAGGATTTTCCATGTTATATATATATATATCAAACAATAGCAAAAATTGGCCATATCCGTGGCTATGATACCCAGATACTTCAATATACTTAAGTTATTGGTATTGATAATAAAGAATGTATTAATATTGGTACTTGATAATTATGGATACAATTTAGTTGCATTTGCATATCCTAATAATTGTATTGGTAGCATATATCTAATTTCCTTCAAAATAAGGATAGATTTCTTTATGTAACATGAATGGTCAATCTCTCTCTTCTTCCTTGGGACCAATTAGAGTTAGGTATCCATACTACATCACATTCACACTTTGTTTTTCATGATTGAATCAATTTCCTCTCCCATTTGTCCAATAATAATGTCCAATAGATGTGTATGACTGTGTCTTCCTGCATGTTGGCCCTGTCTACTGCTATTAATTGTGGGGGCGCACCTCGCCTAGGTAGGCTTTTGCATTGCAGTGCCACATGGTTAAGGTTTTTTTTTTTTTTTTTTTTTTTAACCCCATAGGGAGGGTTGAACCCTAATTAATAAGCAATTTTTTATTTAAGGTGGCACACAATTCTGTGTCACAGGCGATACTAGAAAGCTGATTCACTTATTACTTCTTGAGATGTGTCACATTTATTTTTTAACCGAAAAATAGACCTAATTATTTTTAGTTGGGCCAGGTTTTACTCAAAAGATAGGCCAAAACTCAGCTCAGCAGAATAATCAGACCAAAATCGACCCGAGTGCTTTGTTGCTTGGGCTTTTTACCAACAGCCCTCATCCTATCATAGACCACTTAGATTGATCAAGATGTGTGGCACGTGCCCAAATATAAGTTGTCAAGAAAATATAGACTTACCAGAGTTGGTGGTGTTGATGCGTTCAAAAACATCATGCGCACTGAAGAATCAGCAGTGCAGAAACAATTTCTCCTACAAAAATTCTCAGTTAGTAAGTGCCAGCCCCGAATCTTCCATCCTATCGGGTGCATCAAACTCCATCCTAGTTGTTGTTGTAGAGAATTCGTCCCCATCGCATGTGCCTAAGGGTTCCTGCCGAATTGAAGAAGCCTACATTGAAGATCCCTCCAGGGGAAACTAGGGTCTGGATTAATCCACCCCGCGTTAGATTATCAGCTGCATCTGAGATTTGAAGGGAAAAGAAGGAAATTGAACAGAAAATGAAAATAATTAGATAGCTGTTGGCTTAACATGATGATTCTTTAGCCGAGAGAAGCTCCAATGATGGATTGCCACTTGGATAGTTTAGATTGATCACAGATACTTGCCACATGGCATAACAGTAAAGTATACTTTAAAGCTGTTAGATCATTTAAACACTAATGTTACCAGTATAACTTAGTTTACCTTGTCCATGTTAGGTACAAGCTCCTGTAGCTTCCTCAGCTTTTCACTGATCTTGCCTCTTCTATCTTGAAATATGTAAAGGAATATGACTCCATTACCATACATACATACATACATATACACATCTAGCACCTTAGAGCAATTTCTAATGTTCGATCAAGAGCCTGAGGGCTCCTTCAAATGAAGGGCTAAACACCATGTAGGCAACAATTCATACAAAGGTAAAAAAGTGCTTAGATCGAATGGTTAGAAACATCCGCAAGAATGACTTTTGATTAAAGCCTATCCAGCGGCGTAGCCACATAGAAGGGTGTGGGGGCTCAAGCCCCCATTTAACTCTAGAATTTCTATAAAGTATGTTTCCTATACAACCTTTGTTTGTGTATAAGCTCCCAAATCGATGGTAAAATAACTATTAACATTATATTTATCATTTGTAGCCCCCACCAATAAAAATTTCTGGCTACGCCTCTGAGTCTATCTACAGGTTAGCTTAACACTTAAATATCTCAATTGATGCCTAGGATAACCACAATATACCAATACAGATGACCCAAATGGATCAAACTTCTATAACCCTTTGTACATAGAGTCATAACAACCCGCTTATACGCCACATGACATAAATCTTCGACCAATCCAAGTACTCTATGTAGCAGCCCATCTTTCGCACATTTCTCAGTCAAAGAATCAACCTACGAGAGAACTGAAACCATATGATTGATGCACTTAAGTATTGACCGTTAAAAAAGTATACACAACTTTCCATGTTAGAGTGCATAGATCGAATGATTCAAATTATCCAACAAATGTGAACATCTTCAATATATGTGCTGTAACCTTGATGGGTTGAATTGCTCCAAAACATGTATCACATGGCCTACAACTGGGGATGTCATGGCTCGATAAAATGGAGCGGTAGGCACAACGATAGAGAGTTTAACCCTAAACAGAAATGAGTGACAAAATATGACTCAAAATGCTGAACCCCAAATAAATTAATCAAAGCAATGATGATTATAATGATGATGATAGATGAAAAAAAAAATATATATATATATAGATATATAAACATGTATGTACTTGAATCCAATAAGTAGTGTTACAAACCCTCTCAGCAATGCTTCACGGGTGAGTTGCGAAGCCTCGCCTGGCGCGGACTTTGCAAGGAACAGAGCCTTGTTGGATTTGGAGGAGCTTCTCCACAGTACCCATCTCCAGTGATGTCTTGGGTAGGCTAAACTGATAAAGATCAACCAACATAAGAAAAAACACTTGAGCTAAACAACTTACTAGTAGTGACCATTAGATTGTCATCTATATGTTGCTATAGCTAAATTACAGTGTCATCACCACCTAAACCCAATGGTGAATTTTGTTCCCATGACATTTGGCAGGATTTGGGCTGTCAACAGGCCAGGTTGGCCCGTGATCGACCTCCCTCTCCCCCCGAAGGTTTTGAACTGGGTTAGGAGCTTGGGGATATAAACTTACCTGGCGAGGACTTGATCGGAGGGTTGAGTCAATTCGGGCAGGATTGAAGTGAATTAGCTCTATCTGACCCATTTTTCGATTTGGGTTGGGCATATATCCTTCGCCTGTTGGGTTGGCTCAAGTCAGGTACACCCAACGGTCAAGTTAGCTAGAAAGTACGAAGGGTTGGGCTGACCTAGATTTTAGCCTGACCTGACCCTTTGACGGCACTAGCTTTAGGTGGTCAAACTCGAATGCTAATAATAGCGTTTAGGTCCTGTATTCAACACATGACATCAATACACATTGTCCATATGTATAATAACTTGCCCAAAATTGCAATCTCTTTTATTTTTGATAGATAATCATGAGATTTAAACCCCTGAGCTCAACACTACACGCTTGAGGGCATCATCACTGGGGTAAAGATCAAGTTCTCAAAATTGCAGTAATTCACATTCTTTTATTTTTAAATAGCGAGTAATCTTCATGCGTTGACATATGTCGAAACATAATTTATCATGTTCTCTCTAACAATGGACTTATTTATTGTAGAAGATGTCTTCGATATCCATACCTCCGAGCAAGGAGTGGATGAGCGCTGGAAGGCATACACCTGAATACATAGAAGGAGTTAACTCATTCATTAAGTTTATAAAAGCCAATAACGATAAATTAGGGACCGGTGATTGGTATTGTTGTCCTTGTAAGAACTGTCGTAATGTTGCGAAAGGAAGGAAAACACTTGCCGTTATTAAAGAACATTTAATATGTGATGGCATATGGCAGCAGTACACGACATGGGTCCATCATGGAGAGAGCTTTCCCCAAAGGCATATAGCTGAAGGGGTCGGTACACCCATTAATAATTACACTAATAATCAAGTCCCAGAAATTATGAATATGGTGAACAACACATTTGGTCATCTACCTGAAAATCAAGATGGGATCAATGAGCATACATTCATGGATGAAGTGGCTGGAGATGTTGAAGATGATTTACCCGATAAAATTAATTTTCAGAAGTTGATGGAGGATGCAGTACAACCCATGTGAAAGTGAGGAAACTAAATTATCAGTGACTGTTGAGTTGCTGAGCATGAAGGCGAGACATCAATGGTAAGATAATAGTTTCACTGAATTGTTAAAGTTGATTAAAAAGATTTTGCTCAAAGAGAATACTTTGCCAGAGACAACATATATTGCTAAGAAAATGATCAAGTCCTTGCGTATGGAGTGTGAGATAATTCATGCATGTCAGAATGACTGTATACTTTACTGGAGAGAGCACGCGAAACGCAATGAACATCCTACATGTGGTAAAAGCAGGTGGAAGCCGGTGTTTGACACAAAAGTGAATAGTAAACGGGTACCGTAGAAAAAATTAAGATATTTTCCATTAACTCCTAGGTTAAAAAGAATGTACAGTGTACCATGGATTGCAAAGGATATGACGTGGCATGCAAAAGCTGGGTAAGTACCCAATGAAGCAACCATGCGCCATCCTGTGGATTCGTCATGTTGGAAACAAGTAGATAGTACATGGAGTGACTTTGCTATCGAGGAATGTAATGTTCATCTGGGACT
This sequence comes from Chloranthus sessilifolius, assembly GCA_021018995.1. Lineage (NCBI taxonomy): Eukaryota > Viridiplantae > Streptophyta > Magnoliopsida > Chloranthales > Chloranthaceae > Chloranthus > Chloranthus sessilifolius. The sequence continues at coordinate 92,377,207 of CM037585.1, read as the reverse complement.
TGTAACAGATGGATTCAATCCTTTCGGTAATAAGAATAACTCCTACAGTTGTTGGCCTGTCATGATTGTTCCGTATAATCTTCCACCCTCTTTATGCATGCGGAAAGAGTTTACGATGCTATCACTGTTGATTCCTAGTAAAAACGGTCCTGGACATGACATTGACATCTACTTGCAACCGTTCATTAAAGAGTTGAATGATTTGTAGTCGATCGGAGCAATTGTGTACGACTCTTACACTCAGAGTAAGTTCACTATGAGAGCTATTCTGTTATGGGCGATCCATGATTTTCCAGCATATGCTCATTTATCGGGATGCAGGACTGCTGGAAGATATGATTTTCCTGTTTGTTGTGAAGGGACAGAATCAGTGTGGTTGACACATGAAAAGAAGTTTGCTTACATGGGGCACAAAATTTTTTTAAAGATGTCGGGCCCCCGTAGGCATAAAAAATCACAATTTAATGGCAAGGAGGAACTTCGTTTATCTCCTCGGTGCTTGAGTAGTTCTGAACTACTATATAAATTGCAAACTATCGAGACCAAGTTCGGAAAGGATCCAATAGGGCTGAAGAGAAAGAGGTGTCAAAATGATGCTACCCCATGGTCAAAGAGGTCATGCTTTTTCGACTTGCCATATTGGGAGGTTTGTTATAATCATTTTTTGACTTACATTTTATACTTTATTCTTCATATCCATGAATCTTACCTATTGAAATGTCCTTTGTGTGTACATAAATTACCTATTCGCCACAACCTGGATGTGATGCACATCGAAAAAAATGTGGCAGAAACTCTCTTTGCAACAATTATAAACATAAAGGGTAAGACTAAGGATGGACTTGCAGCTCGTCAAGACTTAGAGTATGTGGGATTCATTGGTTGTTGGAAAAAATTATGGCCTGCAGTTAGGAATGACAAGATCACTTGTCCTCAAGCTTCGTACACTCTTTCCCCAACAGAGAAAAAAATAGTTTGTGAGACTTTATATCATTTAAAGGTCCCTATCGGGTATAGTGGAAATTAGAAACATAATGTGAATTTAAAGGTTGGGGAACTAAAAAATCTCAAGTCGCATGACTATCACATCCTCATGCAATAACTCCTACCCGTTTTACTAATGCTTGCTTTTAAAAATCTAGATCAAAAGGCACTACGTGCCGCTATTCAAAATTTGTCAATATTTTTCAATGTGTTATATTCGAAGGTCATAAACCGTGTAGAACTATTGAAGATGAAAGAAAACGTAGTAGAAACACTCTGCGTATTTGAGATGTACTTCTCACCTTCTTTTTTTGTATCTATGATACATTTTGTTGTGCACTTGGTGGAGGCGGCTCAAATTTGTAGACCTGTCAGATATAGATGGATGTATCCTTTTCAAAGGTAAATAAAATATTCAGATATATGTTTATTTTTAGTTTGACTCATTTAATATTTATTCTAATTAATAACAAATGTATCAGGATGATGAAAACGTATAAATGATACGTAGTGAATCAAACGTATCCAGAAGGATGTATTACAGAGTGCTACCTAATGGATGAAGCAATGACATACTCAATGAATTTCATCCTCGACGGTAGTAATAGAAGGCTCTTTCAATTAGTTAGAGTTGGGGGAGAGCACGTGGGTCGATTAGGGTTTCCCAGGGTACTTCTAGAGACTTAGTGCCGGTCACCAGAGTGCTTCGGATTGCGTGCAGCAGGTCACCAACTTGCAGCGTGTGTACAATAGCTTTTCTGAGAAGTCCTTCAGTCGATTTCGATAGGTTCCTGAGGCTTTTGACAGGTTCCAAACAAGCCTTCTGTTCCTTTCGCTAGGATTCAGGATCCTTTCGACAGGTTTCAGTAGGTTGGGCTGAGAATAAAGCTCCAGCATCCGCAACCTTCATCTGGTGTGTTAGACAGGTTGGGGGCTCCTTTTGATAGGTTGATCTCTACACACTATATTTCGATAGGTTTGCTTCTAGCTCCTGTCGATAGGTTCTCAACTTTTTGATAGGTTATTTCGATAGGTTTACTTCTAGCTCCTTTCGATAGGTTATCAACTTTTCGATAGGTTCTCGATAGGTGTCCTTAGTACAAAAGGTTTTAGAATCCTATCAACAGGTTCTCTTCAAGCTTAGGCAACCTATCCATAGGATGCTCCCTTCTTGTTTCCGACTGCGTGATAGGTTCCAGGTTCCTATTGAATTCTCCCATCCTCACAACTTCTTCCTTCTCTCAGCCTTCAGATCCTATCGATAGGTTCCAGTAACCTTTCGATAGGTTGTTTTCAGCCTGTTTTAACTCCTTCAACACTGCTTTGCTATTACTGCATGCTCTAAGTGGGTCACTGTTAAATCTGAACTGCATTGAGAGATGAATTTCTGCATTATGACTACTTTTTACTGCTATCTACAAGACATACTCAACAAGCATTTATTAGTCCACTCATAGGTCTATAAAAGCTCATGTTAAGAGGTGAAAAGTGGTACTTTTCAGAGATTAACACACTCCCAAACCTAAGCTTTGCTAGTCCATGAGCAAAGGAAGAATAAAGAAAACTAAAATGCCACTTTTGTAGGGAGAACAGATGCATTTAGCATATGCATCAAGCCTTTTGAATCCCTCGGTGATCCCTAGTGGAGGAGTGGAGTCTTCTGAGGGTTTTTGGTGAAGGTACCCACAAACTTCTCCAATAAAATCAGTTCGTACTAGTGCACATGCTAAAATAGAGTTTAAGTGAAATAAAACAAATTCCATGCCATGTGCATTCAATTCTAGAGGATTTTCAACAGAAAAAATTTTCAGTTTAAAACTTGAAATTCTGCTGTAATTCTTTCGTCATCAATCAGTTCATGTCAAGGCATTGTTCCTGAAAATTAATGTAAAGTTCACCTTTAATTTAAGAATTCTATTTTGACAATACCCAAATCAAATTTTGATTTCAGATCCAAGTCTTACCAGGGCTGTTCACTCACAACACAAGTAGAAGGCTGCATCATTTCTCATAGCTCAAGAGCAATTACAGCCCTCAAATAGGACTGCAAGCATGAGCATAGGCATTCACTAACTTTTGAAATTTTCTAACTCTTTTCACCATAGGTTAAACAAATCCTCATCTCCACATAACAGCTCAATCCATTTTAGATCAGTAAGGTTTGTTTTTTTTTTTTTTTGGGTTGTAACGTGGCTTATGGGTGAAATTTGTAAAAGAATAAAAGGGGTAAAAAGGATTCAAATTGATAAATCAGGAAGGTAAGAAGGTGATGCACCACCTTCTTCAATTCAGCACAATTTCATCTACTTCTTGAATTTCCAGATTTGAAATGTTCAGTTTCTAATCATCTTTTCAATCTTTCGATGAGATGACTTATCTTTCTCATTCTTTTACTTTGCTTTTCTGTTTTTCTTTTCTTTTTGTATGCTTTTGCTTTTTTTTTTTTTTAAAATATTTTTCACCATTTTTTAATTTTTAATTTTTATTTTTTACAACAATTAAACCAACATTGCATTGAAATAAAATTGCTATACAATGAAATGATCTCAGATTTGTAGTCTATGCATCATCTGACCCTTAATAACATTCTCAACTCTCCCCAATTACCGATCCAACCTCACTCCTTGCTGCTCCAAAGAAATTAGCCAACCATGGTTGGGCTAAAAGAAAGAATAGAGAATTTCGATATAAACTCTGATCTCCAGAATTGATCCCCCCTTTTTTTGGCAGCTTTCCTTCCTTTTATAGCTTTCCTCCTCTGCCTCAGATCCATTTTTCCCGCCAATTACAACTTCTAGAATAATTCTGTTATTCCTTCCTTTATTCCCCTTCTAAAAGGCTCTTTCAGTTAGTTAGAGGGGGAGAGCACGTGGGTTGGTTAGGGTTTCCCAGGACACTTCTAGAGACTCCGTGCCGATCACCAGAGTGCCTCAGATTGCGTGTAGCAGGTCACCAACTTACAGCGCGTGCACAGTAGCTTTTCTTAAAAGTCCTTCAGTCGATTTTGATAGGTTCCTGAGGCTTTCGACAGGTTTCAAATAGGCCTTATGTTCCTTTCGCTAGGATTCATGATCCTTTCGATAGGTTCCGATAGGTTGGGTTGAGAATAAAGCTCCAGCACCCGCAACCTTCATCTGGTGTGTTCGACAGGTTGGGGGCTCCTTTTGATAGGTTGATCTCTGCACACTATATTTCGATAGGTTTGCTTCTAGATCCTGTCCATAGGTTCACAACTTTTCGATAGGTTCTCGATAGGTGTCCTTAGCACGACAAGTTTTAGAATCCTATCGATAGGTTCTCTTCAAGCTTAGGCAACCTGTTGATAGGTTGCTCCCTTGTTGTTTCTGACTGCGTGATAGGTTCCAAGATCCTATCGAATTCTCCCATCCTCACGACTTCTTCCTTCTCTCAGCCTTCCGATCCTATCGATAGATTCCAGTAACCTCTCGATAGGTTGTTTTCAGCCTGTTTTCACTCTTTCAACACTGCTTTACTGTTGCTGCATGCTTTAAGTGGGCCACTGTTGGGTCTGAACTGCATTGAGAGATGGATTTCTGCACTATGACTGCTTTTTACTGCTATCTACAAGACATACTCAACAAGCATTTATTAGTCCACTCATAGGTCTATTAAAGCTCATGTTAAGGAGTGAAAAGTGATACTTTTCAGAGATTAACACACCCCCAAACCTAAGCTTTGCTAGTCCCTGAGCAAAGGAAGAATAAAGAAAACTAAATGCCACTTTCGTAAGGAACACAGATGCATTTAGCACATGCACCAAGCCTTTTAAACCTATAGGTGATCCCTAGTGGAGTGGAGCCTCCTAAGGGTTTTCAGTGAAGGTACCCCCAAACTTCTCTAATAAAATTAGCTAATACTCATGCAACATGCTAAAATTGAGTTTAAGTGAAATAAAATAAATTCCACACCATGTCCATTCAATTTTTTAGAGGATTCTCAACAGAAAAATCATCAGTTTAAAACCTAAAATTCTGCTGTAATTCCTTCAACATCAATCATTTCATGTCAAGGCATTGTGCCTGAAAATTAATGCAGAGCTCACCTTTAATTTAAGAATTCTATTTTGATAATGCCCCAAACAAATTAGATTTTAGACCCAAGTCTTACCAGGGCTGTCACTCATAACAAAAATAGAAGGGTGCATCATTTCACACAACTCAAGAGCAGTTACAGCCTTTAAATAGGACTGCAAGCATGAGCATAGGCATTGCTCGAACTTCTAAAATTTTCTAACTCTTTTCACCATAGATTACATAAATCCTCATCTCCACATGATTGCTTAATCACATTTCAGATCAGTAAGGACTTTTTATTAGGTTGTAATGTGGCTTATGGGTGAAATTTGTAAAAGAATAATGGGGTAAAAAGGATTCAAATTGAGAAATCAGTAAAGGTAAGGAGGTGATGCACCACCTTCTTCAGATCAGCACAATTTCATCTACTTCTCGAATTTTCAGATTTGAAATGGCCAGTTTCTAATCCTCTTTTCAATCTTTCGATGAGATGACTTCTCTTTCTCGTTCTTTCACTTTGTTTTTCTGTTTTTCCTTTTCTTTTTGTTTGTTTTTCTTTTTATAGTTTTCTCCATTTTGTTTTTAATGGGCTGGAATGCCACAATACTACCAAATGTGCTTCCTTCTTTTTGAACCAATCATCGAACCTTGCTCCTCTAACCTCACTTCTCCTTCTATTTCTTGAATTCTCAGATTGAGGGTGAACTGAAACAGGTCAAGAGGTTTTGGGTTCAGATTTTTTGGTTTTTATCAAAGAAAAACTAGGATTTTTAAGGCTCAAATGGTGTGTATGAAGGGCAGTTCAAAAGTGGAAAAATTTTAGGCTCAAACTGTCCAAGGGATGGCCTACTTCATGTCTTTAATGTCATGAATGCTGTCAAGCTGTTTTAATTTGGATTTGCCTAACTTCTAGTGATCGAAACTAGATCCAATCAGTCCTTAGAGTAGAAAAATTGCCAAGACACTCTTCAAAGAAAATTTTTCATGCCCAAATCTCATTGGGTATGGCCTTCCATCAAATTTTCTGGGGGTGTATCCTTACAGTTTTTCTCTCATTTCAGGTTCACTAAACATCAAATTTTGAAAATTCTTGGCATTTGCTTCATGAAAAATGTTAAAACTACAGCTCATTTCAGTTTGAAAAAGTTTTTAATTTTCTCTTTTTCTAAAATATCAGGTGGAAAATCACTTTACTTTAAAAAACTTTTTCAACATAGCTGCACTAGCATTAACTCATATATTGGCAAACCTGCCATACCCCCAATCCTAAGATGAACATTGTCCTCAATGTTCTAGACAATGAGAAACTAGGGGCAACAGGGTAAAAGAAGAAAGAAAACTAAGCAGAAAAATTACAACTATAAAAAAGCAAAACTGAATACAAGAATAGGAAAATCACAAAAAATGATATACAAATGCAGGAAATTACTAATAAAACAGAAAAATCAGTAAAATAAAGCTAGAACTGCTATGCAAATGAAAGGGAACTAATGCTAATAACAGAAAAATAGTAAAAACAAAGTAAGGAACTGAATACAAAGCTACAAAAACCAAAAAATGTTGATATGAAAATAGAGTTGTAGATAAAAAATAGGAAAACAAAGTTAGAAACCAAATAAAAATGTAGGAAATCAGCAAACTAAGACATACACTAACCTAGGAAAGAAAAATCAGCAATCTAAAAACAGAATGCAAATCAAAATTCTAAAAACAGAAAATCCTAAGAGAAAATCCAAACCACCTGCGCCACAAGAAACCCCTTTTTTCCTGCCTGTGTGTGTTTGAGCTGTGGATGTGTATGAATCAATAAAATTTTATAAAATAATGCCAGCATGGATGTACACAATTGAATACACAACTGAGACCTATTAATGGTGAAAAATCTTGAAGGAAAATAAAATCAATGGCTCCATTAAATTTTTTGAACAAATTATGATCCATTGCTCATTATCCTTCATGAATCCACAGAATTAAAACCATGATCTCAATAGTTCCAGATGGGGGAAATGAATAAAGGCAAATGAACAACAGCCCATCTGGAGGTAATTTTTATGTTTTTTATATTTTTTTTACTTTTTATGTGTTTTGATTAGCCTGGGCACCACAAGAGCCCTTATTTACTACTGCTGAAAAATAATAAGAAAAAGAAATTTTTATTTGTGTTTTCATTTTCTTTTATTTTTGTATTTGGTTTGTAAAAAAAATAATCAGCATGCCTAAAAAAAATAGCAGAAATTATAATCAAAATAAACATTAAACACAGCAAAACTGCTGGTTTTAAAGAATTTGAAACTAGAAAATGAAAGCAAAGGAGAAGGGGGTGCAAACTCAGGCAGATCGGCTCCAGCTGCAATCCATTTGCTCCTTGTGTGGCAGCTACTCCAGATCTGCAAAAATTTAACAACTGCAGCAGTACCTTATTCAAGCATATTGACAAAAACACAAAGAAAAATGCAAACTGCAGCCTCATTTCTACAAAAATGCAAATAGCTACAGCAACATTTATTCAAACATCTAGAAGGCATAAAATAAAAACTCAGAAAAATAAAAAATTCTGCTGCAGTAAAATAGGTTTTCCATAAAAAAAAAAAACTGCAGCAAACATTTAATCAAACAGGTAGAATGCACTCTAAAATTTTAAAAACTAATCAACAATAAAACTAAAAAAAAAATCAGATCGACAAAAATAAAAAAAACTCAAATCTACTATCTAGATCAAAACTCCCCGGCAACGGTGTAAAAAACTTGTTGGCCACTTACCTTGTGTTCAAAAAGGGGTTTAAAATCACACAATTAAAGGATCTATTGGTTGCACACACCAAGGCAAGCAGACATACAGACCTGTAAGTATTTAGGGCCTGTTGTAGCAAGTTTTAAAGAGGGTAAGGGTATGTTCACAGGGAAATGTGAACTGAAAATTAAGTAAATCTTCAGATCTAAGGCAGATCTGGCACCCTGCCTAATACTAAAATAGCAAAAGAGAGAGGAGAGGTTTTAAGGGGTTGTCACTTTAATCTAAACTACAGAAACACAATTAAATGCAAAAATGAATTGAGATTAAATTCAGGGTTCAGATCATACAAGTAGGGGGAATTTTTGGTGAAATTAAAAACAGAAAATGGAGAGAAGCAACTTGGAGTTTGGCCTTACTGCAATTGGATTGAGCTGACGGTGTCATAAAGAATTCAGAATGCATGAATCCATCATCTGGCTATAAGCACAGCTGCAGGGTAAAAGGATCTGATGTAAGCCAGAGATTTGGATTGATCTTATGGCTATGATCTGTCCACTTCAATGGTCACAGATCATCCAATAGATTCACTCCATTCTCAAGCTTCCATCAGAACAGTATAATCACTACAAATGCTGTAACTGCCAGGCCACAGACATAGGCAATTACGGGAACATCAGATCTAGGGAGATCAAATGGTATCCAAGAGGTCTACCAGTTAAGTGGGTGAGCTATTCCCATCTATACAAATCCGATCGAGCACCAAATGAAACCAGATGAAATATGGATCTAATTACAATAATTAAACCAACATTGCATTGAAATAAAATCGCTATACAATGAAATGCTCTTAGATTTGTAGTCTGTGCATCATCTGACCCTTAATAACATTCTCAACTCTCCCCAATTACAGATCCAATCTCACCCCATGCTGCTCCAAAGAAATTAGCCAACCATGGTTGGGCTAAAAGAAAGAATAGAAAATTTTGATGCAAGCTCTGATCTCCAGAATTGATCCCCCCTTTTTCTGGCAGCTTCCCTTCCTTTTATAGCTTTCCTCCTCTACCTCAGATCCATTTTTCCAGCCAATTACAACTTCCAGAATAATTCTGTTATTCCTTCCTTTATTCCCCTTCAAGAAGGCTCTTTTAGTAAGTTAGAGTTGGGGGAGAGCACGTGGGTCGGTTAGGGTTTCCCAAGGCACTTCTAGAGACTTCGTGCCGGTCACTAGAGTGCCTCGGATTGTATGCAACAGGTCACTAACTTGTAGCGTGTGCACAACAGCTTTTCTGAGAAGTCCTTCAGTCGATTTCGATAGGTTCCTGAGGCTTTCGACAGGTTCCAAACAAGCCTTCTGTTCCTTTCACTAGGATTCAGGATCCTTTCGACAGGTTCCGATAGGTTGGGCTGAGAATAAAGCTCCAGCATCTGTAGCCTTCATCTGGTGTGTTCGACAGGTTGGGGGCTCCTTTCGATAGGTTGATCTTTGCACACTATATTTCGATAGGTTTGCTTCTAGCTCTTATCTATAGGTTCTCAACTTTTCGATAGGTTCTCGATAGGTGTCTTTAGCGCGACAGGTTTTAGAATCCTATTGACAGGTTCTCTTCAAGCTTAGGTAACCTGTCGATAGGATGCTCCCTTCTTGTTTCTGACTGTGCGATAGGTTCTATGATCCTATCAAATTCTCCCATCCTCACGACTTCTTCCTTCTCTCAGCCTTCAGATCCTATCGACAGGTTCTAGTAACCTCTCGATAGGTTGTTTTCAACCTATTTTCACTCCTTCAACACTGCTTTACTATTGCTGCATGCTCTAAGTGGGCCACTGTTGGGTCTGAACTGCATTGAGAGATGGATTTCTGCACTATGACTACTTTTTACTACTATCTACAAGACATACTCAACAAGCATTTATTAGTCCACTCATAGGTCTATCAAAGCTCATGTTAAGGGGTGAAAAGTGGTACTTTTAAGAGATTAACAGTAGGGTCCCCTAGCTGGGAGTTCTGAGGTGGAGGTACGCTGTTATAATTCGGCGCGTGGGCCGGTCGATTTTGTACTGCGTTTTAGGCCTGATAAGTGTTAGGGTATTGGTTTCTATTTTGATATTGGCCTTGGTTCTGGTTTTGGTTTGCGTACTTGTGTTGATTGGCACCCTGATTTTGACTAGCGTATCATCGTTGGGTCTGGTTCTGCCCGAAGTTGCGTGGTGGGAAGTTCCCATTATTCAAATTTTACCCTTGATTGACAACCGTATTAACTTGTTCGATTCCTGAGGCTTTCTTATAATTTTTCGGTTTCGACTCGTTGGAGGCGCCCACCTTTGACGTGATTATGGATAATGCAAGATCTCGGCTCTTGATGTGTTGCGTCAGTCGGGACTCTTAAGAGTGAAGTGCAGTGAAGTCGGTGCAATCGCTGATGACTAGGGCGCTCCTTAGTGGTTTCTTAATATTATCAATGATGATGTCAATTGAATCTTTCCTTTCATTGAAGTGCCAGTTCTAGCAGCAAGCTTTCGCCATCTAGCGACGAAGTCGGTGAATTCTTCATCTGGTCCTTGCTTGGCCGCCATCAGGTCGCTAAGGCTAACCGTCTCTTGAATCAAGTGTTTGTATTGGTCTAGGAATCGACAGACTAGCTCATCAAAAGTCTTTATCTTATAAAGTGGGAGCTCCGCTAACTAGTCTAGAGCTTCTCCTTCTAATGAATGTTGAAAGTAGTGAATGAGAAGTCCTTGATTGTTGTATATAGGTCGGCAATCATTACAAAAGAGGGCCAATTGATGGTTAGGATTTTCGGTGCCATTGTATTTAGTAAATTTTGGCGGTTTAAATCCTATGGGTAGGTTAAATTTAATGTCTCGACAGAATTTATCGAATCCGAACAAGCGACATGGGCATTCCCTCTTGGCCATGTATTCATCGAGCATTTTTGAGAGGTCTTCGACCTTTATAGTGTTGTCTTTGAGAGTGAAGTGTGAGATACCCTTGTCTAGCAAACTGTCATTAAAGAACATGTGAGTATGTTGCCTCAATGGCGTAGCGCGGGCTGACATCGTGCTTGGGGTAGAAGGTGGTTTCTCTTGTCACTCCTGCTCTCCCGAATTTTATTGTCCCCTAATGGTTTCATATGCAGCAGCCAATCCTCGAAGCAACTCTTCGGAATCATCACCTCCTCTTTGTATTCTTTGGATGCTAAGTTCTACAATTTGTTGAGTGGTGAGATTTTGTCTAGAGCAATTATTTATGTCGTCATGGCTATTACTGGCGTGTGGTGTAGAAAAGGGGTTCTCTTGTTCACCAGCCATGTTGACTTCAGGTTGTCATGGGATAAAAGTATAAGGTGGTTCTTCCTTGTAGGCAGGGTTGTTATGAAATCCCCACAACGGAGGGTCTCCTAAACTTACTCTACGTATGCCAGACATTTCGAGTCTTTGGTGACGACTCATATATAAATTAAAAAAAAAAAAAATCTAAATTTAAACGACACGACGGGAAAAAAAAAATAGGGAAGTAAAATAAAGCTAACTATCTAAAGGAAAAAAAGCGGTTTACAAAAGTGTCCCATCGCGATCGCCAGTCTATTGGTGCACACTTTTTCTGGGTTCCTCTCGGTTCCCGTTGAATAAGTGGCTTCCAATTCTGTCTTGTTGGACTCTAGCGATGTGGTGTATGTGTCAAGGTGGGGATAAATAGTAATAGGAGGAATTTCCTAGGATGATTCCTAGTAGATTTGTGATCACTAGCTGCAAATATTTATCGACGCAGCAGCACGTCAATGATCACGTGTTTAAGCGAGTGTGGATTACTTCTATACTGAATCGTTCGCTTGCGAACGTCAGCAGCAGTGTCCTCTTTTCATTAGATAGTTTCAGCTTTCTTTTTAGTTTCCCTTGTTGCTGTTATGGTCGATTTAGATTTTTTTTTTGTTGTGAATTATGATTAGGTGAGCTTATTATGATGGGTTATTTTAGTGTCCTGATGCTATCAGGAGTCCAATCATTTTCAGTTTCTCAGTATCATTAGGAGTCCAATTAATATCAAAGTCTTGATACTGCTAAGAGTCCAATCAGTTTCAGTCTCCTACTGGTACTAGGAGTGTATGTGTATCAGTTTCAATAATATTCCGATTAAACAAAAGAGTCCAATTATATCGCAATTCTAGATAAAGCAGGTATACTAATTTTATTACAATTCTAGACAAGTAGATGTATCAATCGCATGACAATCACAACTAAAGCATTTAAGGTGATCTTACTAGCATTCTAATTTGAAGAAAACAAAGACTAATTTTTTCTACTGCGACTCTAATTAAAGCAATAAATCAATTTACTAAAATAGAAATAAACGATTGAGGCGACAAAATTAACTCTCTTTTTTTTAGAATCGTAATCTACGGATCAATTATGGCAAAAATCTAACTAATAATGAATGAATTAACTTTCCTAAATTTTAGTTGAGATAATAAATTGACTAAACTAGAAGACTAAATTGAATCAAAGCAAATAATGATATGAAGGCCTGTTTGATGCAATTAGTCAATTATATTGAAATAATAAAAAAAACTAAACTATAATTAACTAGTTAATCCTAAATAATCTAAAAAAAAGGGGGTTGGGCCCGCTATGCTAAGGAGGATTGGCCTCGTTCCCGAGTACCCTCCGTAATCTCCCTTGGGAAAATCGGATGGCTGAGATAAAAGATAGGTGGATAATTGAATAATAAAAGGGGGATTTTTAGAATTGAATTGGAAATTATAATAAGAAACTAGATTGAGAAACTAAAGTTATGAATTGAAATTTATAGTTTTAGATTTTTGACGGTATGAAAATATAGAATTAAATTATAGATTAAAATTTAGGACTGAATTCGGGTCCGAAATCAGAAAAATCAGGCTGTATGATTAAGGACTGGTTCTGAACTCTGAGATTCAGAACCATAAATTAATGAAAGGTCTGTAGATTAAGATTTTAGAGTAGAATTAGAGTATAAGGTCGGTATGTCGGACCGCTAGATTAAGAACCAGTTCTAGAAACAGAGAACTAGAACCGGACATCGAGAATTTCGGTCCGAAGAGGGTGCTACAGTCTAAAAATTAGAAATAGAATTGAATAATTAAACTAAGGGAAAATCTTAAGTCTAAAATAAAATAAAATTCTTACCTAAGGTCGGGTCTGCGGAGAGGAATCATCGAAGATTCAGGGGTTTGAATCTTGAAATCATGACTAATTTGCTCTATGGGCTTGTCCTCGGAGTTCTCTGGTTTCGAAGTCCCAAAAAATTCCGTTCTCTCTCTCAAAATTACTAGCTTCTTCTCTCTTCGAGAAAAAAAGCTTTTATAGGTTTTCATTCAATTACGTGCTTGTTTTCGGGCGTTTAATTGAATTATGCGCCAGTTTTCTGGCGCTTAATCGCTTTGAGTCGGTCATCGACTCAGTGAGCGATCGGCTGAATTACTCAGCGGGTTTCCTAGTCCTAGTGAAATTAGGACTAATTATGCGCGTGTTGGGATGTGCATAATCCGATTAAGCATATTACCTGAAGTGCTTAATCGAGGAAATGTAGGAGTCAAGGGTAGGAGACTCGATTGAGCATAGGCCAATTGCGCGCTGGTGCTATAGCGCTCAATCCGATCACGCATTTGTTTCCAGGAGCGTAATCGAGTCTCGAAACAGTCTGTGAAAGGAAGTTTGGTCTGAAAGGGGACTGATCGCACGCTTGTGGTTCTGCGTGTGATCAAATTACGGGCGGGTTTTTAGCCGCTTAATTCAGGGTTGTCCGGGTATGGTCTCAAGAATGGAATGCAGGACTATTGTTTCAGTCTGCATCCCGACTATATACTATTGCTTATTATATAGCCTCCCTACGTTGAGATTTGAGCCACAAAGCTATTGTTTCAGCTTGTGTTCAGCCATGTACAGTTGCATGGTCCCATGTCAAGGGTTAAAAAGGTCAAGGGCTGACCAAATGAATTCGTGTACTCCGAGAGGGCGAAATGGGGGTTTCTATAGAGAGGTTCTTAGAACCTCTCGATAGGTACTCTAAACCTGTCAAGAACTCAACTAAAAGTTTTTAGAACCTATCGGAATGCTCTTGGATCCTATCGACAACCATTTTTACACCTTCCAAACCTGTCGAGAATTAGTTTTCACTTCTCGACAGCTTCTTGATCTTGTCGAAAAGCAGACTGGGAATTCCCAGAACCAGTCGACATGTTCCTAAAACCTATCGACAGGTTGTATTTTAGTTTAAACAGGCTTGTAATCCATTCCCAGTTCATTTATCAACAGATCTGACACTCTAACTCAGGTTACTTCAATTCTGACTTATTTTCCTACCTGGGGTACTAACCTACATGGAAATTTATGTACAATGGCACAAAGAATTAAAATAAAAATACAAAAAATTAGAAAAAATAAATAACTAATGACATAATTTATTATACATAGTATACATTTGTTGGAACATAATCATGTCATGGAGGTTCATGTTAGGGAATGGTCGATACAGGCTCCACCACATTCTCAAAAACATCACCAACATCGTCACAACGATCATTACAATGTAGCAACTTAGGCAAAGCCTCTTTCACAAGCTCATCAACAACATCAATTAAAAAGCAATCCTCATTATTCAAGTGAGGCTAATTTGCTGCCTTGTAAACATTCAATTTAACCTTCATGTTACTAAAAGATACCTCCATTTCTCTTGATCTACACTGAATACAGGCATTAGCAGTGGCCAAGAAGGGTCTGTCCAAAATTACAGGAATAGAGGTGGTGCACTTGCTTGGCTCCATGTCCAGAACCAGAAAATCTGTTGGGTAAAAGAATTTATCAACTCTAACTAAGACATCCTCTATCATTCCCATAGGCCTCCTTTCAGATCTGTCTGCTAGTTGTAGCACCACATGTGTGGGCTTCAATTCCCCCAGGCCTAACTTCTTATAAATAGAATATGAGAGTAGGTTTACACTAGCTCTCAGATCTAATAAAGCATTTTCAATGGTATGATCCCCAATGATATAGGGATTGTGGGAACTCCAAGGTCTTGGAGCTTGGTTGGGGTTGTAATAGACAACACTTGGTTCACTTTCTCAGCATAAAAGACCTTCTTAGATAAGTATATCCTAGACTGTCTTTTATGGGTGTACAATTCTTTCAAAAACTTTGCATAGGCTGGAACTTGCTTGATGGCATCAAGTAAAGGCAGGTTGATCTTTACTTATTTGAAAGTTTCCATCATCTCCTCAACCTTAGCATTTATCTTGTCAACAAGAAAAGCTGCTTTCAACGCATTAGGAAATGGCAAATGTGGAGCTGTCCTCCCATTTGCAGCCTTAGCAAGTTCATCAGATTTTTCTTTATTTTTGTTTTTAATTTTCTATTGGGGCACATCACCCCCTTTATTTATTAAATGTTGCTCCTGCTGCATATTTTCATTGGTTGTTTCTTCCTTTTTTGTACTTGATTCATCAGGCTCATTACCAACTGGTTATCCACCAGCTTCCCACTCCTCAAGGTAGTGACAGATTTGACTTCTTCATGAGAAAAAGTCTCACCAACCATGTATTGCCCCTTGGGATTGTTCATGGGCTGATTGGGCAGTCTTCCCTCCTCCCTCCTAACCAAAGAATTAGACAGCTGACCAAGGTGGTCATCTATCTCCTTGATGCTTTGATTGTGGGAGTTAATAGATTGAGAAAAAGAACCCAAATTATGCAGTGAGGTCAGAACTTGCTCTTCAAATGTGAGGGACCTAGAGGGTATTGGGGCTGGTGCACTTTGATACATAGGCTGAACCATTGGCCGATCCATAGGCTGTTGGTATTGGGGCCTTGGAAAATAATTTTGCTAGTACGGCTGGGCATTCCTATAGGGCATGGACTGTAGTGGCTGTTGTTGCTGGTTTTAAAAATTGTCTTATCTCCACCTCAAGTTGGGGTGGTTTCTCCACTGATAATCAGCAGTAAGCTATTGTCCATAGGACTGAACAACATTCACCTGATCTATCACAAGATCTGAAAATTGGACAGCTGAAGGACATTCCTCAAGGGAGTGAGTGGGGGACTGGCATATGATACATGCCTCCTCCACTTTGGCAACCATTGGAGACTGCCTTGCTCCCATCATTTTCTCCAACTCATTATGTCCACTCACCTCATACATCTTCCCTCTGGTAGTATTCTCTTTTACCAACCTAGGGGTCTCGAAATCTCTTGCCCTGGTTTTGCTTTGCATAGAGTTTTCACTGATGATATCAAATAACTCTCAAGCCTCATCTGCAGTCTTGTGGAGGTATGTACCACCATAAGAAGCATCAACCATATCCTTGCTTTTAGGATCGATTCCTTGATAGAAACTTTGGACAAGTTGCCATTCAAGAATTTGATGATGGGGACATTGCTTCAAGAGTTCTTTAAATCTCTCCCAGGCTTGGTGAAAATCTTCAGTTGGGGCTTGAGAAAAAGAGATAATGCTCTTCCTCAACTGACTTGTTTTAGACATGGGGAATACTATTGGGTGGGAGCATTGACAACCAAGTTCTGGCTCTATCCTTTAGTGAAAAAGGAAAGAGTCATCCTGGTTGCTTCTTCCCCCAAACCTATAGTATTGAAGGTATTACACAGTTCTAAAAATTTATCAATATGCTTATATGGGTCTTCTTTGCTCAGGCCATGGTATGAGGGTAACATCTGGATGATAGAATACTTGATCTCATAGTTCCCTTGAACAACAGGGAATTGAATGCAGAAGGGAGAATTGTAAACCCCTAGTGCATTGAATTCCTTTAGTGTTCTAGGTTGTTCACCCATTGTCGAATTATCAGCCATAGAAGTGTGTACAGGATGCTTAGGTCTAAGAAGTCTTTCAACTTCAAGATCTAAGGAAGCAATCTCAGGATTAAGAGATCTCCTCCCAAGCATACACACCACTGAAACCAAATACAAAGCAGGAAATCACAACACAAAAATTACAAAAATAATCACAAGACAAATACTCAACTACAGATCTAAGAATGTAAATAGAGTTAAGAGATGCAAACATAAGCAATGATTGTTCTCCCAAGTGATACAGAGCTCCTCTTAGCTCCACAGATCCAGATCTGAAATAGAGTAAAACTACGCAAAGACTAAAACAATAATTAATCAAACACTTAACAGTCAATGAAAAATCTAAATCTAAAAATGAGAAAACTTAGATCTACCACTTTTAAAAACACAGATCGCTGGCAGCGGCACCAAAAACTTATTGGGGGATTTCTAGCATGCTGATTATTGTGTAACGATAAAAGCAAAATAAAATCAAAGTAAAATAAAAGAATGAATTCAACACAACTAAAATATCCTTAGACCTACAAGATACAAGATCCATTGTAGCAAGTTTTGATAAGTAAGAGTTTGTCTCACAGGGAGTAGTGATCTAAACCTAGAAGGTGTATAGTAGATCTCCAGATCTGACTACAGATCCGGAAATTCTAAAGAGAAAGAGAGCTTTTCGGGTGTCACTAGATCTAATTAATCTACAAAATAAAAATATAAAACTAAGTTTAAAAGATGGAGGAAGATGGATGGTAAAATAAAGGTCAAATAGTGAGAAAAACAAAAATATAAAACTAAGTTTAAAAGATGGAGGATTATGGATGGTAAAATAAAGATTAAATAGTGAGAAATAGGCAGCCAGGAGCTGATTCTCATTGTAAATTGATTGAATCAAAGTCATTGTACAGATCTGATTTGCTACAAATCCTCCATCTTGCTACAAGCTCCCCATTTCTGGCAGATGCAAGGTATAAGAATCCAATCTTAACCAGAGAACTGAAGCAATCCTAAGGCCACGATCTATCCACTTTAATGGTCACAAACCATCCTAGAGATTGTTCCAATCCATTGATCTCAATTAGAATAGAAAAACCATTGCAGATGCTGCAGATGCCAGGCTACCAGCTCCCCATTTCTGGCTGGCATCCGTAGGAATATCCAATCCAGGGAAATCAAATGTGAAAAAGTGAAATATAGATTAGAATCACGTTTAAAATCCACAATCACGTTAATCTTACAGCTCTTGAGCTTAGATCTACAATCTTGTGGAATATCAATCTATTCACAAATTCTTTAAAGCTTTCAAAATACAATTACAAAGCAGATTTGGACTGCTCATTTAGATCTAATCCAACATGCTGGATTAGGGAGAGAAGGGGGAAGAGAAAAAGAGAAAATAAAAATAAAAACTAAACCTAAATGAGCTAAGGAAAACCAAGGCTATTCCATGGATTCCTTGCTGAGAAATTACAGTAGCAAGGAGTTTTATTTATACATTTGCAGTGATCCAAGTACTTTGGATTGCAGCCAATCAGAGGAGAGGATTTGAACCTTAATCCTTGTTTTAGCATTCCAACTAGTCAGAGAGAAGATATGGATCTGGTTTCGTGCCCAGTTGAAGCTAATTTATTCCCGCCAATGCTTTGGAAATCAGTTCTAGCCATGTGCAGCCCTCTCTTGTGCCTTGGAATTCCCAAAAATGTCCTTGCTAACCAACAATATTTGCTGCCAAAAATATTCTAGCTGCAACATGAAATTTCTGCAAACAACTCTCCCATGTGTAGGCTTCTTTTGTACTAGGGAGTTCTCAAGAAAACCCCTGCTGTCCACTGCTATTTTTTGATGGAAACCATTGTAACCTCTGCTGTAGCTATTGCCAAGACAGTCTGCTCACTTTGGATTTGATGGAGCCCAAGTTAGATCAGCTTGAAGAAGTACAAGCTGATGAGGTTAATTTTCTGCAGCTTTAGCAGTCCCCTCTTGAGGTGGGAAAGATGACTCGAGAAGATGAAGACCTCAAGAGGTAGGCAGAAGCTGGTAGCTGAAGTGCTTTGGAGCTCGAGAGGCTTGATGCTACCCCTGTCGACAGGTTCAAATGGCTGCTGGTGCAAGCTGTCGACAGGTTTAGAGAATAGGGTTGAAGAGTATGTTGGTCGAGAGGATTGATGGGTGGCTGAAGTAGTCGAGAGGATTGAGCTGAAGATGCAAGCTGGGATCTCGAGAGGTTTGAAGATGAGGGGTGCAAGACCAGGTGTCGACAGGTTTGAAAGTGAATGGGAGCTAAAACACCTCGAGAGGATGCATGGGAGGATTGGAGGATGCAGGTCGAGAGGTTCAATTGCTGATAGGCTTGGAGCAGCTTCTAACACAAGTGTTCGATAGGTGCAATGGGAAGTTGCTGCTTTATGCTGTCGACAGGATCAGCTTTCAACATGATTAAATGTGTGGAAGCTTTGTTTGCTGAACCAGTCGATAGGCTGCTGAAGATGTTTCATCTGCTTGACAGGTTCTGGAGGTCAGCACCTTCCTTTTCGATAGGATTCTGATGAAGATATCGAGAGGGTTGCTGGAGTTGCAAGGTGCTGTTTCGATAGGTTCAAGGGATGCTGGTCTGCTGCACTTTGCAGGGCTTGGACTGCAGCTGCTATGGAGATCGACATGTAGGCTAGCTATAGTTCAAAGCAAATGTCGACAAGTTTAACTGCTGCCATTGAAGCTTCATTTCTAAGGATGAGCTTGGGAGCTATTTATTGTGCCTACTGCTGCAAGTGTTGCACCTCTGAGCTCCCCTTTAAGATGGTTGGCAGCATGACTTGTAGTTGCTGAAGATGATGAGCCACATGGTGCTTTGCAATTGTTGAACCCTATACTGCTGCAGCTAGTATGTACACAATCATTTTATGTGCAGCTCCTGAAAGTGATCCCCATGACAGCTCTAATCTCCTCCTCTTAGCACATAAACCTAGATAGCTGCAGATTTATTCTTAAACTGCAAATCACTATTAAAATGTAATTATTATATACTTTGAGGCTTAGCAAAATCCAGGTTTAAAGGGTAAAATGTGGCATAAAACAGTGACTAACACACCTCCAAACCTATCCTTTGCTAGTCCTCGAGCAAAGTGAAATTTAAAACAACTAACCTATGAAAATAAATGCCACTTTCGTAGGGAACATGGGTGAATTTGGCACATGAACCAAACCTTTTAAATCCCTAGGTGATCCCTAGTGGAGGAGTGGTGTCTCCTGAGGGTTTCAGTGAAGGTAACCCCAAACTTCTCCAATAAAATTAGTTAAATACTAATGCAACATGCTAAAACAGAGTTAAAATCAAATAAAATAAATTCCACACCATGTTCATTCATTTTTTTAGAGGATTCTCAGCAGAAAAACATCAGTTTTAAAACTGAAATTATGCTGTAATTCCTTCATTCTCAATCAGCTCATGTCAAGGCATTGTGCCTGAAAATTAATGCAGAGCTCACCTTTAATTTGAGAATTCTGTTTTGATAATGCCCCAAACAAATTGGATTTCAGACCCATGTCTTACCTGGGCTGTTCACTCACACAAAAGTAGAAGGGTGCATCATTTCTCACAGCTCAAGAGTAGTTGCAGCTCTCAAATAGGATTGCAAGCATGAGCATAGGCATTGCTCTAATTTATGTAATTTTCTAATTCTTTTCACCATAGATCAAATAAATTCTCATCTCCACATGACAGCTCATTCAATTTCAGATCAGTAAGGACTTTTTATTGGGTTGTAATGTGGCTTATGGGTGAAGTTTATAATGAATAAACGGGTGGAATTTGATTCAAATTTGAGAGATCAGTAAAGTAAGGAGGTGATTTGTAACTTCACAACCCTCATTTCAGCATAGTTCCATCTACTTCTTGAATTTTCAGATTTGAAGTGATCAGTTTCTAATCTTCCTTTCAATCTTTCAATGAAATAACTTCTCTTTCTTATTCTTTTGTTTTGCTTTTCTAATTTTCTTTTTCTTTTTGTATGCTTTTTGTACTTTTGTATTTTTTCTCCATTTTTCTTTTTATGGGTTGGAATGCCACAACTACACATCACACTTGCCTTCAGATCTATTTTCTCCTTTTAACCAAACATCGAACCTTGCTCTTCTAACCTCACTTCTCCTCCTATTTCCTGATTTCTCAGATTGACGGTGAACTGAAATAGGTCAAGAGGTTTTGGGTTCAAAATTTTTGGTTTTTATCAAAGAAAAGCTTGGATTTTCAAGGCTCAAATGATGTGTATCAAGGGTAGTTCAAAGGATAAGAAAATTTTGAGCTCATACTGTCCAAAGGATGGCCTTACTTCATGTCCTCAATGTCATGAGTGCTGTCAAGTTGTTTCAACTTGGATTTGCCTAACTTTTAGTGATCAAAAGTAGATCCAATCAGTCCTTAGAGCAGAAAAATTGTCAAAACACTCTTCAAAGAAAAATTTTCAGGCCCAAATCTCACTAGGTATGGTCTTCCATCAAATTTTTTGGGGGGTATCCTCACAGTTTTCTCTCATTTCAGGTTCACTAAACATCAAAATTTGAAAATTCTTGACATTTGCTTTATGAAAAATGTTAAAAATATAGCTCATTTAAGTTCCAAAAACTTTTTAATTTCCTCTTTTTCCAAAAAAAAATTAGGTGGGAAATCATTTTATTTTCAAAAAATATTTTTCAATATAGCTGCACTAGCATTAACTTATTTCATTGGCACACCTGCCATACCCCAAACCTAAGATGAATATTGTCCTCAATTTTCTAGACAATGAGAACCTAGGGGAAGTAGGGTAAAATAAAAATGCGAAATTGAATGCATGAACAAGAAAATGCAAAAAATGATATACAAATTTAGGAAATTACTGGTAAAACAGAAGAAACAGCAAAACAAAGCTAGAACTGCTATAAAATAAAAACTAAAAACTTCATATGGGAATAGAAAAATAAAAGAACAGCTATGCGAATGAAGGGAAACTAATACTAATAACATAAGAATAGCAAAAACAACGTAAGGAACTGAGTACAAAGCTATAAAAATAGAAAAAATGCAGATACAATGAAAGAATTTCATATATAAAAATAGGAAAATAAAATTAGAAACTGAATACGAAACTAGCAAAATGTAGAAAATCATTGAAACTAGGACATACAAACCAGAAAATTAGAAAAACTTAGTATGTAAGCTGAAAAATAGAAAAGAATGGTATACAAGTGCAGAAAAATAACTGCAATAATAGAAAAAACAGCAAAGAAAAGATAAAAAACTGAAAACAAACTACAAAAAATGAAGAAAAATAGTAAATCTAGGACACATATTAACCTAAGAAAGAAAAATTAGTAATTTAAAAACAGAATTTTAAACTAAAATTCCTAAAAGAAAAACTTGTGCTAAGGGAAAACCTATTGTGTTGTGTTTCTGTCTGTGTGTTTGTCGTGTGTCAGTGCCCCTGTAGAAGTGTATGAACCAATATGAATTTTTAAATTGATGAAGCATGGATGTACACAGTTAGAAACAGGATTCATACACAGCTGAGATCCATTTATGGTGAAGAAATCTTGAAGGAAAACAACATCAGTGGCTCCATTGAATTTGCAAAACAATATATGATCCACTAGTCATTAACCTTCATGATTTCTCGTAATGAAGGGCCATGATCTCAGTAGTTCCAAATGGAGAAAATGAATAAAGGCTAAGGAAAACAGCCCATTTGGAGAGAATTTTTATGTTTTTATAACTTTTTACTTTTTTATGTGTTTTTGGTCAGCTTGGGCTCCACAAGAGCCCTTATGTACTATTGCTGAAAAATAATAAGACATAAATAAGAAATTTTCTATTTGTGTTTGCATTTTCTTCTATTTTTGTATTTGGTTTTGTAAAAAAAATCAGCATGCCTAAAAGACAGCAGAAATTATAATCAAAACAAACATTAAATACAGCAAAATTGCTGGTTCTCAAGAATTTAAAAATTGAAAAATAAATGCAAAGGATAAAGGGATACAAACTCAAGTAGATCTGCTCCTGCTGCCATCCAGATGCTCCTTGTCTGGCAGCTGCTCCAGATCTGTAAAAATCTAAAAACTGCAGTAGTACCTTATTCAAGCATATAGACAAAAATAAAGAAAAACTCAGGCCACTGCCTCATTTTTGCAAAAAGACAAAAGGGTGACAGCAACATTTATTCAAACATTCAGAAGGCACAAAATAAAAACTTAGAAAAATAAGAATTGCTGCAGTTTGAAACGGATTTTCTATACAAAAACTGCAGCAAACCTTAAATCAAACACTTGGAATGCAATATAAAAATCAAACACAGAACAGTAATAAAAACTAAAAAAAATCAGATCTATAAAAATGAAAAACTCAGATCTACTATCTAGATCAAAACTCCCCAGCAACATCGCCAAAAACTTGTTGTTGCTGCCACCTTAGCAATTATTATATGATTAAAATAGCATATTACAGCGCAAATTACAACAATGTTGAATCAAAGTGAGCAGCCAGTCCTGCAAGATCCAGGCTGTCATAGCAAGTTTTAAAAGGTAAGTAAGGGTATGTCCATAGGGAAATGTGTTCTAAAGGATGGCAACTCTGCAGATCCAGAGTAGATCTGGCACTCTATCCTAATTTAAACTAAACTAAAGCAGGAAAGAGGAGAGGTTTTATGATTTTATCACTTTAACTACAAACTACAAAGATAAATGCTATTGATCCGGCCCTAATCAAACACAAAGGTAAGGGGAGAACAAAGGCCTTGCATAGCTCTGATTTGCTAGGGGTATTGGTCTCTCACTAAAAATCAATGGAATCAAAGGCTTTTCATAGATCTGATTTGCTAAAATCCTCCATCTGGCTACAAGCTCCCCATTTCTAGCAGATGCAAGGTATAAGGATCCAATCCCAACCAGAGAATTGAAGCAATCTTAAGGCTATGATCTGTCCACTTTAATGGTCATTGATCATCCTAGAGATTATTCCACTTCAAGGATCTTGATTAGAATAAGAAAACCATTGTAGATGTCGCAGATGTCAGGCTACCAGCTCCCCATTTCTGGCTGGAATCCATAGGAGTATCCAATCCAGGGAAATCAAATATGAAAAAGTGAAATATAGATCAGAATAACCATTAAACTCCATAATAATATTACAACCTTACAATACTATTGCGCCCAAATCTACAATCTGTGCAATATACAGTCTATTACAAGCCTCTGAATCTCTCAATTTATAGCTTAAAACCTCACCCTAACTACTGAAAAGAGTTTAGCCACTCATGATTAGCTAAAGAGAGAATGGGAGACGAAGGAAGAAGGAGGGAGAATTTGGAGGGAAAAATGGATCTCGCACTAGGCTCTGGTTTTCTTAAATTCTAGATCGATGTTTTGTATTTTCTTCAAGCTTTTATACTCTCCTCCTCTTTCCTCAGATCCGTTTTAGCCAATCAGAGCGCAAAGGAATAATTTTATTATTCTGGGCTGCTGATGTGGCCGATTTCTCTTCTAGAAGCTCTCTTCCCATTGGCTCTCAACTGGAAAATTCATGTTAAGTAGTTAGGATTTCCATTCATGCCTAACTATGTACCAAAAATACCCTCAGGGGTCGCTAAAGTGCTTTGGAACTCGTGCACAGAAATTTGGAAGTGGCAGTTACTGAAGAAACACGCTGAGAAGTTGCCAAAATGAGTGTCGTGAGGTTTAGGGGATCCTCTCGACAAGTACTAAATTTGCCTTAAGTTCTCATCGACAGGTTGCACTAGCTTTCGACAGCTTTACAGACTTCTCGACAGGATTGAGAGTAGCTCTCGATAGGTGTGGACACATCTCGATAGGTTAATGAAGATCCTGTCGACAGCTTCAAAGAACATCTCGGGAGGTTGGCTATAGACAATCTTGTCGACACTCATCCTCTCGACAGGTTATAGACAATCCTGTCGGCGGGTTATACAATCTTCAGTGAAGTGGTGAATAGGTTGGCTCACTCCTCATGAGAATGAATGTTGCTTCAGGTAAGTTACCGACAGGTTGCTTTGTATTGCTCGACAGGTTCAGTTGAACCTTGCGATAAGTGACTGGAACCTCTCGACTTCATCTACACCTTGAAGTATCCTCTCGACAGCTTCTTTTACACATGTTCAACCTCTCGACAGCTTCATTCCTTACCCTCAAAACTTCTCGACAGGTGCTGGGAAGCTCTCGACAGCTTCATGGAACCTCTCGATAGTATATTTTCAGTGCTCTCACAGCTGGCACACATCTTGGGTGTGCTGTTCTTTCTTTGTTCATCACTCAACAACCCCTTACTAGGTTCAAACTTTATTTCTTGCAGCTGGACATGGTCTCTGGCCTTTCCAATTAGGTATCATAGTGTTTCTTGGGTTCTTTTAAGTGGAAGTCTATATTAAGCTTACAATTTATTGCTGAACTATAAAATATACTCAAAACACATTATTAGTAAGCTTCAAGGGTCCAACAAAGCTTGCAATTAAGCTTGCAATTTATTCCTCTCGGGACTTTGAGTATATAAGAATCTCGTCTACGAACACGATAACACAAGTATCCAAATGTGACTTGAATACTCTATTCATGAGATCCATAAATGAAGCTCGAGCATTGGTTAAACCGAAAGGCATCACCAGGAATTCATAGTGCCCATACCTGGTTTTAAAAGTCATCTTCTGAACATCCTCGGCCTTCACTTTTAGCTGATGATAACCTGATCTCAAGTCTATCTTTGAAAAGAATCTTGCCCCATGTAGTTGATCAAATAGATCATCAATTCTTGGCGAAGGATATCGATTCTTGATAGTTAATTTATTCAGCTGATGATAGTCGATGCACAATCTCATCGACCCGTCCTTCTTAACGAATAAGGTCGGTGCTCCCCAAGGAGACACACTTGGTCTTATAAAACCCTTATCTAATAGCTCCTGTAGTTGATCTTTCAACTCTTTTAACTCAGTTGGGGCCATTCTATATGACTCTTTAGACACTGGTTCCGTACCTTGGGCGAAGTCTATCGCAAACTCAACCTCTCTATTAGGTGGTAATCTCAGTAACTCTTTAGGAAAAACATCATGAAACTCACAAGCTACCGAAACTTCTGCGATCACATTCTTTCCTTCCTTCTGTTCTTACAAAAATGTGAGATATCCACTACACCCATTTTTTCATCATCCGCTTTGCACAGATTGTGGAAATGAACGGTATAAAGGTTGACTGCATGTCGAGAAATTTGAATGATCTACCCTTATTTGGGTGAAATGTTACTATCTTCCTTTGACAATGGACATTTGCGTCATGGGTGGATAACCAATCCATGCTAAGGATCACATCAAATCCATGCATATCAAATAAGATCAAATCGGTTCTTAAATCATGATCTTCATATCCCTGGATATTTACCATCACTGATCGACACACTGTGTCAGTTTTGACGAAATTCCCTGTTGGAACTGACACATCTAAAATAAAGTCTAAGGGTTTGGGAATAGCCTTCACCCTTACCGTGAATTCAGGTGTCACAAATGAGTATGTAGACCCTGGGTCTATCAGAACTTGTACTTCATAACAAAGATAGTCGCCCTCTTTATACATTTATAACGTACCTACGTTATATACACAAGAAGAATTTAAATACACAACAAAATAAACATGGATGTCAACATAACTCAAAATAAAACAAAATTTAGTTTTCTATGTATGCACCTTCTTCATCTAAAATTTTATTAAGAATTAAAAATTACTTGAATTAAATTATTTATACCTTGAATTATGCCATTGCTAGTGTTAGCATTCTTAGCTGTGACTGCATACGCTCGGCCTTGCACTGTAGGTTGTGATTGTTGCGTAGGCCTTTGTGGTCCTACAGCAGTTACTCTTCCCTCACTTTTCAATATTGGGCAATCCCTTATCCTGTGCCCTATTTTCCCACATTTAAAGCACGCTCCTGTGTCCCTTCTACAGTCTGTGGTCTTATGTGGGTTACCACAACGCACACACTTGTCCTGCGGTGTAGACGATGTTGCTCTTGAAATTCCTTGAGCAACCGACCCTCCTAAGGTATGAGTAGGGCTAAAAGGACGGAATGAATTAATAGGCGTAGGCACAAATGGCCTAGAGTAGTTTCCTTGAGTAAATTGCATAGGAGCTGGTGCCATGTACCTCAGCCTTTTATTTGCCGAATCAGAACTTCCAAACTTCCCTTGGCTTGCTTTACCTTTGTTCTGTTGATCCCTTCGTTTATACATCTCATCTATATCTTCTTCAGCAACTAGAGCGTTGCTCATCACTTCCCCATATGTCTCCAATTGAAACATTGAAACTCGGTCTCGGATGTTCAGCCTCAATCCATGTTGAAATTTCTTTGCTTTCATTCTATCTGAGGTTACATGTTCTAATGCGAACCTTGAAAATCTTATAAACTCCACTACGTACTCTTGCACGGTCATTTTTCCTTGTTCGAGGTTTATGAATTTTCCCTCCATCTAATCTCTCACCTATTTCAAAAAATATTCTTTGTTGAATTCCTCTAGGAACTCTTCCCACGTCCACAACATACCTGGTGTAACCTGTTCCCTTATTCTCGACACAGACGTCCACCATGGGCCTGCTTCCCCATTTAATTTAAATGCCGCCCATCTTACTTTCTCATCTTCAGTGCATGGAAGCACACTGAAAATCTTTTCCATTTCCTTTATCCAGTTCTCTGCCTCTACCGATTCAGCTTATCTTGAGAAACTGGGAGGACGCATTCTTCTAAATTCTACAATTGCCAATGGATGTACTTGTGGCTGAATTGGTGGTGGAGGTGGTGTCTATTGGTGATTATTGGCATTACTTGTAGCAATAAGTTCTTTCTACTACACCATGGCATTAGCCACGGTCTCCATGGCATGTTTCATCCTTTCTATTCCTAATTTTTCTTTGCCTTGATCTCCTTGTTCAGGAAGATCTCTCTCTAACCGGATTCCTATTTGAACCCGTAGCCAATGTCTCATTCATCAAAACATCTTTCATGCCAGTATCCATTCTATCACCACTCCTCGTAGTTTGGACACGACCGCCACTTGGTTGTCCTCTACTCCGATGAGGCATCTTGTTCTATTAACAAGAAACAAAAGTTTCATTAATAGAGAGTTCTAAACCACCACACACACTGCAACTCACTTCTAACTCTATCAGAATCACAAAACAATGAAGCTGTGATATCAACTATGTCACATATAACATAGTTGATCCTCACGGAATCTAGAGCCTAAGCATTCTCTGATACCAACTGTGACAGTGCGATTCTCGGTACCTCAAGACCCGTGCCATCAGATCACCCATTAGGGCGATCTCGCCCTTACACATACACTTGACACATGCATAAAACTAATCCACAAAACTATCTCAAATAAGAAGATAGATTCATTAAATGCATCAAAAGAAAATACATTTCTAAATGTAAACTTTATCAAACTGACGATTCGAAACCCTCATGCCAATTGCATGAATGGAAGAACCGAAATGAATCATCGGTGATAGTCGTCTATCACCAGCCAATGGTTCACAAAATAATATCAAAAATATTTATATTACATAACCAACATAACTCAAAAGTAGCTAGACGTATCAAGCCAACAAAATACTCTTCTAACAGCTCACACACAAACTCAGCCTACTTAGGAAAGAAGTCCTCAGGCAGAGACTCAATCTCCTCCTCAAGAATGTAGTCTGAATCCTCCTCTTCATTTTATAACTCCTTCTCTAAATCCTCACCTATGATGTATAGTCGAAGGGTGGGTGAGCTTACATCAAAACTCAATAGGAGAAAACGTTAGTCGCATTTAAATCTCATATCACAAGCATGAAGTCACATAATTGACTCTCATATGCACATTCAACATTTATCTCAATTAAATTCCACATGCTAAAGAGTTAATTGAACACACACATTTGAATCACATGCTTTATTTTAAAATATTTTTCATAACTTAAAAGCATTAACTTAAATACTTTTCTAAGCAAATATAGCATTAAAAGTCACATATAATACCGATGGGAATCAAAACCATCGTCATTCAATGAACCATTCAAACACATAATACCGTTGACCGGTAAGAAATTGAATGGATATCCCTCTGTACCGGAGCACACTGGATTCATTTTACTTAACCTTAAATCAACATGCATTTTCTAACTTATAGTTGCACACTGTGTAAAGTGATACTTTATAGTATTTGTGGAAAACTAATATTCTTACACATTTTTGGAATTCTCACTTACACACATCCTTCACATCACATAATTCCATTCAAAACTTGTTTGGATTAAGAATTTCACATGCTTATTCACAATTTCACATCATATTTATTGAATTCAAAACTTGTTTGAAAACCAAGAATATCACATGCTTAATTCACAAAATTTAACATGACTTATGAGCTCACATTACTTAACTTACACAAGCATATTCAAGTTAAATGTTCGTAAGTTTCCCCTACCACAGGTCAGATGTATCACATTCCGTACATAGCTCTCTTGATAACTCACACATATGCTTGACGCTTTAATCCTACAAAAAAAGTGTCCAAAAACCCCTTAAGAATGCTTAAAAAGGACCTAAGATGCATATTTCTATAGAATTCACACCAAAAGAGTCAAAACAAATCTGACTTTGTTTCTCTCGTGAGTGAGATCTGGAGCTCGGGCGCGCGAGCTCATGGACACAACAAAACTCGCGCGACCAAATGGATTTTAGCTACTGCTTTCAGTCACGCAAGGGCTCGCGCGAGCGAGCTTCCTGGTCACTTAAGTCCTCGCGCGAGTGAGTCTTAGAGCCTCACAGGCTACTTATATCTTCTGAAGGTCTCTTGCGTAAGTGAGCTTCGAAGCTTGGGAGCATGAGAACTAGAGTTTTTTCCAGATCTGAGTTTTTCTCAATTCGATCTTCTTCGTACTTCTTCCACACTTGTTACACATCACATAAAAACATTTATTAACACATTTATATACTTTGAGTATTGATTTCTCACCTTTAACTCAACGATTCACTCATTGATCGAATCATCTTCCTTGTTGCAACAAAGGGATTTCTAAAACCCATTTCAGTTTCTCTAAGCTCTTCGATCACAACCAAGCCAACGTAATCGTAGGGTGGTCCTTCGCACACACGCACTTTGTTCAGATCTCACTACAATCTAGTGAATCGAAATATACAAATTTAAGGAAAACTTTCTCTTCTCTTCAAACCCTTCTTCCTCTTCTCTCAAAACAAATAAGTTAGCAAACCCATCAATTGGGTCTCACACGTGGGTTATCCCTCACACTCTAGCAATTGGCTTTGCTTTCTTGCTAAGCACAAACACAAAAGTTCCACACTTGTTACACATCACATAAAAACATTTATTAACACATTTACATACTTTGAGTATTGATTTCTCACCTTTAACTCAACGATTCACTCATTGATCGGATCGTCTTCCTTGTTGCAACAAAGGGGTTTCCAAAACCCATTTTAGTTTCTCTAAGCTCTTCGATCACAACCAAGCCAACGTAATCGTAGGGTGGTCCTTTGCACACAGACACTTCGTGCAGATCTCACTATGATCTAGTGAATCAAAACATACGAATTCAAGGAAAACTTTCTCTTCTCTTCAAACCCTTCTTCCTCTTCTCTCAAAACAAATAAGTTAGCAAACCCATCAATTGGGTCTCACACGTGGGTTATCCCTCACACTCTAGCAATTGGCTTTGCATTCTTGCTAAGGACAGACACAAAAGTTCCACACTTGTTACACATCACATAAAAACATTTATTAACACATTTACATACTTTAAGTATTGATTTCTCACCTTTAACTCAACGATTCACTCGTTGATCGGATCGTCTTCCTTATTGCAACAAAGGGGTTTCCAAAACCCATTTCAGTTTCTCTAAGCTCTTCGATCACAACCAAGCCAATGTAATCATAGGGTGGTCCTTCACACACAAACACTTTGTGCAGATCTCACTATGATCTAGTGAATCAAAACATACGAATTCAAGGAAAACTTTCTCTTCTCTTCAAACCCTTCTTCCTCTTCTCTCAAAACAAATAAGTTAGCAAACCCATCAATTGGGTCTTACACGTGGGTTATCCCTCACACTCTTGCAATTGGCTTTGCTATCTTGCTAAGCACAGACACAAAAGTTGTGTGTTACACTTATCCACTAATTCCCTTGGTGTGAGATACATACACACCAAAGTGTGTGTTAAATTACGTGGGTTCCCTTGTGAACTACAGACAGCACATTCTCACACACACATTATTTGACTTACACGGTTTACTAAATTTGGGGATATTACAAGTTTTTCCTTTTCCCAAAAAGGAATAACTAGTGCTCTCCCGATAAATAAAATAATAAATCAAATTCAACCATCGATCTTGCTCCACACACTAAAAAATAGGGGACCAACCGTCGGAGTAGGTTATGTTAGTGGCTAGAAACTTATCGCCGATGGCTGGCAACCATCGGTGATAATTCTATCAGCGAATGTTTACGACAACGGCTGAAGCCGTCGGCATAGGGCAGGGGGGCTAACACCGACGACTTGAGCCATCAGCATAATTTTTTCTTTGCCTACGCCGACGGCTGCAGTCATTGTCGTATGTGCTTTTTAATTTTTTTTAAAAATAATAAGAATAAATTTTTTTCCCCCACCTACGCCAACGGCTACAGCCTTCAGTGTAGGTGTTTTGGTTATTTAAAAAATAATAATAATTTTTTTAAAATTTATTTCCCCACCTCACGATCAGGTCATGACGACAACCTTCTTCTCCGATTGTCAACATCAACGGGGTCGAGTCAGCTCAAGTTGGTTTTTTAACCTAGTTGAGCACATAAACTTGACCAATCAATCGGCTTATGCATGAAGCACCCGACTTGACCTTGGGGTCTTGTTGACTCAAAGAACAGGTCAGGTAGAGCAAAAATCCAACAACCCAACTTTGATCCAATATGTTAAATATAAAATAATAAAAGTCTAGGAGATTTTGTAAACGACAACCTAATCGAACCTATTTTTTTGGGTTAGGTTGGGGGGCATATACCTTTGACCCATTGAGTCGAGTGTCAGGCATATACCCTTGACCAATCGAGCAACAGAAATTTTGGCCCTACCTGACCTGACTGGTTGATGGTCATATCCTGAAGCCAAAGCACCACCTGTGTAAAATCACTTGCAAAACCATTTGAAAACTATTGAAAAATCATCCTTAGCAATCCTTGAACATATCACCAGAGCTAATCACCTCAGAAAAGTATAGATGGGTTTCTAGGTAATTAACCTTAAGCAAACCAAGAATTAAATCACCTCTGAAAACCATCGAAAAAAACCCTCCAATTTCACTTCAAAATTACTTGAAAATTCAAAAGGATTATCATTCGTTCATGGTTAACCTCCGTAAATAACCCTTTCGTAATCTTAAAATTTTCAGCATTTGAAATAATTTTCCTGTTGTGAGAAGTACCTTATTAGTTTTGATTTGGGCATCCACAGTTGAAGAAGAGGTGCTAGTGGGTCTTTCCATCCGATCAACAAAGGACACAACTAGTTTGGTTTTATTCTTATCATCCAAAAAGAATAGGAATGATTAAATAGAGATTGTAAAGTAATAAATAAGCAAAAACCCTATCATAACAAAAAAAAAACTAGAATAAGTAATGGCTCCAACAGAAGCAGCCGTGTACCTGTATCGTTTCTCGAATAGAACTCAACCCCTTGGGGTCCAATAAGAAATCCCGCAAGAAGATAACAACCAATAACCTTGCAGATTTTGATATGAAGAGAAGAGTCAACTCTACAAATGATAACATTATTTACATAAATCATGAGAAGTCTCTACAAAACCATAGTTAGAACTCCCATTGAAGTGATGAATCTCAACTTTTGCTAACATTGCATAGTACTCTATCTCAGATTTTTCAAGGGGAGGGTAGTTATTTGCAATTGTTATTAACTTGCCTGTATAAATAAAGAATTTGCAATTAAATAAAAGCAATAAATTTTCAACCACTATAATCCAAATTAGCCACTATAATCCAATTTTTCAAAATCACCCTGGTACATAAACTTGTTACATGGTTCCATTTAGCAAATGACATCCATAAAAACTAAACTTCCCTTAGATACTGTTGAGATATTTTAGGTTGCTGATTATTATTGGTGAGAAAACAGTGGTAGTGAAAACAAATTAATTCCAAATAAAAGGTGAGATGAAAGAGATGAAAACAACACATCTAAAATATATAGACCTGCAAGATACATGGCCCTTTTGTAGCAAGTTTTAAAAGTAAGAGTTTGTCCCATAGGGAGTAGTGATCTAAAACCTAGTAGGTTGTATAGTAGACCTTCAGATCTGCTACAGATCTTGCAATTCTAGCCTAGTCTAAGAAAACAGGGAAAGAACGAGAGTTTTTCGAGTGTCACTAGATCAAAACAGAAATACAAAACTAGATCTATAAGATGATGGAGATGAATGGGAAAATAAAATATAAAATGGGGAGAATAGACAGCTAGGGACTGGTTCTTATTGTAAAATAGATCAAGATTTGTAGATTTGTAGCTGTCCTTCACTTGGCTACACGCACAAGTGCTAGGTAGAAGAATCCAATTTAGACCAGAGGTTTGAATTGATCTTAAGGCTATGATCTGTCCACTTCAATGGTCACATATCATCCTAGGGATTTCCTTCAATCCAAAGGCTTGAATTAGAATAATAAAATCACTACATATGTTGTGGATGCAAGGCTACAAGCTCAGACATCCACAGGAATATTAAACCTAGGAAAATCATATGACAATCTAGAGATCTAAAGGTTAAATGAATGGGAATTTCTCAAATACATAAATCCTATGGAGAATCTAATGGAACCAAAAGATCTATAGATTTAAATGAACATTAAAACCAACAATTTATTGATTCAAAACAACTTACAATAGATTGTTCTCAGATCTGTAGTCTGTACATTGTTATTCACTAAAAAGTATCACTTTTCACCTCTTAACCTAGCCTTTGCTGGACCTTGAAGCTCACTAATAATGATTTGTTAAGTGTGTTTTGTAGTTAGAAATAAACTGTGCATCTTAATACAAAATCCCTGCTTATTGGTTCAAAGAAGAGAAAGAAAATATGCAAAGATGACAGCTGAGTCAAAGCCTAATGGAACACCTTGGTAGTGCTCACTATGGTGACTCATTTGCTAGTCATCATTGACCAAAAGTCTAGTAGACAAAAGAAGTTAGCTGAGAATGGAGGAAGCTACAACAACAGTAAGTGTAAGGCATCAGAGGATCAAAAGAATCATCTTGCAGAGTTGAGGAGCACCCTCGCGGAGTTAAGGATGTAGTGGAAGCTTCCCTCGCACAGATAGGGCGCGCAGTCAAGAGTAGATCAGTAAAGACATTGTGAAGATCTCGCATCTTAAAACTCTCAAAACTTACACTCGCAAAGCTCTCACAGAGATCAAGCCTTAAAGCAGCCGCACGTAGAACATAGCGAGTCCATTTGCATTAAGAACAATTTATCACCTCGCAGAGTTCTCCCAAAGCCCTGGAAGAGAGAGACGCCCAAAATTTTCCTCACACAGCTCTAGCACACTCTAAAGCCTAACCAGTTACTACGCGAGTGCAAGAGCCTACCTGTGCGAGTATCCAGCGAGAGAGAACTTTGGAAGCTCTACTGTGCAAGAAATTTTAGGCGTTCCAAATCACCTCTGCGACAACATTGCAGCGCAAAGAAACTGCACGATCAACTGAGAATCTACTGCGTGAGTGAACAATCCTCTTAAGCCAAATGCTCCTCCGTGAAGGCAAAGCAACTGCGCGAGTGAATTAATGCAGATGCCAATCTGCAAAGCTCTCAGTTTTAACTCAAGGACCTTTTGGGAATTTTCCAAGGCTAGGGCACACTTCCTGAGGCACAAATTTTGAGGTGCACATCTTAAAACATTCAAGGGTTGTAATAGTGCCATGTGTGCTAGAAAAATTATGGTTACTCACTTTTGAGCAAAGGCCTTATGGATAAAGTATATAAGCTGTACTTAGAGCTTAGTATTTTCATCTTTCCTTCATCCTCTATCGGCTGAGAGTTTCAACAGGCTAGAGTTAGGATTTGATCATCTCTTTTTCTTATTTTTCTTCTCTCTTAGCCTAGCATTGGCTGGCTAATCCTTTTGTAAGCAACTAGGTTTAGTTTTATTTCAGTTTTGGAATAGGCCTTGCATACATTGGGATATTTTGAATGAGCAGTTGTGTATAGGCTGTAGCCTTGAGACATTTCATTGTAAGTTTTACTTTTATCAATGGATTATTGTTTTAATGACTAATTGAATCTATAGATCTTATGGTTTCCTTAGATGTCTATAGGATCCATGCTTTGGGACTAGCCCATTCAGTTTCTAGTAGATCTATTATTTACCATCTGATTTCTCTTGGTTTAATAGACCCATGGATAGCAAGTCGGATCTATAGCCAGATCTGGAGAGCTCGTAGCCCTGGGACTCCATGGTGGCAGCAACAGTTTATATATTCTTTCTCAGATCTCTTTTGTATGGACAGACCTATCGGATACCCTATGACCATTGGAGTGGATAGAGTATAATCCTAAGGTGGTGTTTGTTGCTGTTCTAAGTGTGCATGATTTATTTGTATTTTGAAAACAGATTTGCAAATGATACTGAATCTAGAAAATTAAAAAGAATAAGGAACATCAGCACAGAGAGAAAGTAATTAGCCTGCAAGATCAGGGCCAATTGTAGCAAGTTTTAAATGTAAGTGAGTAAAAGATCGTCCACAGGGAATTGATTTAAAATGAATGGTAAACCTCCAGATCTGAGCTACCAGATCTGGCCTCTAATCTTATCTACAAAGCAAATACGATGAGAGGTTGAGTTTGTCACATTAACTAAATTATCTAAAAGTAGAATTTAAACTAAGTGATCCAGATCCGAGTTGGGGGAATTGGATGTAAAATTAATAAGAATGGAGAAATAATAGTTGACTTAAGCTTAGTAATTGATTGCAGAATGAGAACTAGTGTAGCACAGTCGAGAAAGTATCAAATCTTCATCTGGCTACCAGCTCAGATGTAAGAGAAAATAATCCAACTCAAGGATTAGGATCGAGTTGAACTTATGGCTATGATCTGTCCACTGTCATGGGCACAGATCATCCAATAGTCTTCAATCCGGATTCTTGATTCAGAACATGAGTACCACTACAAATGCTGTAAGAAATTAGGTTACAAACGCAGATTCTCACAGGGATAATGAATTAAGGGAAATTGCTTCAAAAACAGTAAATCTAAAGGAGTCTAATGAGTAAGGAGATCACAAGGAACCCTCAACATGAATCCGATTGAGAACGTACTGTTGAAAGCAACCTTTTCAAATCCACCATTACAATTACAGAGCACAGCTTAAACAGCTCTCGAATTTGTAGTCTTGAATACAATTCTCACTTGAATTACATAAGTATCTCACAGTTCTCAGTTACAAACAAAAGCTAGGCTATTACAAAGGTTTCAGACAAGCTATCTGAATTGGAAATGGGGCAGCAGAAATGAAACTCAAATTCTGGAAACCCAAATTGGGCAAATAGTTCATCTATTTATAGGTTTTCCCCAAGTCCATTTCAGATGTGCATTAACCAATCAGAATTGGTTAGATCCATATCAGCCAATAGGAGTCGAGCACAAGGATCCAGATCTGTTCTGGCCAATCAGAACTACTTGATCTGGTTCAGCCAATTAGGCGACAGAAGCATCAATTCTGTTATTTAATTCAAGAATCTGTTTGAAATTCTAGAAGGTCCCGCCAAGTAATTTCATCTTTAGGTGTTCACATGGAGTGGAATATGTCTCTGGTTCGTGCTCAGAATCTTTCAGAATGTCCTTGGGTTTTCTAATGCATTGGGGCGCGTAGAAGATTCTTGGTGCCCTTGCGAAGCTTGTCGCATAGTTTGGAGACCTTTTCGAAAGGCATTGTAACTTCTGAAGCTCTATTCGCACAATTCTGATGCTGCTCGCAAGGAATTTTCTTCTTTTCGAATTGGTTAGGAATCTTTTCGAATAGATCAGGTGCTCTTCGAAAACTAAGCCTGGAGCTTTTAGTTCTTTT
Organism: Chloranthus sessilifolius; assembly: GCA_021018995.1. Taxonomy (NCBI): domain Eukaryota; kingdom Viridiplantae; phylum Streptophyta; class Magnoliopsida; order Chloranthales; family Chloranthaceae; genus Chloranthus; species Chloranthus sessilifolius. Next base: position 92,340,481 of record CM037585.1, on the reverse strand, counting down.
CGCAGAGTTCAGGTTCTTTTCGAATAGTTCAGGCATCCTATCGAAAAGCATTCTGTAATGCATTCTTCTTTTCGAGTAGCATTAAACCTCTTTCTAGGTTGAAACCAGGCCTTTGTCCTCTTTAGTTTAGGCATTTGGACAGCCAGTGGGACTGTCCCTTCTCTTTCTTCCTCTAAATCAAAATGGATCATCACCTTTTTGGCACTTTTAAGCTACTTATAGGGTTAAGCCTGCCTTTATTGTTAGCTGTAAAACAAACACTTAAAACACTTATTTAGTTCTCTCAAAGGCCTATCAAGACCCAGGTTAAGGGGTGGAAAATGGTATTTTCCAGTTCTCAACACACCCCCAAACCTAAGCTATGCTAGTCCCTGAGCAAAGACAAAATTTAACAACAGAATGAAAAGCCATTTTTGTAGGGAGCACAGTTGCATTTAGCATATGCAACAAGCCTTTTAAACCCCTTGGTGATCCCTAGTGGAGGAGTGAAGTCTCCTGAGGGTTTTCAGTGAAGGTACTCACAAACTTCTCCAATAAATTAGTTAATATCAATGCAGATTCATTAAAGCACTTTCATCCAATCGATTATTCACACTGCGATCCATGTAAGAGGAATCTCAAGAAACTATCAGTTCAAAACTAAAATTCTGCTGTAATTCCTTTTACCATTCACTCAATTTGTGTCAAAATTTTTTTACAAGACAAATTAATGAAAAACTTGCCTTCTATTTGAGAATTCAGTTTTGATGTTACCCCAATAAGTTGATTTCAAACCCAACTCTTACCAGGATTTTCACTCAACATGCAAGTAAGAGGGTTGTACTATTTCACACGGCTCAAGAGCAGTTATAGCCCTCAAATAGGACTGTAAGCAGGAGCATAGGCATTGCTTTTTAGTTCTGAATTCACTGCTCCTTTCACCATAGATTACACAAATCCTTATCTCCATGTGACATCTCAATCCATCATTGATCAGTAAGGACTTTAACTTTGGTTGTATTGTGGCTTATGGGTGAAATTTATCAAGAATAAAGGGGTGGAATGGAGTTCAAAAATGAGAAGTCCGTCAAGGTGCAGAGGTGATAGACACACCTTCTTCAATTCAGCATAATTTCATCTTCTTCTTTGAATTTTCAGAGCCAAAGTGGCCATCTTTTTCTCTTTCTTTTTCAAATTTCCAATGAAATGACTTTTCCTTTTTTTTTTTATTTATATATATATATATATATATATATATATATATTTTCAAATCAACATTAACTAGAATGCCACATTTCTTCTGCTGATACATCATTGCCTTCAATTTTTTTTTTTTTTACCAAACTATTACCCAACTCTCCTTTCTTCAGCTTTCTTTCCTTTACCTTCTGAATTCTCAGAGTGAGGGTTAGGCTAAATGAGGTTGATGAGGTTTCAAAGAAATCTTGGATTTATAAAGCTCAAATGGTGTGTATCAAGGGCAGTTTCAAAAGGTGGGGCATTTTGAAGTTCAAACTGTCCAAAAGGAGGCCTTACATCATGTCTTTAATATCATGATTGCTGTCAAGCTATTTTAATTTGGATATGTATAACTTCTAGTGATAACAAGCAGGTTCAAACAGTCCCTAGAGAAGAAAAAAATTGCCAATTCATACCTCCAAAGAATACATTTCAGCAGGCCCAAATCTCACTGGGTGTGGTTTTCTATCAAATTCCTGAAGTATATCATCACTGTTTTCTCTCTTTTTAGGTTTACTAAAACATTAATTTTCCTTTAGAAATTTTCTGACATTCACTTCATGAAAGTATTAGAATTACACTAGAAATCAATTTTAAAAAGTTTTAACTTCCTCATTTTTCAAAACAACAGGTGTGAAATTACTTCATTTTCAAAAATTCTGCTGGTCATAAGCTGTATTGATGTTAACTAAACTATTGGCAATTCTGCCACACCCCCAAACCTATGATGAGCAGTGTCCTCACTGGTCCAGAAGTGAATAAGCAAAAAGAAAAGAACAAAAAAAATGAAGAGCATATTGACAGAGAAGAAAGAAAAGAAATGCACAGTAATCGCAAATTAACAAAAGTCAACAGTAAACATTAATTACACACTCCAGAACCAACAAAACAGACATCTACAAGATATTCTAATAACTAGGGTCAAAGTCTGTATCATAAGTTGGTTCAATGGGGTCAGAACTGGAATCACTGTTGGAGTCAGAACTTGAGTCAGTATTAGAGTCTGAGCTCGATTTATCTTTCTCTTGGATTGTAGCTTGAAGTTCGGTGTACTCCTCAGATTTGATCTTTTTGGTGAGGCCAATATATTTGGCAAATCTATCAGTCCTCAGTTTTTCTTATGCCAGACTCTCTTGTAACATGGTAACTTTGTGCTGCTCACTCCCAACCATCTGAAATGTTTGGCTCAACAGGTCTTGCATCTTATTTCTCTCAAATTTCATAAACAGCTCCAGCATCCGAATCTGGTCTTCATAAGGAGTTTTGATGTAAGCGTGGAAATCTGCAATCCCCTTAAGGACGTCACAAAAGATGTAAGGGTTCTCTTCCATAGCCCTTTTAAGAGTGGCAAAACGTGGGATGGGAATGGAGTGGTAGGGGACCATATGTATCCCAGCAGTGGGGGTGGGAGAAGATGAATCTACAAGCACTACCTCAGGGTCAGTTTGGGTGGCTTGATCAGAGACAGTAAGGATGGGTGGATCTAAAAATGTTACTTTCGGTTCTGTTTGGGTAGCTTGGTCAGAAACAGAAGGTATTGTGGCTAAGGTAGTTGGTTGGGATGTGGAGGCGAAGGTTTGGAGAATGGAATTTGTCCTTGTTATGCATGTTGATCTGGGCGAGCTTGGATAGATTGGAGAAAGGTGAAGATTTGGCTAATTGTGTCAGGTGTGGGTGGGGTAGGTAGAGTAGGGGCTGGTATGATTGATGGAGATGGTTGGGGGGCAATGGGTGGGATGACTGTAAAGGGGGAAGTAGTCGAATGAGTGAATTGAGGGGGATCAGGCATGAGGACAGAGTCATGCCCAATATTCTCCAAGATAGATCCCATCAAGGATGAATAGGCCTCAGTGGTGAATAACTCAGGTTCAGGAGTATGGGTAGTTTCAGGTGTATGGACTGAATGAGCTGGTGAACCTGAGAAACTTTGGAGGATAGGAGTGTCAGGAGAGTGTTCAACAAAATCTGTGGCAATAGCTTGGGAATTGTTAGGTGAAATTGGTGGTGTAAGTATGGCTGGAGTGGTTGGTGTAGAGGGAGAATCTGTAATTGGGATTATGGTGGTGATGAGTGATGGCATTGCTGGGAAAGGTGAAGGGATAGGAGATGTGATAGGAGAAGTTAGTAAGATGATGATCTCCTCATCAATGGGTATAGCTAAAGAGCTGGGTACCTCCTCAATGGTAGTATGTTCAATGTCAGCTGCAGGTGCAATAGGTGCAGCTAAAGAGCTGGTCACCTCTGGTTCCGGTATAGCAGGTTCACTGGCAATTGCAGGAGCAATGGGTGCAGCTAAAGAGCTGGTCACCTCAGGTGCAAGTATATCAGGTTCTTGAGCTGGCTCAGCTTCCTCCCTCATTCTATTCAACATGGTTTGGCTTGTAGTCCAAGCCCTCTTCCCAAAAGCATGGGGGGATACAATTTCAAATGGCTCTTGCTCATCAATGTCAAATTTGGCCCTAAGTAGGGCTGTGATCAGCCTTTCAAATGGTAGTTCAGCTATTTTCTGTTCCTTCTTCAGCTTGACACTAATGTCAGCCATGGCTTCAAAAATCATCATAGGGGCATTGAAGAATTGCCCTTTTGAAAAATGAAAGAGGGCCTCCAAAATGGGTGTCCTTCTTTCCTGACTGTGCCTAGTGACATAAAAACAACCTCTCAAAATGGAATCCATCAGCAAAAATTGAGGTGCTAAGTCTCTCCTCATGATGGACTGTCCAGTTCCAACTATGCCTTGGGTTAGATGTGCAGCCATTTCTCTAAAAGAAGCTGTCTCTGGTGTAGCCAAAGGACCAGCTAGAGTAAAAGAAGCTGTCCCAAGGCATTTCCAATGTCTTCATAACTGACTATTAAATCACAATCATCAATGAAAATTACAAGAGTTGGGACATCAACATCCTTCTCAGTCACTTTCACCATGTTTTGGTACCATAATCTCACCATTCGTGGATAAATTTTCTCTGGAAGAGGGGTTAGGATATTGCTCAGTGAAGCATCCCTGATGTAGTTCAAGGATAGCTTACATTCAGGTTTGTTCAAGAAAAAATTCTCATCAACAATAAGCTCTGGGATCAGTTTCTGAGCTTTGATGAAAGGGTTTGGTAGTACCAAATGCATAGGAAGAGGAGGAAGCTCAGGCTCAGGACTAGGGTCAGCTGCGGGGATGGGTTCCTCAATTCTAACCTTCTTTCCTTTCTCAATTTTATCAGCCTTATCCATCGACAGTTTCCTCTTGGCTGAGGTTTTGGCTTTTCCTTTGGTGGAGGGCTTACTAACTTTGTTAGCAGAAGACCTAGGGAACATTGCAGCCAGCGATTTTTCAGCTTTTCCCATTTTAACAATTTCTAAATAGTTCTTCAAAAAGTCCCTCCTTTTAACAACAATTAACTACCAACTCTCAAGAATCTCAGACAATGTGTGTTTACAGCAAAAAAAAAATCAAATCTTGAAAGCACAGACAGAGCATATGGGGAGAAAATTACCAAAACCTAGGGTTTGCTCAAAATCTCTGACCACTTGATCAAATCCACCAAAACCAGAGGCGAAATGTTCTTCTTTTCAAGCAAAATCAGTGGCAAAGAAATGAAGGTAATTCGTTCTGAGCTCCCGAAGAACATAGAGAAAAAAAAAAAGGGTTTTCTGCGACAGAAGACGAGCTGGAATGCAGTCGAATATGAAAACCTTGCTTCGAATGGGTTTAAATATGCTTAAATTGATTTCGCAAAGCCTTATTGAAGTTTTCGAAAAGTTAAAAAAAAGTCCTTTTCAAAAAGGAGAATGGCATCAGTACTATTCGAAAAGCAAAAGACTTCAGAAACAACTATTCGAGAAGCAAAAAGCTCCAGACACAACTATTTGAAAAGCAAAAAGCTCCAGACACAACTATTCGAAAAGAAAAAAGCTCCAGACACAACTATTCAAAAAGCAAATTCATTCTTTTTGAACAGTTGTGGTTACAAGTTCAGATCCTTTTTGAAAAGAAGATTGTACTTTTCAAAATGAATTTTTCTTTACGAAATGATTAAAAAACTTTTCAAAAATTCTGAACAAAAGTTCTGAAGTACAGAACTCAAATTTAACCACAAAACTTTCAGAACTCATGATTCCTTAAAGGAAATTTAACTAAAACATGACTAAAACAGAGAAAAAACAATTACAAAACTATTCTAAAATCACAGAACAGAGACAGTTACAATACATATGATACAGTTGTGTGACATCAGATTTGTGGAGGCTCTTGATGATAGATGGTCATCACAAGCTCCAGATTATTTTCAATGCATGGTTTGAGCCTCTGACCATTTACTTTCAAGGTTTTCTCATCACTTGGGTCCATAATTTCAACAGCTCTAGATGGAGATGCTTGAATGACAATATATGGCCCTTCCCATCTGGATCTCAGCTTTTCTGGAAAAAACTTGAGTTTTGAATTGAATAACCATACCTTAGAGCCAGCTGTGAACTCTTTTCTCAGCAGATTTTTGTCATAGAAAGCCTTAACTTTTTCTTTGTAAGATCTTGCATTGGTGTATGCATCCATCCTCAGCTCTTCCAACTCAGAGAGCTGCAATTTCCTGTGATTACCAACAGTAGTAAGATCCATGTTCAAAGTTTTAATGGCCCAAAAGGCCTTATATTATAACTCCACTGGTAAATGGCATGCTTTATGATAGACCAATCTGAATGGGGACATGCCAATTGGGGTTTTATAAGCTGTCCTATATGCCCACAATGCATCATTCAGCTTAAAGGACCAATCCTTTCTGTCCTTCCTCACAGTCTTTTCCAGTATATGTTTGATTTCTCTGTTGGAAATCTCCACTTGTCCACTGGTCTGTGGATGATATGGAGTAGCTACTCTGTGAGTCACAGGGTACTTTTTCAATAGAACTTTAAAATGTTTGTTACAAAAATGGCTTCCCCCATCACTGATAATGGCTTTGGGGGAACCAAACCTGGAAAAAATGTTATCCTTTAAGAATATAAGGACAACTCTATGGTCATTGGTTTTAGTGGCTGTGGCTTCAACCCATTTGGATACATAATCCACAGCTACTAAGATGAAATTAAAACCATTTGAAGGAGGAAAAGGTCCCATAAAATCTATCCCCCAAATATCAAACAATTCAACTACCAAAATGGGCTGTAAAGGCATTGAATTTCTCTTGGAAATGCTGCCCAATCTCTGGCAATTCTGACAAGACTGACAATGCTGCAGTGCATCTTTGAAGAGTGTGGGCCAATAAAATGCACACTGCAAAACCTTTGCAACAATTTTGTTTCCACTAAAATGACCTCCACAGGCCTGTTCATGACAGATGGAAAGTATGCTGTGGAAGTCTTCTTCATGGACACATCTTCTAATGATTTGGTCTGCACAAATCTTGAATAGGTAAGGATCCTCCCAAATAAAGTGTTTAACCTTTGAGAAGAAGAGATCTTTATCCATTTTATTCCAGTGTTGAGGGGTCTTCCCAGTAGCCAAAAAGTTGACTATATTTGCAAACCAAGGGGTATGCACATTGATAGCAAAAAGTTGCTCATCAGGAAAAGAGTCATTGATAGGCAACCTATCAATCTCAGCAGTTATAATTCTAGACAGGTGATCAGCCACCACATTTTTCACACCCTTTTTGTCTTTAATCTACAAATCAAACTCCTGTAATAGGAGGATCCACCTGATTAATCTTGGTTTGGTATCCTTCTTAGACAGAAGGTATTTCAGGGCTGAGTGGTCAGTGAACACCACAATTCGTGAACCCAAAACATATGACCTGAACTTCTCCAGGGCAAAAACAACTGCCAGCAACTCTTTCTCAGTTGTTGTGTAATTAAGCTGTGCATCAATCATCGATCGACTGGCATAAGCTATGACATGAGGGGACTTATCCTTTCTCTGCCCAAGAACAGCTCCCAAAGCATAATCTGAAGCATCACACATCAGCTCAAAAGGCAGTGAATAATCTGGAGACTGTAGTATTGGAGCTGAAATCAAACAATTTTTTAAGAATTCAAATGCCCTAAGGCATTCATCATTGAAAACAAAAGTGACATCTTGGCACAATAAATGGCAAAGAGGATTGGATATTTTACTGAAGTCCTTAATGAACCTCTTGTAAAATCCAGCATGCCCTAAAAAACTTCTGATTTGCTTAACAGTTTTGGGAGGAGGCAAATGTGCAATTGAATCAATTTTTGCTCTGTCCACCTCAATGCCCTTATGGGAGACAACATGGCCAAGGACAATGCCTTGGGTGACCATGAAATGGCTCTTCTCCCAGCTCAAAATTAAATTGGTTTCTTCACATCTCTGTAACACCAAGCTGAGATGATGTAAACACTGGGTAAAACTGTCTCCATATATTGAAAAGTCATCCATAAAAATCTCCATAAATTGGTCAATCATATCAGAGAAAATGGAGTACATGCATCTTTGAAAGGTAGCAGGAGCATTACAAAGACCAAAAGGCATCCTCCTATAGGCAAAAGTGTCGAAGGGGCAAGTGAATGTGGTCTTTTCCTGATCTTGTGAATACACAGGAATCTGGTTATAACCAGAGTAACCATCAAGAAAATAGTAATAAGATTTTCCTGCTAACTTATCTAATATTTGATCAATGAATGGAAGAGGGAAATGGACCTTCTGGTCATTGTGTTTAGCTTTCTGTAATCAATACAGACCCTCCAACCAGTAGTTTATCTGGTTGAAATGGGCTCACCAGAGTCTGAGGTTACAACAGTGATCCCAGATTTCTTAGGTACCACCTGTGTAGGTGCCACCCAAGCTGAATCTAAGATGGGGTAAATGACCCCAGCATCCAACAACTTAACAACCTCCTTCATGACCACTTCTTGCATATGAGGATTCAGCCTCCTTTTCATTTCTCTAGAAGGCTTTACATCTTCTTCCAAGTGAATTTTATGCATGCAAACAGCTGGACTGATTCCTCCTAGATCAACAATAGTCCAGCCAATTGCCCACTTATGCTGTTTCAATACAATCAGCAACTCTTCCTCCTGCTCCTTAGTGAGGGAGGAAGAAATAATCACAGCCAATGTTTTATGGTCTCCTAAAAACACATATTTCAAATTTTCGCAACTTTGACTCTACATCGTGGTAATTTGAGAAAAGAAAAGGTAAGGTACCTTTGTGGAAGGGGAAAAACAACAGGTTTCCATGAAGAAAACCTTACTGATTGGAGATGAACTTCTTGCACAGTTTTGACTTCCTCAGACTTTGAAGCACAAACTGTCTATTCCATAACATTTCTCCAAACATCTTCAAAATCTGTGGTTAAATCTTTACACTGTAAAAATTGTGGTAAAGTTTCTTCTACCAGTTCATCCAACAAATCAACAAAAAAGCATTCCTCAGAACTGAATTGAGGCTGGGTAACTGCATTGTAAACATTTAACTTTACCTTCATATTTCCAAAAGACACTTCCATAATACTAGACCTGCATTGAATGCAAGCATTGGCTGTAGCCAGGAATGGTCTCCCCAAAATGACAGGGATGGAAGTTTTGCTTTTTGTAGGTTCCATGTCCAATACCAAAAAATTAGCAGGGTAGAAAAACATATCTACCCCTACCAATACATCCTCAATCACCCCAACTGGCTTTCTTTCAGATCTGTCTGCTAGTTGTAACACCACATGAGTGGGTTTTAACTCTCCCAAACCTAGTGTTTCATATACACAATATGGAAGCAGGTTGACACTAGCACCCAAATCTAATAAAGCCTTTTCAATGGTATGTTCCCCAATAATGCAAGGGATTGTGGGGATTCCAGGATCTTGAAGTTTAGGAGGTGTGGTAATGGACAAAACTTGTTTAACTCTTTCCACAGCAAAGACCTTCTTCGATAACTGGATCCTAGATTGTCTTTTGTGTGTGCAAATGTCCTTCAAAAATTTGCATAGGCTGGGACTTGCTTGATTGCATCAAGCAAAGGAAGATTTATCTTGACTTGCTTGAAAGTCTCCATCATTTCGTCTATTTTTATACTTCTTTTATCAAAAGGAGATGCAGATTTCATGGCATGGGGAAATGGTAAATGAGGAACTAGTCCTTCATTTATAGCTTTAGAATCATCACCAGAATTTTTTTGATTTTTTGTTTTTTCATTTTTTTATTTTTCTGAACTATTCAATACCCCCAATGCTAACATCATGCTGCTCCTACTGCATGTTCCTAGCAGCTTCCTTAATTTTTACTTCGTCCTTTTCAGTACCTACATTGTTATTTACAACTCTTCCATTTCTCAAGGTAGTGATAGCTTTTACTTCTTCATGTGAAACAGAAGCCTCTCCAACCATGAACTGTCCTTTAGGATTGTTCAAGGGTTGGCTGGGTAACCTGCCTTCCTCTCTTTTGGCCAAAGTATTTGAAAGTTTACCCAATGTTTCTTCAATCTTCTTTATACTCTGACTGTGAAAGTTTACAGTCTGAGTTAAAGACCCTAAATTTTGGAGTGAAGTTAGAACTTGGTCTTCAAAAGAAGGGGATCTGGAAGGGGTTTGAACTGGAGCAGATTGCTGCACAGGTTGTGCCATCTGTTGTGGAATGGGCTGCTGAAAATTTGACTTGGGTAAAAGGCCGGTTTAGAAGGGTATTTGGTTCTTTGGTTGCTGCTGCTGTTGTGATTGATAATTGCCCTGACTTCACCTTAAATTGGGGTGTCCTCTCCATGCATATTCATTAGATTACATCTGTCCAAACGATTGGGCAGCATGAGCTTGCTCCACCACTAGATCTGAGAACTGTGGTGCAACTGGACATTGATCATGGGAATGAGTAGGGGACTGACATATCAGACATGCCTCCTCCACTCTTGTAACCATTGGATTTTTAAGTGAGTCCATCAATCTGTCAAATTTGCTGTTTAAATTATCCATCTTCTTTTTCAACTCATTCACCTCATAAATCTTTCCCTTGGTGGTCTGCTGATTGTTCGACCGAGCAGGATTTTCAATGTCTCTTGACAAAGATTCCTGTTGAGTTGAATTTTCACCAATAACTTCAAATAGGTCCCAGACCTCCTCAACTATTTTTTGCAAATAGGTGCCTCCACATGAAGCATCTACCATATTCTTGCCCTTTTGATCAATTCCCTGATAGAAGCTTTGAACAAGCTGCCATTGGGGAATTTGATGATGAGGACATTGCCTTAAAAGTTCTTTAAACCTTTCCCATGCTTCATGAAAAGTTTTAGTTGAGTGTTGGGAGAAGGAAACAATATTTTGTCTCAACTGGCTAGTCTTAGACATAGGGAAGTATTGGGCTAAAAATTGACATTGCAAATCATTCCAAGAAGTAATACTGTTTGGTGGCAACATGGACAACCATGCTCTAGCTTTATCCTTTAATGAAAAAGGAAAGAGTCTGAGCTTGGTTGCCTCTGGACCCAGTCTAGCTATGTTGAATGTTGTACAAAGAGACAAGAATTCATCCACATGCTTGTATGGATCTTCCTTACTCAAACCATGGAAGGAAGGAAGCATCTGGATAGTTGATGATTTGATCTCATAATTTCCTTCAACAGTAGGAAATTGAATACAAAATGGGAAATTATATGCACCAGGTGCAAAGTAATCTCTCAAAAGTCTAGGTTGCTCACCCATAGTAGCAGTCTCAGCAAAATTCTGTGATGTTTGTTTAGTTCTTAGTAGCCTTTCAACTTCTAAATTCAGAGGGACAATCTCAGGATTGAGAGTCCTCCTACCAAACATACAACACAGAAATAGAGAGTAAAATTATGCAAAGCAAACCTTCAGTATTCCTTTCAAAGTAGATTCCAAGCTCAAATGTATAGGAATAACTGAAAAGATTTAAACAATAGAACAGTTAGCACTAATGTAATAATAATAAAAAAAAACTTAGGTCTACAAATTTTAAGATCTATTCCCCGGCAACGATGCTAAAAACTTGTTGCTGTTCTAAGTGTGCATAATTTATTTGTATTTTTAAAACAGATTTGCAAATGATACTGAATCTAGAAAATTAAAAAGAATAAGGAACATCAGCACAGAGAGAAAGTAATTAGCCTGCAAGATCAAGGCCAATTGTAGCAAGTTTTAAATGTAAGTGAGTAAAAGATCGTCCACAGGGAATTGATTTAAAATGAATGGTAAACCTCCAGATCTGAGCTACCAGATCTGGCCTCTAATCTTATCTACAAAGCAAATACGATGAGAGGTTGAATTTGTCACATTAACTAAATTATCTAAAAGTAGAATTTAAACTAAGCGATCCAAATCCGAGTTGGGGGAATTGGATGTAAAATTAATAAGAATGGAGAAATAATAGTTGACTTAAGCTTAGTAATTGATTGCAGAATGAGAACTAGTGTAGCACAGTCGAGAAAGTATCAAATCTTCATCTGGCTACTAGCTCAGATGTAAGAGAAAATAATCCAACTCAAGGATTAGGATCGAGTTGAACTTATGGCTATGATCTGTCCATTATCATGGACACAGATCATCCAATAGTCTTCAATCCGGATTCTTGATTCAGAACATGAGCACCACTACAAATGCTGTAAGAAATTAGGTTACAAACGTAGATTCTCACAGGGATAATGAATTAAGGTAAATTGCTTTAAAAACAGTAAATCTAAAGGAGTCTAATGAGTAAGGAGATCACAAGGAACCGTCAACATGAATCCAATTGAGAACGTACTATTGAAAGCAACCTTTTCAAATCCACCATTATAATTACAGAGCACAGCTTAAACAACTCTCAGATTTGTAGTCTTGAATACAATTCTCACTTGAATTACATAAGTATCTCACAGTTCTCAGTTACAAACAAAAGCTAGGCTATTAAAGAGGTTTCAGACAAGCTATCTGAAATGGAAATGGGGCAGCAGAAATGAAACTCAAATTCTGGATACCCAAATTGGGCAAATAGTTCGTCTATTTATAGTTTTTCCCCAAGTCCATTTCAGATGTGCATTAACCAATCAGAATTGGTAAGATCCATATCAGCCAATAGGAGTCGAGCACAAGGATCCAGATCTGTTCTGGCCAATCATAACTACTTGATCTAGTTCAGCCAATCAGGCGACAAAAGCATCAATTCTGTTATGTAATTCAAGAATCTGATTGAACTTCTAGAAGTTCCTGCCAAGTAATTTCATCTTTGGGTGTTCACATGGAGTGGAATATGCCTCTGGTTCGTGCTCAGAATCTTTCGGAATGTCCCTGGGTTTTCTAATGCAATGGGGCGCGTGCAAAGATTACTGAATTGCCCTTGGGAATGTTGGGAATCTTAAGAATACCATTTCACATAGTTTGGAGACCTTTTCGAAAGGCATTGTTGGGTAATTTCCCGTGTGCTTGCTTTATTTGTTGGTGGTAAAAGTAATTTAAAATCAAAGTAAAATGGGGGATGGAATCAACACAACTGAGAAATCCTAGACCTGCAAGATACAGGGTCCATTGTGGCAAGTTTTTATAAGTAAGAGTTTGTCCCACAGGGAAAGGTGATCTACAGCTCCAAGGGAGCCATCTCTAGTAGTCCCTCCAGATCTGACTACCGATCTGGCAGTCCTAAAAGGAGGGGAGTTTAGGGTCACTTATTCTAAGTATCCTAAGGTAGCCTAATGAATTAATTACAGAAAAGGGTTGAGAAGATGGATGGAGTGAGGGAAAATAAATATAAAAGGGTGAGAAGTAGGCTATTGGGTTCAAATCTGCTGGAATTTATGACTCAGATCCAGATCTGCTGGTATAGGAATCCTGTCCAATGGCTACATTATCACCAAAGAGGAGAGAGAATTCAACTCATCCCTATGCCATGATCCAATACCTTAAGGTTATAACCTGTCCACTTAAATGGTCACAGACTATCCCAGAGGGGAATCACAATCCAGAGATGGGTTAAAACAAGTTAATCATTGTAGGCACTACTTCATCCAGGCTACAAGCTCAGGAATCCATAGGGAACCTCAACCTCCAAAGCTCTATGTGTGGGGCTAAGGCTGTAAAGGACCATGATAGCCCAGACACATAGAACCAGCAAGAGATTGAGTACCACCTTCCATCTAGCTGTCCATTGCTTGAGTAGGACTACAATGGTCTAGTCACAAGCCTACAATCTCCATACCTAGATCAGATCTGCCATCTGATGGCGGGTCTATACTAATATAGGGGAGTCTGCCTCTGTACAATCTCCTACCAGGCTACAAGCTCAGGCTCGGAGAAGAAGGATCCATTTTGGATCGGTAGGTTGGATTCACCTTAAGGCTATAACCTGTCCACTTAAATGGTCACAGACTATCCCAGAGGCTATCCTCCTCACGGAGCTCAAAACAAAACAAGAATATTACGGCTACCACCATGGTCACAAGGCTACCTGCTCAGGCTTCCATGGGGATTTCAGATCTAGTGAGTCCTGTGGTGGGGCTAAGGCTGTAAAGGACCATGATAGCCCAGACACACAGGTCACTTGAATCTGAATGGGACCTTAGAATTAGTCCTCCATTTCTTTGAATCACAGCCAAAGCAATGGCGGATCACAAGGCAGCAGCCTTGCACAGAACAACTCACAAACACATGAATCCCTTAAAAATACAACACCCAATCACAAATTCCATTGATCTAAACTTAATAAGCATACAAAAGCATGGCCAGCAAATGCTGGGCCATGGAGAGAAGAAAAAGAAGAAGGAAAACTACTTACAGCTAGAAAAAAAAATAAGACTATAATGCTAAAAACAAAACAGAGCAGAAACTGAACTCTTCTGGCCTCTTGCTCTCCTCCTAAACTTAAACTAGGCTTAGGTTTATATAGCAGTGGGTTTGGCGGCGCATTAGGGTTAGAAAACCCTAATTTTAGTGATGCCACATGGCCTATTAATGATCCTTGGATGCCTCGGGGCGCGTGCACAGAGATTTGAGGGTGGGAGTGCATTCCCTAATCCTTGGAAATTCCTAGAAAGTCCTCTATAGAATGATGGATGTTTGAGTTTAGAGCTTCGCCAGGTTGCAGTCGATTCCCAGACTTGTCACGTGGTAGCTCTGTTCTTCTCGTGGTTGAGTTTAATATTAGAACTTCAGACGTCGCGGGGTTGCAGCTTCTTAATGCTTTGAGCAGTCGCGAGGTCGGTAGTTAAGCTCTCGCTGGATTGTTACTTATGAATAGCACGAGAACTATGCGAGCATTCCATTTCACTTTGCAAGGCTAACTCTGGCTTCGTGAGGCTGCTTTCTTCCTGAACTGTGCGACAACTTCTTTTCTTATAGATCTTTGCGTGGATCCTCGCAATAGCTGTGAAGCATTTCTGAACTGCGCCACAGGTTCTCTTGACATTTGCATCCTGCGGCTACTACGCGACAGCTGTGCAAGGAATCTCCTGAAGCTCTCTCTCCTCAGCGGTTCTGAGTGAACTGTGTGAGATTGATTTCAAGTCATCTTAAACTATGCGAGACTGTGCGACCATTTACTTATGAACTTTGAGAGAGTTGCGCGAGGCTGTGCTTCTGAAGCTCTTCTGTTACTCAACTACGCGAGCACTTGTTGTGAAGTCTTGGGAAGCTCGCGAGGACTACGCGAAGCATAGTTGTTTGAATCCTTTGAAGCTTTGTGGAAGCTGCGCGAGACTGAATTCAGTGTTTATCCTTCTGAGGGATTTCTGGTGCCAATATGGGCTCCTTAACATGATTTCTGGCCTTATTGCACTGCTGTTTATTATCTACAGAAAACACTTAACAAATCTTTATTAGATGGCTAAGGGCCTAATCAAAGGTTAAGTTAAGGGGTGAAAAGTGGTACTTTTTCAGGTCTTAACACACCCCCAAACCTAATCTTTGCTAGTCCCTTAGCAAAGCTATATTAAATCAACTACAGAAATTAAATGCCACTTTTGTAGGGAGCACGGATACATTTAGCATATGTACCAAGCCTTTTAAACCCCTAGGTGATCCCTAGTGGAGGAGTGAAGTCTCTTGAGGGTTTTCAGTGAAGACACCCACAAACTTCTCAATGAGACAGTTAACAAAAGTGCATTATTATCAAGTGAGCAGTCAAGAAACAACGTTAGTTCACCCTTGAATTAGTAAAAATATAAGAAATTCAAACACATTGGCTGCACAGAAATTTAAACAGTATAAGCTTCTCATGAAAGCACAACATTTCTAATGACTTTACACCAAAGAACAATTTATATGTGTGTCAGCACTGAGCTCATCATTGGATCAAAAATTAGGTTGTAGATCATACTTAATGCATTCAATATCAGACCCAGAATTCTCCAGGGCATACTCTCATAAAGAACTATTGAGGGTTTCATTTTCTATCAAGCTCAAGAGCAGTTACATCCCCCAAATGGGTCTGTAAGCATGAGCATAGGCATAGCTTTGAAGTTCTGGCATCATTGACAGATCCTCACCATAGATTGGACAACGTTTTATCTCCACATGACAGCTCACTCAACTTTGGATCACAAGGGCTTTAACTGGGCTGTTATGTGGCTTATGGAGTGGGGTTAAAAACAGAATGGAAGGTTGAAAAGGGGTGCAAAATTGAGAAATCAGTAGGTGAAGGAGGTGATTCATGACTTCACCTTTAATTCAGCTCCTTTCATCTTCTTTGAGGTTTTCAGATTTGAAGTGATCAGTTTCTCTTCTTGATTTCGATTTTCTCAATGAAAGTTCCCTCTTGACTCCTCTCTTACTCCTCTTCATTATTGTTTTTGTTTCATTTTGATGCATTTTTCTTCTTTTTATTTTGTTTTTGCTTTTCTGAAATGCCACCATTTTCTCAGTTACCATACTGTCAGAATTTGAGGTACTTCTTCATTCACCTAATGTTGACCATAGCTAGTCCATCTTCAACTCTTGTTCCTTTACCTTCTGAATTCTCAGAGTGAGGGTAAGGTTAAATCAGCTACATAGGTTCAGGTGCAAGTACTCAAGTGTATTTTTGAAGAAATTTGGATTTAAAGCTCAAAGGGGGTATGGACAAGGGCAGTTGCTTAAGGTTGGTCTATTTAGGCTCAAACTGTCCAAGAGAAGGCCTTGATCCTTTCCTAAGTCTCATGAGTGCTGTCAGTTGTTTCAACTTGGAGTTGCCTAACTTCTAGTGAGCAGAGTGAATCAGCCAGTCCTTAGAGCTAGAAGAAATTGCCTTAGTCACTCCTCAAGGAAAAAATTTTGTATAGGCCCAAATCTCACTGGTTATGGTCTTCCTTTGAATTCTTAAGTATGTCCTTACCTTTTTCTCTCTCTAATGATTCACTAAGTGCTGATACAAGTGAGTTTTCTTGGTGATCTCATCATGGAAATGTGAAATATTAAAAGTTTATACTGTTTAAAGTTTGGAAAAAATTTTAAATTTCATTAATTTTCTGATTCTTCAGTGAACATGGTTCCATTTCCATCTTACTCACAAGGTTCTGCTGCACTTAGGTTAACTATTCCATTGGCAGGATCTGTCTGCCACACCCCCAAACCTATGAGGAGCAGTGTCCTCACTGGTTCAAAGGTAGTTGTGCAGCTGATTTATGAAGGGCAAAATAAAAGGAAATAACATGGAGTAAAACAAACAGATGACAAAGAAAAATAGCAATGACAAAAGAAGAAAATCTATTATATACGAGAGAAATGTACAAAATGAAGGACAAAAGGAGAAAAAGAAAATGCAGAAACAACAAAAATCCTAGGTACAAGCTAATCGGAGCCTGAATCAAAACCGGTCCCAACCCATCTTCTTGGCATGCTCTTGAAGGAGAGCCTCTTCCTCTTTCTTGTTTTGTGCCCGCTCTTCCTTCTGTTGGGAATCAATTTTGGGCAAGGTTGGTGTAGGTAAGGATATGGCAGGGGTGGTGTGAGAGGTTTTCTTTTTAATATAGGTGATCAGGGGAGGGCTGTCAGGGTTTAATTCAGATGATGGGGGAATTGGGTGTGGGTACTGAGGTAATGTAGGTGAAGGTAAAGGGCTGTCATGGGGGTCAACACTTTCCTCCTAGGAACGAATCACAGGGAAATCTGGAGTGGGTATGGAAAAGGGAGATAAAAGAGGAAAAGGGAAAGATGGAATAGGCAAAGAAACTGATGGATGGGCAGGTGTGGTGGATGGAGGTGTTGCTCTGGTCGTTAGTGTGTAGCTTGCACCACCTTCTTGGGAGCAGGAGCTTTAGCCACCTTTTTGGGAGCAGGGGTGGCCTTTGCAACAACAGTCCCCTCTCCTTGCTCTGTAGCAACCTGAGCCTCAGCCTTCTTCTTCTTATTTTGGGGATCCATCAGACTCCTGCTAATCCCCCATTGTCTCTTTGCGAAAGTAGTAGGGGGGGTCAATAGTTAACTCCCCCACTGGTATCTTGTATCCTCCCCTCAAGAGTAGTCTTGTGATTAGCTTTGCATAGGGGAGAGTGTGGAGCTTCTTTTTGTGCCCTAGCTTCACCATAATATCCTTCATTGCTTCAAAAATCAACCTTGCAGCATGAAAACCGTGGCCCAGAGAAAAGGAATAAACAGCATCAGTAATTGGGGTCCTCCTCTCCTGCTGATGGCTGACACAATAAATGTTCTTTCGCAGAACTTGATCGATGAACAAAAGTTTAGGGTTCAGGTCTCTTCTCCTGATGGAATCCCCGATGGCCTTCAATCCTCTGGTTAGGGCTTGTGCAATTGTATCAATGGGGGCACACACAGGGGGGCCATATCCACAGTTGGGGTCAAAGATAGCAGGGATGCCCATCACTTCAGCAATCAACTCAGGGCAGAGTAACATTTCAAAATTTTCAACTAACACAAGGAGGCCGGGCTGCCCATGGTGGACTGGTCTAGCCCTAATGTGCTGGTAAAAGAGTTGCACTAGTGTAGGGTAGGCTAGTGCAGGGATAGCTTGCAGCAGAGGGGTCAAACCAGCTTTGCACAGTAACTCAATGGCAGGGGCTGACAGAGGTTTCGTCTCAAAGAAAGATAGGTCAAAAATAGCTTCAGGCTCCAATGGAAGGGGAGTCAGGAGCTCAGAGGGTGTAGAGTAATCAGGTGTTAGTTCGGCCCCTTTTTGAACCACTTCTTTCCCTTTTTGCGGCGCCGTTGAGGACTTGGCCTTCTTGGGAGTTGGCTCCACGGGAGCCTTATCCGTTGCTCTTTTCACAGGTGTGCTCTTAGGGGCCATAGAACTTCTCCTCTATGAATGTGTAGTTTGAAAAATGAAAAGCAAAGGTTGAGAGCTAAGTCTTACCCTAAAACTTAGGGTTCTGTTCAATCGGATGCACGAAAAACTGCGAGAGCTCCAATCAGAGAGCAACTGGTGGAGGAGGCTTTAGGAGCAAATCCCCAGAATTTGAAGGTGAATGATGGACTGCAGAATGGATGCTAGAGGAGAGAGAGTAATGGGAGTCAGAGCTAGGGTTTCGGCCGAGAAGAAAGAGAAAATGTAAAGGAAAGTAGCAGGTTGGATTATATAAATCGGAGGCTTGGCGAAGCTTTTGAAAATGTCTTTCACTGGATAGAAATGAGTGGGTCGTGAGATTGGACTTTCATTTGGATTGTGCGAGAGAGTCTACACAATTGTATTGAATCTCGCGATAGCTTAGCAGGCTAACATCTTATGTACTATGCGAGAAGAAACCACGCCTATTTTTCAGAACCTCGCGATAGCTAAAACAGTGACAAGGATCACACACCCATTGGTCTGTCATTTTCCTTTGTTTTGTGGTGGATTCTCTCACATTCTCTTTTCCAGGGACACCCACAATCATTCTAAAAAGGGATTCCCTCATGCGTTCCCCACATTTAAGCATGCAATTACTCAAAAAGCATTTAACCAAAACATCATATTCAAACAGCATTCTCATTATCAAAACAGTACAATCATCATTTGTTCAATCACAATCAACAATTCAAAGGGAATAAGAACCAAAGCAGGCAGAAGAATTTTCAGGTCATATACATTCAGACTCCGCCAAGATCACTAGAAATTCCTATAAACAGAAAAAACGAACCATACTAAAATACATAACATACACAATGCACAATTTTGTAAATCAAGTCGATGAAAGATCCCCTTGCCCCTCAAGGTTTGAGGATCCTTCACCAATCAAAAATTGGCCCTTGGGATTAACCACTGGTTGACTGAGCAACCTCCCCTCCTCTCTTTTAGCTAAGGCATTTGCTAGCTGGCCAATCTGCTCTTCCATCTTCTTTATGCTCTGACCATGAGAACTCACAGTCTGAGCCACGGACCCCAGGTTTTGTAGTGAGGTCAAGACCTGGTCCTCGAAAGAAATATTTCTGGGTTGAGATGGGGGTAAGACCGATTGATTTTGTTGCTGATTCATTCTTTGGTGTTGGAAATTAGACACGGGGCATATCCACGATTGAATCTCTGTGTGGCCTTTGGGTAAAGCCAACATCTGGTGGGTCGCATATAATTGTCTTGCCTCCACCTCGATTTGGGTGGTCTCTCCATTGGTAACCAACATTTTGGTCTTTGGTATCCATATGGTCGTTGTAGTCACCAGTTGTTCTTGGCCAAAAGATTGCCGCAATGACATGTTCCAATACCAATTCGGGATATTGCCTGCGATGGACATTCCTCTCTTGTGTCTTTGTGGGGGTGGCATATCAGACATGCCTCCACCACTTGAGCAGCCCTTCGGGGTTGCATCACAATCAGTAATTTGTCAAACTTCAAAGAGAGGTTTGCCATCTGCAGCTGCAGATCATTGTTCCCAGACACCTCATAAACTTTTCCTCTTGACAATGTAGCAGGCTCCACTTTTGACATAGACTCCTGACTAATTCTTGCCAGGGATAGCTTTTGAAAAGCATTTTCACTGATTACTTCAAACAA
Source organism: Chloranthus sessilifolius (assembly GCA_021018995.1). Taxonomy (NCBI): domain Eukaryota; kingdom Viridiplantae; phylum Streptophyta; class Magnoliopsida; order Chloranthales; family Chloranthaceae; genus Chloranthus; species Chloranthus sessilifolius. The sequence continues at coordinate 92,320,456 of CM037585.1, read as the reverse complement.
TTCCCATGCCTCATCAGCAGTCATGTGCATGTAGGTTCCACCACAAGAAGCATCAGCCATATCTCTATTTTTCTCATCAATCCCATTGTAGAAGCTTTGTACAAGCTGCAAATCTGGGATCTTGTGGTGGGGGCATTGTTTGAGCATTTTCTTAAACCTATCCCAGGCTTGATTAAAATTCTCAGTTATGGATTGGGCAAAAGCAAGAATTTCCTTCCTCAACTGGCTCGTTTTGGTCTCAGGGAAGAACTTTGTCAGGAACTTGGTCTGTAGGTCTTTCCAAGATCCAATGCTATTGTTGGGAAGAGTGGCCAACCAGGTACTAGCCCTATCCTTCAGAGAGAAGGGAAAGAGCCTGAGCCTAGTAACCTAAGGTCCCAAACCAGCGATATTGAATGTGGTGCATAAGGCCAAAAATTGGTCAATATGCTTGTAAGGGTCCTCCTTGCTAAGCCCATGGAAAGAGGGTAGCATCTGGATGATTGAAGTTTTAATTTCATAATTCTCCTGAACATCAGGGAATTGAATGCTAAATGGAGAGTTATAGTCATCCGGAGCATTCAACTCCTTGAGAGTTCTGGGTTGTTCTACACCCATGAGTACTGTCTCAAGTTCAATTGGGGGCTCTACTGTGGTGTGCCTGTTCCTTCGAAGTCTTCTACCCCTTTCTGGCTTAGGGTTAAAAGGCTCTAGATTAGGACTAAGAGATCTCCTACCTAGCATTCAAGCACAGCACCAGCAGGGACAACTCCTTGCAGGCACATTGCACTTGACTCAAAGAATTTATCTAATAAATTTACAACTATTTTAGGAAAACATAAAATTACAACTATCCTAAATACTACTGTGGAAATTGTAAGAGAAATAGACAGAGTTTCAAATGTTAGAGAATTTGAAAACAGAGGTAGCTAATCTCCAAATGCAGTCCACTGTCCTCCTCTGCTGCTGTCTAGATCTGCAAGAAAGATTCAAAATTACATCAGCAGTATCAATTATTCAGAGCTACAAAGAATACTAAAAATACAAAAACTAACGGTCAACTAATAGATCATCTTTCCCCGACAGCGGCGCCAAAAACTTGTTGGGTATTTTCCCGTGTGCTTGCTTTATTTGTTGGTGGTAAAAGCAATTTAAAATCAAAGTAAAACGGGGGATAGAATCAGCACAACTGAGAAATCCTAGACCTGCAAGATACAGGGTCCATTGTGGTAAGTTTTTATAAGTAAGAGTTTGTCCCACAGGGAAAGGTGACCTACAGCTCCAAGGGAGCCATCTTTAGTAGTCCCTCCAGATGTGACTATAGATCTGACAGTCCTAAAAGGAGGGGAGTTTAGGGTCACTTATTCTAAGTATCCTAAGGTAGCCTAATGAATTAATTACAGAAAAGGGTTGAAAAGATGGATGGAGTGAGGGAAAATAAATATAAAAGCGTGAGAAGTAGGCTATTGGGTTCAGATCTGCTGGAATTTATGACTCAGATCCAGATCTGCTGGTATAGAAATCCTGTCCAATGGCTACATTATAACCAAAGAGGAGAGAGAATTCAACTCATCCCTATGCCATGATCCAATACCTTAAGGTTATAACCTGTCCACTTAAATGGTCATAGACTATCCCAGAGGGGAACCACAATCCAGAGATGGGTCAAAACAAGTTAATCATTGCAGGCACTACTTCATCCAGGCTACAAGCTCAGGAATCCATAGGGAACCTCAACCTCCAAAGCTCTATGTGTGGGGCTAAGGCTGTAAAGGACCATGATAGCCCAGACACATAGAACCAGCAAGAGATTGAGTACCACCTTCGATCTAGCTGTCCATTGCTTGAGTGGGACTACAATGGTCCAGTCACAAGCCTACAATCTCCATACCTAGATCAGATCTGCCATCTGATGGCGGGTTTATACTAATATAGGGGAGTCTGCCTCTGTACAATCTCCTACCAGGCTACAAGCTCAGGCTCGGAGAAGAAGGATCCATTTTGGATCGGTAGGTTGGATTCACCCTAAGGCTATAACCTGTCTACTTAAATGGTCACAGACTATCCCAGAGGCTATCCTCCTCACGGAGCCCAAAACAAAACAAGAATATTGCTGCTACCACCATGGTCACAAGGCTACCTGCTCAGGCTTCCATGGGGATTTCAGATCTAGTGGGTCCTGTGGTGGGGCTAAGGCTGTAAAGGACCATGATAGCCCAGACACACAGGTCACTTGGATCTGAATGGGACCTTAGAATCAGTCCTCCATTGCTTTGAATCACAGCCAAAGCAATGGCGGATCACAAGGCAGCAGCCTTGCACAGAACAACTCATAAACACATGAATCCCTTAAAAATACAACACCTAATCACAAATTCCATTGATCTGAACTTAATAAGCATACAAAGGCATGGCCAACAAATGCAAGGCCATGGAGAGAAGAAAAAGAAGAAGGAAAACTATTTACAGCTAGAAAAAAAACAAGACTATAATGCTAAAAATAAAATAGAGTAGAAACTAAACTCTTCCGGCCTCTTGCTCTCCTCCTAAACCTAAACCAGGCTTAGGTTTATATAGCAGTGGGTGTGGCAGCGCATTAGGGTTAGAAAACCCTAATTTTAGCGATGCCACGTGGCCTATTAATGATCCTTGGATGCCTCGAGACTCGTGCATAGAGATTTGAGTGTGGGAGTGCGTGCCCTAATCCTTGGAAATTCCTAGAAAGTCCTCTACAGAATGATGGAAGTTGGAGTTCAGTGCTTCACCAGGTTGCAGTCGATTCTCAGACTTGTCGCATGGTAGCTCTATTCTTCGCGTGGTTGAGTTTAACATTAGAACTTCAGACGTCGCGAGGTTACAACTTCTTAATGCTTTGAGCAGTCGCGAGGTCAGTAATTAAGCTCTCGCTGGATTGGGCTTTGCGCGGTTGGATTGTTACTTGTGAATAGTGCGAGAACTGCGCGAGCATTCCATTTCACTTCGCGAGGCTAACTCTGGCTTCGCGAGGCTGCTTTCTTCCTGAACCACGCGACAACCTTTTTTCTTGATAGATCTTCGCGAGGATCCTCGCGATAGCTGTGGATAGTCAGTGGAGGTATTTATGTTCTCTTGACATTTGTATCCTCGCTTATCAAGGGGCGATACCGCGCGAGGAATCTCTTTCCTCTCCTCTCTCTCGGAGTGAACATATGACAGTTCTCTTGAGATTGATTCTCAAGTCTTCTTGAACTGCAGATTTGCTTCTCTCAACATTCCGGGAAGCTCTTTCTGTTTCCCCACTCAACCGCGCGAACAGCACTTGTTGTGAAGTCTTGGGAAGCTCTAAGGGCAGGACTGCAAGGAAGATAGTTTTCTACGAACTTTAAAGCTTGTAGAAGTATGTTTTGGCGAGGATCGATTCAAAGTTGTTTATCCCTTGAGGGATTTTTGGTGCCAATATGGGCTCCTTAACATGATTTCTGGCCTTATTGCACTGCTGTTTATTATCTACAAAAAACACTTAACAAACCTTTATTAGATGGCTAAGGGCCTAATCAAAGGCTAAGTTAAGGGGTGAAAAGTGGTACTTTTCAGGTCTTAACAGGCATTGTAACTTCTGAAGCTCTATTCGCACAGTTCTGGTATTGTTCGTAAGGAATTTTCTTCTTTTCGAATAGGTCAGGAATCTTTTCGAATAGATCAGGTGCTCTTCGAAAACTAAGCCTGGAGCTTTTAGTTCTTTTCACAGAGTTCAGGTTCTTTTCGAATAGTTCAGGCATCCTATCGAAAAGCATTCTGTAATGCATTCTTCTTTTCGAGTAGCTCTAAAACTCTTTCTAGGTTGAAACCAGGCCTTTGTCCTCTTTAGTTTAGGCATTTGGACAGCCAGTGGGGTTGTCCCTTCTCTTTCTTCCTCTAGATGAAAATGGATCATCATCTTTTTAGCACTTTTAAGCTGCTTTCAGGGTTAAGCCTGCCTTTATTATTAGTTGTAAAACAAACACTTAAAACACTTATTTAGTTCTCTCAAAGGTCTATCAAGACCTAGGTTAAGGGGTGGAAAATGGTATTTTCCAGTTCTCAACAGTGTCCAGCCACATGTCTGAGAAGGATTGTTCTCCTCTGCACATGAGCTTCTAGAGCCTTGTGAGGAGGTTTGTGTAGGAACTGGCTCCCCTCTATTTTACTTGACCAATATCAGATGTTAGATTTGATTTCTCTGTAGTAATTGCAGCTTGAGACTGAGTCATTGCAGGCCTCTTGTAGCAATGACTAGCTGAATTTAAATCCTTATTCAACCTGTTGTTGGTCCTTTGTGTGGGCATAATGAGCCATTGGCCTTGGCAAAGCACTTAGGACTTTAAGGGTTGGAAAACCTATGGATGTCAGCCAGATCTGTGCGCAGATCTGGGGAGCTTGTAGCACTGGCATTACATAGTGTCTACAATAAAATTCATGGCCTGATCTGGTCCATTGGTTGGGGACATGATCAGTCCACTCCTTTGGATTAGGTTAGCATTTCTGGTTTAATCAATGAGATTTGACAGATTCTATCGGATACTCTGTGACTATTTGAGTGGACAGAGTATGGCCCTAAGAGCACTCCAAATGGCATGTGTTCAATTGGATTCTTCTACCTTATTGAGGTTATTGATAGCATCTCAGCAAGGACCACTACAGAGACAGTCTAAATCTGAGTTACAGTACTACATTAACTCTAACTTAACTTGCTTACTTCCCATCATTTGTGTGTTTTATTTTGGCACACACCATCACCATCTTCTTCTTAACCTTTTCTTTAGGATAGGGCTGCAACTTATTTCTCTTTTGTTAGGGTTAATTTAGAGTAGTCATGACACCCAACTCCCTTTCTTTCAGATTGTCAGATCTGGAGGCCTACTATTATAGCATATTTTGGATTCTAGATCAATTTCTCTGTGGGACAAACTCTTACTTATCAAAACTTGCTACAATAGGCCCTGTATCTTACAGGTCTAGGATGTTTTAGGATTGATGTTTTCACCATATCTTTATCCTCTGTTTCACTTTGATGTTAATTTTCTTCCAACACCACATATTAAATCAGCACATCTGAGATGGACAACAAGTTTTTGGCGCCGCTGTCGGGGATATTGATATTTTTAGTAGACCTGAGTTGTACTATAATTTAGACTTCCAAATTCTTTGTAGCTGTGCCTAATCTTGAATAAAGTACTACTGATATTTTTTTAAAATTTTGTACAAATGGATAGCAGAAGAAGGGAAGAGCTAGAGTTGTAGCTGGAGTGTTGCTAGCTCTGTTTGCACTTCCTTTCCCCTAAATCTCAGTCCATTTATGCTTAATTTCCTGTTATTTGTTTAGTGTAAATCTATGTAGTTGTTAATTTTTGTTTGAAAATTCTTTTGTATGTGCTTGTGGCATTCTTGTACTTTGTGGGTGTGGTACTTATGCATTGGTAGAAGGTCCTTAAACCCTGAGTTAGAACCTTCAAATCTAGAGGTTGAAAGGATCCTTAGACCTAGACACACCACACAAGGCCTTGCTGTTGAAACTAAACCAACTATCATGGCTGAGAGACTAAGAATATTAAAGGAGACAATGCACCTGGGGAGTACACCTCTCCCTTCTGCATTCAATTTCCCTCTGTTGAGGGGAATTATGAAATTAAATCCTCCACTATTAATATGCTGCCTTCATTTTATGGGCTTAGTAAAGAAGATCCCTACAAGCATATCGACCAATTTTTGGCACTTTGCACTACTTTTAATATTGTTGGCTTGGGGCTGAGCCACTAAACTGAGGCTTTTTCCTTTTTCACTAAAGAACAAAGGCAGCACATGGCTATCAGAGCTCTCAGCCAACAACATACAATCATGGAGTGACCTTCAAACCAAATTTATGGCCAAATTCTTTCTCATGAATAAAACCAGCCAAATGCAGACAAGTATTCTGTCATTTACTCAGTCCTCAACTGAGGATTTTTATGAAGCTTGAGAAAGATTCCAGGAGATGTTAAAACAATTCCCCCACCACCAAATTCCAATGTGGCAACTAGTGCAAGTATTCTACCAAGGAATTAATTCCTAGAGCAGGGATATGGTGGATGCTTCCTGTGGTGGTAGCTACCACCACAAGACAGCTGATGAAGCTTAGGAGTTGTTTGCCATAATAGGAGAAAATTCCATGCAGCAGGAGTCCCTGTCACACAATGACAGCCAGACCCCAGCTAAGATGGTGAAAGAGGCCACCCCTAGAGGTGGAATATATGAAGTCAAGGTACAAGGTGATTTGGAGAGGAAGGTGGATAATTTGTCCTTAAAATTTGATAAATTAATGAATGTGATGCAGCCTCGGATGGTTGCACAGGCGGAGGAAGCATGTTTGCTATGTCAATCTCCCACACATTCTATTCATGATTGTCCATCTGCCAACCAATTTTCTGATTTTGTTATGGAGCATGCCAATGCTGCTCAAACTTTTGGGCAGCAACTTGCTGAGTATTCTTAGAGGAACCACCCAAACCTGAGGTGGAGACAAGATTCATATCCTCAACCCCAATAGCAGCAAGCGGTAGCTCCTTACAGACCCCAGCACTAGTTTAATCAAGGTTACCCACCTTGGTAAAATTTTTTACTACCTGCCCCCAGTCTAACCAGTTGGCCCTGCCCCCACAATAGTCCAGATCCTCTTCATTTGAAGAGCAGCTACTGGTTTCAATGCAAAATTTAGGGAACTTGGTGCATACTGTCAACTCTCATGGACAGAGCATCAAGAAGATTGAGGACCAGTTGGGTCAGATTTGTAATGCTTTGAATAGGAGGGAGGAAGGAAAATTGCCTAGTTAGCCCCTGACAAATCCAAAAGGTCAGTATATGATTGGTGATGCATCCTTTACTCAGGAAGAAGCTAGTGCTCAGTGATCCAAAGATTGGTAATAAGTGTACCATATGTATAAAAATTCTATTTTAATTTGTGTTCTTTAGAAATCTGTTAGTTGTATTTTTAGTGTGATGTTGAGTTGCTTATGTTGCTTTGTCTGTGTTTGAATTTTGTGATTGAATATATGTGCATATTTGTCATTTGAATTTGCTGTGTGTTTGTTGATGAATGGTTGAGGTGCCCTTATCATAATTTACATGCAGTTGAGCTGAAAAACTATTTTTAGGATTTTGTAATGTTGATGAACTGATGTTGAAAATGGGCATATATTTCTCATGATTGAAATGAAGTACCTGTCTGAGGGTTGGTGCTCATGCACAGTGGTTGGGTGTACAACAGCATGGATGCACTAACCACTGTGCTACACTGAACTAATAGAGTAAAGGTTGAGAAGAAATATTGTCTCGTAGAGCTAGAAGGCTTAAATCTACAGTGCGAGCCATCTCTTGGCTTTCTCGCGCGCTAAAACGCCTGAGCAATGGCTGTAAAAATGCCTCGCGGAGTTACCTTTCTGCTCTGTGAGCCCAATCTGTGCATGAAGTGTGTCTTTTGTGTTGTTTTGTGCGAGGACCGCGAGGGGTAAATTTTTAAAGCAGCACAAGGTCTCGCGCACCATAGCCAAAGTCTCAGCTCCACGAAATACATTATGAGCTAGTTTGTTCTTCAGCGCGATAGACCTTCTCGCCGGATTATAATCCAACAGCGTGAGAAATCTACCCCGCGAGCACATATTTCCAAGTGCGTGAACCGCAGGATTAGCTCTATAAACTCTGTGAAACCCCTCATTTTCTTCATTTAATCTTTCTGCCCTAGCTTCTCCGCACTAAAACTGAAATCCCCTTTCTCTTCTTTCTTCTCTACTTTTTAAGCCACTCCACCTCAGGCATTTTCCTCCCACCAGTTTGTTCCCCAGCTACTCCTGGTCACTTTGAACAAGGTTTGGGGGGATTTAAATTGCTATGCATAGTTTTAGGTGGAACCCTAGCTCTCAACTGGTAAGATCTCTATTTCTCTCTGTGTGTTGTGATTGATTTATTAATTAGAGAAAAGGGCAAAATTTTGGTGCTTCTATGCTTACTCAGTGTGTTCTGCATTTTCTAAGAGTGGTGAGCCCTAATTTTGATAAGTGAGCACCCATGGCCACAGGTTCAAAATTTTTAGATACCCTAGCTGCAATGTTGAACTTGTCTGCCAGTGGCAGCCCTGTGGCCACTAGAAAATCCGTAGGGATTGCAGAGGCCTCCACATTGGAGACCTTTGAGGTGCCTTCACCTATTGTTGAGCCAACAATTATGAAAGAAAAGAAGAAATCCACTATAAAGAAGAGGGCTAGAGAGCACCCACCTGCTAAGAGCCCTGAAAAATCAAAGAAGAAACAGAAAAAGGGCAAAGCTGTGGCCCCTGAGGTCCCTAAGGTTGAGGAAGAGACTATTGAATACCTCAGGGTCCCTTCTGAATTTGTGGAAGCAATCAGCTGAAACTATTTTAGACAAACTCTATTTTGAGGAGCTACCAGAGACCTCTACCTCTATTGAATATCTGACCAAGGCATCTCTGTTGCCCATGTTGAGGTCCCCGATGCAACTGGTTTTACCATGACTATTTTATCAAAATATGAGGTTGAAAATTGTTGATGATGGGAGCCCAACACTGCTGATATTGATTGATGACTTTGAGATGCTGTTCAACCAGGATGACATTAAAAAAATATTGGGGATACCAGCCAGGTATAGCACTGAGTGTGGCTTGGGTCCCCCTTTGACAGCCACCATCGCTGAGATGGCAAGGGAGTTAACTGGAGGAATCACTACCTCAGGTGACTCAATTAGGAAGAGGGACCTTCACCCCAACCTCGGGCTCATGGATGTAGTGTTGAGAAAGAATGTTTATTACTCTAGTCATGAGCAAGAGAGGAGGTACCCCATAGCTAATGCCCTCTTCTCATTTCATAAAAATCATTACTTGGATGCAGCAAAGTTAATATTTAAGGGGATTAAGGGCCTATGTGAGAAGGTGAAAACAAAGAAGAAACCTCATGTCCTTCCCTATTGTAGGTTTATTATTGCATTGCTGAAGTTTGGGAAATACCCCTTTCAAAGGGAGGAGGAGACAGTGGCCCTGAATCCCAAAAAGAGTGGAAAGAAACAGTGGGGAATCAGTGACACAATGATGGAGAAGAAGAAAAAGCAGCGGGAGGAGTTACTGAGAGAAATAGCCCCTACCATTCATGAAGCAGTTGTTGCTGCTACTGCTGATGCTGCTGCATCCTCCACCTCACATGTGCCAGCCAGCACAACCATCACCTCCCCAGCCATTCTCTCTACCTCCATACCAGCCCCAACTCTTTTACCACCACCTCCACCCTCAACCCAGACCTCACAGCCCCCCACAGGTCCAATACCCTTACCTGAGCCTATATCACCAATCATCACAGCCATAGCCACCTCAATCTCACCACCAACCACCATAGCCACTAACACCCTACCCATTTCTGCACCCTTACCTATTTTTCCAGCCCATACTATCCCACCTATCAAAACCCCATACAAGAATAGAAGAAAAGCTACCAAAACCCCCACTGGACCCCATCCCACCTATATCTCCCAAACAATTCTAATCCTTGAAACCACAACCATTCCAGACCCCATACCCACACCCTATGAACCTGAAACCCAAACCTTTGAAACTCCACCCTTTGTACCTATCACATGTGAACCCCTAGACCAATCCATTCCATTATCCCATGACCAAGCCCCATTTACAGGAGATGAATTTTTCATTATGATGTCCACTATCCTAGGAGACATCAACCTGGAGTATACCCCTCTCCAAGACTCACCTCACCCTCCACACTTCATCCCTCCACATCAGACATCACCACAAGCCACTACCTTCACTCATAGACCCACTTCCCCCTTTCAACCAGTTTCACCTATCCAACCCACTGCCACTGCCAAACCTGACCTATTATCCCAAATCCTGCACCTCCTACTCTCCCTTCATTCCCAAATGTTGGCCAATACCTAAACCCAAGCCTCCATTTAGGCCAATCTTCATTCAATTCACTCCACCCTACCAAATACTACATCCATCCCAACCATTTTACAATCCATCCAAGCAACTTTAACCATTCTAACCCAACCTTTCCAACAGTCACCTCTCCCTACATCACTCCATAATCCCCCACCTGCTCCTACACCCATTATACCTATCCCAGAAACTTCTCCCATCACCTCAAAGATGCATCCACCCAAACAGACCCTGAACCTAAACTACAACCTATACCTGCATATGCGCTTAATGTCCCTCACCCTCTACCCTCCACCCCACCCCTGTCTTCATCCTATCCCTTTCCATTGCTGGCTAGCACTTCTTCCATCGCTGCTCAGCCCATACTTCCTATCTCTTGTAATCCCCAGCCTCCTTACTACACCCTCCTCTGGGCCATGCAAGCCAATGCTTACTTAAAGAGGGATGTAGTTCAAGGCATGGCTGACCTGAAAGTTACAGTGTAGTAGCTCCTCCTTGATAAAATTAAACTCCAGATGCTTGCTCATAAGGTTGAGAAAAAGGAAATCAAGCAAGGATGGAAAGAGATTATGGTCCAATACAACTAGGAAAAAAAAAGAGTTGAGAGTCAAGAAGATGTGATCAAGGAACTGAAAGAGAGACTGAGACTGACTGAGGAGAGGGCTTATGATTATGGAGTGACTATTACAGCTTTGGAGAAGTCCGTAAATGCACAAACTGATCATGAGTTGGCAGAAGCTCTTTTTAAAGAATTAAACCTAGATGTACCTCTCCAGCAAACAGCTCCAGATTCAAAGGAACCTAACCAAGTCAAACCTGGACTCAAAATAAAGGAACCTACCCCAAAGCCATCACCCACTCCAAAAACACAAAGCACAACCAAGCCTAGGAAACTTACTTTAAAAAGACCACTATTTAAGGTTGCTGCTTTGAAGCAAGCAAAGGGCAAAGGAATCCAGGAACCACCTGCTGAAGCCAAAGACTCAGATGATTAATTTTTGCACATGTATTTATTTAGGAAGTAGTGTGTAATTTTATAGTGTACTTTCCCTTACTTTGTACATATTTTTGTAGTTATAATAGAATTTCTTTTTGTCATATGTTGATTAGTTCACTATCTTTCTTTATTTTTATTTGTTCATTTTTTGTTTATTATGTGTTGTCTATTTTTCTTTCTTGATATTTCTTTTCTTTTAATACCTCTGTCTTAAGCCAGCTGCACATCCACAACTACCTTTGAATCAGTGAGGACACTACTCCTCATAGGTTTGGCGGTGTGGCAGGACCTGCCAATGAAATAGTTAACCTAAGTGTAGCAGAAATCAAGTGAGTAAGATAGAAATGAAGCCATGTTCACTTAAGAATCATAAAAAATGAGAAATTTAAAAATTTTGCAGACCTTTAGGCACTACAAGCTTTTAAAATTTAGCATTTCTATGATGTGAACACCAAGAAAACTCACTTGTATCAGTACTTAGTGAATCATTAAAGAGAGAAAAAGGTAAGAACATGCCTAAGAGTTCAATGGAAGACCATAACTAGTGATATTTTGGCCTACAAAATTATTTTTCCTTCCTTTGAGGAGTTACTGAGGCAATTCTTTTAACTCTAAGGATTGGCTGAGTCAATGCCCTCACTAGAAGTTAGGCACCCCCAAATTGAAACAACTGACAGCACTTATGACACCTAGGAATGGATCAAGGCCTTCCCTTGGACAGTTTGAGCTTAAACAGACCAACTCTAATCAACTACCCTTGTGCACACACCTTTTGAGCCTTAATTTCTATTTTTCTTCAAAATACGGCTAAGTACTTGTACCTGAACCTATAGACTTGATTCAAGACTACCCTCACTCTGAGAATTCAGAAGGTAAAGGAAAAAGAGCTTAAGATGGACAAGATAGGGTCAACATTGGGTGAATGGAGAAGAGATACCTAAAGCTTAACAGTGTAGCAGCTGAGGAAAGAGGTGGCAAGTTAGAAAAACAAAATGAAAAATACACCTAAAAGAAAGAAAAATAATAATGAAGAGGAATAAGAGAGGAGTTAAGAGGAAAAGTTTATTGGAAGAATTGAAAACAAGAGGAGAACCTGGCTACTTCAAGTCTGAAGAATTTTAAAGAAAATGAAAGGTGTTGAACTAAAGAAGGTGAAGTCATGAATCACCTCCTTCACCTATTGATTTCTCAATTTTGAATCCCTTCTTTTCAACCTTCCATTCTTTATAACCTATCCCATAAGCCACATTACAACCTAGTCAAAAGATCCTGTGATCCAAAGTTGAATGAGCTGTCATTTAGAGATAAAGAGTTGTCCAATCTATGGTGAGGATTAGCCAATGATGCCAGAACTTAGGTGCTTTGCCTATGCTCATGCTTACAGACCCATTTGTGGGCCTATAACTGCTCTTGAGCTTGAAAGAAAATGAAAACCCTAAAACTTCCTTGTGAGAGTCTGCCCTGGTGAGCATTGGGTCTGATGTTGAATGTATTGGGCATGACCTATAACCTAATTTTTTAATTAATGATGAGCTCAGTACTGACCTACATATGATGTTTTCCCTTGTTGTGAGCTAATTGGAAATGACGTGCATCTATGTAAAATTTGTAGTGATTAAATGTCTGTGCATATCATATGTTCAAATTCCTCACATTTTTTGTTGAATCAAAGGTGAACTGATACTCTTTTTCTTGACAGCTGACTAGATAATTTTACACTTTTTGTTAACTATTTTATTGAGAAGTTTGTGAGTATTTTCACTGAAAATCCTCAGGAGACTTCACTCCTCCACTAGGGATCATCTAGGGGTTTAAAAGGCTTGATGCATAAGCTAAATGCATCTGTGTTCCCTACAAAAGTGGCATTTAAATTTTTAGAGTTGTTGTTTTAATTTCTCCTTTGCTCAGGTACTAGCAAAAATTAGGTTTGGGGGTGTGTTATTCACTGAAAAGTATCACTTTTCTCCTCTTAACCTAGCTTTTGCTGGACCTTGAAGCTTACTAATAATCAGTTGTTAATTGTGTTTTGTAGCTAGAAATAAACTGTCCAGCTTAATACAAAATCTCTGCTTATTGATCCAAAGAAGAGAAAAAAAACTTGCAAAGATGACAGCTAAGCGAAAGCCTAATGGAACACCATGGTAGTGCTCACCATGGTGAATCATTTGTTGGCCATTATTGACCAAAAGTCTAGCATACAAAAGAAGTTAGCTGAGAATGGAGGAAGCTGCAATAGCAGCAAGTGCAAGGCATCAGAGGATCAAAAGAATCATCTCGTAGAGTTGAGGAGCTCCATCCTAGAGCTAGAGCTAAGGATGCAGTTGAAGCTGCCCTCACGCAGATGGGACACGTAGTCAAGAGGAGAGCAGTAAAGACATCATGAAGATCTTGCATCTTAAAACCCTCAAAACTTGCGCCCGCGAAGCTCTCGCTGAGATTGAGCCTTAAAGCAGCCGCGCGCAGAACATAGCGAGTCCATTTGTATTAAGAATAATTTAACACCTCACGGAGTTCTCGCGAAGCCCTGGAAGAGAGAGACACCTAGAATTTTCTTCACAGAGCTCTCACACACTCTAAAGCCTAACCAGTTATTACGCGAGAATAGGAGCATACCTGTGCGAGTATCCAGCAAGAGAGAACTTCTGAAGCTCTACTGCGCGAGAAATTCCAAGTGTTCCAAATCACCTTCGCGACAGCATTACAGCGCAAAGCAACTGTATGATCAACTGAGAATCTATTGTGCGAGCAAACAATCCTCCTAAGCTAAACACTCCTCTGCGAAGGTAAAACAATTGCGTGAGTGAATTAATGCAGATGCCAGCCTCGCGAAGCTCGGGCTCTCCACTTCTCAGTTTTAACTCAAGCACCTTTTAGGAATTTCCCAAGGCTCGGGCACACATCTCGATGCACAGATTTTGAGGCGCACATCTCAAAGCATTCAAGGGTTATAATAGTTTCATGATTGTTGGAAAAATTAGGGTTACTCTCTTTTGAACCAAGGCCTTGTGGAAAGAGTATATAAGCTGTACTTAGAGCTTAGTATTTTCATCTTTCCTTCATCCTCTATCAGTTGAGAGTTCCAGCAGGCTAGGGTTAGGGTTTGATCATCTCTTTTTCTTATATTTCTTCTCTCTTAGCCCAGCATTGGCTAGCTAATCCTTTTATAAGCAGCTAGGTTTAGTTTTATTATAGTTTTGTAATAGGCCTTGTATACATTGGGATCTTTTGGATGAGCAGTTGTGTATAGGCTGCAGCCTTGAGACAGTTCATTGTAAGTTTTGCTTTTATCAATGGATTGTTGTTTTAATGACTAATTGAATCTATAGATCTTGTGGTTTCCTTAGATGTCTATAGGATCCATGCTTTGGGATTAGTCCATTCAGTTTCTAGTAGATCTATTATTTACCATCTAATTTCCCTTGGTTTAATAGACCCATGGATAGCAAGTTGGATCTGTAGCCAGATCTGGAGAGCTCGTAGGCCTGGGACTCCATGGTGGTAGTAGCAGTTTATATGTTCTTTCTCAGATCTCTGTGGTATGGATAGACCTATCGGATACCCTATGACCATTGGAGTGGACAGAGTATAACCCTAAGGTGGTGTCCAGTCACATGTCTGAGAAGGATTCTTCTCCTCTGCACATGAGCTTCTAGAGCCTTGTAAGGAGGTTTGTGCAGGAATTGGCTCCCCTCTATTTTACTTGATCGATATCAGATGTTAGATCTAATTTCTCTGTAGTAATTGCAGCTTGAGGCTGAGTCATTGCAGGCTTTTTGTAGCAATGACCAGCTGAATCTAAATCCTTATTCAACCTGTTGCTTGTCCTTTGTGTGGGCACAATGAGCCATTGGCCTTGGCAAAGCACTTAGGACTTTATGGGCTGGAATACCTATGAATGTCAGCCAGATCTGTGTGCAGATCTTGGGAGCTTATAGCACTTGCATTACATAGTGTCTGCAATAATATTCATTGCCTAATCTGGTCCATTGGTTAGGGAAATGATCAGTCCACTCCTTTGGATTAGGTTATCATTTCTGGTTTAATCAATGGGATTTGACAGGCTCTATCAGATACTCTGTGATCATTTGAGTGGACAGAGTATAGCCCTAAGAGCACCCCAAATGGCATGGGTTAAACTAGGAGCTTATACCTTGTTGAGGCTATTAATAGCGCCTCAGCAAGGAGCACTGCAGAGACAAACTAAATCTGAGTTACATTACTGTATCATTAACTCTAGCTCAACCTGCTTACTTCTCGTAATTTTTTCATTTTATTTTGGCACACACTGCCACGATCTTCTTCTTAACCCTTTCTTTAGGATAGGGCTACATTCTATTTCTCTATTTGTAGGATTAATTTAGTGTAGTCGTGACACCCAACTCCCTTTCTTTTGGGTTGTCAGATCTGTAGTAAGATCTGGAGGCCTACTATTATAGCCCATTTTGGTTTCTAAATCAATTTCTCTGTGGGACAAGCACTTACTTATCAAAACTTGCTACAATAGGCCCTGTATCTTGCAGGTCTAGGATGTTTTAGGATTGATATTTTCACCATATCTTTATCCTCTGTTTCACTTTAATATTAATTTTCTTCCAACACTACATAATCAATCAGCACATCCGAGATGGACAACATTCATCAATTCACATATCTCCATACCGAATTTACAATTACAAATCAAATCTGAGCTACTACCTAGATCTAATCCAACAGGTTGGATTAGAGAGAAGGGGGAAGAGAAAAGGGAAAATAAAAGCTAAATCTAAACCTAAATGAGTCAAGGAGAACTCAGAGAATTTTCTAGTTTCCTTGCTGAAGATTTATAGAAAATAGATGGGTATTTATACATATGCATTGATCCAAGTGCCTTGGGTTGCAGCCAATCAGAGAAGAGAATTTTATTTCAGTTTATGCTAATTCATGTGTTTAGCATTCTAACCAATCAGAGAAGAGAGAGATCCATTCAGTTATGCACAACTGAAATGGTTTACTTCCCGCCAAGAATTGCTCCATTTAATTTGAAAAATAGTTTGGATGTGGATAGAGTTCTTTTGTGCTTTGGAGTTCTCAAAAATACCCCTGCCGTCCATTAGTATTTGCTGATGGAATCCCAAGATAGATCCCACAGTTTATTAGCTTCTATTTTTACCAAAACAACCCTCAGATGGAACCCGAATTGATAAAATGCTGGGATCTTGAAGGTGTTCAATAAAATGGCTGCAAATTGAAGATTGAAGTAGTTGAAAGCTGTCCTCGAGTGGATAACATGCTGGAGGTATAGGCTACTTGATTTGCTTGAAGATTCTACCTTGCTGAACTGCTCGATAAGCTGAGATAGCTTCACAAGTGTATTTGAGAGGTTTGAACTATAGAAGGCATATATTCAACAGGTTGAGTTGTAGGTTCAACAATGCATTCGAGAGGTTCAAGGTAGGTTCAGCAATCCTCTCGAGAGGATGGGTGAGAAAGTCGATAGGTTGCTGAAGTATAGTTGGAAACTCGAGAGGTTGAGGTGTAAAATTGCAGCTTCAGGTATCCAATCGAGGGGTTCATAGATGAACTCGACAGGATGGTCCTAGGCCTTGAGGAACTCAAGAGGATGGGAGTAGTCTGCTGTTGTCGCTCCAAGTGTGCCAAAATTATGTGCATTATAAATCAATAATTAAAGAATTAAAGAATGCTAAATTATATGGATGTTAACTTATGAAAGGGATATCAGCACATTGGGGCTAACACTGGCCTGCAAGATCAGGGCCAGTTGTAGCAAGTTTTAAAAGTAAGTATTTCAAGATCGTCCACAGAGAAGTTTGTCTAAAATGAGAGATAAACCTCCAGATCTGTGCTACCAGATCTGGCTCCTTAATTATCTAAATAAAGAATAGATAAAAGAGAGTGTTGGGTTTTGTCACGTTTAACTAAAAGCAAATAAAGAAAAGAACTAACTACGTGATCCAGATCCGAGTTGTGGAGGTGTTTAAAATAAGACAAATGCAGAAATAATAGCTTCATGTATTTTAGCCTTTGAATTTTAATGGAGAATCAGAGTTCAACAGAAAGCAGATTCAATCTTCATCGCTACCAGACAGGATGTAAGAGAAATAAATCCGAATTAAGGAATAGGTTTAGACTTATGGTCGTGATTTGTCACAGGATCATCGCCTAGTCCGTGGCCTATTCTTTATTTGAATGAACATCATCAGTAAATGTCGCTTGAATTAGGTTACCAACGCTAATTCGCATGTGGATGATGAATTAAGGGAAGTTGGATGCGCGATGAGTGAATCTAAAGAAGTCTAATGCACTAAGGTGAACATTGAACCCTCGACATGACTCCAATGGAGAAGACACAAATTACAACCTTTTAAAATCCAACGTTACAATTACAGAGCACGGCTTCTTAGAGAGCCCTCGGACTTACAATTGAGCTTCTCGAAGAGCCCTCGATTCTGATCTTGAATCCGAACTTGGAAGTACAAATCACTGCAATGGCTCTCAAAGGTAAAATACAAGAAGGGATTACAGGAATCGATGAGCTTTCTCCGAATGGGGAAACAGAGATGAAAGCTCTAAAACTGGATACCCAAATTGGGCAAATGGTTCGTCTATTTATAGTTTTCCCTAAAGCCACTCGGATGTGTATCAACCAATCGAATTGGATAGATCTGTATCAACCAATAGGAGTCGAGCACCGGGATCCGGATCTGCTTCGCCAATCGTAAATGCTTGATCCGTTCACAATCGAAAACAGAGGCATCAATTACATGTAATTCAAAAATCTGTTTGAGCTTCTAGAAGTTCCCGCCAAGTAATTTCATCTTTGGGTGTTCACATGGGGTGGAATATGCCTTTGGTTCGTGCTCAGAATCTTCCGGAATGTCCTTGGGTTTTAAAACGCATTGGGGCGCGTGCAAAGTTTCCTGAAATACCCTTCGGACGAGCTGCAAATCCCCAGAATGCCATTTCGCATAGTTTAAGGGCTTTTTCGCAAAGTAGTTTGGCTCCAGAAGCTCTCTTCGCAAAGCATTTTGGCTTCAGGAGATCTTTTCGCAAAGCATTTTGGCTTCAGGAGATCTTTTCGCAAAGGACTTCTCTTCTTTTCGCAAAGGTCATTCTTCTATTCGATGAGTGTTTTCTTCTTTTCGCAAAGGTCATTCTTCTATTCGAGGAGTGTTTTCTTCTTTTCGCAAAGTTCAAGGTTCTTTGCGAATAGTAGAAGTTCTTTGCGAATTGAGCTTTAGCTTCCATTCTTCTTCTTCAGGTCTTTTCTTGCTCTTTTAGGACCTTTTTAGCCATTGCTGAGGCTATTTCTTCACTCCCTCTTTGAGCTTGACATGCGTTGTCAGCTTTTTGATCATTTTAGGATGGTTTTCGGATTTGGACCTGTCTTTTTGGTTAGCTGCAATATGAACACTAAAGCACTTATTTAGTCCTCTCAAGGGTCTTTCAAGGCTCATGTTTAGGGGTGAAAAATGGTATTTTTCACTACTTAACACACTGGTTGACAGGTTCAAGTGCAAATTTCATATGTTCGAGAGGATGGCTGAAGCTGTAGCTATCCATTCGAGAGGATGGAGATAGCTTAGATGAATTCGACAGGTTGAATGTAGGTTCACACAACAACAATTCGTGAGGTTCAATGACCCACTTTGACAGGTTGGAGGAGTAAGCCTTAAACTGCTCAACAGGATGGCGGCTGCATACATCTATTTGATAGGTTCAGCTCAACATTCATTGAACATCTCGTGATGTTGGTTTGGAAGCTATGAATTGCTTAAAAAGGTTTGAATGTAATAGCTTAATCCATTCGACAGCTGGAGTGCATGTGCATGACTACTCGAACAGTTGCTCAAGGTGTTTGCTACTTATAACCTCTCGAGGAACTTCTTGAGCTGATTACTAAAGGTGCCCAACTGTTGATGTGCTCGAGATTTGTTGCTGAATGCCTTGTGCTCGGGTTTGCAGCAGCTGAACCTGCTGAAGCTTTTATGGGTACAGTAATAAGGTGCTCCACATGGCTATTCTATTGTGCACCCATCTAATGTGTAGCTACTTTTATACATTGTTGCTGGAGCTGTGCCTTGTTTAATGTGCAGCTAGCTGTGTGTGCACACAGCTGAAACTTATGCTAAGCTGCCCAAGTGTGCACATAGCTGCAACTCCTCTTTGTCTCAAGCACACAATAAGCTGCTGTTTTGCTCCAATGTGCACACAGCTCAAACCCTTTCCTTTTTAACAGATTGGAGCTGACGATGTTGAAGCTTGCTCAACTCCACATTGCTGCTGCTTGCTAAAGATGTTGTCTTGAAGACTCTTTCAACAACTATCTTATCTTTAAATCCTCCTCTTGGCACCTTTTACATGGATGGCTGCATATTATTTCTAGCTGCAAAATTGTACTTAAAATAGTTATTAAATAGCTCAAGGTCTTACAAAAATTAGGTTTAAAGGTGTATAAAATGGTATAAATTAGTGACTAATAGATACCTTCAAAGGTCCACAAGATCACTCTCAAAGGACAACCATATCCCTTTGATACCTTCAAAGGTCTCATGGCCATTATAGTTTATACGAAACCTCTGAGCTTTTATTCCAAAGCAGATCACTTTTTGTAAATATCGAGAATGCAAGTTGAGGCAATGCTTCATGGGCAACAAGGTGAGGGTGAGGTGAGGCGAAGCGAGACGAAGCAGATCCAAGTGAAAAATGACAAATGCATATGAAGTTTCACGACACAAACATAGAGTGAGGGGAAAGCGTAGTAACAGACGAGGAAGAAGCACACGAGAAGAAAACTCTTATATCATATATTAATCCTAATAAAACAAACTTACAATTAAACACTCAAAACATAAGGAATCTTAACACTATCTACACACTATTACACTACTATGCATGCATTAAAGAAATATAAACAAAGGAAAGAAAAGCTTACCGATATGGAGAGCTTCTCCGATACAAAACTTACAAAATTAAAAAGCAAGAACAAGAGAGAAAAGAAAGGAAGATTGCTTGGTTATTGATCGATGTCCTGGAAAATCCCTAGGCTAACCCTTTTATAGATGTTTGCGGACTTGTAACGGGTTGAAATCCGCCACTGAGTGGGACACGTGTGTTATGTAGATTGGATGCAGTTGCTTCGTCCCTTGATAATTGTGTTCTGACGTCATGGCATGCGTCAGGGCTTCATTATTTGGAAGATGACTTCATGGCTTGCGTCATCGACAGCTGGCACAGCTAGTGAATGGACTATTGCAGGCTGTATTGGCCGACAATAATCTGAATGGCGGGGTCCATTATTATTTGTGAAGATTATTAATTTGAACAAACAGTTGTTTTGGCTGATTTGTCCTGTTGATATTCAGAACTCATGGTTCCATGCGATTGTCAAGGTTCTGATAAAATATTGAGTCGCCAGATAGGGAACTATCTGAATCGGGTACATCATGTAACAACTCATCTTCTTGGATAGAAGCTTCAATTTCTAAGTTGGCAGGCAAATGGAAATACCAACAAAATGAAAAATGATGGTTTGGGTTAAAGTATAAACTGCATCTTCCCTAGTTTCCATTAGGCCAGTAATTTCATTTTTAACTGGTTTAGTTGAAGTTAGGATTTCATCACGTTGGGCGGCTGTGAGAACATTATCCCACCATCCTTTCAACATACCAGAAAATTCAGTAGTAACATATCGAGCAATTGTTTGATCAGAATATTGATGTTGTTTTAAAATGGTGCTGTACATAAAAATTTTATGTAAAACAGCAAAAATCCCATATTCGAATTTGCCATCAATGTTCCATTCATAAATGGATCGATAATAATAAGAATTTTGCTTATCGATATGATCTTCTTCATAAAGAAGATCCTGAGGTGTAGGTCTATGGTAGTAATACCGAGTATTGCCACCATCCCAATTATATTGGAGTTTATTAAGCTCCATGCTGTTTTGTAATGATTCGAAATTATTTTGAATTTCTTGTATTTCTGCTAAATTGGCATTTTCCCTATCAGTTAATACATTGAGTTGAAAATTATTTTTCTTCTCAGGTTTAAGTGATAAAGCTTGTAATCTGGAAGTTAATTTATCAAAAAATTCATCTTGTTTCATCATATAAGATTTTGATGACAGATTTAATCCAGAAATTTCTAGGGGAGGTTTTATGTTTGGTTGTTCGACCTTTAAGGTTGATGTTTTGTTTATTGGTGAGGAAGAAAGAATATTTTCAATCCTATTTAATTGCATACTAATTATTTGTAAATTCAAATTGGTAAAATTATTTTGTTTATACAGATTTGATAAATCAACTTTTGTGGAATGAGGGATAGGTCTAACGGGTTTTATGAAAGCTATGGCTTCCAAAGTTGCTGCTGAATTAGGTTGAGTAAGTTTGTGGGCTTCAACAGGAGGATGAATCGATTGAACGATTGAACCATCTAGTTTTGGCCATTCTTTGTGAAAATCTTCAAGGAGAAATATTCTCCTTTCATCCTGAGTCATTTCATGATATTTTGTTGCTTTAAACCAAGTAACAAATGGAATAATTTGATAAAAGGTTTCAATATATTGGTAAAATTTTTCTTTGAATTCTTGAAATTTTGATGCAGAAATTTTTTTAAAATATCATTCACGGAATGGTTCATATTTGTCTTATTGAAATTCAGCATTGATTTCTTGTCTATTAATAACAAAGTTTTCTGGTTTTGTAAAAGCCATAAAAACTTTTATTAATGGATTGAGAAATTCATCTCGCTAGCAGCAGGGGATTCCCTCTGCTGTTGGGTATATATCCCATGAGGAATTTGTTGTTCAGAGACTTGGATTCCTTCAAGATTAGGTTGATTATATTCAGGAGGAACCGATGAGTTAACTTCTGAATAAGAAAATCGAGCAGTCGAGAGTATAGAAACTCTATAAGGACCTCGAGACCTCGATTCAGAGTAAGAACTCCTATAAGAAGTTATGTGGGATGTAGATCTATCAAATTTTAAGATTACATCTCCCTGGGTATTTTGAACAATTTGTTCAATTTCTTGATTTAAAATTGGTTTAGGAGAAACAGCTTGAGGTATATGCCAAGCATCAGGAAAAGTAATATTTTTTCATTCAATTAATTTAGGTGTTGCAACATTGGTAGTTGTGTTGTTGGTCTCAATTAAGACCGTCTTTCCTGGTTCAGTGTGGTAGTTAATTTTTGGAGCCAGGGAAGTCATCACCTTATAATGAAGGCGATAGATCAGAGCAATGGTCTCTGATCCAGGCATGAAGTTGTATCCCTCATTTTGTAAATTAAGGGTACAAGCATGAAGAATATTTTTAGCAGATAATGATAAAGTTAAGTTTGGAAAAATATTGTAGTAGACTGGACCAAAGCATAGGCTGGTCTCAACAGCAGCCATTAGAGATGAACGCCAGTTAAGGCATCTAGCATCTCTAAGAGTGCTGAGCAGACTACTTTCTTCAAAACCTAATAAGGTCAAGGGTTTGAATGCAACTTGAATGCATCCTAAATGAAGAAATTTGAAATGATGAAGGTCATGCAATAAATCTTCATTTGAAAGTAATTGAAAACCTTCATTTTGGCTTTCTTCATTTATACTGAGAGTTTGCTCAGTAGTTTTGATTGACATGTCGGTGGACCAATCTTTCCATCCATATTGATAGATTATTTTGGGATTGATGGAAGGAATTGTCCATCGATTTAATTGATTTTGTTGGTCATCAATTTGAGACCATTTATCTAATTATTTATTTTTGATTAATTTTTTGGATGAAAAATTAAAAAGAGACATAAAATAAGATTTTTTTGTTTTAATTAAAACAGTAAAAAAAAGAAAGGGTAAAAGAGCTTTTGGTAAAAACCAATAAGACTGTAATTACATATGGGAATAGTAATGTTGGAATAGTTTTACTATAGTGAATAGTGATTCGAAATACTATTCATCAGTATAGTAAAATACTATTTACCTTCTTCTCCATAAATTTTCATGGACTTCTTACAAAAGTTCATTTAGATTTACTACTAGATTGCTGTTGCAAAACTGCATCCGTCCACGTTAACTTTTACGGGGAATAACCCGGCAACAACGCAATCACTGCTACAATGCCATAAAATCATCCCAACGCGACTTCCCACGCTACCATAGCATAGTAGTAAATCTAAACAGACCATTACAAGTCATCCATAAAAACCGTTGAAGTAGACGATGAACAGTAGTTCATAAGCCCATGAATAGCCACCCTAATCACGATTTACTACCTCTCAAGATTCCAATACTAGCCACCCGCCATATGTAATTACCACGGGCTTAGCTAGAAGAAGCACACGGGAAGAAACCGTGGTAATTACATATGGCGGACGATTTCCATGAAACCAATATAGATGAAACTGCAAAAGGATCCAGATTTGTGATTTGTAGATATCAAATACAAGGTTAATTTACCCAACTCTATATGTACAAGAATTTGAAGCTTACATGTAGCCTACCATGACCTGAGCCGATCAATACCAGAGTTGATGAAATATGTTTTGCCTGCAATTGAATTAAAGATAAAAAGAACAAGTTAGTATATCTATTGGTGTTATTTTTGTGTGAAGTTCCATCCTGCAAATCCAACATTATGGATTAGAATATAGCTATTATGTCTAGGTTTTCAAAATTTTATGACAAGTTGGGAATGAAACCAATTGCTAAAACAATGAACACACTTGTAATGTGAAGGCTGTTAACAGTATTGATAGAAAAGTGAACCCATCTCCAAGAGAGTGAAATCAAGAGCCATCTGGATTCCCATTATCCAAGAAACAATTACAGTAAACGAAACTTGAATCGTGTAACCTCCTATTAGAAAATCTTATAGCTTTGAGAAGGAAACCACAGTTTTCATGTTCAGAATTAGTTCACTCAATTCCTAGCAAAATTAGGAAATCAGTAGCCTAATTTGTTAATTAGTTAGTTTAATTCAATTTGTAGTTGGTGAGTCATTATAGTGAACTCGGAAACAATGAAAGGTACCACCATTACATTCTGGTGACTACTTAAAATCTTACCACAAACATAGAAATTTGAGTTGCAGACCCCAAAGCGACACCTAAAGTTATATCCTGAAAATATATGCATAATTAAACTAATTAGAAAACTCATAATAATATTAATAAAAAAGTCGAAGAATGGTCGGGTTGCTTACCAAATTGTTCTTGAAGAAAATATGATTGCTCTTGCATGTTCAACAACATTTCCAAATAAATGTAAGACATTATCCATAAAATGAGGATACCCGACAAGAGGATAAAAGGTATTGACAGTAGTCACCATTTTGAGCCATCATTTACGTTTGAAATGCTGAATCGGTCCAACGACTCATTTGTCACATTAGTGAAGTCTATATCTTGTAATTGATTCCCAAAATAATTTACTGGAAGAAGAATAAAGATCCCAACAATGCCAATAAAAGAAAATACTCTCAAACTACATATAAGAGAAAGTTACTCAGATCAACAAAGAACAAACTTGTGACAAGAAGACTGGCATATATACATACATACATATATGTATATATATATATATATATGTGTGTGTGTGTGTGTGTGTGTGTGGAAAGACCAAACTGTAGCTTCAATTCAAACACGCTAATAACAGAAAAGTTTTGGGAAAATTAGAAAAACAACCTTAAAAAACAATCATTTTAGCAAAAAATCCAGATCTTAAACGTTTTAAAAAACAATGCTTTCACAGATTTTTGAAGTTCTGAGATCGGTGAGATCTCAAATCCTCATGAAAAAAATAATGCTTTCATGAATCTTAGAACTTCAAAAAACCGTGAAAGCATTGTGAGCAATCGTGGATTTTTAACAATCAGTCACGACGATGCGCTCCTTGCTAAAAATATAGAGTTGCCACCCGGAACTTTTGGTGTCTCGGGAAACCCAAATCAATATTAAACGCACCGAAGTGCTAAATATGACTTTTATTCTGGTCTAGGCCAAAGGCTCTGGGGTAGGGGCTTCGGATATCGATCGGGAAGGTGTTAGGCACCCGATCAACCCGCTCAAAAGCGGTCTCTACTTGTGGCCAAAATAAATAAATAAAAAAAGTAAGAAAGAAAAGAGCACTTCCTCTTACCATAAGGCACTTTGACCCTATTTATGCCCCTCCACAACTACTGAAATTTCGGCGACAAAACGGTACAAATTCAAGGGTAGAGCAAAAGCTAAGAAGGTAGAGGAGTAGAGGGGAGAACCGGAGCTCTCGGGCCCTTGAAGCACCACTGTGGACCTCCGTGTAGGTGCACTTGGTGAGCCTCCGACAGCTTGAATGCTTGAATGATGGGTTCTAGATCCTAGGGCTTGAAAGTTAAGAGGTAAGAGAAGAGAGCTAGGGAGTAGTTCTCACCTAAGCTAAGGGATCTTTGATGGAAGATGGGGTCTAAAGGTGGTTTTAGAATTTTTGAATTTGTATGGGGATGGTGCACCAAAGGGGGAAAGGAAGCTCTTAATCTTTTCTCTCTTTGGAAATTTTTTCAAGGCTTTGTAAAGAGAGGGGTGCCTCTCTATTTATAGGAAAAATGGAGGTTAGGAGGGTACTTAAGTGCTAATTAGGGTTAGCAATTAGGTAATCTTTTAATCTAAGGTTTCCTAGGATTTTGAGAGCTTGAAAAAGTGGGCAATGTGCTTCAATGGTAGATGATAGGGTGAGGTTTCAAATGACTAGAGGGTTACAAATAGGGTAATAGTGGGTGCAACAGTCCTAATAAAACCTACCCTAAACATTGAGATGGTTAACAAGTCAAACCCCAAAAGTAAAATTCGAGCAAAAACCCACAGTTACTGTAGCTAAGCCTGGTGTGTGTATTACCCACGCCAAGCATAGCCACAGTATCCTGGAAGTCTAGAGCTCGTAGGGGGATTAACCATGCTTGGCGTGTATAATAGACCTGCCAAGTATGCATAGATCCTTGAGAGGTTCTCGCATGGTTTAATGCATGCCTCGCGAGGTTCAAACAATGCCTATTTTGTGTCCAAACTTCGAATGACTGTAACTTTTGATATACAACTCGGATTGAGGTGATTCTTAGCTTGTTGGAAAGCTGGGAACCTCTACTTTTTAATGGTATAAGATTTAGTTTTAGTAGAGGTCCCAACAACCCCTGGTATATCTCTCTCTTACCATTGCCCGGGAGGGTTAACTAAGGGTTCAGAGAGGTTTCTACAGGTTGGGGGTAATTCCTAAGGGTTTGGGAAGGTTCCTAAGGGTATGGGAGATGCCATCAAAAGCTCAAGGGTGTGCCTCTCTCGAAGTATGTTTCAATTAGGCCTTGGGCTAAATTTGTGTATTTACAGATGCCCCTCTTTGGTATCCGATCACTAATGATCGAATGCCAAAGACAAGAGACATCCGAAGAGGCCCAAGGCATTATTGACGGGTCTGTTGTATTTAAAACAAACCTCAAACATCAGGTGAGTAACACAGTGAGTAAAAAAAGCCTTGTATGTCGAGAAAAATGTCTGTTCCTCAAGGTTATCGGTCCCTAAGCGGTTAGCGACATTACTGGGCATAACCGAGATGGAGCGAGTTGCGAAAGCCCAATACGTTGAGAAAAATGCTTGCCTCTCGAGATGATTAAAGATGTTTAATATTTGAGTTTCATTCTGAATATAACAGCTCCATAAGTAAGAGGGTGATCGACCCATACTTATAGATAGGCATGACGCAAGTACGCAAAGATCCATAGTTTGTGTCCAATCTCATGAGGCATTGATTGCCCCACTTGAATGAGCATGGGTGGCCCTGCGTGAAGCAGGGTTCAAGGTTTTTGGGTGAACCCAACGGTCTCGAAGTTAATTTGGCATGACTACCCGAGCGGAGCGAATAGATATCGCAACACTTTTTGAGAGTACATGCCATTTTTCAAGGTGCTCTTGCGTGAAGCAGTCGAGGTCTTTGGGCGAACCCAACGGTCCCAAAGTTAATTTGGCATGACTACTCGAGTGGAGCGAATAGATGTCGCAACAATTTTTGGGAGTACGTGCCGCTTTTTGAAATATATAACTATATTTTTGTGTTTTATGATGATTTTTTTTATTATTTTATGTGAATTTTTTGTTATTTTATGTGATTTTTTTTGTGAATTTTTTGTTATTTTTATGTGAACTTTTTTGTGATTTTTTTTGTTATTTTCTGTGAACTTTTTTGTGAATTTTTTTGTTATTTTATGTGAACTTTTTTGAGAATTTTTTATTATTTTATGTGAACTTTTTTGTTATTTTGTGTGTGCTCGAGATGCTTATTGATTCCGAACCATTTATTTTAGCACAGCCTCCCGAGCAGATCGAATGGAGATCAACCTGCCGCCTAGGGGCATGTGCACCTTAGAGCCAAAAGTGGGGCCAGGCTCAGTGTATGTCATACACACGCCGAGCCAAATCTGGCCAGGAATAACTTGGCGTGTGTATTACACACGCCAGGCCAGATCTGGCCAGGAATAGCCTGGTGTGTGTAATACACACGCAAGGCCAGATCGGGGCCAAATCATGCTTGGGGTATATTTTACACATGCCAAGCCAAACCTAGGGGGTTTTAAAATGCCTGAGCCCCAACCAAAAGGGGTTTTTTTCAAATTCTTCTTCCTCCCCACTCTCTAAACCAAAACGTGACTTCTTCTTTGGGTTCACTTGCATTGATTTGAATCGCGCTTCATTGCCAATGCTTGCTCGTGTCGATTAAAAACCCGCTCTACGCCGGATCAAGGACCCATTTTTGTTGAAGGTAATCATTGTTTAATCCCATTCTATTTGATTTTTCTTGAATTATTTTGCAATGTGGTTATGATTCTTGCTTTTTAAGATGATAAATGGATGATTTCTCTTGTAAGCATGACTATTGATGATTGGTTCGACTTTATTCCATGTAAATCAGCTCGAATGATGCCCTATTTTTCTCCTTTTTCCTTTTTATTGGATTTTCTTGAGTCATTTCATGATTTTAGGGTCCTCTCTCTTTTCTTTTTTGAAGTAAAATGATTTATGCCTAATAGTAATAATTTATTTTTTTTGTTGACACTTTTTTATTTATGCCTGATTTTTTTTGGAATTTTTTTTCTATGCCTGATTTTTGAAACTTCTTGACTTATGCTTGATTTTTCAAAATTTTTTTATTTATGCCTGATTTTTTTGGAACTTTTTGATTTATGCCTGATTTTGAAACTTTTTCTTTTATGCCTTCTTTTTTTTTTTGACTGTTGTGTGTTGCCTTTTTATTGTTTGTTATACTTATATATATATATATACATATCTTTTTCTCTTCTTTTGTTTTTTGAAATGTGGGCTCTTTTGAAACTGTGGGTGGGTTTTTTTTTAAATGTGGGTGGCTTTTCCTCCCTCTCTTTTTTTTTTTGATGTATTTCTTCAGCAATGATGATGATTAGGATTGATGGAAACATAAAAAGGGCAAACTTACCTTCTATTGGTTTGTAGCAAATGATTTCTCGCTATTGACATATTTTGATACCATTGTCTATGTCCATCTCAGAATGTCGAGCGAGGAGGAGTATGGGCAGGAGGAGGCAAGAGCAAGAGGAGGGACCAAAAGTGGCCTACGGTCCTCGAGGGGAGCAATTTTTTATGGCGCAGCGCTCTTCTCGTGTTTGGTATGAAATGATGGGCGAGGTGGCCCGTACCAGTCTCCTTCCCCAACAATATGCCCACATCTCGAATTTTGGGATCGCTGGCAAGGTAAAGAAATAAGCTTTGTTGTTGTTCCTCGTGTGAGCTTGCTATATTTTCAGGATCTGATACCTCTTTATTTTAATGCAAGTCTTTCCCTCGATCATGTTCCGTAGTGGCTGGTTGGACCTCCAGTGCTTTTACCTCTACCTCCCTCCGATCGTTAAGTTTCTCCTTGCTTAGGCCGGTTTTGAAGATTTCCTCTCATGCCCCGCCATGAGAGCTGATTTGCCCTATCTGAGGGCCTTGATTGAGCGCTTTCATCCTGAGATTATGACATTCCACATGGCCATGGCGGAGATAACCCTTACCCCTGACAATTGGTTGATGATTACAGGGGTTCGGATAGGGGGATACCAGTGACTAACCTTTGCATGCCTGGTCGGGATGAGGTGGTTCAACTGATCGACGATTATCCCACCTCCCAAGATAAACATGGCTCCGAGGTTGAGTTGTCTTGGCTGGCTGATTTGTTTGATGTGAATGAGTTGGTGGATCTGAGGCAGCCGGATGCGGATATCTTCATTGAGCTCGCATCTCGCTCCTTTTCCTACTGGGCAAGACCCTCTTTGCAAATGTCAGTGGCGGGTGGGTCTCATTGTCCTTGCTTAGTATTATGGGAAACTGGGACAATATGCACCAATATGACTGAGGCGGGGCTGGATATGCCGTGCGGATGTCTAGCCTAGCCCGAGTCTCAGTTGGGAATCGGGTTCAGTTGTTGGCTTTTGACCCATGGTCGAGGTAATCATTTGACTCTCTCTCTTTTCCCTTGATTCATTGGCCAGTCATTCATCTTGCTTCTGACACATCTTTTATGTATACTGCTCCTTTCAGGTTTGGAGATATTTGCACTTTTAGCCTGGCCCTCCCCTTCTTCACTCTGATGTATACACATACCCACTCATGAGCAACTAGAATAAGAACCGTCCTAGGGATGTCGGTATGAAGCACATGGAGATGGGGTTGAGGTCTCAGTTTGACTTACTGATCCCATAGTAGGTACAACTATTTCTCTCTCTTCCTTCTCAGAGTTTCCCCTTTTGTTATGCCACCTGTTTGGCCAACGGGACACTTTTCTGTTTGGGTAGGTCATCTACGACTGTTACATTGGTTCTCCCTTTTGGGATCAAGTTGCTATGGGCCCGTCTCACTTTTTTATTGACCACCGTGTCATTTTCATTTATGGGGCCTGGGCTAGGGCATACTACTTGGGAGAACGAGTGGTACATTAGTACCGAGACCACTTTGCCATGCCGCAGGCTCCTCCCGCAGATGTTCTAATACCTGTGGGTACAATTGAGGAGCTTACTATCGGATTTCTCCATCATGGGGTCCCCATCGATCATCTCCTCATGCCTGGGGGATACCAGCTATGGCATGAGTCCTTACCCTATCGGTCCATCCTTCTGTGTTTCGTACCTGGTGCCAACTTCTTGGCCTTTGACGGTCTGCGATCTCAGGTAGTTCTCCCTTCTCTTTTAGATTGGTTTCCTCTAGTCCTGATTAAATTTTTATCTCTACTCACTGAAACCTTACTTCTTTTCTCTGTTCGACCAGGGAGGCGACTCTAATGATGATGATGGGAAGGCAGCAGGTTCTGCTGATGCTGGAGGAGTTGGTCCTTCAGGCCCCTCTGGCGAGGGTGCTTCTTATAGTTCAACAGTTGAGGTTCAGGGGACCTTCCGAAGCCGTGATGATGCCTTTCTTACAAGTCTGTGCGCAGTTGTAGAGGAGCGGACCCATATAGCTGCTGAAGCAATCTGGGTCTCCCCTCCTAAATTGGTTCCTGGGGTAAGTCTTCCTTTTCTGGGTGTTTGCCCCTTTTTTAGAGGCATGCCTGTGTTTGTGCCTGTGGCCCCTGTAGCTGATATCTCTCTTTTTTTGTGTAGAACTATGAATCGGTTGTGAACCAGGCCGAGTACTATCACAATATTGCCGGTCTTTGGGATGTGGAAGTGGTGAGTATCATACTAACTTGTTTTGATCATTTCCTTTTTATCTTTATCTTTCGCTCAATCATGACTGATGACTTTGGGTATGACTTGCAGCGTTCTCATGAAAAGAATCATGCTCCCTGCTTAGCCGACTTTCTCAGGCATGGACCTGTGTGGGAGATGTCCTGACATATCAGAGTTCTTCACGCCGGTGCAAGAAGTCCAACGGTGCTAATAAGGATTAGGCCATGATTTTGGATTTTTGAACTTTGAGACAGTTGGGACATATATATTTTTGGATTTTTTGAGATATGTAAGGGATGATGTGACACTTTATTATTTTTTGGATGGTTTTTCAGTGAATATTAGTGCCCTTTTCTTTTGATTGCATGTTCCATCTCCCCTTTGCTTGTTGTAGTGTATCGGATTAGTTGCATGATGGGCTTGATTTTTTTACAGAAAGAATGGCCTTTGGGGCCACATACTTCATTAACACTTGGTTGCCATTTTCATGTCTGTGCGGGTCTTTCTTGCATAGGGATTTACATGTAAGTTAGATGTGATCAAAAATTTAGATCTCTGTATGTGGTCTAGCATACTTTTTAAGTAAATGACAGGAAATGCAGGTGGGCTGGCTAGGGGACCAGCAAAGACAAACTCCCCCCAACCCTCATCTTTTCTTATGGGGGGGGGGGGGGGCATAAGTGGTTTGACGTGTGTATTACACACACCAGGCAATTCTGGGGAGAAAAAGGCTTAGTGTGTGTAATACACACGCCAGGCATACCCTAGATTAAAAAGGGCTTGGTGTGTGTATTACACACGCCAAGCAAGATCTGGGAAATTTTACCTTGGCGTGTGTATTACACACACCAAGTGCCTTCTGATGAAAATGGGGCTTTTTAAGCCCGAGAATGCTCTTATTTCCTCCTCTTTTGATTTATACTTTGTTTTCTTTTGTTGTCACTTTTCTCCTTGCTTGCCCAAGGGTGGGTCCATCGTCCTACATCAAATTTGTATCTTTGGGAAGATCTTTGTATGACAATGGACCCGCTTTCCGACCCTGCCTCTCATGGGGGGCCCGGGACCACTATACTTCACTCTTTGGGCCTGGAGCCCAATTTTTTAAAGAAGTGGCTTGAGAGTCTGAATGAAAGCGAGCTCGTGGATTTGGATCGGCTTGGGTTGACCCGCCTCTCATCTTTTCTTGAAGTTCCTCCATTGTGGGACCTTCTTCATGATGCGGCCTCTTTTTGGGAAGTGGGAACCCATGTCTTTCAATTTGGGAATCGTGAGTTGACTCCTACGCTCGAGGAGCTCTCCAACCTATCGGGCTTGAAGCTTCACAGGGGCCTCGCCAAAGTAGTGCCAAAACTGGTCTATGCTAAAGTCGTCCATGCGACTTTGGGTTTGAAAAAAACCGATTATGAGAAAAGTCTCATTGGGGGGCCCACCAGGTGTTCGGTGAAATTCATGAGAGAACTTTTTGGCGATGAGAGCCTGAGGAAATTGCCGATTAGAAATGTTTATAATGTGAAGGCTTTCGCTCTCTGTCTCATCTCTGAGGTTCTTTTCTATACTGGGGGAGAGAGCTTCTCGCTTGCACTCTGCAACATCTTGGCAGAATTAGAGGGGGGGCGTTGATGCATCTAATCTTGGCGGAGCTTTATCGCTGCCTCGATGCCTTTGTCTTGGGCAAAGTGGCATGCCTTAGGGGATACCCGCTTCTATTTCAGGTTTGTCTAGGGGAGCACCTTGCCATTTTGGGGCCCGTGCCTCATTTCTAAGTTGTCCGTGGTGAGGTGACCCATTGCTTTTTGGATAGATGTCATATGCTTCCACAGGGAGATGTGCAGGGGCTGAAGCTTTGGCTGGTCGAGGCTGAGTTGGTGTGGAGGGTTCCCTAGTTAGACCGGACTTTCTTGGTGGTCCGCTCTAGAGATCACGAGGGTATTTCTCTCCTTGGTTTGATCGGCAGTATCTACTATTTCCCATTTCGGGTGCTGCACTAGTTTGGTTGCTCTCAGAAGGTGCCTTGTATGGAAAAACCTCCCCTATGCGACCTGATCTTCTCTCGGGGATCCTTCGGGGACATGGATAGGATAGTTGCTCTCTAGGAGACGTGTCAGTCGATGCTCATGTGTGATCTAGTGTAGGGGAATTTGGCTTCATCCTCCCCGTGAGTATGAGGCTTGGTTACTATCCGAGAGGTCGTGTGGTTGTCCCTTGGATCAGGTAGAGAGCAGTGATTTAGGGGGACCTTGGCTGAGGATGGAGTCGACGCTTCGAGCCCGTATTGAGCTGCTGACGGATGAAAAGCGAATTATGTAAGAGCATTTAGAAAAACAAATAGTTAGAGTAGACGTATCAGAATCCAGAGCCGATGTAGCTGAGTGCGAGGTCCTTCGTCTGGAAGGTGCCTTGGGTGATGCTCTTGGGGCTACTGATGCTTCCTGGAAGCGGTATAGGAATCTTCATGGTCACTAGATGACCGAGCGGGATGTTCAGGAGGATGCTTTACGTGCTGAGATCCGCGCCCTAAAGCATGAGTTGGGTCTTTGATTCCATCCTGCACATACCTTTTGCATAGATCAAAACCATAGAAAGGGGCATAAGAAACCCCTATTCAGATACATCTTTTTTTTTGTATACATATTTTCTTCATGTTTTTTGTGGTTTTTGTGTTTTTATAAAAGGAAAGAAAAGAAGCTAGACATCATATCGATTATTTTTTTGGGATGTGGTGTAAGCAGTATACAGGTTTGTAAATGAAAAAGAGAAATCTATTATCTTACAAAAAAGTGTCATTTCTCCTCTCTTCGATTGATAGATTTCTTTTGAGATGAAAGTGCATAGTACAGTCATGCAAATGGGAAAGGAAAATTTATTATCTTTGACAAAAGTGGTCTCCTTACCTTGCATAGGTGCAAAAATGGAAAAGGGAAATCTATTATCATTGACAAAAGTGGTCTCCTTGCCTTGTCGTGGTGCACACAGTGTGGACCTAAAAATAGGAAAGGAAAATCTATTATCTTTGACAAAAGTGGTCTCCTTGCCTTGTGGTGGTACACACAGTATGTGCCTAAAAATGGGAAAGAGAAATCTATTATCTTTGACAAAAGTGGTCTCCTTGCCTTGTGGTGGTGCACATAGTGTGGGCCTAAAAATGGGAAAGGAAAATCTATTATCTTTGACAAAAGTGGCCTCCTTGCCTTGTGGTGGTGCACACAGTGTGGGCCTAAATATGGGAAAGGGAAACCTACTATCTTCGACATAAGTGGTCTCCTTGCCTTGTGGTGGTGCACACAGTGTGGGCCTAAAAATGGGAAAGGGAAATCTATTATCTTTGACAATAGTTTTCTCCTTGCCTTATGGTGGTGCATACAGTGTGGGCCTAAAACTGGAAAAGGGAAATCTATTATCTTTGATAAAAGTGGTCTCATTGCCTCCTTTTACCCTTTCCTTCTTTTTTTCTTTTGGTCTGATGCCTTAATCACATGGTGAGATGACGGGTCCCCTTTTGAGCACGGTCGAGCCCCCTTATGTGGTTAGATCTGGATGAGGCTCAGCAGTTTTACCAAGGCCGAAACATCTATCCCTTTGGATTGAATCGACCTTTTCTCCTTACCCTGGGTCATATGTTTGATGGTGCAGTTTTGAAGACACTCTTGGTTGAGACCCGATATGATTTCATGAGCGGCCCAGTCGGGAATCAGGTAGCACAGGAGGGTGACCGATGGATTTTTCTTTCCTCATTTTTTTTTCTTTTTCAACTTTCTTACTCACAAAGCCCAAGGTGTGTTTTCCTCGTGCCCGTTATTGCCTCTTTTTACCCATAGCACCCTCTCGGGTTTTCACTACGTCTATGGTTTTGTGTTTTTACCCCTGACGACCTTTCGAGTTTTCACCTGGTCCGCACAAACTCGCTCTTTTTACCCATAGCACCCTTTAGGGTTTTCACCATGTCTATCTTGCTTTGAGCTTGTATATATTTTATTTATTTTTCTTTAATTTCAATTTAATTTTGAAAGCTACGACATAGATGTCGATTCCGTCATAGCCGACTAGATGGAGTTCTTGTGTCATCTCACAGCTTAGCTCGTGCTGACTTAACAGATACCGTAATTGCTCGCTGACCTTAAAGAGGGCTTTTTCTCAGGATGTATCATGGCCATGGGTAAGGTTAGGATTTTGAAGGTATTCTAGTTTTTTTTTCTTTCAAAGGTCTCCTTGATTGGGTTCCAGCTACCGCAATACAGTTCTTTCTTGGGGGGGGGGGGTGTTTCACCGTACATGCCCCATGATTTTTCGCTCTTTTCTTTTCTATATATTTTTTGTTCTTTTTTTTTTGCCTTTCAGACAATCTCTTTTTGGGGTTTTGCTTTTTTCAATTTTTTTTTAATGGATTTGATGGTAACTCTCTCTCTCGTTTTTTTTTTTGGTATATGTACACGCATTTTCTTTTCTTGGGAGGGGGGTGATAAGAACAAAGTCTAATGGCTCGATGGGTGTAGCAAAAAGGTATAATCATTTTAGGGGTCCTTTTTAGGTTACTTGACTTTGTAATGATGACCTCTTTTATTGGGTCCTTTAGATATCACGTATCCATTTTATCAGTACTTACCTTGTCGTGGGGGGCTATGAGTAGAACCGTCGGATGTATCCAACGTTGATAGGCTCGGGAAAGTGATCTCCGTCCATGGTGGAGAGGCGGATCGTGTGTCTCAGGAGCACTTCTCGAAGATGTAAGGCCATTCCCAGTTAGGCTTGAATTTCCCTCTTAGATCGGTGTGGAGGGATGAGAAGATTTTCTTCAGTACTGTGTCTTCTACCTTCAGATCTCAAACGCGAACACATTTGTTGTAAGCGCGCGCGATTCACCCTTGATAAACTTGGGTATGACACAAGGCTAGAAGCCTTTTCTCGTCTAGCAGGTTCAATTTCTCAAAGTAGGATCTCTCCCTTTCAGCTTCAGATGGCCTGACTCCATGAGGATATGGAGCGAAGGTACTTCAACTTCCACCGACAGGACGACCTTAGTTCCATACACAAGGGAGAATGGTGTTGCCCCTGTAGCGGTATGGATCGACGTCCTGTAGGCCTATAATGAAAATGGAAAGATCTCACTCCAATCTCGATAGGTGAGGACCATTTTCTCAAGGATGCGGGCGATTGTTTTGTTAGCAGCTTCCACAGCTCCATTGGTTTATAGTCGATAAGGCGATGAGTGATGGTGCTTGATCTTGTACTGCTCATCGAAGGCCTTGATGCGCTTGTTCACGCAGTTGGTGCCATTATCGGTGATGATGTCCTTGGGTACACCGAATTGGTAGACAATATTATTCTTGATGAATTTCTCGACATGCTGGGTCGTGATGTTGGTGTCGGATGCTGCCTCTACCCATTTGGTAAAGTATTCAATGACAACAAGGATGAACTGATGTCTGCTGGAGGCCTTTGGATTGACCTTCCCGACGACGTCGAAGCCCCACGTGGCAAATGGCCATAGGGTGGTCATGCTGTGTAGATCAATGGCAGGAGCATGTATCAGACTAGAGTGTTCTTGACATTTGTAGCACTTCTAAATGTACTTGCAACAGTCAGTCTCCATAATGGTCCAGAAGTACCCTTGCCATAGGATCTTCTTAGCGAGCATGTGTCCATTGACGTGGGCACCACATACTCTCTCATGGATCTCCTTCATGATATTGGTTGCCTCATTCTCAATAAGGCATCTGAGCAAGACATTGTTATATGATCGCCTATAGGGGCACTCGCCACAGATGACATAGTTCACCACCAAACGGTAGATGGTCTGTCTATCTGTCTTAGACGTATCTTCAAGGAAAGTTTGTGTTTCGAGGAATTTTTTAATGTCTGAGAACCATTGTGGCTCATCATCTATCTTTGTAGGTTCCTTAATCTGGAGACAGAAGGCCGGTTCATTCCTCTGTTCAATCATGATCGGCTTCATCACGGCATTATATGAAATATCTACCATTGATGCCAAAGTTGCTAATGCGTCAGGGAAGCGATTCCTTATTCGCGGGACATAAGAGAAAGTGACATCTTAGAAGCATGCTATCAGATCCTTAAGGTGCTCACGGTAAGGGATCAATTTCTCGTATTTCATCTTCTAGTCGCCGTTCGTCTGACATATGATCAACTGCGAGTCGTCGAACACTCTAAGATGCATTACTTTCAGGTCCAATGCTGCTTGTAGTCCTGTTGCGCAGGCTTCAAATTTGGCCATGTTATTTGTGCATGGGAAGTTAAGCTTGATGGAGACATGTACGTGGGATCCTTTTGGCGAGATTAGAATAGCACCGACCCCTTGACCTTCAGCATTGGTTGCCCCGTCGAAGTGCATTACCCATGACTCCTCTGCTTATGTCATATCATCCTCTATCAAAAACAAGATATCCTCATCCGGGAACTCAATTCTCAAAGGCTCATAATTGAGTAAGGGATTGTCGGCAAGATGATCAGTGAGTGCCTATCCCTTGATTGACTTCTGAGTGACATATGTGATGTCGAACTCGAATAGTAGGAGCTACCAGCATGTAGTCCGCCCAATGAGGGCTGACTTTTTGAACAGGTATTTCAACTGATTCATTTACGCTAAGAGTAGAGCAGCCTGGGACAATAGGTAATGGTGGAGCCTCTGTGTGGCCCATACGAGTACTAGACATGCTTTCTCCAGATGAGAATAGCTCGTCTCGTAATCAGTAACCTTTTTACTTAGATGGTAGATGACCTGTTCCCTTCTTCCTATTTCATCATGCTGCCCTAGGACACATCCCATCAAAACTTTCGTCGTCAAGAAATACATTAAGAGTGGTCTCCCAGGCTCAGGCGGTACTAAGATTGGTAGGTTGAGAAGGTAGCCCTTGATCTTATCAAAAACAGCCTAACAGTCATCGTTCCATTCAACTGACGAATCCTTCCTTAGTAGCTTGAAGATTGGCGTGCAGAAAGGAGCTAGCTGTGAGATGAACCGACTGATGTATTGTATCCTGCCCAAGAACCCTCTGACCTCTTTCTCAGTAGATGGTGGCGGCATTTCTATGATAGCTTGTACCTTAACTGGGTCGACCTCTATACCTCTCTTGCTGACGATGAAGCACAAAAGTTTTCCTAACATGTCACTAAATACACATATCTGAGGATTCAAACGTAATCTATATTTTCTCAACCTCTCGAATGGCTTTGGAGGTTTTTCAAATGGTCACTTCACTCTGGTGACTTGACAATCATGCCGTCAACATACACCTAAATTTCCCAGTGCATCATGTCATGAAATA
Source organism: Chloranthus sessilifolius (assembly GCA_021018995.1). Lineage (NCBI taxonomy): Eukaryota > Viridiplantae > Streptophyta > Magnoliopsida > Chloranthales > Chloranthaceae > Chloranthus > Chloranthus sessilifolius. The sequence goes on along the minus strand of CM037585.1, from coordinate 92,282,570 downwards.
ATGCTATCATGGCCCTTTGATACATTGCCCTAGCATTCTTCAGCTTGAATGGCATGACTCGGTAATAAAAAGTTTCCCATGGAGTGATGAACGTTGTCTTCTTTCGGTCTGCCTCTTCCATCTTGATCCGATTATATCCAGAGAGTCCGTCCATGAACGAAAGCATCCTGTGCTTAGCAGTGTTGTCATCCAAGATATCAATGTGCGGTAATGGGAAGTTATCCTTCAGGTTTGCCTTGTTTAGGTTTCGAAAGTCAATGCACATGCGAACCTTTTCATCCTTCTTCGAAATCAGGACAATGTTGGCTAGCCACTGTGAGTACTTGGAGACCATGAGGAATCCTGCATCATATTGCTTAATGACCTCGTCCTTTACTTTTAGCATCCACTCAGGTCAGAGTCATCTCAACTTTTGCTTGACTGGCTTGATATCAGGGTAGAGTGGCAACTCATGCTCGACCAAATCGGTGTCCAAACCAGGCATGTCCTCATACGACCAGGAGAAGACGTCTTGGTATGACAGAAGGAAATTGATCATGCTTTTTCTTTCCTCTGAAGACAGCGATGTTCCGATCTTGGTGATTCTAGGAATCTCCTCGGTCCCTAGATTGATGTCCTCTGTTTCTTCAATGATAGGGGTAGGACTGTGCTCAACGTTGGCAAACCATTAAAGGAGTTCAATGGGAAGCTCCTCAGTAGGGATCTCCTCGTCCAGACTCGTGACTCCTACCTCTTCTTATATTTGTACAGGAAATGGGTCGATTTCACGTGGGACGGATATTTTGATTAAGGCATCATTTTTTTTTAACTTTATTAGGAATTTTAAAAGATAATTTTTTTTTATTTTATATTTTTTCTATGTTTTTGGGATTTTTGTTTTCTCCAGAAATGGGCTCTTGGCAAAGCGAGTCCCTATATATATATGGTATTGCCTGCTAAGGGCTTATCTCACTTTTTATAGGTTATTTATTTTTGGGAAACGGGTGTTGAATTTTAGGCCACTTGTCACTTCCAGGGTTTGGAGCATAGATGTCCAATTCTGTACCTGAGGTGCTGCTCCTTTACATGTTTGGATGGAGGGGGTTGGCTGATATGATTCCTCAGAGTTAGCCTCCATCATGTTAATCCTAGGTTTGTCTGAGATTCTGTCCTCAAACGTCAGCAAAGTCCTGTGGTGGTTTACCACAGGGGCAGATTGTATAGGTATGGAAAACTCTTCCTCAAACAGGGATAGAGCAACTAAGTCTATTTCCAGGTTGCAAGGGATAATTTGGGAATTTGTGGGGTGGACAGGGGCTGCTGGCTTGTGCGGGGTCAACTGCGCTGCCCCGTTTTGGTCAATCTTCACAATCCCTGCGCTCACAAAGGTATCCCGGATGTGAGGTCTAGGACGGGGTTCTTCTTCTAGGTTCTTCCCCTTGGCTTTTACTCTAGCGATGGCTCGGGCCTTTTCCTTAGCCTCTCGTGCTTCATCTATGGGTTTGTAGCCTAACCCAAATCTGACTTGTTGCCCCCCTTTTGCCTTGACTGGTTCGCTCCTGCCTTACAATCGGGGTCCCAACCCCTTTCCTCTCTGATAGCCCCATTTCTGGAGCATGACCACAACAGCGATCATTCTACCTCCAATTTAAAGGGAGATGCTTTTCGGGGGCTCTGGGACCATCGCTAACACCTCATATTCAAAGTTGTGGAGGTCCGTATCTTCGGTCGTGGGCGACACATCTAGCACTTTTGGGTTCTCAATGCTGTGGGTGACCTTCTCTCTTTCGTCATGCCCTTCACCAATGATGGTGATGATCTTTTGGTTAGACACAAACTTGAGCTTCTGATCCAATGTCAATGGTATTACCCCGACTTCATGCAACTAAGGGCGCCCTAACAACAAGTTGAAAGAGGACTTGATGTCCATTACTTGAAATGGTATGGAAAAGGTCATTGGACCAATTATGAGCTCAAGGTCAACTTCTCCCATTATCTCTCTTCTCGTATTATCAAAACCTTTGGCGCTGGCTTCTGTCGGTCTCAAGATGCATGGATCCACCCCTATTTTGGTAGCAGTTCTCAGAGGGCACACATTTAAAGCAGACCCATTGTCAATTAATACCAATGGGATTATCATGTTTCCAGATTCTATAGTGATATTGAGGGACTTGGAATGGTCATTTTCCTCTTCTGGCAAAATAGCATCTGAAAAAAAGATGGCATTGGGAGCCATCACCTGCCCAATTACCTGCCCGACTTCATCTGAGCTTACTTTAAGAGATACATGTGCATTTTTTAATGCCCCCATCAAATCTTGGAAATGAAGTGGGGATGTCATTAACAGATCCCAGATCGTGATATGGGCAGGCATTCTCCTTAGCTGAGTCTCAAGTATGTGCTCTCGGCTCATCTTTTCAAATGGGTTTACTGCAGTAGTATCCTTCTTCCCCTCTGGTCTGGTTGGCACTGGTACTGGTGCGTCTGGTTGCTTAGAGATCTTACCGAACCTGGTGACAAAGTCAACTGCCCCCTCCTTACTGCTGCCAGCATTGATGCCTGTCTATTCGTAACTGAGTAGGACTTGATGAGGATTATAAGTTAGCCCTGGGATTTGGAATGGAAAGGCTGTCGGTATTTGATGTGCTTGTATTGATAGTTTGGAAAAGGTGGGCAATACCTGATTAACCTCCTGAAGGGTGGAGAAAGTGGGTTGAAGGGGTTGGCGAGGATTGTGGATGACTGAACTGGGGGTGATGTGACATGGGTGGGCCATTGATAACTAATGGGCGATGGTGGGGGATGGGGGCACAATCGGTTATTGGGTAGTTGGTAGGGGTGATAGTGTATGGTTGGTAGGAATTGATTTGTACATAATTGATAGGAGCTGGCAATGGGAAATATGCCCTAAGATCTAAGGCTTCTGCTTGTGGTGTGGGGTTAGGAAAATAATTAGCCAAATTCAAAGGCTCAATTACCGTGATACTTTTATCCTCCTGGTCTCTCTTTCCTGGTGCGATAAAGTCTTCCTGAGTGCAAATATATTCTAACAGATCAAATTCAAATCCTTCATCACCCTCTTCTACCATGTCAATAGTGGGTCTTGGACCTATCCCTTCGGGAAGGTGTGGGGGTAATGGTACTTGATGTATGTTGGCATGCTGGTTGGCTTAGGGAAGTGAGGGAGGGATGATTTTACCAGCCTCTATCAAATCTTGTATCACATGTTTCAAAGGGAAACAACGATCAGTCGGGTGGCTCGATCCATGATGGAAGTTGTAATGGGTGTTAGGATCATAATTTCGCAGGATCAGATTTGACGACTGTCATGGCTGGAGTGCTATGACAAGATCCTTTTCAATTAACTGAGGCAACAAAATGTTCAGTGACTGCCCTAAGGGTGTAAAGACTCGATCAAAGTGGGTTTTTCTCTGTTCTAGGGTCATCTGTGCCCCTTGGCCATTTTCGATTCTCTGCATTGGCTCACTTCTAGTTGGATTCAGCTGGGTTGCCCTGAATTAGAAGGTGCATGGGGATGGGTGAATTAGGGTTGGCATAGGGTAGGAGTCAGGCTCCGCCTTGGGCTAGGTATGAGGGTTGTGGGTGAGTGAGGTATTATGAGAATTGTGGGGGGTATGGGTATGAGGACCCAAGGTTTGGGCCCTGCTGGGCTTGGGTATAGGGTAAGGAACTTGGAGGGGTTTGTGTCATAAGGCCTTCGGAAATTTGGCCCACTGGGCTTTGTTGGATTTGGGCCATTGGGCCATGGTGGGTCTAGGCCATTAGGCATTGGTGGGTTTGGGCCATTGGGCCTTTATGGGTCTGGCCCACTAGGCTTTGGTGGGTATGGCCCATTGGCCCTTGGTGGGTCTAACCTATTGGGCTTTGATGGGGGGGTATGGCCCATTGGGCCTTGGTGGCTCTGGCCTCCCTGACCTTGATGGGTTTGGCCCGTTGGGTCTTAGTGGGTCTGGCACGCTAGGCCTTGGTGGGTCTGGCCCTGCTGGGCCTTGGTGGGTCTGGCTTATTCGGCCTTGATGGGTTTGGCCCATTAGGCCTTGAGGGGTCTAATCCATTGGGCCTTGGTGGGTCTCGCCCATTGGGCCTTGATGGGTATTCCATGGGTTCCCTGATATGTGGGGGGTTTGAAGGGTATGGATGATGGGAGGCTGATGATGGGGGCCATGGGGGAATGAGTCATGGAGATTTGATAATGTATGAGATTGGTTTAGAGGTGTGTGGGATGGATGAGGGAAGCTGCTCTGAGAGGCCTTCCAAGTTGTGTAGGCCCGGACCATCTCATCCATTATAGCCATTGGGGAGGGATTGGATGGAGGTGGTGTATCTGAGGGATGGTGTGGCATGGATGAGATGGATGTGGTGGGAAAATTGGGCATGACCCCAGTAAAAATGGGCATCACCGAGGTAGATGGAGGAATATGTGGTGGACTGGAGAAACTAGGTGTGGTATGGGTGAATGTAGGTGGATCGGATATATGTTGGGAGGATGAAAAATGGGGTATATTGGTAAAGGTGGAAAATGGGGTCGGGTTTTGGGGGGATGTGGATGGAGGATGGGATGGATTTGGAATGGCCAGGGATGGGGACATGGGCATGGGTTGAGCAAATGAGGGGGAATGGGGTGTAGGATTTTGGGTATTTTGAGTGGTGGTGGATGGGAAAATGGGTGCACCAAAAGGTCTGGTGACGGAAAATGGGGATTGGGTGAGGGAGATGGAGGTGAAAATCTCTTCCGCATGGGAATTAGTTGGGGAATGTGGCGGGGATGAATCGGGATCGACGTATGTCGAATCCACTGCCCACGACATGACTTGGTGACGGGTAGGGTATGGATGCCTCGGATGGGGTCCATAAAGTTTTCTCCTTCTTCCCCTATGAGATGACAGAGGGTAATGCGATGCCGTTGTGCCGGCACCCCAAAGATTTTTCTTTTTCAATTTTTTTTTGTATATATATATCTTTTTAAAAATTTGTAAGTGGATTTTTATGATGAATTCCGGGGCCCTTGAATTCCCATTTTGGGTGGTGTTTATACCCTAAATAAATCTCGCGGTAGGATCTCGACACACTTCGGAAGAGTAAAAGGGGAACCCTTTGATCTATTGAAAGCACGAGAATCCACGCAAATAACTCAATCCCTTGGAACAAGTACATAAGAGGGTAACCTCTTTTACCTGGTGAGGGCGTATTGGGTGCTGATGAGTGCGAGACCTATTAGAGCTGCTAAACCACTGAGCGGGGAACTCGGGGATGTGACAAAGGCCCCAGATTTCAGGCCACACTGCTCAGGTTAGGCTTGGCGTGTGTATTACATGCACCAGGCCAAATCTGGTCAATCTAAGCTTGGCGTGTGTATTACATGCGCCAATGCAAATCTGGGAAATCTAAGCTTGGCGTGTGTAATATACACGCCAATGCAAATCTGGGAAAAAGTGGCTTGGCATGTATTTTACATACGCCAGGCACAAACAGTGGGGACAAGTAATCTAGACAATAGACTAGCAAGCTTGAATTCAGTCTATTATTTGGTTTTCTAGAAGCGATGCTTCTGGGGACTGATTTCTTAGTTGCAACGGGTCTCTCCTCACCGAACCTAGGGAGACAAGGCCGATTTGGGACTACTAACGCTCTCCCCCAAGGGTTTTAGGCTTCATAACTGGATAGTTTTCCCACCCTATATACCTCCGAAGCAAGTGCCTTCTCAGATACTAGGTGGGGTGGTTCTTTTCTGAATCATCACCACTAGGGGCTGCCGCCGTACTTAGAACCGGGATGGTTATATCTTTGCCTAAGATTCCCAACCCTTGAAAAATCTACCCTCGTAAAACTTTAATTAAGTCCCCCTCTTGGTTCAATTTTAAGTTTAGATTTTAAGGGAGTTTTCTTTAAGGTCCAAAAATGGTTGATGATGGTCCCGTGCCGCCTCTACAGGCCGGTGTCTATTGATGAAATATAATTGCGGAAATGTAAAAGCTCACATAAGCCCACCAAACGGCTAAGGCGTGTAAAAGCGCAAGTAATCCCGCCAGTTGGCTAAGGCATGTAAAAGTCAGAAAATGAAGGAATTATGAGGACAATGCTCAAGTAGGCCCTGTTGGTACGCACTTTTTTAGGTTCCTTTTGGTCCCTGGACTCAGTGGCCCAATTCGGTCCAAGTGGACTCTGACGAAGGCGATGATGGAGTAATAAATTAGGAAATATTAAATTGGTAAAATTAAAAATGCGAATATCAAATGAAGAATACCTGGGTTGATGCGATCGCCAGCTGCAGATATTTATTGACGTTGTAACACGTCATTGATCACGCTTTAAAGGGAAGCAGGGGCTTGCGAGTTAAACTCCTTTACTGAATCGTTCGCCGGCGAACGTCAGCAGCTGTGGGTTGCCATTAGTGTAACTAGTTTGGTTTTCCTATTCCGGCTGAGATTTTATTTAACTTGGTCTCCTAATTCTACTGGGAGTCTGATTAAAAAAGGTCTCCTAATTCTACTAGGAGCCTAATTAATTTAAATATCTTAATCCTATTAAAGGTCTAATTAATTAAGTCTCCTAATCTTATTAGGAGTGTAATTAATTTAAATATCTTAATTTTAATTGGAAATCGAATTAATTAAAAAAAAGAAAAGAAAAAAAGTGAGGTTTGGGCTCGCTATGCTAAGGAGGATCGGCCTCATTCCCAAGTACCCTCCTTAAGCTCCTTTGGGCAAATCGGATGGCTGGGATTAAAGATAAATTGGATTTAGGATTATAAAATAGTATTTTTGAATTTTTCAGAGTCGATTTCAGAGTAATAATTATGAATGAAATTGAGAAACTAGAATTATAGAAACTAAAATTAATATTTATGGTTTTTAGAAATGTTAAACTAAGAAATTTAAATTTAAATTTAAATTTCTAGGACTGAATTCGGGTCCGAAATCAAAAATTCATACCGTATGATTAAAGACTGGTTCTAGAATTGAAGGACTAGAACCAGAAATTAATCATAGAACTGGAAATTGAGATCTTCGAACGGAATTAAAGCATAGGGTCACTAAATTAGACCATCGGATTAAGGACTGGTTCTAAATTCAGAGAACTAGAACCATATATAAAAAATTTGCGGTCTAAAAAAGGGTGCTACGGTCTCGGACTGAAAATTAAAACCTATAATTAAAACTAAAAGAAATATCCTAAGTTTAAAACTAAGATTTTTACCTAGGACCGGGGTTGCGGAGAGAAACCTCAAAGATTCTATGCTTGAATTTCGAAATCATGGTTAGGTTGCTCTATTTGCTCATTCTCGGAGTTCTTTGGTTTTGGAATCCCGAAAAAATCCTTTCTCCCTCGCTCTCCTCCCCTTTTTTTTTGGGTTGAAATTAAAAAAAGCTTTTATAGGTTTTTCTTTAATTAAATTCCCTGTTTCAGGCATTTATTAAAATTGCACGCTGGTCTCTTAGTGCTTAATCGCTTTGAGTCGGTCACCGACTCAGTGAGTGACCAGCTGACTTGCTCAGCGAGTTTCCTAGTTCTAAAAGCATTAGAACTAATTGCGGCCCATTTTAGGATGCGTAATCCAATTAAGCGCCACTCTCGAAGCATTTAATCGAGGAAACTTAGGGATCAAGAACGGTGAGGCTAGGCCAGGCGTAGGCCAATTGCGCACCGGTGATGGGGCGTTCAATCTAATCGCGCGTCTCATGATAGACGCGTGATCGAGTCTCGAGTTGGTCTAGGCAAAGAAAGTCTGGTTTGAGAAGGGACTGACTGTGCACTTGTGATTTGGTGTGCAATCGAATTGAGCGCTTGGTTTTAGGCGCTTAATTCGGGGTTGTACGGGTCGGGCTTGAAATGTCAGGCTATTGTTTTAGCCTATATTTCAACTATATACTATTGGTTTAGTATATAGTCCCTCTACGTTGGGATATGAGCCACAGAGCTATTGTTTTAGCTTGTGTTCAGCCATACACTATTGTTTCAGTGCATGTTTCCCACATCGTGGGTATGGGGCCTAAGCCACAAAACTATTGTTTCAGCCTGTATGTAGCCACATACTATTGTTTTAGCATATATCCAAAACAAGGTCCAGGGACCGATAGTAATAAAATGAAGTATCATGTAATATCGAAGGCTTTTGCAAGTCATGTCAGACCGAGCGCATCATTGCTCACACCAATGTGCGTTAGGCGTTCCTTTTCCAATAGGTGTTTGCAAGTTCTTAGATTAAATATACTCAATGTTCAATTTCCCAGGAAAATGGCTGGTTTGGGCTGGTAATTGAGGTGGGGGTCTTGTGAGGTGTGCTCAATTGAATTCTGTGCAGTGGCGCGTGCGCTTGATTCATCTGGAGTCAGCCTCTAAGTTGGAAATTTTAGTGCTAATGTGTCTGAACCAACAATTTTGCACAGTGGAGTATGCGCTTGATTGCGAGTTCAGGGGTCATAGGAGTTAAAGTTCAGGTTTAAGTGTAATTTATTGTGTGCGGGTGATGGGGCGCTTAATCAGCTTTTTTTTTGTATTTAAAGAAATATGAGTTAGGTCTATTTATCATGTTACTTTGTTCTTCTTTTCTTCTCTCTCTTTGTTTGTGTTTTTTTTTAGTAAGGGGATTTTGAAAATCCGGGAGTTTTGAAAATTTAAAATTTTAGAAATTTTAACTTAAGATCAATTCGGTTGTAAAATGGCGGAAAATATATTTTCCAGTACATCGTTAAGCAGATCCACCGGTACGGGATTTGTGGACCCCACCATTATTGTTGTTGTCAAGATGACACTTGGCATGTCGAATACTCCGTCTAACCTTCTCGGCGAGTACTGATGATTATCTCTTATGGGAGGACTACAGTGATTTGTGAGTCGAGAGAGACGAGTTTTAAAAATATTTGACTTAATCATAGCTAACTATATATTTATGAGGAATATCAAGTAAAATAAAAAAGTGGGTAATACTTACCTGGGGGTGATACTTACCTGGATTGTGCGTAGCTTGTACGGTCTGGTGGTGCCGTAGTGTCGCGATGGGACTTTAGAGATTTCTTCTCTTCAGGTCTGTTATGGCAGGGCTTGGCGGTTGTGATGTAATGTCTTGGGAGAAATGATGTTGCGATGGGACCTGAGGATTTTCCCTTTCTTTGGCTGTGTGTTGAGTGAGTCTTGGTGGGATGTGGGGGTCAATTTGGGAGAGAGAGCCCTTTGCCTTAGCGATGGGGCATGATCAATCTTTCCCTCTTTTCGTCATACGGCGTGGCATGTGTTGTTTGAGATTTTTTTTCTTCAGGTAGTGATGTTCACGATGGGATGTCAACTGAGCGTAGTTAGCGGTGGCGTGCTCGCGTTCTCTGGAGATTTGCTTTCGGCTTCTCACAATGGGACATGAGGGTATGGTTAATTTATTATGATGGGACTGGATATTGAGGTGATATTGCATGTGTACACATTAACACGATGGGGATGGGCGCTGTCGATGCTTCCTTCTCATGTAAGGGTACGTGATAGGACAGGTGAATTTTGATCAAAGTGTGATGCAAAGTCAGGCGTTGAGCGCCTATTTTAGGTCGCTTAATACGATTGCACGCCTGATTTCGAGCATGCGATCTAAGGCTTGAGGGGCCGTTTACGCACATTTAAGTATGCATGTGATTATATTATGCGCTATAACCGTAGCGCGTGATCAAGGCGTCACCAGGTCAGTGTACGGGTGACCTTTCATTTCGCATGGCAGCAGTGTGCCATTTGATAAATATGCGCGGTTCAGGGAGTGTGCGCGATCATAGCGTCTCACGATTGGCGTGGGCGATGGCTTATTTGCGCGCTTTGGTTAGGGCACTCGTTTTGGATTGTGCGCATCGTGTGTGACACGTGATTTAGTTAAGCGCTTGTGCTCTAGCGAGTGATTGAGTCCGTACTCTATATAAGCGAGGGAGCTTTCATTTGTTTTTTATTCTATGATTTAGTCTCGAGTTTTAACCTTTTTCTGGATATCTTGTGTTCTAAAATTCATTTTTTAGCGATATTGGGTGATCTAACTATCTGATTGGGATATCATTTCATCCTATATTCGTTATTTTGCGTGATCTCCGTCCCGAGGTGATACTCGTGGACGGCGTTATTCTAAGAGTGGGCGGTATTGAGAATGAGGGTGCTAGTCTTCACATCGGTCCTTTTTAGGGAGCAGTGAAGGCAGTGTTGATGAGGCGGCAGTGGAGGAGGTGAAGATAGCGGAAGAGAAGGAGTAAAAAGTGGAGGGATGTTTTTCCCAACCAATTCTCCCTGAAGCCTCCGATTGGACGCTCCGAGCGGAACCTACTCCTTGCTTCGTCTCAGTTTTGAACCCAGTCTTCGTTTTAGATTGTAGGTTAAAGTTTTAGGTTTTCGTTTTGGGTTGTAAATTCAGGAGATATGCCTCCGGTGATACTTGTAAAACTTTGAGTTATAAATAAAGAGGTATTTCTTTTATTTTGTCGTGCTTGTTTATTCATTTAAACTTGTTAGTGGATTAGTTAAATTTATCTGATTTGTTTGACTTATTTCAGGATTTAGTTTAGCTTGGAGTTCAGTTTGTTTTGTGGGGTTTGTTTAGAGGGTTTACTGGATTTCGATGGGTTTGGTTGGGGCATTTTTCTTGGTGGGGTCTCGAACAATTTAAGGTTTTATTTTTTAGCATGAAGTTTAAGGTATTATGTTCTAGTCTTTTGTTTGACTTAAGGTGACACTTGTTAAAAGGTGTGAGTTTTCAAAAGTTTTGGATGGGTGTTAAGTGTTCAAATCTTTTCAGCTTGTTTACTTTACTTTGAGATTTGTGCTTCCTTGAAGGGGTAAGTGTTGTGTGATTATTGGTTCATCTGGGTTTGTCATAGATTTAATTAGATGGAGGATATTTGTGAGGATGATACTTGTTGTTTTGTGATTTAGGAGGTGTATGTTATCAATAGAGGCTAAGGGGATTGGCTTTGTTTTAAATTTGGTTTATGAACTTAGGATTTAAAAGTTTGGGGCATTTTTACCTTCTAATATCTTTTCTTCTTTTTTATTTTACATCTCGGGTATTAAATCCTAAGAGGTTTGTAACTATATTATTTTTTTCTTTATTGCTGAGAGTGAGCGATATTTTTCTCTTATTGTGTTTATTTCATTTATGTTTGTCGTTATTTGTTACGTTAGTGGGAGAATGGGTAGTATTAGAGTATGGTATTTATTTTTCAAGTGTAGCTCTGATTTTAGATCTTAGGTATTCGTTTTGGGGTCCCATGGCAGAAAAGTAAGAGATAAAAAAATTTTAAAAAAATGCCCCAGTTTGGGGTGTCCAAGGTGGAAAAGTAAGAGCTAATTTTTTTTTTTTTTTTTAAATGCCCCAATTTGGGGTGTTCAAAGTGGGGAAGTAGGATCTAGATTGAAAAAAATAAAAAAATAAATAATAAATATATATATATATATATATATATATATAAATGCCCCAGTTTGGGGTATCGGTCTTGTGACCTGAGTATCGCTACCAAGGTGCTAGCGCTCTTAAAAAAAATGCCTTAGTGTCAAGTGATGGTGGGACTTCATCAGCCTCTCAGATATCCTAGAGTGTGTTAGTAATGATCCCATGTCGGGAAGTAGTGTAACTATTTCGACCACATGTCGAGCTTGATTGTGTAAGTGTTGAACGATCATCATGTATCGTAGCTTTCAACAAGAATGAGGTGTATGATAGATAATAAGTGATTGCATCACTTATCATTCAAAAGTTTTCAGTTTTATTTTGAAAGAGATTTTGAAAATCATTTGACTCATTGTCTGAAAAGAAAATTAAAGGTGAAGAAGAGGTAAGGTTTTTGAATATGAGGGTAGCTTCTTATTCAACCAAATTTTGAAATAGTAGTCAACTTCTTTCTTCTCGGGTGGATAATGCGGTGCCATAATTGAGCTCTCCGTCATAGTCTAGCACCATCAAAGTCTCAGGTTCTATGGTTGGCAGGAGTTTTGTCCTCCTCCCGCCACCGTATGAAGATATCTAGTAGTGTGAAAATGTCAGGGAGGCCCTCATGGTTTGCTTATGCTCTCCTAATGAAAATATCAGGAATGCCCTCATAATTTACTTATGCTTCCCTGAATTCATTGACTGTTTATTTGTCGTATTGCTCTCGTTCAGTTGTGTTTCTTTTCTATATATATTTTTTTGAAACAACCTACTAACGCAAGAATTGTGAGGTTTGATGAAACCTTACATTTTTATTTTTTTCTACTCTAACATCGACTCCAATGGCTAGAAGGGTGTATGAGAATCCAAAGTTTTCAATATTTCAAAAAGAGATTTTCATGATCCACTGGTCCTTTCGATCAATTTGCCCAAGTAGGAGGGTAGTCAATGAGTCAAATAATGACCTACGACTGGCGAATGCCTTGTGATGACTGCGAGGATGATATGTATATAAGTATGTTTGTTTAGGCTACGAAACATGATGGTCATTGAGTTATGATTCTAAGGGTCAAAAAGTCCTTCCCCTGTGGCTGTTTCCTGGGCATATTGCTAAGATAATATTAGGACTTTCCTTGTGAGTTTTGATTTCCTCCAGGTGAGGTGGTTGTATAGGCACTTTTCTTAGCAGTAGCTCCTCGATTTCGAGTTCTCGATCGAGTATGAGTCCGAAGGGTTTGGGGCATAGAAGAGTATTTTTGTTTTTGAGTATTTATGTTTTTGGCATTTATACTTTTAGTTTTTTTTGTACTTTTCGATATTTTTTTATTTTTTTTTTCGTATTATTTTTTGTTATTACTATTGTGTTATTAGTTCCTTAGGCATGGGACTGACTCAGGAAGTCCGCTTGGTGGGACATGTTGGATGGTCGAAGCAACCGTTCGATTAGGTAATATTATTTTGGGGTCCTCGATCCCTTTCAATCTGATCGACGAGGGATGAGAGTGAGGTTATGTTTAGGTTTGTGTTTTTAATGGTATAGGGTTTATCAAAATAAGTGTGGTGTCGTTTGATTTCTTCCTTCGATAGGTCTTTTGTGTCCGGGGTCTTCTTATTGGGAGGGACCTTCTTTTGTTTTTCGACGAAGTGAGATATCTTGTAGAGATGAAGTATAGAGTTGTTAAAGAGTTCTTCAGGATCATTTGCAGGTGGTTGAAAAGCTGTTTACGAGTGAAGTTCGAGTGGAAACCGTTGAGGGTCGGTAGTGCTGTAAAGGTAGTGATAAGATAAGGCAGAGGTAGAGTAGGAAGAGGGAGACGCGAGGGCGTAGTCCAAGGTTGGCCTTTCCTACATGTGGGGCAGTCTAATTTTGTTTTATTATGCTTGTTTGGTTTGATTCGCACTTTGGATTTATCGTGAGGTTGTTTTAAAGTTGTATTTATAATTTTTCGAGGAGGTTGAGTATCAGAAGTTTGACGTGATAGTTTTGTCGCCGATTGAAGTCCGGTGAAGGTTTTGATTGTGAGGTCCACAGAGATTTAGATCTGATGATCAGAAGCGATTTTAGTTGTGACGTTGATTTCGTGTTTTGATGGGATTTGAGGTATGTTGATTTGGATGGTGATTGGTGTCGTAAGATTTGAGTTTGGTTTGATTTCGAAAGTGGGAGCAATGATCGACTCCTTGATAGGTTTTGTGGTAGGCTCAATGGTGAGTGGAGTTGGCGTTGTAGGAATAGGTTCGGTTTTAGTACCGGGTTCGTGTTCGATAACAGGGTCGAGTTCAATGATGCTTTCAAGTTTGATGATGGGTTTGGATTTGTTGATAGTTTGAGGTTTGATGACAGGTTCGTATTCGGTGATCAGTTTAGGTTTGATGATAGGTTCAGGTTCGATAATGGGTTCGAATTTGATGGCGGGTTCACCTTTGATGGAGGGTTTGAGCTTGTGGATAGGTGTAGGGTCAATGATAGGTCCGGGTTTACGTTCGACGATTGGTTCAATGATCGGTTTGGTTTCGTGTCTGATGACAGGTTCAAGTTCGATCATGAGTTTAGGTTTGGTGATAGATTCATGTTCGAGGATAGATTTAGGTTTGATAATAGGTTTAGATTCGATAATAGGTTTAGTTTTGATAGTAGGTTTAGGTTTGATAATAAGTTTAGGTTTAGGTTGGATGACAAGTTTAGGTTTTATAATAGGTTTGAGTTTGGAGTTAAGTTTTGTGGTTGGTGAATGGTAAGTTCAATAGTGGGTTTAAGTTCTTATTTCGAAGTTGGGGGGATGATAAATTCGGTGGCGAATTTTGTAGCGGTTGATTCATGAGTTGGTTTCGAAATTAGCCCAACGAGTGATTCTGGAGTGGGTGGTTTGGAGGTCTATTTGGTGACAGAGCCAGATTCGAGATTTCGTTTAGAAGTTGGTGAAGTGTCGAGTTTAGTAGTGAGTCTAGGGTTTGGAATGGGTTTTGGTTTGAGAGTTGGTTCCGAGGTTAATGGGGTGAAGTGTTTGTTATTGAGCTTCGGTTTTAAAGCGGGTATAGGAATTGATTCAGGGGTCGAGTTTAAGGTTGGTGGGGCAATGTATTCGGTTTTGGGGGTTAGTTTCAGAGTTGATTTGGAAGCGAGAGGGTTGGTGATTTTGGGAGTAGATTTGATTACTGATTTTGGTTCAGATTTTAGTTTTGTGATTGGTTTAAGTATGAATGGCATCGCATAATACCGATTGATTGGTTCAAAAATTGCTTCTAGAATCGGCACATGAGCTTGTTTGGGGGTAGTTTGCGTCATTAGTTTGGGTGTCTGTTCAAGAGGTGTGGGGGTTGATTTGTTTGTTGGTAGGTTGTGGGGTTCATGGTTAGGTTGAGTTGGTTCAGAGATAAGCGCGTTGAGCTCGGCGATGGGTTTGGTGATGGGTTGAGTTAGTTTAGGGGTGGATTCGGTGATAGTATGGATTTTAGTGATCTTGGTAACCGGTTCAAGATGAAAGGTAACTTCGCACTTATAGGTGCGTGGGATAGGGCTGGTTAGTTATAACTGAATAGTATGGTCTTGCTCTGAGGGAGGTTCAATTCTCCGGATCAGGCTAGCTGGGTGGAATGGGGCGGGGGTAAATGAGTGTACGGTCTCATATGTAAGTTGAGTTTGGTAGAACAATGGGTTATAATAGGTGGTTTTAGTTTTACGTGTCATTGGGGCACTGGTTTTGGTCATATTACGTGTTCATGTATTGGTTGGTGTATAGTGGTTGGTCTTGGTCAGGGTATAGAGGTTGCTTATAGTTAGGGTACAAGTTTGTGTAGAGGCCTTGAGCTTGGTCATATAGGTGGTATGGTTGAGGATTAGTTTGGTTTTGTTCTTGGTTCGCATTTATTTGTTTGGAGTCTATGGCTTCGTTTAGGGTGTTTATCTCGGAGTTGTCAGATGAGGGTCCGTTGGATGTTAAGATAGGAAGACTAAGGTCTCTATTCTTTAGTCGACGTTCTATGCGTGAGGTGCGTTGGTAAATGCTAGCGAGGTCATGATAGTCGCTTAAGATGAGAACACTCCGAAGAGGCTCTCGGGTATTACTAATCATGATTTCTATCGCATCACTTTCTTTTATTTGATTCCCCATTCGAGCAGAAAGTCTTCTCCAACAGTCAGCGAATGTCGAGAAGTCTTCATCATCTTTTTGTCTTGTGTGTATCAAGTCAGCGAGACTGATTTCTTCATGAGTCAGGTGCTGGTATTGATCTAGAAATCTATCGGTTAAGTCTTCAAATGTCTCGATTTCGGCTAAAGGTAAGGCCGCGAACCAGTCAAGGGCTTCTCCTTCGAGTGATCTCGGAAAGTAATGGATCAGGAGCCCATGATTGGTGCGGATTGGTCGACAGTCATTGCAGAATAGGGCCAAGTGGTGCATTGGGTTTCCCGTACCATTATATTTGTTGAATTTTGAAGGTTTAAAACCAGCAGGTTTAGTGAAGTCGATGTCTCGACAAAATTTATCGAATCCAAAAGTGTGACTAGAGCGTTCTTTGTTAGCCATGTAGTAATCTAAAAATTGGTGGAGGTTATTTATGTTTATGGCGGTGTCTTTTCTAGGTGCCTTGGGAGAGGGTTGACCTCGGCAGTTGTTGTTGTAGAAGGTGTGAGAAGTATATGTGTTAGGTGTCGAGGGAGTCAGAGCATGTGGAGGAGTCGACGTCCTTTCCTTTTTTTTTTTTCCTCGGAGTAACTTGTCTTTGGGACTGGAGCAATGCATCGGCTTCTCTTCCTCCTTTTGTGAGTTCACTGGGAGTGTGGTCCATAACTTGACTATCGGGGTAGCTTCGCTCAGTAGCACTTTCTTCAGTGCTATCACTATAATTTGTATTTCGTGGAGCGAAGGGTATTTTTTGCTCTCATTAACCATATTTACCTGAGCACGATGCTGGGCTGTCCACGGAGACGGCCTAACGTTATACTCGGGGTCGCTTTGGGAGCCCTGTAGACACCCAAATTAGGCCCAAGGCCCGATCAAAACACATTTCGAGAGAGGGGCACTTCTGAGCTGTTGATGGCATGTATGGAACCTTAAGAACCACCTTAGAACCCTCAGGAATCCTTCCAAACCCTTAGGAATCATCCTGACCCTTAAAACCCATCCCAAGCCTAGACCTGACCCTTCCAAGCCTTGGAAGAGGAGTGGTGCATTGGGACTAATTACAGCCTTCTACTATGATCGAATCTCATACCATTGAATAATAGAAGTCGTTAGCTTTCCAACGGTCCAAGAATCATCCCAATCGGAGTTATACATCAAAAGATACAGCAGTCTGAACCCGGAGGGCACAAGCGTAATTTTGATTGGCCACCCCTAGGGATTTGGCACAGCTAATAGTTGCGCCAGTTATATTTTTGCCTGGCGCAACTATTAGTTATGCCAAGTCATTTTCCCAGGATTTATGCCTGGCGTAACTAATTGTTGCACTAGCATTGAAGTGGACCCCACCATCGTGAAGCCAACTTCCAGGCTACTGTTCAACACTATTTTATTGTACATTTATCTAGCGCAACTAATATTTGCGTCAGGCATATGAACAGTAACTTCTGGTTTTACTCTAAATTTTGTATCTAGGGTTTGACTTGTTGACCACCTGGATCTTTTGGGTGTGTTTTGATAGATTTGTGACACCCTATTTGTAACCCATTAGGTGACTTAGGGCCCCTCCCTATCATCCACCATTGGAAGACCTATTCACACCTTTCAAAGCTCCGAAAACCCTAGGAATCCTTAGATATAAGATTACCTAATTACTAACCCCAATTAACATCTAAATGGTCTCCTAATCCACTCATTCCCTATAAATAAAGCCCGCTCCCTTGGTCTTGAGGGTTGAGAAATTTGCTTAAGAGAGAAAGAGCTCAAAGTGAGAAGTTCTTCCTCCCTTTTGTGCACCATTTTCACATAAATTCCAGAATCTCCCAATCTCATTTCAAGCTTACTCTTGCATCTTTAAATGTAAAATTTGGCTCAAACCGATATGTATCGGCCGATACCCGATATGTATTAAGCAATACGAGCCTGTATTGGCCGATACGTATCAGGTATCCAAGTTGGGAAACCGATATGTATCGGGACAGATACATATCTGTTTGCCGAATTATGATACATATCACTGAAACTTATCGGTATCAGTCGATTTTTTATACCTTGAGTAGGACTTTATGACAGTAAAAATGCAATTAATGGGGCCTCTAATTGCAAGAAAAGTTATTTGAATGCACAAAAACCTTTTCTAATTTATTGATGAAGGCCTACAAATGGTGAGATTTCAATTTCATGGCAAATATTTAAAAAAGTTATCAAGAACCAAGATTGATCCAACTTATTTATCAATTTTAAAAAATAAGTTTATTATTATGGACTCTCAGTTAAATAGAATAAATTGTTTCAGGTACACACCAACTTTTGCTAGCCATACAGCGCCTTATTTTAGTGGGTTTTTGGTGCAAGAAGAACAAAGTGTTGTGCATGTAGTAGACCTCTAGATCATCTGTGCGGGGGCACTATTTATTTGTTTTAGTGCTTTCTTTCTTTGTATCGTCGTAGTTTATGAATTATATGAAACCCTACACTCATGTCAAATTAAATTTGGTAAAGTCAAACATGTTAGTTCAGAGTGGCTCAACTGAAAAGATATTCAATACAAATAATTTGCATTTTTTAAATACTAAAGCTTTTGACTTTTGTGCAGCGGACGTGTTTGTCGCTTCTGTTATTTATTAAAGCGATTCCTAACTACCGAAGCCAAACACCGACTTGGTTTACTTCCCCCGAGATGATACGTGGAGGGAGCCAACGTTTCACCTCTACGTGACAGCGTGCACGGCAGGTTTGATGGGGTAGAGTGACAGCAGCAAATAAAATACTCTAAACAAATAAATATCTCTGAAAGTGTTTCAAGTCTCTTCCAAATCAAATAAATATCTCTGAAAGTGTTTCAAGTCTCTTCCAAATCAAACACCGACTGACTCACTTCCCAAGAAAATGAGACGTGGAGGAAGCCAACGTTTCACCTGCACGTGTTCGTCAAGCGTTAGATTGAAGTATACATGGCAGGTTTGATAAGCTACACTCACAACAGTAATGATAAAGCTGAATGCCCAAAACAAAGTTAAAAGTTAATGGTACCCCACGCGGTCTGTTGATTACGCCAGATGATATCATGGCAGTCATGTTTCATCCTAATAGTCGACACACACGCACCTATACGACGTCAATTTCTTTATTACCTCTGTCATAGATTTCCAAAATATGATCCTATTCTTATAGCATACACCACGCCCAAAGGTAAATTTAGAGGCCATGAAGCTCTAAAGGAGACGACACACTGTCTTCGCAGATCGGGCAAATAGTGTGACGGATATCAAATACGTATCGCAGCAGATACATATGACACAGTGTCTTGGCTGATTGGGCAAATAGTGTGGTGGATATCAGATACGTATTGTGGCAGATACATACATGTCCCTGTAAAAAAGGAGACCTACGCTGATAGCTGATAATTTATCGCTCACGGTTGGCAGCTGTCCGTGATAATTCCGTCTTAGGATAGGATGATCTACGCCGACGTCTGCAGCCGTCTGCGTAGGTTTTTTTAATTTAAAATAATAATAATAATAATTTTTTTAAAAAAATTTGCCCACCTATGGTGACGGCTGCAGCCTGTAACCACCGGCATAGGTATTTTTAATTTTAAAAAATAATAATTAAAAAAAATTTATAATTTATTATTATTATTATTTAAATGTATTTACTAAATTACGGAATTAGCGCGAGTCGATTTTACTCGAGTCTTTGAGTTAACTCGACCCATATGCCATTCGAGTCGAATCGAGTTTTCGGGTTTTTAAATCATGCAAAGAACACATAAAAGAGAAACAAGCAATTACTTCAGCATCTTACTAGCTTAGTCCCTACTGGGATGCACTGTAAATTCATTAGCATTAATGAAACTTTTGCACTAATTGAATTATTAATAAAATGTATTGAGTAAATGTAGAAATTTTGGTGTTAATTATTAGCGCGTGATTGAGATCATGTCTCAATGCTTATGTAATTCATTGTAGTTGTGGATTATTGGACCTATGGCTCATGCAATTCATCCTAATTTTTCAATTATTCTACAGATTTCATTTACTCCCTATTTATTTCTACCACAGTAGTCAAATTTAGGTATGCAGTTCGTCTTTTGAAATAATCATGCTTTGCTGCGATAGGATGCTATAATTCATTTCTCAGTTCGCTTGGTTTTCATAGTGTGGTTCTATATAAACACATACAAAATGTTAAATCAGTCAACATTAGTTTGACAACTTCTATGTTAACAGTGACTGAATGCACCAAAATCTGTAAAAAATCTGAATACAGCAACTTCTATGTTAGTTTGACAATTAGTCAACCTTTAAGAATTGTACCCTAAAAAAATCTGTAAAATTTAAAGAAAAATAAGAACTAGAAAACAGATATTCAAACTGAAATCAATGAATATTAAAAAAACAAGCTTATAAAAAAGTTATTCAGGTCCATTTGATCGGGCCAGTTACATTATAGAAAACCATAAATTAAATAGAGATCAGCAGAGGACACATCTAGTTTGGTTTTGTTCTTATCATCCGAAAAGAATAGAAATGATTAAATAGAGATCGTAAAGTAATAAATATGTGAAAATCCTACCATAAAAAAAATAAACTAGAATAAGTAATGACTCTAACAAAAACAGCCGCGTACCTGTATCGTTTCTCTAATAAAGCTCATCCCTCTGGGGTCCAATAAGAAATCCCGCAAGAAGATAACAACTAATAACCGTGCAAATTTTGATATAAAGAGGAGAGTCAACTCTACAAATGATAACATTATTTAAATAAATAATGAGAAGTCTCTACAAAATCAGAGTTAGAACTCTCACTGAAGTGAAGAACCCCAACTTTTGCTAACATTGCATAGTCCTATCTCAGATTTTTAAAAGGGAGGGCAGTTATTTGCAATTATTATTAACTTGCTTCTATAAATAAAGAATTTGCAATTAAATAAAAGCAATATATTTTCAACCACTATAATCCAAAATAGCCACATTAATCTAATAGATTTAAGTACAAAATACCAAAATACCAATCAGCTGATAAACTAAAAGCTAACTCATAAATAACCATGAAAACAGAGGAATCGGAGTTCAACTCCCTTGGAAAGCACCTTTTTCTGCTTATCAAAATCGAAAAACCAAGAATATTTACTTCAAACTCGGACAAGATATGTGACGACTCGACTTTTCCAATTCCTCAGGTATAGGAAAAGCTGGTTTGTCAACCTATCAATTAAACGATAAGCCAGACAAACAGAGCACATATCAGAATAAAGCGCAATAAATATCCATAGCTAAAATAAATGCGGAAGAAAAAGTAAAGAACCACCAATGATGGCCGACCATCACCAAAACATGGTTCGTAATAGTCAAAAGTAAAGACATAAAACCAAATACCCAATCACTGGTCAGGCAAATCACGTCCAAGTCTAAACTTTCTCCGAAAGCAAATAAATAAACTAACTCCTAAGCCGGGAAATATTCCTCAGGAGGCACCTCAGGCTCTTCCTCGGGAACGTAATCAGGATCACTCTCGCTGCCCCGAGTTGCCACTTCAGAACCTGGACCAGTGATGTATAGTCGGAGTGAGCTAACCAACAAAGCTCAGTAGAAAAATATCATCAACGACATTGTATTTTAACTAACAAGGTTTCAAAACAAGTATCTGAATATTATATGTCAAAATCAGAAATGCAGGTAAAAACATAATTTAAGTGCAAAAATTATATGCAAGATCGGTTTCTAAATATGTGAAAACAGATTCAAGAACAATACAGAATTTCAGTGTCTTAATGCCTCTAATTTCTATATACAAAGTTCAGTATTTCATGACTTAATTCTCAACTTAAAATACCTCCTGAGTAAGCTATATATCGAGAACAGGAATATAGCCGATGAGAATCTCTACCTATCATCGTCGTTCATGAACCCTTTTTCAGGATGCAATAAGCCCCTGCGTCATGAGGGAAACTTGTGCCAAGAAGTCATTCAGAAATTTTTTGAGGGGTCGTTCAGATCAATCATAAAATAGATGCTAATATTAATATAAATCAGATGCAAGTTTCTTATATATAGTTTAGATTCTTCATTTCAGATTTTCAGATTTTTAGAGCTAAAGCAGATTCAGGTTTAAGGGTTCAGGTAGATTCAGATTTTTAGTTTTTCATCTCAAATTTAATTTACAGATGTGATTTCAATGGCATATGCAAGTTCAAAGATTCTAATTCAAAATATTCATGCAAGTTAAAATAAAATACTGTAAAGATGAGATTCTCCTACTGAAACTTGGAGTTGCGCGAAGTCAAGCAAAATCCTATTGATGGCCTCTCGCCCTTAATCTACATCACAAACATACGATGATGCATCAAGGTTAACTCTAATCACTAATAATTTTGAACTATTTAAGTGTTTTCTCAAAATCGAGTCGAAACGGGCAAGTTTGTGCCAATCTTAGAATTTGATGTAAGCTTCTCTTAATTTTTTGACCTTTAAAATGATTGATTCACAAGTTAGTCAAAACACAAAAGTTGTAGAGTTTGTTGTTCTCTTTCCAATGCAAAATAAATCATGTCAATCAGAGTTCAGAGTAAATAGTTATGGCTAAAATATCAAGACAACATCGAAAAGAAAATGAAAATGAAGACAAAAACCAAGTTCTGTCCTCCCTCAAGCGATGCGATTTTTCGCCTCGTTTTCACCCGAATCGAATCTCACACATTCCCAAAATAAAATCCAAGTTTAATCTATTGATTCTAAACCTTAAACTCAATAAAAATCATACCTTTAATTAAGGATTCCACGCTTTGAAACGAGTCACGCAAACTGAGTTTCTAAACGAAATCGGCGAATTTCCTCGATGATTCGTACCACAATCGATTCCTGCTCGTTCACCACGATCTCAACCTCTCCCAAATAATAAAATAAATCCAAAATTGATCTGAGCTCGCCCTAGGATCAAGGGTTTCAAACAAAAAGAGGGGTTTCAAAGAGAAGGATTTACAAACGAATCACCCTCAAGGAATAGCGAGGGCACGATGAGTGCGGAGTTTGCACGGGATCGTATGGTTCAACTCTCCCCTAGGGTTTTCGGTGGATGGGGCTCTCGTTCCCTCTTTCTCTCCTCTAAACAAAACCCCAAACCTAATTGCATACGGGAGAAACTAATCCCTCCTATAATGAGGTTTCTCATGGTGTAAAACACACACACACAAACTTGTGTGGGAAAACTTCTAATTCTATAACTCAAGTCCGATGTTGAGCAGCCACACCGAGGTCGGTGCACGACTTTCGCACGAGGGTCCAAACAGGCTCTAAATAAAAATTCGTCTGCACAGTCCCATTTAAATAATAATCCAAAACACATAGAGACATCAGTCGCCAAGCCAGACACGCAAATAGGGTTGGTCTGATTCGGGTAAAAACACGGGTGTTTACATTCTATCCTCAGGAATTTTCGTCCTTGAAAAATAAATGGGTAGCTTAACCGTTCTACGGTAAGTCCTTATCCTAACACAAGTTCTTATCCAAGCCGAAAATCGAAACAGTCTGAAGTCTAAAGAGAATGGGTCGCTATGAGATAAGCTTCACTAAGCATGCTTTTTCAAGGGTCGGGATCCGTAGTAACTTGGTTGTACTACGTGTGGCATCCCATACTGCCATAGAAGATTACATCCGTACACGGATGCATACCTTCCTGAGTGTCACATGCCTGGAAACATATCTCACTGTGACTCAAACCTAGCATACACATCTAGCTCACCCTTTTCTCACTAGACCACATACACTATGACGGTAATTTCTCATGTAAAAATTTCAGATGTTAAAGTCGAATACTTGTTCAGAAGCGTAACCACATGCTTGGTATATATGTTCTAACTGATGACACGGGTTCTAACTAATACATGATTTTAACCGAGAAAGAATAAATATGATAAATAAGATTTTATTGTGTGATCGTTGTAGATATATGTAATATTTGTTTAAAAAAAACTTTTAAACATCAAAGTACTTATATTTTTCTTATATCTACATTGTTTACAATTTACCTTCATTTGAAAAGTTATAGAAATTGCTTGCGAATTTCCGCTTCGCGCTCCCAAGTGGCTTCCTCTGAAGAATGGTTCTGCCACTTCACAAGTACTAAGGGAATACTTTTGGTCCTTAAGATCTACTCTTGACGATCCAAGATTTGTTCCAGCTCCTCACCCAAGGATAAGTCTTCCTAAAGCTCAATGGGCTGGTAGTCCAATACATGAGTCGGGTCCTTCACATACTTTCACAACATGGACATGTGAAACACATTATGCATGCCGGATAGCTGCGGTGGCAAGGTTACACGGTAAGTGACCTCGCCGACTCGGCCCAATACCTCAAAAGGTCCAACATAGCGCGGACTCAGCTTCCCATGCTTCCCAAAATGTATCACGCCTTTTGTAGGATAGATTTTCACAAAAATGTTATCTCCCACCGAAACGCAAGTATTAGTGATAAAACACAAATCACAATAATATCGAGGTGACTAATGCTACAAAGCTCACTTGAAACTCAACATGGTTCCTTTTAAGATCAGTGTAGCTCTTCCGACGACTCTGAGTAATGCATAGTTTCTCGTGAATTAACAGAACGGTCTCGATCGCACTCTCCATGATCTCAGGGCCTAAAATGAGTTTCTCATCCACTTCTTCCCAATTAAGCAGAGACCTGCAGCGTCGTCCATACAAAGCTTCATAGGGTGCAATGCCGATGCTTGCCTGGTAGCTATTATTATAGGCGAATTCAATTAACGATAAGTATTGGTCCCATGACCCCTGGAAATTCAACATACAAGCACTTAGCATATCCTCTATGATCTAATTCACCCGTTCAGTCTACCCATCGGTCTGAGGATAGAATGGTGTACTGTAATCGAGTTTGGAACCCATCCCTTCCTGAAATCGTTGCCAAAACTGAGATGTGTACATCGGGTCTCTGTCGGATACGATATTGACCGGTATACCATGCAGCCTAACTATTTCCTTGATGTATAACTCTACAAGCTTGTTGGCGGTATACGACGTATTATAAAGCAAGAAGTGTGCAAACTTAGTCAATCGATCCACAATGACCCAGATGGTATTGTGTTTTCTTAATGTCCTTGGCAACCCCAAAATAAAGTCCATAAAAATGGCCTCCCATTTTTACTCGGGTATCGATAGTGGTTGTAATAGTCCTGCTAGATTTTGGTGATCCATCTTTATTTGCTGGCACACAAGACATCTCGAGACATACTCAGCAACATCTTTCTTTAAACTCCTCCACTAGAAGTTTTTCTTTAAGTCTTCATACATCATGGTACTGCCAGGGTGAATAGCGTACATAGACTTATGAGCCTCTTCTAAAATGGTGTCTCGAAGCTCAGTACTAATTGGTACGCATACCCGGTCTCTAAACAACAACGTGTCATCATCCTTGATAGAAAAATCTGTTTTACTTCTCCCAATCACATCATGTCTGATATTCATAAGCTCATCATCCGTCATCTGAAGTCTGCGAATGTTCTCATAAAGAGTAGAATGTATCACCAGCGTAGCCATTAACTCACCTGAATCTTTTACGTCAAATCTCATGCTACTTAGAGCCATATCTTCTAATAGATGTCATCGTCGCACCCTTATGGTGAGATGTGATAACTGAGCAGAGAACTTCCGACTTAATGCATCTGCCACTACGTTTGATTTCCTGGGGTTGTACTGGATGATACAATCATATTCTTTCAAGAACTCCATCTATCGGCGTTGTCTCATATTCAACTCCTTTTGTGAGAAGAGATACTTGAGGCTCTTATAATCGGTGAATATATTGAAGGTCTCCCCATAAAGGTAATGCCTCAAGATCTTCAAGGCAAAGATCACTGCAGCCAACTGAAGGTCATGTGTCGGATAATTCTTCTCATGGTCTTTTAGCTGTCTAGACCCATAAATAATGACTCTCTCATTTTGGTTAAGCACATAGCCTAAACCCCCATACGATGCATCATTGTACACTGTAAAGCCTCTCCTGCTTGACGGTATAGCAAGTACTGGCCAGTAGTCAATCACTTCTTGAGTTCCTAAAAACTCTGCTCACACAGCTTTGTCTAGTTAAACTTAGTGTTATTTTTCGTAAGATGTATAAGCGGACCTGATATCTTGGAGAAGCCCTCAACAAACCTTCTGTAGTAGCCTGCCAAACCGAGGAAACTATGAACCTCTGTAACCGTCTTCGGCTACTCCCAATTCATCACCGACTCAATCTTTACTGGGCCAACCGTAATACTGGTCTCAAAGACAACGCGGCCTAAGAAACTGACCTGTTTAAGCCAAAACTCACACCTGCTAAATTTTATATATAACTGATGGTCTCTGAGGGTTTGCAGAGCCACTCATAAATACTGCTCATGTTCTTCTCACGTCTTTGAATAGATGAGGATGCCATCTATAAAAACTACTATAGACTTGTCCAAATGTGACTTGAATATTCGATTCATCAAGTCCATAAATGACGCGGGTGCGTTTGTCAATTCAAATGGCATGACTAAAAACTCGTAGTGTCCATATTTGGTTCAGAACACTGTCTTCTGAACATCTTCAGATTCTACTTTCAACTGATGGTAGCCTATCCTCAAGTCAATCTTCGAGAAGAACCTTGCTCCTTGTAACTAATCAAACAGATCATCAATTCTCGAAAGCGGATAACGGTTCTTAATTGTCAACTTATTTAGCTGGCGATAATCAATACAAAGCCGCATTGAACTATCTTTCTTCTTCATAAAAAAATCTGATGCTCCCTAGGGTGACACATTCGGTCAAATAAAACCCTTATCTAGTAGTTCTTGAAGTTGCTCCTTCAACTCTTTCAATTCTGCAGGTGCCATTCGATACAGAGCTTTCAATACAGGTTTGGTACCCGGGGCTAATTCAATCACAAACTCAATCTCCCTGTCAGGTGGTAATCCAGGTAGATCTTCAGAAAAAACATCCGAATACTCGCAAGCAATCGTAATATCTGTAATATTTTTCTTTTCCTCCTTATGATCTTACAAGTATGCCAGATAACCACAACACCCATTCCTCATCATACGGTCTGCTTATATAGCGGAGATAAACGGTATCACGTAAGATTTGACTCCACAGAATCGGAAGGATTTTCTCTTCGGAGGGCGGAAGGTTACAATTTTTCAAAGACAATCCACACACACGTGGTAAGCAAATAACCAATCCATCCCTAATATCACTTCAAACCCTTTCATGCTCAAAATAATCAAATTAGATATAGCCTCGTGGTCTTCGATCATCACGCTCACAGATTGACACCCGACATCGGTGCTCACTGAGTTACCTGTAGGAATTGACACTGTCAAGATGAAATCAAGGGCCTTGGGAACGATGCCCAACTTCGCAGCGAACAATGGAGTGATAAAAGAATGGGTAGACCTGGGGTCTATCAACACTCGTGCTTTGACTCTGCTTATGTCGTCCTCACGACGCATAAAAAGGGTACCTTAGAATTATACAAGCGTTTCAATTAAAATTTTCTAAGTATGTGGTATTCATACATGACTTATTAAAGAATTTATTAAATACAAAGCAATATATAACAGAATAAAAATAAAAAGACATTTCAACTTTTAGTAATACCTTGGATCACGTCGTTCGATGTTTTGACTTCCTGAGCTGTCACGGCATAAGCTCGACCTTGGATAGTAGGCCGGGTCAATCTCTAAGAAGATACTGAATTAGTTCTTCCCTTATCCTCTTGAGGACAATCCTTAACCATGTGCCTAATTGTACCACACCGAAAGCATGCTCCAGTGTTCCTTCTACAATCCTCGGTCTTGTGTGGTTTCCTGCACCTTAGGCATGTAGTGACCGAAGCAGAAGATGGTGCACATGAGGATCCTTGTGCCACTGAAGCTCCACTAGCCGTAGAACCTGTTGGTCGTACAGATTGCATAAGTGAAGACGCTGCCGGCCTCTGATAAGAGGTCGGTCCAAAAGAAAATGTAGGTTGAACAGAAATCACTGGTGGCTTCAAAAACTTGGCACTCTTATTCTCATAAGTACCAGACTGTCCTTGCATATCCCTGTCCTTATTCTGTTGACTCCATATCAAAAATAGCTTCTGAATTTCCTCTTCGGCAATGAGGGCCTTAGACCATGGGTTAAAACTTTGGGTATCGGATACGTATCATCCGAGCTCAAAACTGATACGTATCGGACGATACGTATCGGAATAGTAAAATATCGGACGATACATTGAATGTATCGTCCGGGCATTTACATACAAAATGGTGATATAGTATATTGAATGTACGTATCGTTTAAGTTTGATATCGATACGTATCGATATCGGACGATATTTTGATCCATGCCTTAGACATCACTCCCCCATATGTCTCCATCTCCCACATAGCTACTCTCTCTTATATATTCGGCCTCAGACCCAACTGAAATTTCTTGGCTTTCATCATATCGGTGGCCACATGCTTAGGTGCAAACCTTGAAAGTCGCATGAACTCATGTCCATACTCACGCACTGACATTGTTCCCTGCTCCAGCTTGATGAACTGGACTTCCATCTGATGCCTGACGATCTTGGGAAAGTATTGATCGTTGAACACCTCGATAAATTCAGCCAATGTCCAAGGAGTATTGGGAAACTCCTGCTCCCTGTGTCTAGCCACGGACTTCCACCATGGTCCAGCCTGTCCGTCCAGTTTGAAAGTTTCCCAACAAACCTTCTCAACATCGGTGCACTGAAGTACTTCAAAGATCATTTCCATCTCATCCAACCAACCATCGGCCTCCATCGGATCGGTCTGTCCAGAAAAATTTGGAGGTCTCATCCTCATGAATTCTGCAAATCCAAAAGATTGTTGTTGTTGTCCAGCAGAAATCAGCTCTGCTTGTTGGGCGATGGCAGCAGTCTGTTGAGCCATAGATGCAGTCTGCTGAGCTATGTTGGTGGCTAGATTTTCCAACACTTGCTCCATTCTTCCATCCTGATCTCTTCCAACTCCAACCGAAATTGCGTTGGAATCGGTTGTGAAAGCAACTCCCCCAGAGACACCGACACCTTTAGGGATGTCTTTTAAAGGAACTGTCCTACCTCTGCTTCTGCCTCTAAATCTTGGGGCCATGCTAATTTGTCACTGTGAACACAACAACATTAGTCAAAATTGATCGTAAATACAATCACACACATAGTACTAGTGGTTTCGGACCTAATGACATAACTGTGACGTGAACCATACCGGGGTCACGGTTGGGTTCTTATGGGTCGTTAGAGAATCTAAAGCCACAACTCTAATACCAACTGTTACGACCTGACTTTTCCAATCCCTCAAGTATAGGAAAGGCCTGTTCGCCAACCTATCGGTTAAACGATAAGTTAGACAAACATGACACATATCAGAGTAAAGTGCAATAAATATTCATAGCTAAAATAAATGCAGAAGCAAAAGTAAAGAACCACCGATGATGGCCAACCATCACCGAAACATGATTTGTAACAGTCAAAAGTAAAGACATAAATCCAAATACCCAATCACAGGTCAGGCAAACCATGTCCAAGTCTAAACTCTCTCCGAAAGCTAATAAATAAACTAAATCCTAAGCCGGGAAATATTCCTCAGGAGGCACCTCAGGCTCTTCCTCGGGAACGTAATCAAGATCACTCTCACTGCCTAAAGTTACCACTTCAGAACCTGGACCTATGACGTATAGTTAGCGTGAGCTAACCAACAAAGCTCAGTAGAAAAATATCATTAACGACATTGTATTTTAACTGACATGGATTTCAAAACAAGTATCTGAATATTATATGTCAAAACCAGAAATACAGGTAAAAATAAAATTTAAGTGCAAATATTATATGCAACATCAGTTTCTAAATATGTGAAAACAGATTAAAGAACAATGCAGAATTTTAGTGTTTTAGTGCCTCTCATTTCTATATGCAAAGTTCAGTACTTCATGACTTAATCTTCAACTTAAAATACCTCCCAAGTAAACTATATCTCGGGAGCAGGAATATAGCCGATGGGAACCCCTACCTACCATCGTCGTTCATGAACCCTTTTTCAGGATATAACAAGTCTCTGCGTCATGAGAAATACTTGTGCCAGGAAATTGTTCAAGAATTTTTTGAGGGGTCGTTCAGGTCAATCATAAAATAGATGCAGATACAAATATAAATCAGATGCAAGTTTCTTATATATAGTTCAAATTCTTGATTTCAGATTTTCAGCTTTTCAAAGCTTAAGCAGATTCAGGTTTCAAGGTTCAGGTTGATTCAGATTTTTAGTTTTTCATCTCAAATTTTAGTTTACAGATGTGATTTCAATGGCATATGCAAGTTCAAAGATTCTAATTAAAAATATCCATGCGAGTTAAAATAAAATACTGTAAAGATGAGATTCCCCTACTAAAATTTAGAGTTGCGCAAAGTCAAGCAAAATTCTATTGATGGCCTCTCGCCCTTAATCTATGTCACAAACATACGATGATGAATCAAGGTTAACTCTAATCACTAATAATTTAGAACTATTTAAGTGTTTCCTCAAAATCGAGTCGAAATGGGCATGTTTGTGCCAATCTTAGAATTTGACGTAATCTTCCCCTAATTGTTTGACCTTTAAAACGATTGATTCAAGAGTTAGTCAAAACACGAAAGGTGTAGAGTTTGCTGTTCTCTTTCCAACTAAAAAAGAATCATGTCAACTGGAGTTCAGAGTAAAAAGTTAAGGCTAAACTACCAAGACAGTATCGGAAAGAAAACGAAAACGAAGATAAAAACCAAGTTCTGTCCTCGCTCAAGCAATGCGATTTTTCACCTCGTTTTCACCCGAATCGAATCCCACACATTCCCAAAATAAAACCCAAGTTTAATCTATTAATTCTAAACCTTAAACTCAATAAAAATCATACCTTTAATCAAGGATTTCACGCTTTGAAACAAGTCATGCAAATGGAGTTTCGAAATGAAATCGACGGATTTCCTTGACGATTCGCGCCGCGATCGATCCCTACTCGTTCACCACGATCTCAACCTCTCCCAAATAATAAAACGAATCCAAAATCGATCCGAGCTTGCCCTAGGATCAAGGGTTTCAAACAAAGAGAGAGGTTTCAAAGAGAAGGGTTTACAAACGAATCACTCTCAAGGAATAGCGAGGGCATGATGAGTGCAGAGTTTGCACGGGATCGTACGGTCCAACTCTCACCTAGGGTTTTCGATTGATGGGGTGCTCGTTCCCTCTTTCTCTCCTCTAAACAAAAGCCCAAACCTAATTGCATATGGGAGAAACTAATCCCTCCTAAAATGAGGTTGCTCATGGTGTAAAGCACACACACAAACTTGTGTGTGAAAACTTCTAATTCTATAACTCAAGTCCGGTGTTGAGCGGCCACACCGAGGTCGGTGCACGACTTTCACATGAGGGTCCTAAAAAGATCTAAATAAAAATCCGTCCACACAGTCGCATTTAAATAATAATCCAAATCACATAGCGACATCGGTTGCTGAGCCAAACACGTAAACAGGGTCGGTCTAATTCGGGTAAAAATATGGGTCTTTACAAGATATCATCCAAGGGTATCAAAACATATATGAAGAATGCAAACTATAGAATTTACTCATCTGAAATGGAGAACTCACATGAGATCTGCGTGATCTAGGAATGATCATAAAGGCACTATCGTCACGTGAACATCAACTATGTTCTCATGAGTAAACCTACAAAACATAACGCATAAAAAAAGGAATGAAGGAACATGAACAAATTGACCATTATAATGTAAAATCATAAGCTAATATGTGTCATTGCTGAAGATCTATAAGTGCATGAGCTAGCTAGTTCTATCACAAAAGATCTACAAGTGCATGAGCTAGTCTCACAGCCATTGGGAAAGCGATAATAGAATTTTCACATGCTATGATTCTTGGTTGCAATGCCATGAACAACCCTGAAATCTCACCATCACAAAAGCCAAAGAAAAGTCATGTCCATAAGAATATATATATATATATATATCTGTGTGTGTGTGTGGATGGATAAGATGATGGATATAAGAAAATTAAAAAGTAAAACTTTGTTTTAGTGGTGGGTTTCTTCAAGAACTGACCAAGGCTAAACAAGGCCATTCCAAGACCTACATCTAACAGTATGGAGATGGATTTGGATATTATGACAGGAATCTCAACACTGCAAGAACACAAAAAAAAACAACCAAAAATGTTATGCACAGTTTTGAAACTTGGCACCTTTGATCAAACACTCTAATTTTCCTTGAGAGAAACAATGAGAGAAAATCTAGACCTAGCCCCTTCGATCAAACGCTCTGATCATGTTCGATAAGCTTGTGAGCAACCATCGGAACTTGCTCACAAGTTCTTGCTACAGCTTCTTGCAAGGCAACGTGAGATTATAAGCTAGCCTTAGTTTTCCTATTCCACAAATTCTTTAACAAAAGAAAACTACTCACCAATGCCCATCAACACACTACAAAAAATAAGACTATTAGTGTTAGTCTTTTTAACAAAAAACTGTTGCTATTAGTCCTGTTGCTACCAAAACTGCCGTTGTTAGTCCTGTCGCTACCAAAATCTACCTTAATAGCAAGTTTTGTGAAACAACTTATTTTTGTAGTGGCAATACATCCTTTCCTGTATATGCAAAAGGTGCCTATAAGGTGGAGCAATTAAGATTATAGATAGGACTAGTTTCATCAAATCCCTCATGTCGATGACGGGATATAAACATTAAAAGGAAAGTGTACAGTGGAAGCATATTAAATAGATGCATAGGTATGAGGAAAATGCTTACCTTGGCTCCATTTTCAATTAAGAGTCATCTATTTCTAGATTCAATAAGAGTCATAGATTCCGTACCAACATTGCTGCTATCTTTTTCAATTATGGATTTCCTATTTGATGGCCTTGACACATTCTTCCTCAGAGATCCTGGAGTAAAGTTTAGGAACCAGAAAAATCAAAGTGTTGGTACAAGATTAGGCAAAAGTGATTAAAAAAAAACAATATAGACCAATAAAAATGGTGGGATAATTTCAACAGTAGCAACACCCAAGAATCTTGTTTCAAAAATTCCTTGAATTTTCTTACCTCCTCAGCAAGGACTTCATTGGTTTTCATTGCAGTAAGCCAGAAATCTAGGACTCCTTTATCTAAGAGACATTCAAACAAATAAAACAAATAAAACGAAAACAATTAAACAAATAAAACAACATAATTACAAAAGACAGACCCAAATTATAGGCTTAGTAGGTGGATATAATGTTTCGGCTTCGGAACTTGGAACTCCCCATAACTTTGCAATTTCCTACATTATAGACAAACAAATTTCAGGAGAGGCTGAGGATGCTACAAAGATGTCAACGACCTGTAAAACACAAGCATGAATATTAGAAACTAATTACCATTTCACAATGTAAAGGCATCTAATCCATAATATAAGATCTATACTTATTCAAAATGGAAAAAGAGTGAATCAAATGTGGACCTCTATATAAATGCTTTTACAAGTAGAAGCTGACAAAGCAAGCCAAAAACATATCATAACCTAAACCTATAATTCATTTGCACCATTTAAGGAGATCCCTGCAACCATCAAAACTAAGATACAAAAATTTTAAATTCACATAATTTTTCTGAGGACCCAATATAAGCAGGCTTCAAAGATAATTAAAACTTCAAACATTAACAAGCACTACAAAAATAGTAACCTACGCCGACGGCTGGGAGCCGTCGGTAAATATCAAAGCTCGCAAAATGAATCGACTGTAATATCTACGCCGGCGCCGACACACCGTCGGTACTATTCTCGTCGGGGAATCTAACCACCGACGGTTTTCAGCCGTCGGCGTAAGTCATGAATCTATGCCGACGGCAGATGCCGTTGGCGTAGGGTTATTAAATTTTTTTTAAAATTTATATAAATAATCCTACGCCGACGGCTCATGCCGTCGGCATAGGTGTTTTAAAAATATTTTAAATAATCTATGCTGGCGTTCTATTATAAACAAATTTTTTATTTTTTTTTTTTGGTGGGGGGGGGGGGGGGATTTATTAGCGCCTTTTTTTGTTGGGCACAATTTTATATATATATATATATATATACACGCACACACACAAAAACACAAACACAGGTACGGGTCCACAATCCACATAATCAACTAACACTCAATTCAATGGAATTCTAGAAGACTCCATCTCCACCATTCTCTAGAATTATTAGGAAATGGCAACAACAAAAATTTTGCTAGAATGTCAATAATGCCAATCTACTGTTTAAACAAAAAGGACACTCATTTCTCAATAAGTTCTTTATCTCGATTCACATGTCGGGACGGTCTCGAGGCAGCTACTAGGACCAAACCTTGATCTAGTTTTAATCTGGTTTCTGGTATAATTGTCATACTACTATATTTATATTTTAGATAAAATATCATAGGACCCCCTATTTTTGAGGGCCTTCATCAAGCCTTTTATTAGTTAGAAGATTTTGTTTAACTGTAGATTTTGTTACCTAATGGATTCAAACCTAACTAATTGAAAATCAAGTATTGAACTTACAGAATGGTAGGCATAAGGTGGTTTCCCCTGACGCTCAAAGTGCTTTGCCATGATGCAAAACTCCACCGGACCCCATTCCTCCTCTTCAAAGCAATTACCGATGGCAGCTTTATATAACTACTCATATATAAAATTTAACACATTCAAAACCAAGAAAAGGAATGGAAGGCATACATAACAGAAGAATAAAAATTTCCTCTCTTCCTTACACACCTTAGCTGTGTCAGTTAAAAGTGCCACCCCAGCAGGGTAAGAAGCATAGAATTGGTTACCTCTAGAACCTCAACCCACAAAACAGTATCTAAATCTGTTGCAAGACTATTTATCAGTTCAGCCCAATGTTACCAGGTTGGTTGGTTCCCTCGGTTCAGATTTGGTGAGTTTACATTCTAGATATTAAACATATGTACTCTATTACCACTTATAATAAAGTAAAAAAAACAAAAAACAAAGTGAGCATTTGGCTATCTTTCTGGTGCATGAAAAGTTTAATCGGGGTTTGAATCACCCTACCATCAATTTTTTCGAAAAAAAGTACCAGTACATGAACTGCACGGCTTGTCCAGTTGCAGTGATTCGGAGCTAACTGAACCTCGAATCAGTTTGCAGCTCAGAGGGCTGTTCAGGGAATTGGGTAACCTTGGTTCAGACAACATATAGACTGTTATATAACTGATAAACAGAACCGAGTTAAATAATTCTAAGTTGGGTCTTAAGTGGGCTATTAAAAGCCCATATATGTGAAATTATGTTGAATTAAGAACCTCCTACCTCTATGATGTCATGATTTTGGTTCCATGAAGTTGTCAGTTAAGTATTGTTTTTGGCTCTAGTAGACCCTTCGTCAGTTACATAAGATGTCACGTGGCACATCTTATGACCACTGTTTGATAGTCGATCATATGGTCCTAATTACATAATGATCCTCAAGTTTTTAGCTCTAATAATGTATACATACATTGTAGGGGACTTCGTGAGCTATCCAACAAGCTCACTTGGACTAAGAGTCCTCTAGGAACCCATGAAAAAATTGTAGGTATTTGTCATAGTCATTCAAAATAATGCACTGTTATCTTGCTGGTCATCAATTGTTTGTTAGCTTCTTCTCTTATCCCACTGCCTTCTTTCACTGGCTATATTTATATCTGTCCATCAGTTGGGATACCAATATGTATCGAATCGCTACGTATCGGTTTGTCAAAAAATCAATACGCATCGCTGATATATATCGGTATCAGCCACTTTTTTATACCTTGCTACACCTCAATATTTCACGAGTGGAAATTTTTTTACTATAACTCTTTTAAAATAAATATAATCACCTAATCAATTCAGCCATCGTATTTTTAAAATAAATATAGAGTTGTGCAGCAGCTACGAAATAGGAGTTTGATGGAATATGGAATAAGAATTATACAAACAAGAACCAATCCCAACGAAAAAGTAGAGTTCTTAAACAAAAACAAAATTCTTAAACATTTGCGACAGAAAGGGGCATTGCATTCACTATCTTCGCTACTATAATGCAAGCAAGGACACCATAGCCATAAATCAAAGAAGAATGCTATTAAACTACTATTGAAGAAAGAACATATAAAAAAGGTAAATCAATTACCTTCGATATCTATCTTTGTGAAGCGAGGAACATTCTCTTCAATTCTTCTATTCGCTCATCGTGCTTGCGTAGCGCTTCTTCCATCTTTCTATCTCTTTCTATGTCTCTTTCCTGCATCTCTCTTATTCTTTCTTGCATTTCTCTATTTCTTTCTTTCTCTTTTTCTTCCAATTCTGCTATCTTGCTCCTCAAACAAGCCATCTCCCCTTGTTTTGACATTTGACGGTTGGATTTGCCCCCCCATTCTCGTGATGGAGTTGGTCCCACTCCAAGGATGCGACATCGACCAGGTCGATCCTCTCCAAAAACCTGAGAGAGGACATCTTCACGACCGGGGGGTCTTTGGATCCCTCTAGTTGTTTCTCTTGTTGTCTATTTATTTTCTCCTGTAATAATTAATAATATATTTTATTTTAATAAATAAAACATGACCTGTAATTAAAAATTATTATAAATTTTACCAATGCATCCGCGGCCACACTATTTGATGGTGTACCATCCTTGTGCGTATATGCAATTTTGAATATATTGGCGCGACTAGGTTCTACACCATCCTCTGAAGTCTGTAAAATTAAAAAATAAACATAGATATTAATATGATTTCATATAATAAGATGAAGAAGAAAGTATATAATAATTTTAAAATATACAAAGTACGATTAATCAGAAAATAATATAAATTCACTTACTTCTGATGCAATAATTGAAGGGAAACTTTTCCGCCCTGTTGTATGATGCATCGTCTTTTTTTCTCGGTTGACTTTATTTATTTCAACCATTTTCTGGAAAAAAATTAATTTCTATTATATACATTTATAATAAGTTTGAATGTATAAAAATTTAATATGTTGAGAACCGTCATCCTACCTTTGTTTTAGAGTTTTGCCAATGCCCATCCCTACCGACTAAATTCAACCATTGTCTCCCGTCAACCCCTGGCGGGTTCAGAGAGGATGGATCTACTCCTTTAGGGAGGGGATTAGTAAAATATCTTCTTTTTAGATCGCAGCGGTGTTCCTTCCACTTTCTTCCTACTGATTGCATGAACCAAGTTCTTACTTTGTCGTCTTCGGAAATTTCAAAGCGAACCTGCATACGAAAGAAATTATCAATGATAAATAATTTGAAATGCATATATTCTCAATAAGAAATAATTAATTATATTTACCTTAGCAGCGTCCCAAACCTTTTCTTTATCTATAGGGTCCACAGCGTCCCATGAAGGGCAATCGATGGGTAAGATCTAGCTATTTCCACTGTCACAAGGACACAAGTATGCATATACATGGAAAAGATCTAGCTATTTCCACTGTAACTGTTACTTTCTGAAATTTTTACTCAAAACCATGAGTGGCAGAGCAGAGTAATGGCCAATTTAAAGGTTGCTGGGGACCCAGACACCAAGCCCAACCAATGTCATTAAGTTGGTCATGTATATATGATATAAAGTGTACATGAGACGCTCTGGAGAGCACAGCAACGCGAACATCTTACATGCAGATCCAAGTGCTTTTTCCTTTGGCCTCATGCAAATCTAGTTTGCCAATATTTTCTTTTATAGATGGAACTGAAACTATATAAAGAGAAATTAGAGTTGCAGCCGAGCAAACAAAAGGGCAGCTAAGTGAGATACTAAGCAGGCAGAGCCTAAACAAGAAAAGACTAGAAAAGATCATTGACATCAAGCTTCACAAAGGAGGAAGGTATACATCTGAGTTACCACAAAATCCATTGGAAAGTAGAAACTGCAGCCATAACAGTCATGAACAGCTATGGAACAGTTAAAGTGGAAAAAACACATTATTTAATTATTTTGGATTGTTTTGAAGGCAGTAATGGTAGCATCACCAATATCACTAGAATAACAGTATTTGCAACCAAATATTCAGTCTTTGCAATCAAGGTTTTCTCGCATAAAAATCATTGACTGTCTTGAATCGAACGATAGAGATCATTTTTCGGCCCAATCTTCCACAAAACTGACATCTGGATGATGGCTCACTTATGAGATCAGCTATTGATTATACATGGCACAGATCTCAAAAATGACCTCAGAACCTCTTCTAGTACACCCATGATCAGGCAGTTTTGGGGATGTGTAACATGTGGAATCAGCATTTCATAATCTTATAGGTGTGGATATGTAACCTTATGGGAGGCTGATACCTGATATGTATCGGTGTGGATATCTTGAGGCCCTTGAAAGCCTACTTTTCTTTTGGGTTGGGTGATACCTGATATGTATCAATGTGGATCTCCCTAAAATACCAGATGGTGTTTAAATGATCTTACATCATCAATAGTTTAAGATGTGGGTGATTTGTACCATTAAAGTGATAGATTGACGTGTAAGAGCCCAAAAATGGCATTTTAGGGAGATTTAGACCATCCAATCTGTTTAATATAATATCAACCATTGTTTAGACCATCCTCTTTGTCTCATATAATCTGAAATACTATTGTTCATTGTCATTATGAAGTCCTGTCACTACAACAATTTCTCCCTCTGCATCTGTTCTAATCCACTCAGTGTCATCGTCACAATCATCATTTACATTTCCTCTATCATTTAAATTTTGGTCACTCATTAACAGTTCACGATCTTCTATTCTCAACTCAGAAGCTCCTTTGGGCTTGACTTTAAAAACAACCTTCCAATTTGGGTCAATAGGATCATCTACGTAGAAAACTTGTTTGACTTGGGAAGCCAACACATATGGTTCATCAGAAAATGCCAATCGTGTGAAATTCACAAGTGTGTTCCCCAAATGATCTTGCTTTATTCCCCTCCCTTCTACGCGAACATCTACCCATTCGCATTTGAACATTGTAACCTTCAATTTATCAGAATATGTTAGCTGAATTATGTCGATCAATCGGCCAAAATATTCCACATTGCCAATAATCGGATTGATATCCCTTGCACTTGAAAAGCTAGTAGTCGCTGCCGATAGATAGACTCCACTATTTTGCGTTTTAGTCTTTGATTCTCTTGCAACTGTTTTGAAATTGTATCCATTAATAGGATATCATTTCAGCCTTTCAGCAATATGATGAGGTCCCTCGGCTAACAAATTTGAAGCTCTTTGGCAATGTAAATCCAATTTTCATTTCATCTCGTATCTATTAAGAATAGGGGAGAAAGTATTAATCATGAGAAAAAATGAGCTATATTGATGATGATTTTAGAAATATATAGTTACATACACGATCCTTAATCCAATAGATGAAATGCCTTTCGTGTTCTTTCTCTATATCATGCGGGCGTGGGCATTTTCGATGTAACTTGTGTCGAATTACTCTTTTATGATCCCTACATAAAAGGATTCATATATTAAAACAATTGAATAAATCAACTCTCTAAATATAATAGGAATTTTTGTTAACACTTTATACTCTATATATCTTGTGACGTTAACATTATTGTAGAGGACATAACGATGAGCCTGTGTCCATTCCAAATCGGTAAGATTGAACACTTTGGCGCTTCTCATTGATGTTTCCTCATCACTTCTTTTGGGTCGGTTTAGCTTTGACTCAACATTGTGCAAGTATCGAGAGCAAAATGTGAGACATTCATCCGCCAAATAGGCTTCTGCAATGGACCCCTCAGGTTGAGCCCTATTGCGCACATACGACTTTAAAGTGAACAAGTACCTGATTTCGACAACTTAAGTTTTGTGTTACTGAAACACATTAATATTCTCTCATGTTTAATTGAAAAGTGACAAGGCATCAATACAAACCTCTCAATGGGATACATCCATCGATAGTGCACAGGTCCACCAAGTAATGCATCAGATGCCAAGTGTATCGACATGTGCACCATGATGTCAAAAAAAGCAGGCGGGAAGATCCGCTCAAAATGGCAAAGTGTTAGTGCTATGTTCTTCTCGAGGCGGATCAAATCGTCAGTTCGACAAACTCTCGAACATAAATCGCGAAAGAATGTGCTCAAGTCTATTAAAGTCCTCGCCACATACTTTGGTAAGATATGTCTAATACACATAGGCAAAAAATATTGTAATATGGTGTGAGTCATGGCTTTTCAATCCAGCTTATCTTCGTTCTTTGACATTGACACGGCTTGAGATATTAGACGAGAAACCATCCTAATCTTCATATTCTTAAGGACTCGAAATCGTTTTTTCCATGTCTATCCAAATTGTAAATTGAAGCTGGTAATTTAAATTTGTTTGAATCTATTTGTTGTGGATGCAACTCTTTCCTCAATCCCATCTCAGCCAAGTCTTTTCTCGCATTTATCCCATCCTTACTTTTTCCATCAATGTCCAAAAGCGTGAAGAGCACATTATCACAAATATTTTTTTCAATATGCATCACATCGAGATTGTGTCTTAGGAGATTGTGCTCCCAATAAGGCAACTCAAAGAATATGCTCTTTTTTCTCCAATTATGCTCTTCTCGAAGAATAGGCTTATGTACAAATTTGTTTACCTCATTCAAGACTTCTGTTCCGAACATCGGTTTTGGAGCAACTTCATACTCGGGTTTCCCATTGAATGTCTTTGTTTGACTTCGAAATTTGTGATCCATCGGTAGAAATCGACGATGGCCCATATAACATTCTTTCTTTCCGTATCTCAACCTTTGACTACATGTATTTTTATGGCATGAAGGACAAGCTTTCTTTCCTTTAGTACTCCAACCAGACAACATGGCATAGCCAGGAAAATCGCTGATTGTCCAAAGCAACGCAGCACGGAGAACGAACATCTCTTTCTTCAAAGCATCATATGTCTCCACCCCATCTAACCATAAATCCTTCAACTCATCAATCAATGGCCTCAAATAGACGTCAATATTATTTCCAGGACTTTTTGGACCCGGTATTATAGTCGATAAAATAATGCTTGGTTGTTTCATACATAACCATGGTGGTAAGTTGTATGAAAACAGTACCACGGGCCATGTGCTATGAGTGATAGTCATTGTTCTGAAAGGGTTAAATCCATCGCCACTAACCCAAGTCTAATATTTCGAGGGTCTTCTTTAAACGTAGGATAAAGTGGTCCAAATGCTTCCAGCTTGAGAATCCGGATGCCTTAAACACCATCTTTAACGCTCTACGCCATGCCATATCATATCGAGTAATTCTAGATGACATGTACAATCTCAAGACGTGGTTTCAATGGGAAATAGCGTAAAATTTTCCGAGTCTTCTTTTTGGTATCATCAAGAGCGTAGTTCTCATGCATCTTCCAACGTGATGTTCCACAAATGTCGCACTTCTGTTTGTCAATCGATTCTTTATAGTACAACATACAATTATTTGGACAAGCATCAATTTTATTGTAACTGAGTCCCAAGTCCGTAACTATCTTTTTACTTTGTGTAAAATTATCTGGAAGTTTCGATCCTTCAGGGAGCACCTCTCTTAACAAGTCAAGTAACATTGAGAAGGATTTGTTGCTCCATCCACAAAGGCACTTGATATGCCATAGTCTTACGATAAAGATAATTTTGTATGTTTACACCCCGTGTAGAGGCCAACTCCGCATCATCGGCCAATTTAAAAATCTATGTATTGTCATCCAATGTACTCTCGTGCCTTGTCTCGGACTATCATGAATTTCTTCTTCACTCGGAACCCCACACAAATCATGTAACATGCTCCTCATATCATCAGTTGTATCATCATTTTCTTCAACTACATCAGCCAATGGTTCATCTCGTGTAAAACTCGATGACGTGTTATTTTCCCCATGAAAAAACCACGTAGTGTAGCTCTTCCCAATTCCGTGCCATATGATATGAACATATGTTGTCTTCACGTCTTGATAGTAGGCGTTGCAACATTTGAATCTGAGGCATTTTAACCTTCCATCATAAACCGCTCCACGAGAGTCAAATTTAATGAAATCTCTTGCCCCATCATAGTATGCTTGGTTTCTATTATAGCAACATATTTCAAAAGTCATTACTTTCACCACTTCATCAAAATACTAGCTATTTAGGAATATTAATTAGTCGTAATAAAAAATGCTTACCGAGGCTTCTGCATCCAGCTTTTATCCATAATGTCTATGCAAGAAGCTTTGAAAATAGAGATTGATTATTTGAGTTGAGCTCGTGAGACTAGTATGAGAAAGTGAGAGAAAGTGAGAAAGACTAGTGATACTAATACGATCAAACACTATGATTCAACTTTATCAATCACAAGGAGGGTCGACAAAATAAGTAATATGATCAAACACTATGATTCCAACACTTTCATCATGTATGCAGGATTTGCAGAGCATGTTAGAAAAGAATTGCACCAACATATGAAAGCCAAAAATCATTTACAAAAAATTATTAAATCATGACTACATGATTTACTATTGGTTGGCTAGGGAGGGGCGGATGGTGAATCACCATGTTCACCAATATTTAAAAAACAAATAACTATAAATGCGAAAAATAAAAAAGTGCTTTTCTTCTTAGGATTCCTAAATCCACTTACGAAAGCTAGCTTTTATTATTTAAGGGGGTTTTAGAGAAACACCCTCAAAAATTTCTATATTAAACAAAAAAAATCCTTTTTAAAGTTACTCAACGAAGTTTATTGACTTGGCTCAACTCAGTCGACTCTCGAGTCAACTCAACAAGTCTGTAGAGTAACTTGATCAATTGATGCTGCTCGAGTTACCTAGTTGAATTGATTTCAAAATTTCATTAAATTGAGTGGAGTGACTTTTAAGAGTTTCTAAGCCATAGCTTATATGGAATATCAGGCATCTCCACTATATCAAAAGAACTAGCAAATAATGTGGAGGAGACACCATCCGCCCCTCCCTAGCCAACCAATAGTAAATGATTTTTGGCTCGATGTAAATCATGACTACATGATAAATTGATAGTAGAATATCATCAAAAAAGCATTTGCAAAAAATTATTAAAGAGAGAATTTTGAACAAAAAAGAAAAGAAAATGAGATGCATTGAAATCTCGGAATATTAATGAGAAAGAAGTGTAAGATCCTGCGTAAACAATGTAATTGATTGTGGACATTTGTCTTCTTCTCTCTTTCATCTTCTTCTTATTTTCTTTTGTATTTTATAATTTTAACAG
Organism: Chloranthus sessilifolius; assembly: GCA_021018995.1. Lineage (NCBI taxonomy): Eukaryota > Viridiplantae > Streptophyta > Magnoliopsida > Chloranthales > Chloranthaceae > Chloranthus > Chloranthus sessilifolius. The sequence continues at coordinate 92,239,785 of CM037585.1, read as the reverse complement.
TCCAAGCATCGACAAATCGTGCCTAGTTTATGTGAAGCTTCTCCCACCATGGAAAATCAGTTCTTTGTAAATATTCTCCCTTCATTGTATTTGACATATGGCATCTGTCATTGAAGTAGATATGGGTGGGTTTTAGATAAGGGTGTAATGCCTGACTGATGGACACACAATCACGGAAGTTAAGCGGAAAAGGTGAGAACGACCGCAACTAGAAGCTATGGATTATGAGCAATCTCAATGAAGCAGAATGACCTTCAAAGCGATCATCATCAATTTGGACCCAATACTTAAATGTAAAATTTGTATAGATACAATTAGACCGAAAAAAGAAGTTTAGTTTTCTATTTTTTTGGATAGAAAAAAAAAAAAGAAGTTTAGTTGATAAAAAATCAATACTACAAATCTCAAGTTAGATACAGAACTTTAGTAATTTTTTATCAAGACAAGTAAACTTTAGTAATTACTCTCAAATCTCAATTCCACTTCAAATTCAAGTAAAAAATCAAATTAGATGATAAAATTCCTAAATTTCAGCAAACTAAGAAAACAAGAAAATCAGAGGAGATTCAATGATCAATGCTTCAAAACTTCCATTTTACTTCAAATCCATGCAATCAATCTAACTTAATCACCAAATCCTTTGATCTCAAACTAAAGAAAAGGGGCCAAAAAGTAGTTTGCTTAGAAGGGTGGTTCAAGGATCACCAGTTTAACAAACAGGATCATACTCTAACATCCGATCTCAATTTTCACCAAAAAAAGTAAAAATAAATATGTAAATAAATATACAAAATAATAACAAACAGAAAAAAAATAAAAGACTCAAAAGTAGTCAGCTTCAGAACATCCCTTCCATCTTAAATCTAGCCCTTCATGTTAACATTAAAAAAGACTTCAAACATCAATCAATCAACTAACCAATCCATTTATCCATCGCAAACAGAGATCTCCAATCGAAAAAAACGAAAAATTCAATAACGAAAAAAAAGAACTCACAGGCAGATCAGGTATATAATCAGTCAACTGTGAAACATCATCAAGAACACATCCCTAATCTCCTTTAATAATTTTATGCTGAGATTAGGTATCGTTGATGGAGAAGTGAATGCTAGCTAGGGTTTGAACGAGAGAGATTTGAGCAAGAGGGGTTTGAGCGAGAGGGATTTAGGTTAGGGTTTGAGCGAGAGGAAATGAGGGAGATTTAGGGTTTGAGCGAGAGGGAATGAGGGAAGAAGGGAGATGGGAGAAGGTTTGAGTTCGGGAGAAGGGAGATGAAAAAATATACTTATATAGGGGCCCGATTGGATCGGTCGTGGGCTTAAGTGGATGGGCGAGTTAGTTGTCGAGGCCTGGCCCAAATCTTCTCCTACGCCGACGGAATATAAATTTCAGCCGTCGGCGTATCCGATAATTTTTGTAGTGAAGAATCTGCTGAAAGCCCTTAAAGAAGATGTGCCAATTTGAGATCCTCCCAATTGATATGACATGATAGCATTAACTCTTTCAAAGGTCTCTATAAAATACAAGAATTAATTCTAGAAAAAGGAGTATGCATTGAATTCTCCGTGATCACCATTAGCTCTAATGTGGCCTTAATTATTCAGGTTATCGTAGAAAGCTCTGAATAGAATAATAGAAAATTTTTAATTGAAGTATATGTAATTAAGGAATACAAATCACACATATTAATAGCCAATTGGAGAACCAAATAAAGAAGGAATACATTACTACAACAGCCTTATAGATGCTCTGCTAGAAAAGGTCTCATTCAAATCAAAACTATGTAATCCAACTTATCTACCTGAGAAATTAGGCTTCAAAGTGTTATCTATTCATTTTTTTTTATCAGGAATACAACCATATGCTACTCTTTATCACTTGGATCTTCCACAGGCACTAGAAGATCATTACAATGGTTGACTTAGCAAACAGATAATGTAAGTACGATAGAGAGAAATTTCCGATTTCAGGTCTATAATATCAACATCAAAGCACATATTGTTCAATCTATGCACCATCCGATACAATGTGCATCAAATGAGAACCAAACATCTTTTTCCTACTGCAGAGAAGATTTCAAACAATATGCTTATACTTGCTTTAAAGCTTTTGGAGACTGAGTGAAGTACTGGATGAAGATGCTTGCCCAACTTTAAAAGACGCATATATATTCTCCGCCTTATGATCTCCCCCAGATGGGACAAATCTACGTATTGTTAGTTGAGCATCTCTGAAAAAATTACTTGCAAAATAAATATAAGAACTTCAAATCTGATCATGATGACAATATGCACTAGATGAGGTTGGAAACATAATTATATAATCATCAGGGTATTTGAAATGTCCTCCACGAATTGGACTCTAGAGTCCGAAAAACCGAACAAAAACCAAATGATATAATATAAGATAGACTTTCTAAGGCCTGAGCATACCAAATCCATAGAACTCTTCCTCGTCTTGGGTGTGGCTATGATTTCTTTCAGAAACTGTATTGGAGTACTCTGATCTGCGATTCCAAAAATCATACTTGCGTTGAGATTCCAAATTCAGCAATGGGCCCCCGCAAAGGAAATTGTTTCTCTTGAGTTACGAAAGGTTTACTCAAATTCTAATCCTAATGATCAAGAAATACTTAGAATTGATTCATAGTGTTTTGTTTAAGATTTGCATTAAGTACCTGAGAGTGTGACCATGTACTCAAGTGATAATCCTAATGATCACCAAAGAAAGAAACTGATAAGTGATAAATATGAGATATTAAAGTTGCTAATAGTAGTTTCACATTCCAATTATCTTGTGAATGCTCTCCCTAGCCGCATATTTGACAATATCGACACACAACACTCTTCTTTTAGGCATAAGGCACTTTCAGATGACTTATAAGAGCTTCACATCAAGTTGACCCTTGAGTTGACTTATAAGAGCTTCACATCAAGTCGAATTTATGCATACAATTAGAAATAATTAACAACAACTTAGAAAGAAAATTAACAGTAAATACCTTTAAATACACATTGGGTCCCCATATGGCATCCATCTCCAACATATACCTATGGCATTGGCAAAATTTAACTTCCCGGATATAAATCATTTACTTAGCCAAAATACGACTTCAACTTGAAAGAAACGTAGTAGGGGACTATAAGCTAAGGAAAATGGTGTTGTAATAGTTCTCACACCAAATTGAAAATTCTCCAGAAAGTAGGGGTCCTCCAACAGTAGCCTCTACGAGGTTATCATCCCCATAGTAAAGGCACATTGAAAATGGAGTTATCAGCCCCACACATGTTTGTGCCAAAGCTTTGAAAGGCAGAGTGAGCATATATTCATTTGTCACAACTGTTGTTGGGAAGTTGAACAGTGCCATTCTCTACAGCAGTCATAATTTCAATTATATAGCTGAAACTTTACAACCTTGAGAAAAAACTACACAAAGAGAAATTCGAGTATAAAATTAATTTACTCCCAAGTTATAATGCAATCCAAATTTTCAAAAAAAGAAAAGAGAACAGCAATAAACAACATAAATCTAGTCTTCATATTGACTTCAATGGCTTAGATACTAATGGTCACATTTTAGATGGAAGCATATAGTTGAATATGCCAATGGCCTTGTTCCATGTTCAGGTTCAAGTTCATGTTTGGGCAGCAATATATCTGGGTTCATGTGAGCAGAAATTTCATCTATGGCTAAGCTGAAATGAGTACATAAATTACATGTATGTTTACAAATATATGTAAGTGTATAAATGAGTACATCAATCATAAAAAAAAACCGGAAGCACCTTTTAAAATTCAACCTGCTGAATCAGCAATTTCCAAAATAATCGGCTAATCACTCATTAATATAGAAATTTGTTGAATCGGCTAGGACAATTTAAGACAAGTGGTCCACATGGCGAATTTTACCGATTCAGGGAAGTTTGTGATAGAGGAAAGGTAAGCCACCCTTCCTAAAAATCAAGTGATTTGCAACACCATGTGCTTCCATCAATGATGAAAAGATCAAATCAAATAAAAAAAATTATCTTATCGCCTTGATCAATATGGAGATTTTATGAACTAAAATCAAATAAAAAGAGTGTACAGATTTTATGAAAATCTGGAGTGCCTCATTATATAATTTATAAGTAGATAGGTTCAAGACTCTTCAAAATATTTGAAAGAAAATCAAGAACACCAAAGCAGAATGATTTTTCTGATAGATGGAACATAGATAAGCCATCCAAAAAATAGGCTTGTCAATATATATACCAACAATTTGTATTTTTATTTTGATTTTTTTTTATAAAATTGTAATATTTCATCGCTCAATCCTACCAAATAACTTCAATCAAAGCCACAAAACAACTAAAACAACAAAATCAAAACCAAATCTGTGAGATTTGACTCTGAAATGGTAATACCTAGATGGCAGAGGGAGATGCTTACATGTCTGATCTGGCGTCTCAGATGTGCGATCATATCAACTATTATTACACCACACCTTGCAATCTTGTATAATCAACACTAGCCACAACACTGATAAAAGATATTTCAAACTTAGATATCAAGTGTTCAGATCCATTCCCAAAGTTCAGTATGTAATATTTTGAGTTAAAAACACCTTTTCACAAAGGGAAGCAACTTTTGGTTCTTGTAATCAAGGGCACTCTCTAACAAATATATAGAGTTGCCACCCGGAGCTTTTGGTGTCTCGGGAAACCTCAAATCAATATTGAATGTATTGAAGTGCTAAATATGACTTTGATTCACCGGTCTACGCTAAAGGCTCTTGGGTAGGGGCTTCGCTTATTGATCCGAAAGGTGTTAGGCACTCGATCAACCCGCTCTAGAGCGGTCTCTACTTATGACCAAAAATGAAATAAAAATAGAAAAGGAAAAAGCACTTCCCCTTTGCCCTAAGGCACTTGGATCTTATTTGTGCCCCTCCACACTTGCTGAGATTTCAGTGGCGTAACGACACAAACTAGAGGGTAGGAGAAAAACTAAGAAGGTAGAGGAGTAGAGGGGAGAGCCGGAGATTTTGGGCCCTTGTAGCACCGATGTGGACCTTGCGCGAGAGCGTCTTTGTGAGCTTTCGATAGCGTGGATGGTGGAATGAAGGGTTCTAGCTCCTAGGGCTTGGTGGCTAAGAGATAAAGGAAAAAGACTAAGGGATAGTTTTCTCCTAACTCAAGGCTTTATTGATGGAAGATGGGGTCTAAGGGGAACTTTTGAATTTTGGAATTTATATGGAAGGGGTGCACCAAAGGGAGGAAAGGTTTTCTCTAAATCTTTCCTCTCTTTAAGATTTTTTTCAAGCCTTTAATCCAAGGAGAGGGGCTCTCTATTTATAGGAAAAGGGTAGGTTAGGAGGCTACTTAGATGCTAATTGGGATCAGCAATTAGGTAATCTTCTAATCTAAGGTTTCCTAAAATTTTGAGAGCATGAAAAAGTGTGAAATGACTTCAATGGTACATGATAGGATGAGGTTTGAAATGACTAAAGGGTTGCAAATAGGGTAACAAGGGGTGCAACTGTCCTAATGAAACCCATCCTACACTTTTTGATGGTCAACAAATCAAACCTCAAAAGTGAAATTCGAGCCAAAACCATTAGGTCAGGAATTCTAGACACTACATTTACCTGGCACATGTACTACATGCGCCATGTACGCCCTAGCCAAGTGCACTGTTAGGGCACAGTTCAGATTGTCGTAATTTTTGACATACAACTCGGATTGAAGTGATTCTTAGCTTGCCAGAAAGCTGAGAACCTCTACTTTTCAATAGTATATGATTCAGTCTTAGTAGAGGTCTCTACCAACCTTGATATATCTCTCTTTGACCATTGCTCGGGAAGGCTAAATGCGGGTTCAGAGAAGTTTCTAACGATTGGGGTTGGTTCCTAAAGGTTTCGGAGTCTGGGGTGATTCCTAAGGGTATGGGGAATTCTATCGGAAGCTTGGAGGGTGCGCCTTTCTCGAAGTGTGTTCCAATCTGGCATTGGGCCAAATTTTGGTGTCTACATATGCCCATCTTTGGTATTCGATCACTAATGATCGAATGCCAAAGACAAGAGACATCCGAAGAGGCCCAAGGTATTACTGATGGATCTGTTATATTTAAAACAAACTTCAAATATCAGGTGAGTAATATGGTGAGTAAACGGAAGCCCTGTATATCGAGAAAAATGTCCATTCCTCAAGGCTATCGATTCCCAAGCGCTTAGCGATATTACTAGGCATAACCGAGGTGGAGCGAGTTGCGAAAGCCCAATATGCTGTGAAAAATGTTCGCTTCTCAAGATTATTAAAAATATTTAATGTTCAAGTTTCATTCTGAAATAAACAGCTCCGTAAGTAAGAGGGTGATCGACCTATTCTTAGAGATAAGCGCAAAGCAAATACACGAAGATCCATAGTTCGTGTCCAATCATCCAAGGCATTGATTGCCCCATTTGACTGGCCATGGGTGCCCCTATGTGAAGCAGGGTTCGGGGTCTTTGGGCAAACCCAACGGTCCCGATGTTAATCTAGCACAACTTCCCGAGTGGAGCGAATAGATATCACAACGTTTTTTGGGAGTACGTGCTGCTTTTTATTTTGTAGAATTTTTTGTTATTTTATGTGAAATTTTTGTTATTTTATGTTGAATTTTTTTTTTGTTATTTTATGTGGATTTTTTTGTTATTTTATGTGGATATTTTTTGGAATTTTTTTGTTATTATTTTATGTGGATTTTTATGGATTTTTTGGTTTATTTTATGTGGATTTTTGTATGGATTTTTGCTATTATTTTATGTGAATTTTTTTGGATTTTATGTCGTTCGAGATTTTGAGCAAGCTCATCGATCCGGAATCGTTTATTCTAGTACAGTCGCCTGACCAAGTCAAATGGAAATTGACGCACCGTTTGGGGGTGTGTGCCCCAATAGAGCACAAAAGGGATCAGGCTGGGCATGTGCCACACATGTGCTAAGCCAAAATTTGGCCGGACCCATGCTAGACCAAATCTGGCCTAAAATAGCTTGGTGCATGTAATACATGTGCCAAGCCTAGAAGGGGCCGATTTATGCTTGGCGCATGTATTACATGCGCCAAGCCAACCTAGGGCCATTTTTAAAACGCCCCAGCCCAAGCAAGAAAGGGGTTTTTTTAAAAAAAAATTTCTCACCCCCTCTCAAAACCGAAAAGGGGCTTTCTCCTAGGGTTCCTTTGCATTGATTTCAAATGTGCTTCATTTCCGGTGTTCGATCGTGCCGATTAAACCCCGCTCCACGGTACAAGGATCCATTTGTGAAGGTAACCATTGTTTTATCTCCATTCTATTTAATTTTTCTTGAATTATTTTTCCATGTGTTTATGATTCTTGGTTTTCTAGATGATAAATGGGTGGTTTCTCTTGCAAGCATGATTATTGGCTTGATCTTATTCCATGTAAATGATGCCCTATATTTTTTCTTGTTCTTTTTATTGGTTTTTCTCGAGTTATTATTATATATATATATATATATATATATATATATATTTATCTAAGTGTGGGCATATCTCTCTTCCCTCTTTTTTTTTTTTGTTTTGAAGAAGAATATTTTTTTGTTTTGTTTTGTTTTTATGTGAAGAAGAGAGATTTTTTTGCTTTATTTTGCACATAAAGAAGAGATTTTCTTTTGTTTTTTTTTGTACTTAAAGGAGAAGACTTTTTTTTTATTTTTTTTGTTTTTTTACATAAAGAAGACTTTTGGTTTTGGACATGAAGAAAAGACTATTCTTTTTTTGTTCTATTTTTGCACATAAAGGGGAAGACTTTTTTTTATTTTTGTGTTTTGTTTTTTTGTACTTAAAGGAGAAGACCTTTTTTGTTTTTGTACTTAAAGGAGAAGACTTTTTTTTGTTTTTGTTTTTGCACATAAAGAAAGAATTTTTTTTTGTTTTATGTTTGCACCTAAAGGAGGGATTAAGATTGGGGGAAATAAAATAAGAGAGCATACCTACCTTCCTTTGGCATGTAGCACAAAGATTTCTTGCTATTGATCTACCTTGATATTGTTGCTCATATTTGTCCGAGAATGTCAAGTGAGGAAGAGCAAGTGAAGGACGAAGAGCAAGAAGAGGGGCCGAAAGTGGTCTATGGTCCCCGGGGGGAGCAGTTCTTTATAGTGCAACGCCCTACCAGTTCCTGGTATGAAATGCAGGGCGAGGCTGCCTGTACCGGTCTCCTTCATCAGCAATACATTCACATCTCAAACTTTGGTATTGCTGGCAAGGTAAAGAGATAAGCTTCGCTATTTTTCTTTGCGTGATTTTGCTATACTTTCAGGATCTGTCGCCTCTTTCTTTTGATGCAGGAGTTGCCCTCTATAGTATTCCGAGGGGGCGGTTGGACATTCAACGTTTTTATCTCTACCTCCCTCCGATCGTGAAGTTCCTCCTGGCACAGGCTGGTTTTGGAGACTTCCTCTCGTGCCCTACCACGCCGGCCGACGTGGCCTATTTGAGGGCCTTGATCGAGCGCTTCTGCCCCGAGACCATGATGTTTCATATGGCTGTGGCAGAGATGACTCTTACTCCCTGTTAATCAGTGAAAAATACCATTTTTCACCTCCTAACCTAACCTTTGATGGTCCTTTGAATTGACTAATAATGTGTCTTGAGTGTATTTTGTAGTTAAGCAATAAATTGTAGTCATAGTACAGACATCTATCTAAAAATGCCAAAGAAGAGACCTGATGTTTCAACATGTGCTCATGTAACTCAAAAGGCCAGCCATCAAGCAGTTCACAGAGCCTTGGAAGCCTATGGGAATGACATGTGTCCAACTGGGTACACTTGGGAGCAAGAGCAGCTACGTTGAATGAAGATTAAGCCTCTGAAAATGGTGTTGAGTGTCAGATAGTTGAAAGACAGCACCCCGAGCTGTATGCCAGTTATGGAAGCAAAGAATAGAACATATCGAGAGGTTAATGCAACCTGTCGTGATGTTGGATGCCTGAATATGAAGAGATTGAGAGGCTCTCAGAACCCGTCGAAGAGTTGAAACTGAATGAAGCATCCTGTCGAGAGGACCTGAAGCTGAATTATAACCCATCGACAGGTTCTGATGGAGAAAAATGAAGTTGCCGAGAGGTTGACTAAACCTGTCGAATGGCTTAAGCTACAGCAGAAGAACCAATCAAATAGTACGATTCATCCTGTCGAGAGGTCACCTGGAGCTGTATTGGATATCACGAGGTTGCCTTCAACCTATCGAGAATTATTTTCATCTTGTCGAACAAAGGGAAAGAACATATGGTGAGGATACCTGGAGCTGTATATGATGCCGAGAGGTTGAATCATCCTATCGAGAGGATGGCTGAAGCTAGGACAACTGTTAGGCATTGAAGTCATCCTGTCAATCAGTTCAACAGATCCTGTCGAGGCCTACATCTAACCTGTCGAAGGGAACATAAAACAGACACAAAACCTCTTTAGAGGTCCTTTGAACCTCTCAAGGCATGATTTGGGAACTTCTCAGTTCCAGCTGAGGCTGTAGCTCATTCCAGTACTCAGTGCACACGTGTCCCAAGGCTGTTTAGCTAGTTCAAGGGTATTTTTAGAATACAAATGGGCACAAATGGGAATCCTCTAATAACCTCACATGTATTTGTCCAGTTTGAACCAATTGGTGGGAGATTCTAGAAGCAAAATCAGTAACATCAGCAACTTAGAATAATAGAATTATTCCCTTGAGCTCTGATTGGCTGAAACAGATCTAAGGACAGAGGGGAAGATTATAAATGGAAGAGAAGTTTCACAGAAGAACCATCCAGAAATTGAGAGAGCTCAGAGCCCAAATTCAAATTCCCTTTTCCCTCCAAAATTTCATCCTTTTCCTTCTTCCCCATTCTCTCTTTAATCCAACCATGGTTGGCTAAACACTTGTAGTAGCTAGGGTGAGGTCAAGCTATAAATTGAGAGATTGAGAGCAGTGTAAGAAGATTAGATGTTGCACAGATTGCAGATCTAAGAACAATTGTACTATAAGTTGTATTGCATCGGTCAATTGTTGATTGCAAATTTAATTTGAATCTATAAATCTCTTGATTGTCATTTGATTTCTCTAGATTTAATATCCCTGTGGATGCCTGAGCTTGTAGCCTTGCATCCATAGCATCTGTAATGATTTAATTATTCTGATTAACACCTTTGAATTGGAGGAAATACCTAGGATAATCTGTGGCCATTAAAGTGGATAGATCATAGCCTTAAGATCAATTTAATTCTCTGGCCTAGATTGGATTTTTCTACCTTATGTCTGAGCTTGTAGCCAGATGAAGGATAGTTGCAAATCAATCACTTGTATTGCCTCTGAACCAATCAATTTTCATTGAAGACCAAAATCCCCAGTTGCTATTCTCCTCCTTTTTGATTTTAAATTCCCAAATCCTGTTCTCCATTTCTTTAAATTTGTGTTTCATTCATCTCCTGATCATTTGCTTTTACATTTAATTTCTTATAGTTTTAGTAAAGTGACAATCCCTTAAAACCTCTCCTCTTTCCTTTCTTACTTTATTTTAAATTAGGATAGGATAGAGTGCCAGATCTATTATAGATCTGGAGATTTATCATATTTTGAAGCACATTTTCCTGTGGATATACCCCTACTTACTCCTTTAAAGCTTGCTGCAACAGCTTTGGTTCTTACAGGCCTGGTTGCCATACCTTGGTTCCATATTGCTGTGATTTGTCCTCTAGTTTGCTGTTTTAACCTTTTAATAATTACAAGGTAGGCAATACAAAAAGTTTTTGGCGCTGCTATCGGGGATCTGTGTTTTTAGAATTGGTAGATCTAAGTTTTTCTTATTTTAAATTTAGACTTATACTTGTCTGTTTTGTGTTTGATTAATTGTTGTAGTAATTTTTTATAGTTTAATTTTGTGCTGCGGATCTGGATATGTTGTTCTGAGAGGATCATTGTGCTAATTGGAGGAGCGAGCTGTGCTTGAGTTTGCATTTCCTAACTCTTTTACATTTTTAGATCTGTAGCAATAGTTGTGTATTTTTGTAATTATTTTGCTAAAATCTGTGATGTAATTTTGTGTGTTGTACTGTGTTTCTTCTGTTTGTTTGCTTGGTAGAAGATCTCTCAATCCTGAGATTATTCCTTTAGATCTTGAAGTTGAGAGACTTCTCAGACCTAGGCAGTCCCTACATACACCTATGGTTAATTGTGATATTGCTGTCATGCGTGAGCAACCTAGATTGTGGAGAGAATATTTTACACCTGGTGCATACAATTCTCCTTTTTGTATACAATTTCTTGCTGTGGAGGAAAATTATGAGATCAAGTTTTCAACAATTCAAATGCTACCTTCTTTCCATGGGCTGAGTAAAGAAGACTCATATAAACATATTGATGAATTTCTTACTTTGTGTACTACTTTTAATATTACTGGTTTGGGGCCAGAAGCCACCAAGCTTAGGCTATTTCCTTTGTCATTAAAGGACAAAGCCAGGGCCTGATTGTCTATGCTCCCAACCAATAGTATTACCTCTTGGAATGACCTACAATGTCAATTCCTAGCTAAGTTCTTTCCCATGAATAGAACAAGTCAGTTGAGAAAAAGCATCATATCATTTTCTCAATTCTCAACTGAAAGTTTCCATGAGGCTTGGGAATGATTCAAAGAGCTGTTAAGGTAATGCCCCCATCATCAAATTCCTCAATGGAAACTTGTACAAAGTTTATATCAAGGAATTGATTCAAAAAGCAGAAATATGGTGGACGCATCTTGTGGAGGTACATACCAAGGATCAAAATATCGCTTTTTCGATACGTATCTCCAACCTCAAAACCGATACATATCGGATGATACGTATCAGTTTCGGACGATACTGTCCGATTTTTTGCCAAAAAAATATATATATATATGAAAACTGTTAATTTGAATGATACATTGAACGATATGGAAGATACAGATGATACATTGAACGATAATTTGACTGTTTTTTCAGGGGGGCGATAAATACCCAAATTATTGTATCGTTCATGTCCCAAACCGAAACGTATCATTCGATACGTATCGGTATCGGAAGATATTTTGATCCATGGTACATACCTTCATAAAACATCTGACGAAGTATGGGAATTGTTTGAGGTTATTGGAGAGAACTCAATGCAGCATGAGACCTTGTCTAGGGACATTGGGTCTAGCTAAATTGATGAAAGAGAACACAACAAGAGGGAGAATGTATGAGGTCACTGGTTATAATGATTTGGAGAGAAAGGTAGATAGCTTGACTCAGAAGTTTGATAAGCTCATGGGAGCAATGCAGTCTCCAATGGCTGCCAAAGTGGAAGAGGCATGTTTGATATGCCAGTCTCCCACTCACTCCCTTGAAGAATGTCCCTCTGCTACACAATTTCTAGATTTAGTTATGGACAGTAGCCAGCTACTGGTTATCCTTGGAGAAACCACCCAAACTTGAGGTGGAAGAAAGAAAATTTCTAAAACCAACAACAACAGCAGCAACAACGAATGCCCTATAGAAATGCTCAACCTTATCAGCAAAATTTCTTCCCAAGGCCCCAATACCAACAGCCTATGGCTGAGCCAATGGCACAACCTGTGCATCAAACTGCACTAGCCTCAGCACCCTCTAGATCCCTCACATTTGAAGAGCAAGTTCTGGCTTCATTATAGAATTTGGGCTCTTTGTCTCAAATAGTTAACTCCCATTGTAATAACCCGAAAAATCACACTAAACTATGACCTCGGGATCCGTGCCCGATCGGTCATAGGTTTGACCAAATGGAAGTCCAACAGTTAGTAAGTAGTGTGATGAACGGATGAGATGTGATAAATAGAATGCCTATGTGATGTGTGTGGTGAAGGTATAGTCGCATACACCTACCGCGGTGTATGTGCTCAACACACAAGTGAGGAAGAGGATAAAAAGAGTTAATAACCCTAAAATCAAGAGTTTTGAGTTGTTGAGAGAGGAGTAAAGAAGAGAGAGAGAGGAGTAAAGAGGGTGATCAAGCAAGAGTTATTGTGGGTGATTGGAAGAAGGATTCAAGCATTAAAGAGGCTGATTCAACGCAAGGAATCCGTTAGAAACCAAAGCTGGAACCCTAGCCTTCCAACCCTAGATTTGAAATCAACTTGAGATCTATTCAAGGTAAAATTTTTGTAAATAAGATGCATAGATTATAGGGGTTAAGTTGCAGTTAAATGTGGGTTAAATCATAGGATAATGGCTTAGAAAAATAGAGGAAAAAGGTATGGAAAAAGATTGGGAAGAACAAATTTCGAAGGAGTTGATACAATTCGATTAATCGAAATTGGGTTTGATGAATCGAAATTGGCGTGAAGTTGAAGAGTCGGAGGACCCGATTTGATTAATCGAATCTGATTTCGATTAATCGACCTTGGATTTCGATTAATCGATTTGGGGATCGATTAATCGACTGAGAACCTCCAGTGGACCCCAGGGGTTGGAGGAAATGACTTAAGGAAAAATCGACTAATCGAAATGGGATTTCGATTAATCGATTTTAGTTTCGATTAATCGATTTGGAATCGATTAATCAGCTTGTGAAACTTCGATTATTGAATCTGGGTCTACTTTGCGAAAAGAAGGATTTCGATTAATCGAAATTGGATTCGATTAATCGAATGAAAACTCGACTGTTCGAACAGTGAATGGACTTTGCGAAAAGGAGAATTTCGATTAATCGAAATTGCTTCGATTAATCGATATTGACCTTCGATTAATCGATTTTGGAAATCGATTAATCGAATCAGATTCGATTAATCGATTCTGAAATTCGATTAATCGACTGTAGTAAACTATGTTGACTTTTGGTTTGACTTTAAGATTCTTGGGGGATCTTATGCCTTCTTTATTGCATCCTTTGCGATGTGTTTTACCTGTTATGTGGTACCATAGGTGGTACGTGTGGACTAGTGCACAAGGAGTCACGTGGGACCTTGATGCATTGATCAAGTGAAGACTTGAGGTAGGGAACACCTTGAACATGTACCTTATTTTACAAGAGCATGTATGTAGTGATATAAATTTCCATTCAAATATTTTTACTGCTTAAAGAATTGTGAAAAGTGTGTGTGTGTGATATTCATAAGAGTAAACTAATGAGCCATCCCCAGGGGATGAAGAAGTAAAGAGATAAGAGCATCAGGTGTGATGCAAGTAAATGGATACATCCCAGGGATGTATCCAAAGATTGAATCATGTTTGATAGGGCCTAACTGATATAAGATAGCACACTTACACGGTGAATAACTATATGTAAGGCACCAATATTTTTGTTATTTGAGGTTTGATAGGTTACCCCACCGACGTGGCGGGATATCCACGACTGACACGGCAGGATATCCGTGACCGATACGGCGGCGAAACCGTAGGCCAGTGCGGAGGCTTATCCGTACATAGTAAGCACACCCGTGGGTGTTGATTGAGACAAGTGAAACCCGCCACCAATCCCGAGGAAAGGGCTTGGGTACTATATGGTATTCCGAGAATACATTGAAAGCTATCTATATAGATGACGATGAAGGGTATCGCACCGGGCCGCGATCCTATATTGCGCGGGGATTACTTAAGTCGAAAGTTTAAGTTTTGCTTTAGGCCTTTGCACCATTATTCATGAGCAAATGAAAATATAAGTTATCAACAGAAACGAAATGCTTTTAACTGTTTCATCAACAAGCTATAGATACATCATGCATGACATATCATAGAATATATGTGAGTTATAATTTATATGTTCGGTGTTTGTTCCCTATTGAGCTAGGATGTAGCTCACCCTATAGACTATACGTCGCAGGTCCACTATTAGCAACTGCCGCGGCTTCAGGAGACGCTGATCCCGGCGAGTCGGACCTTACAGCCGGTGACGAGTTGGAGCCACCTCCAGAGGACTTCTTCTAGAGGACTCACAGCTACTTTGAGGGATTTTTAACGAGAGTTTTGTATGCGGCTTGGTATGTCAAGCCTTTATTTTGTTTGAAACCATGTATATGTATAGTTTGGATTATTCTTTTGGACGAACCATCCGTGTTGATTAACTATCATCGATGGTTCGGATCGGTTCTCCATTCATGTAGAGGCATGAGGGTAGAACCGCTTTGGGAAGTAATTAATATAGATTTAAAATTCCGCAATTGCATTTATAGTACTTTTTGGATGCTTGATATACCAATGTTCCGTGCTTAGCTAAAGGGCACGGTCAAGATGATCGTGCTGATGGCACGGGTTTCGGGGTGCCGAAATCCGGGCTGTCACAGTTGGTATCAGAGATATTTTCTTTTAGCAATTCTGACAAGGGTTCTTTGTTAGAACATAGGGGCTTCTGCTAACGAAACTTTAGTTTCAAATGCAGCCGCAAATGTCGTCTAGAGGAAGAGGCCGACCAAGGGGAGGCCACCAGAGGAGTTTACGTAGTGGAGATGGTTACATCTCTCCTACAAATAGAGTGCCTTTAGGAGGTGCTGAGGCCCCAGGGGGCAGTAGTAGCAGACAACAGGAGGAAGAGGATCGAGATCATCAGGATCAAGATCTAAGAGAGCAAGAAAGAGTGAGAGAAAGACAAGAAGATAGAGAGGAGCGACAAAGGATGATGCACACTATGGAGACTATGGCAGCTGCCATGGCACAACAAGCCGCATCCTTTGCAGCTCATAAATCAAGAGAATGACCACCTACACCACACACAGGATCTACGTTGCCTGTGCCCTCATCATTTACAGAGTTTAGAAGGATAAGACCTCCTTCATTTTCTGGGCAGGCAGACATCATGGCCGCTGAAAATTGGCTAATGGAGATGGAGAAAGTCTTTAGCGTGCTAACTTGCACGGAAGATGAGAGTGTAAGATGGGCAGCTTATATGTTGGATGGGGAGGCTGGTCCTTGGTGGAAGTCTGTGATACTGGACTCGGGCTCGTGGAGACTCGAGTTGCCTTGGACTTGGGAGGAGTTTGTTGAGGAGTTCAACAAACAATATTTTCCGGAAGTGGTAAGGAACCAACTAGAGATACAATTTTTACAGTTAATACAAGGGAGAATGACAGTGAGAGAATATGGGGTAGAGTTTCTGCGACTTGCCCGTTTTGCTCCGGACTACGTCATCGAGGTGATGAAGTCCAAGAGGTTTCGCAAGGTTTGAAGCTGAGGTTAGGGAGGCGAGCTCCATTTCAACTGAGGACCTATGAAGAGGTCATGAGCAAGGCGTTGGTCGTAGAAGAGGAGAACAATAATAGATATAGACAGAGGGAGCAGCAGAGAGGAGGAAATGAACAAGGAAGAACGGCGCACTATGAACCGGTGAACAAAAAGCCGAAGTTCGTGGGCCAGAATCAGAGACCACAATTTCAAGGGGGTTTCGGAAGACCGAACAAAGAATACAACAACACCAACAGAGGTTTCCATTACTTGCCGGGAGACCTATTCGCTATGAGAGCCGCCATGTCATCGGCGCCACTATCACACAGGTTCTCGCATCGCTTTCTTCCAGACTCGGAGACTTGCGCAAAGTGTGGCAAGCCTCATAGAACAGTGGACTGTAGATTGGGAACTAGGGGCTGTTTCCGATGTGGCAAGGTGGGCCACTTGATCAAGGATTGCCCCGAGACAGATAAAAGAAAGACGGTTTCAGTTGCAGCACCACGACCAATTCAAGCAAGGAAACCGATCGTTCAGGGGAGAGCCTATGCAGTCACTGCTCAGGAAGCAGGGAACGTGCATGACGTCATCCAAGGTGAGATTTTCTTTTAAAATTAAAGAAAATTTTCATTTCATTAAAACTTTAGATAGAGAAGGAGCATACATTAGGAATTGAATAGATTATTTTCTTGTATACAAAAAGCTGTATATAAATTGAGGGTGTAAATTGATGTGTAAATTATTGTATGTGTGTATGTATACTATAGGTACTCTAAATATATATGAAAAAGGATGCTTCGGTGGATATGACGCTCGAGTGTTGATAGACCCCGGGTCTACCCACTCATTCGTCACTCCACGTTTCGCTAAGAAGATGAAGATTGTTCCAGAGACGTTGGATTTCGTCCTATCTGTGTCTATTCCGACTGGAGAGTTAGTAGACACGGAGTTAGCTTGCAAATCCATCATTGTAGAAGTTCGAGACCTAGAAGTGCATGAACTAGAAGCAAAGTTGATACTGTTAGACATGCAAGGGTTTGATGTGATCCTTGGCATGGACTGGTTGGCGCAGCATTGTGCAACCGTCGATTGCAAGAACAAGGTAGTTATTTTCAGACCCAACACAAGAAGATCATTTCGGTTTCAAGGAGTGAGGTCGCCATCATGCCATTGATCTCAAAGATGAAGGGCCGAGAAAATGATCAGAAAGGGTTGCAGTGGATACTTAGCTTTCTTAAAGGAGGACAAGGAAGAAAAGAACGTCATTTCTGAGGTAGCAGTTGTGCGGGACTTCACTGACGTGTTTCCAGAAGAATTGCCTGGATTACCTCCAGAAAGAGAAGTAGAATTCGCCATTGACTTAGCACCAGGAACGTAGCCTATTTCGAAAGAACCTTATAGAATGGCTCCCGCTGAGTTAAAGGAGTTGAAGGAACAACTACAAGAGCTTATGGACAAGGGGTTTGTTAGACCAAGTGTATCTCCATGGGGAGCACCGGTCTTGTTTGTCAAGAAGAAGGATGGGTCAATGCGGCTATGCATTGACTATCGACAATTGAACAAACTCACTGTGAAGAACCGCTACCCTTTGCCTAGAATAGACGATCTATTCGACCAACTGCAAGGAGCAAGGTATTTTTCCAAGATCGACCTGAGATCTGGGTATCATCAGTTGAGAGTCAAGGCAGAGGACATTCAAAAGACAGCTTTTCGGACACGGTATGGACACTATGAATTCCTTGTGATGCCGTTTGGATTAACGAATGCTCCAGCGTCGTTTATGGATCTGATGAACCGAGTGTTTAAACCACACCTGGACTCCTGCGTCGTAGTATTCGTTGATGATATATTGATATACTCCAAATCCAAGACGGAACACGAAGAACATTTGAGGATTGCTCTACAGACGCTACGTGAACACCAATTGTACGCCAAACTCAGCAAGTGTGAGTTTTGGTTGGAGGAAGTTAGCTTTTTGGGGCATGTCGTCTCGAAGCACGGTGTCACTGTAGATCTAGCAAAGATTGAAGCAGTAGTCAAATGGGAGCAGCCAAAGACAGTGACCGATGTCCGAAGTTTTCTGGGCTTAGCAGGCTATTATCGACGTTTCGTTGAGGGGTTTTCAAAGATATCGGGACCTCTCACAAAGCTGACACGAAAAGATTCAAGGTTTGAGTGGAGTGAGGCATGCGAGAAGAGTTTTCAAGAACTCAAAACGAGACTCACTTCGGCTCCAGTATTAGCGATTCCTTCAGGCAGTGGAGGATACGCCGTGTACAGCGACGCGTCATACAATGGCCTTGGTTGTGTACTCAACCAACACAAGAAGGTGATAGCTTACGGATCAAGACAGTTGAAAGAACACGAGAAGAATTACCCGACTCATGACTTGGAACTGGCAGCAGTCATTTTTGCGCTAAAGATTTGGAGACATTACTTGTATGGTGAGACATTCGAAATTTTCACCGATCATAAGAGCCTCCGATATCTGTTTACACAGAAAGAGCTCAATATGAGACAGCGCAGATGGATGGAATTCCTCAAGGACTACGATTGCTCTATACAATACCATCCAGGCAAGGCGAATGTAGTAGCCGATGCATTGAGTCGAAAAGGTTCATTTCGCTTAGCTTCTTTGATTTTGGGTATGCACCGATGGAAATTATTGGAAGACACGGCAATCTATGATGCGTAACATTGAGTCAAAGGACATCTTGGATCCTTTTGGCTAACATATCAGTAAAGCCAGTGATATTTGAGCATATCCACGATCTACAGATGAAAGATCCGACATTAACAAAGATTCATCAAGACGTGAGTGAAGGCATCAGGTCGGACTTCTCATTAAAAGAAGATGGTTCTTTATTGTTTAAGGGCCGTCTATGCATTCCGGACAATGTCGATCTAAGACGAACGATTCTTGATGAAGCTCATAAGTCAAATTATGCTATCCACCCTGGTAGCACCAAAATGAACCAAGGTTTGAAAAAGAACTACCGTGGAGAGGATCAAACAAGACGTGGCAGTATGTGTCACGATGTTTGACTTGTCAGAAGTGAAGGTTGATCATGACATCCCGGACTATTGCAACCTTTACCAATACCGTAATGGAAGTGGGAATCGATCTCAATGGATTTCATTGTTGGATTACCCTGCATCGCCAAGAGAGACACAATGCCATTTGGGTCGTAGTCGACCGATTGACCAAATCAGCGCACTTTTTACCGTACAATACAACGTATACAGCAGGAAGATTGGCAGATTTATACATGAAGGAGATTGTGAGATTACATGGTATTCCAAGCAACATAGTTTCGGATCGTGACCCACTATATACGTCCAAGTTTTGGAAGAAATTTCAAGAAGGAATGGGAACACGACTAGACTTTAGTTCAGCTTTCCATCCTCAAACTGACGGGCAGACAGAGCGAGTGAACCAAGTAATAGAAGACATGCTCAGGGCGTGCATGCTTGATATGCAAGGATACTGGGATGAGTATCTGCCGATGCTCGAGTTCGCATATAATAACAGTTTTCAAACGAGTATTGGCATGGCACCGTATGAAGCTCTGTATGGACGACGATGCAAGTCACCTCTGAATTGGGAGGAAACAGGTGAGAAATTTGTATTAGGACCAAAGCTACTTGAAGATAATGCTACCGTGCTCAATTATCGGAGAAAGGTTGAAGACAAAGACAGAGTAGATGAAAAGTTACGCCGATATGAAGCGGACTAGTGTTGACTATAAAGTGGGCGAGCACATGTTTGTGAAGGTGTCACCTATGAAAGGTGTAATGAGATTTGGCAAGAGAGGGAAGTTAAGTCCACGTTATATTGGACCGTTTGAAATTTTGGGACGAGTAGGTGAAGTTGCATATCGCATTGGTTTACCACCGCTGTTTGATCGAGTACATAATGTTTTCCACATATCGATGCTCAGAAAGTACGTGAATGATCCGTCTCATGTGTTAGGAAAGCAACCTATAGAGATGTGTGAGGACATGAGCATGATAGAGGAACCAGTGGAGATCTTGGATCGAAAAGAACAAGTACTACGCACTAAGGTGATTCCCTTAGTGCTTGTTCGGTGGAACAATCATCCAAAAGAAGAGGCTACTTGAGAACGAGAGGCCGATGTGAGAGAACAATATCCGGCCTTGTTTCCAACGACGTGAGAATTCAATGTAAACCACAAATATGTTGTAAAATCTCCACTATACTTGTAATTCAATGGAAATTTGATCCAATCTGTCATAAATTGTCAAATGTAGTAAAAGAACCAAAGAAATTGACAATCTACACAATTTGGGCAAAACCGATTAATCAAAATTCCAAATCGATTAATCGATTTGAAATTCGATTAATCGATTTTGTTCGATTAGTCGACTGACATGTGTCAGTGACTGGAAATTGAAAGGAGAGTGAGATTATACATAGAAGACCAATTTCGATTGATCGAATTGGAATCTCGATTAATCGATTTGGAATCGACTAATCGATTTTGAAAATTCGATTAATCGAATTATATTTCGATTAATCTATTTACTAAAGGGACTTACAAAAATTTGAAATCAGATGGATGATTTCGATTAATCGAAGTGGATTTCGATTAATCAATTTTGAAATTTCGATTAATCGAAATGGATTCGATTACTCGAAAAATTTAAGAAATTCTGGAAATTTAGCAGTTATAGCCCGATTTCGATTAATCGAAACTAAATTCGATTAATCGATTTTGGAATTTCGATTAATCGAAATGGATTTCGATTAATCGACTGGCTCGCGCCAGTGAGCTCAAAATTTTAAAATTTTAAACAGACACGATTTCGATTAATCGAAATGGTTTCGATTAATCGAATTTGACTTTCGATTAATCGATTTTGGAAATCGATTAATCGATTTTACGCGGTTTAACCTAGTTTTAAATTTTGATTAATCGAAACAGAAATTCGATTAATCGAGCCGCGGGCTATATATATATAGGATTGGGGATTTTATTCCCCATTCGAAATTTTCTTGCTTCGGGGTTTTTGGCGCTTCATCTTCTTCTTCCTCTCCGACCATCCGTGCTGGGGTGTTTGTGCATTCTCCACCGATCTCCGACCGAGATCGCCTCATTTCGGATTGGAACCTAAGGTAAACCCTAGATTTGTACTTTTTCCTCCAATTTGAATTAGAAAACCCTAGATTTTCCCAATATGCCGCCCAAAACCTGATTGTCTTCAAAGAAGGCAACCTCCAAGCTACCGGTTAGGCGTAAGAACGCCGCACCACCACCACCTACCCCATCGCCGGTGAGGACTCCATCACCGTCGGAATCGGAGACCACCTCCGGTTCGACGAGCGCGTCTCTGTGAGTCTTCCCGCGAATCCACCCGCATGCCACCACCACCCGCCAACGTGGAGCAACCAAACGAGTGGTGGGCTGCCAAGACCTTTGAGGTCGAATATACCATCGACCCTACCCTTTTCACTGATCCCGATGTACCGGGCGAGACCCAATGGGCTCAAAACTACATAAACAATGCCGGCCTCGGCAACCTACTCAAACCAATCCGGGGTTCCTACTACCCTTGATTGGTGAGATTATTCTACCAAGGGCTAACCAATGGCCCTACCGACGACTCTATCATAACCAAGATCGAGGGTCGTCTTTATACGATCACCCGCCACCACATCCACGAGGTGCTCGAGTGCTACCTCGAGTTCACCGAGACTACCCTATTTCCACCCTTGAGGAGGACCCTCGATTTGAGGAAGTCATGACCCGCATGACAAGCGGGAAGAAGGGTCGGGCACTTCCATCAAGAGGGTTGATCTTCCACCCTACATGTGGATGCTCGACTCCATAATCAAATGCCGCCACGACCTTTGGAGCGTCGACAAAGTGCAACATGCACTTTACGCGGCCTTCTGTGGCCGATGGTTTGATGCTACCAAGGTCATCCTAGAAGGGATGAGGTACATCAAGGGCAAATTAATGAAGGGCAACATGCGGCCCAAGGAGAAGATGCCCTATGCTCGTCTTATATCGAGCATGTTGGAGTGCTACTCAGCAGAGCCATCCTACACCATCTCGCCTCACGAGGTGAGGGCTACGGATCGCATGAAGACGTTTACAAAGTCTTCATGGACCCGTAGCTATAACCTCCTAAAGCGGACCCTACCGGCTCCGGGTCCCGCTCCGCCCGGCAAAGAAGTGGCGGCAGGCACCCCCACCACCCCCACCACCTCAGCATGACCCACCCATGGGTGGGGCACACCCTGCCGCAGTAGAGCCATCCGTGGAGAGGGGTCCCTCCCACGCCACAGCCTCACCGACACCACACTGCACTCACGCGCCCATGACACCCACCTCAACCTACACGCGGCGCCGCCCCATCCGGTCCTCCCTTCGAGGACGTGCTGGCTCGTATGGAGGCCTACAACGAGCGGATGAACCGAAGGATGTACTTCTTGATGTTCCACACCCTCCGCTACATTTACCACCGCTACCTCGCCCAGGAGGAGGAGTGGACCGACTGCCTTCCATAGAGGACCCGTCTTCCATCCCACCACAGACGTGGCTCCTTCCACTTCCACATCCTTGCAGACCGAGCGCCAGCCCGGCACTGTCGCTTCCCCACCGATGAGCCGGCTCCAGGCGGAGACCCACCGGCCCATGATGGCGCGGACCGGCTGGCGAGAGGACTGCTTGAGTCTTGTATTTATTTTTGAGTTACGATTGTATACAGAGATTTTCATCAGACGCCAACTTATTGGCATTGTAACCAAATATTGAATCCTTAATACAAATCAAACTTTTTGTGTAATTGTTCATTTTCGTTAACTCTTACTTCCATGCTTATATGTGTGAGTGTATGAATACTTAAATATGTCTGAGTTAATTGGACCACCTCACCTGAGAGTGTGGGAGAGAGAGAGAGAGAGAGACCCTGATAGACAAACCTTGGGTTATTTTCGAGGACGAAAATTCCCAAGGTGGGGAGGATGTAATAACCCGAAAAATCACACTAAACTATGACCTCGGGATCCGTGCCCGATCGGTCATAGGTTTGACCAAATGGAAGTCCAACAGTTAGTAAGTAGTGTGATGAACGGATGAGATGTGATAAATAGAATGCCTATGTGATGTGTGTGGTGAAGGTATAGTCGCATACACCTACCGCGGTGTATGTGCTCAACACACAAGTGAGGAAGAGGATAAAAAGAGTTAATAACCCTAAAATCAAGAGTTTTGAGTTGTTGAGAGAGGAGTAAAGAAGAGAGAGAGAGGAGTAAAGAGGGTGATCAAGCAAGAGTTATTGTGGGTGATTGGAAGAAGGATTCAAGCATTAAAGAGGCTGATTCAACGCAAGGAACTGCTTAGAAACAAAAGTCGGAACCCTAGCCTTCCAACCCTAGATTTGAAATCAACTTGAGATCTATTCAAGGTAAAATTTTGTAAATAAGATGCATAGATTATAGGGGTTAAGTTGCGTTAAATGTGGGTTAAATCATAGGATAATGGCTTAGAAAATAGAGGAAAAAGGTATGGAAAAAGATCGAAAATTTGAATCGACAATTTCGATTAATCGAAATTGGGTTTCGATTAATCGAAATTGGCCAGGAAGTTGAAGAGTCAGAGGACCTCGATTTCGATTAATCGAATCTGATTTCGATTAATCGACCTTGGATTTCGATTAATCGATTTGGGGATCGATTAATCGACTGAGAACCTCCAGTGGACCCCAGGGGTTGGAGGAAATGACTTAAGGAAAAATCGACTAATCGAAATGGGATTTCGATTAATCGATTTAGTTTCGATGTCGATTTGGAATCGATTAATCAGCTTGTGAAACTCGATTATTCGAACTGTGGGTCTACTTTGCGAAAAGAAGGATTTCGATTAATCGAAATTGGATTCGATTAATCGAATGAAAACTCGACTGTTCGAACAGTGAATGGACTTTGCGAAAAAGGAGAATTTCGATTAATCGAAATTGCTTCGATTAATCGATATTGACCTTCGATTAATCGATTTTGGAAATCGATTAATCGAATCAGATTCGATTAATCGACTTTGGAATTCGATTAATCGACTGTAGTAAACTATGTTGACTTTTGGTTTGACTTTAAGATTCTTGGGGGATCTTATGCCTTCTTTATTGCATCCTTTGCGATGTGTTTTACCTGTTATGTGGTACCATAGGTGGTACGTGTGGACTAGTGCACAAGGAGTCACGTGGGACCTTGATGCATTGATCAAGTGAAGACTTGAGGTAGGGAACACCTTGAACATGTACCTTATTTTACAAGAGCATGTATGTAGTGATATAAATTTCCATTCAAATATTTTTACTGCTTAAAGAATTGTGCAAAGTGTGTGTGTGTGATATTCATAAGAGTAAACTAATGAGCCATCCCCACGGGATGAAGAAGTAAAGAGATAAGAGCATCAGGTGTGATGCAAGTAAATGGATACATCCCAGGGATGTATCCAAAGATTGAATCATGTTTGATAGGGCCTAACTGATATAAGATAGCACACTTACACGGTGAATAACTATATGTAAGGCACCGATATTTTTGTTAGGTGAGGTTGGGATATCCACGGCCCGACACGGCAGGATATCCGTGACCGATACGGCGGCGAAACCGTAGGCCAGTGCGGAGGCTTATCCGTACATAGTAAGCACACCCCAGGGGTGTTGATTGAGACAAGTGAAACCCCGCCACCAATCCCCAGGGGAAAGGGGCTTGGGTACTATATGGTATTCCCAGGGAATACATTGAAACTGTCTATATAGATGACGATGAAGGGTATCTCATCGGGGCTCGATGCTATATTGCTCGGGGATTACTTAAGTTGAAAGTTTAAGTTTTGCTTTAGGCCTTTTCAGCATTATTCATGAGCAAATGAAAATATAAGTAATCAACAGTAAAACGAAATGCTTTTTAACTGTTTCATCAACAACTGCATAGATACATCATGCATGACATATCATAGAATATATGTGAGTTATAATTTATATGTTCAGCAGTGTTTGTTCCCTATTGAGCTAGGATGTAGCTCACCCTATAGACTATACGTCGCAGGTCCACTATTAGCAGCCGAGCTTGGAGACGCCGATCCCATGAGGGACCTTGCGGCGAAGAGTTGGAGCCACCTCCAGAGGACTTCTTCTAGAGGACTCCGTTGTGCCACTTTGAGGGATTTTTAACAGAGAGTTTTGTACGGCTTGGTATGTCAAGCCTTTATTTTTGTTTGAAACCATGTATATAAGGAGTCTGGATTATTCTTTTGGGACGAACCATCCGTGATGATTGCTATCATCGATGGTTCAGATCGGTTCTCCATTCATGCAGAGGCATGAGGGTAGAACTGTCTTTTGGGAAGTAATTAATATAGATTTAAAATTCCGCAATTGCATTTATAGTACTTTTTGGATGCTTGATATACCAATGTTCCGTGCTTAGCTAAAGGGCACGGTCAAGATGATCGTGCTGATGGCACGGGTTTCGGGGTGCCGAAATTCGGGCTGTCACACCCATAGCCAAAGTATTAAGAAGATAGAGGACCACCTTGGTCAGCTATCCAATACTTTGACTATGAGAGAAGATGAAAGACAACCTAGTCAACCTATGAACAACCTAAAAGGGCAGTATATGGTGGGTGAGACTTCTTCATCACATGAAGAAGCTAAATCTGTCACCAATTTGAGAAGTGGAAGGCTGGTTGACAACATGGTTTGTGTTGAGCCTCAAAAGAATGCAGCAAATGAGAGTTCAGCCGATGATGATGTGCAGTAGGAGCAACATATGAGAAATAAAGAGGGTGTTGATGAACCCCAACAATAGAAAAATGAAAAAAAAAATAAGGAAAAAATTGATGAGATTGCTAAGGCAGCAAATGGGAAATCAGTCCCACATTTTCCATTTCCTAATGCACTTCAAGCACCCTCTCCTTTTGATAAGGGGTTGATAAGGGGAATGCTAAAGTTGAAAAAATGATGGAAACATTTAAACAAGTTAAGATTAATTTGCCTTTACTTGATGCAATGAAGCAAGTGCTAGCCTATGCAAAGTTTTTGAAAGATTTGTGCACACAGAAAAGACAATCTAGGATACACCTATTTAAGAAGGTCTTTTATACTGATAAAGCGAACCAAGTGTTATCCATTGCAACCCCAACAAAGCTCCAAGACCCTGGAGTTCCCACAATCCCTTGTGTCATTGGGGATCACACCATTGAAAAAGTCTTGTTAGATCTGGGAGTGTAAATCTACTTCTATATTCAGTTTATGAAAAGTTAGGTTTGGGAGAATTGAAGCCGACACATGTGGTATTACAGTTGGGTGATAGATCTGAAAGGAGGCCAGTGGGAATGATAGAAGATGTGTTAGTTGGGGTTGAAAAATTCTTTTATCCAGTAGATTTTCTAGTTCTTGACATGGAACCAAGCAAGTGCACTACCTCCATCCCTATAATTGTGGGTAGGCCTTTCTTGGTCACTGCCAATGCTTGGATAGTGAGGATGGCTATAATGCAGCAAGTTAAATTAAATGGCTATAATGCAGCAAGTTAGCCTCACTTGGATAGTGAGGATTGCTTTTTGATTGATGTATTGGATGAGCTTGTGGAGGAGACTTTGCCCAAGCTGCTGCAGTATGATGACATGTGTGATGTTTTTGAAAATGTTTGGAATAAAATTGTGGAAGAAAAGGCCCTCACACCAGTGCTTCAAGAGGTGAAAGCCTTAAATTTTGAAGTGGGGCCAATAGCAAGGTATCCTCCTTGGAAACCAGCTGTGTTGCCTCTTCCACCACCTTCTAAGGTACTTTTGTTGCCTTCACTCATAAGTCCACCTGATGTGGAATTAAAATAGCTGCCCAAGTCTTTAAAATATGTATTTTTAGGAGCAAATCAGAAGTTGCCTATGATAATCTCTTCTTCCCTCACTAATCAGCAAGAAGAAGAACTATTGTGTGTTGAAAAGACATAAGAGAGCAATAGGTTGGACTATTGCTGATTTTAGAGGAATCAGTCCTGCTGTTTGTATGCATAAGATCTACTTGGAAGAGGGTTCCAAACCCTCTAGAAGATGCAGAGAAAGTTAAACCCCCACATGTAAGAAGTAGTGATGAAGGAGGTGGTTAAATTATTAGATGCAGGAGTCATCTATCCCATTTCAGATTCTGAATGGGTGACACCTACTCAGGTGGTACCTAAGAAATCTAGAATCACTCTGGTTAAATAAGATTCTGGTGAGCTAATTCCAACCAGGAAAACCACTGGTTGAATGGTGTGCATTGATTATCGAAAGCTCAATTCAAAAACCAGAAAAGACCATTTTCCTTTGCCCTTCATAGACCAAATTTTGGACAAGTTGACAGGCAAAGCTTTTTATTGCTTTCTTGATGGATACTCTGGGTATAACCAGTTTCCTGTGTATTCACAAGACCAAGAGAAAATAACTTTCACATGTCCATTTGGCACCTTTGCCTATAGAAGGATGCCATTTGGATTGTGCAATGCCCCTGTAATTTTCTAAAGGTTTATGTATGCCATCTTCTCAGATATGATTGATCAATTTTTAGAGATATTCATGGATGATTTTTTTGTCTTTGAGGACAGTTTTAGCCAGTGTCTACATCATCTCAACCTAGTGTTGCAGAGATGTGAAGAAATCAACTTAGTTTTGAGTTGGAAAAAGAGTCATTTTATGGTCAATCAAGGCATTATCCTTGGTCATGTTGTTTTCCAGAGAGGCATAGAGGTAGACCAGGCTAAAATTGATTTGATTGTACATTTGCCCCCACCTAAAATTGTCAAACAAGTCAGATCCTTTTTGGGGCATGCTGGTTTTTATAGGAGATTCATCAAAGATTTTAGCAAAATCTCAAAACCTCTTTGTTACCTGTTGTGCCAAGAGATTCCTTTTGTATTCAATGATGAATGTCTCACTGCTTTTAAGTTTTTGAAAGAATGTTTTACCTATGCACCTGTCCTTCAAGTACCTGATTATTCATTGCCATTTGAGCTGATGTGTGATGCATCAAATTTTGCTATTGGTGCAGTTTTGGGGCAAAGAAAGGATAAGTTACCTTATGTGATTGCTTATGTAAGCAAGACAATGGTTGATGCTTAGTTAAAATACACCACGACTGAGAAGGAATTGCTAGCTATTGTCTATATTTATGAAAAATTCAGGTCTTATGTGTTAGGATCTAGGATTGTGGTGTTCACAGACCATTAAACCCTGAAATATCTTTTATCTAAAAAGGATGTCAAACCAAGATTAATCAGATAGATCCAACTATTATAGGAGTTTGATCTTTAAATTAAAGACAAAAAGGTGGTTGAAAATGTGGTTGCAAACCACCTATCCAGGATCCTAACTACTGAGTTTGATATGCTGCCTATCAATGACTCATGTCCTGATGAACAATTGTTTGCTGTTAGCATGAGTGCACCTTGGTTTGCAAGCATAGTAAATTATTTAACAGTGGGTAAGATTCCCCCACATTAGAACAAAATGGATAAGGAACTGTTCTTCTCTCATATCAGATATTACATGTGGGAGGATCCATACCTTTTCAAGCACTGTGCACACCAAGTTGTGAGGAGGTGTGTACCTGAGAATGAATTCTACAGCATACTAACCATGTATCATGAACATGCTTGTGGAGGCCATTTCAGTGGAAACAAGACTGCTGCAAAAATACTTAAAAGTAGATTTTATTGGCCCACAATCTTCAAAGATGTACGGCAGCATTGCAAAGCTTGTGAAAGATGCTAGAAAATGGGAAGTATTTCCAAAAGAAATTCCATGCCTTTACAGCCCATACTTGTTGAATTATTTGACATTTGGGGGATTGACTTCATGGGTCCTTTCCCTCCTTATGGATACAATTTTATTCTTGTGGCTATTGACTATGTGTCCAAGTGGGTTGAAGCCATAACCACAAGAACTAATGATCACAAAGTTGTCATCAATTTCTTGAAAGATAATATTTTCTCTAGGTTTAGTACCCCCAAAACTATCATTAGTGATGGGGGAAGCCATTTCTGTAATAAACAGTTTGAAAATTTCCTTAGAAAGTACTCTGTGACACACAGAGTTGTCACCCCATACCACCCATAGACCAGTGGGCAGGCGGAAATTTCTAATAGAGAGATCAAACATATTTTAGAGAAAATTGGGAGAGGAGATAGGAAGGATTGGTCCCTGAAGTTGACTGATACTCTTTGGGCTTATAGAAGTGCCTATAAGACCCCAATAGGGATGTCTCCCTTTAGGTTGGTGTATGGCAAGGCATGCCATTTACCAGTGGAGTTAGAACATAAAGCCTATTGGGCTATTAAGTCATTGAATGTTGATCTAACTGTTGCTGGTATGCATAGGAGGTTGTAGCTATCAGAGTTGGAAGAGTTGAGATTGGAAGCCTACTCCAATGCAAGGATCTAAAAAGAAAAAGCCAAAGCATTTTATGATAAGCACTTGCTGAGAAAGGAGTATGTTGCAGGCAACAAGGTATGGCTTTTCAATTCCATATTAAAATTATTCTTAGGCAAGTTGAGATCTAGATGGGAGGGACCTTACATTGTAATGCATGTATCCCCATCTGGAGTTGTTGAAATTATGGATCCAAAGGATGGTAGGATCATGAAAGTCAATGATCAAAGGCTCAAAATATTTGTTTAAAATGTAGTAGAGCCTGTGGTGACCATTCACCTTCAAGAACCTCCAAAGTGTAACTGATTTTCAACATTGTACATTATGTATCATAACTGTCAGTTTCATTGCTGTTGTTGTTTTCAAAATTGGCTATCATTGTATGTATGCTATAAATTTTGCTTAGTTTTTCACTAAGAACAATGAGTCAACTGTGATAAGGGTAGGAAGGTCTCCAATGCATGAGAAATAAATGGGAACAGAGGAAAATTAATGAGTTTAGATCGAATGGAGACAAGTGTACAAATGAGAAATAATGTGGATTGCTAAACAGACCTATCGAGAGATGCTAGGAGAAGTTCGACAGGTACTGAAGGTTCCTCCTCTGAATTTCGACAGGTGTTGAGACTTGTTGAGAGGTGTGAAGTGGTTTTCGACAAGTACTGAAGGTGTACATGTCTAATTTTGACAGGATTTGTATACCTGTCGAGAAGTTGAGAGAGGAAGTCGATAGGTACTGAAGGTGTTGGTTGCATTTTCGATAGGTTTTGATACCTGTCGGGAGGTTGATTGCTAAGAATTTTAAACCTGTCAAGAGGTTTGATAAACCTCTTGAAACCTTCAGCCTGACAGACCTGTCCATCCATGTGCTTTTAACTGTCTACAGGTTGATTCAACCTGTTGAATCCTTCTTTCCAATCCTATCGAAATAGTATTTTATTTGTTTTAAAGCTATCGACAGGTCATTTCATCCATTCGACAGCTTCTGCTATAAGCCTGGTTCCTCCTCTGCCTGATTTCTCATTTCTTTCTTCCTTCTCCATCTTCTTGGTTCCAGTCTCAAGTACCTTGCTGTTATTACTATTGTATCAGCTTTACAAGGTCGACATTTCACACTTGATTTAAACTAATTTGATGCTGTGTGCTGCTATTTTTGAGAAACCCTAGGATTTTTGAGTAAGTCTTCTTCAACCTCACGCTTGTGATTTTTCTGCAATTTAGTTCTATATTTTTGGAGGTTTTCAGTGTGTATGGTTAATTGAATTGAGAAAGGAAGATTGTTGTGGGTTCTTGAGAAGTATTGTGTGAAGTTTGAATCCCAATGGCTGATCATGAGGATACCCTGTCAAATTTATTCAAACCCCCTTCCAAATCCGCCATAAAATCAACCAGGAAATCTAGTAGGTTAGCCACACAGCCCAAAGATGACCCAACTGCTAAGAGGAAGCTCATTATGGAAAAACCCAAGAAAACTCAGAAAACCAAGAAAGCCAAACTAGCTGAACCTAACCCTGAGCCTGAAACTGAGATACTTATGAACCTAACAACCCCCAATGAGTTTGTGGATGCCTTAGGTCTGATTCCTAAGACACGCTTTGACCTGCCTTATTTTTTTAAGGTAGAGGAGTGCAAGGAGACCTTGGATTAGTTGGTAAAGGCATCCCTGACACCTCTGTTGACCCCATTACTAGAAAAGGTCTACTCAAGACTAGTCAAATTGTGGTATCAGAATATCAGGAAAAAGATGAAGCTAGGGTCAACTGACCATGTGCTTGTGGTTTTGGTTGACAATTGGGAGGTAGTTATGGACTACAGGGATATTGGATTGATGTTAGGGGTCCCACTAGTATATGACTCAGCCTATGGCCTAGGAGCAGTTGATAATGTGTCCTTTCGAGTAATGGCCATACATTTGACTTAATACATTATAGGATCTGGGGAGTCATTGATGAGGAGAGATCTAGACCCTAGCCTATTTTCATAGATTCAATCTTGAGGAAGAATATCTATGTCAGTGGACATCAGCAGGAGAGAAGAACCCCTATAGTGGATGCCCTTTACTTTTTCTCCAAGGCTAGATTCTTTAATGCCTCTTAGTTGATATTTGAGGCAATGGTGGATGTAAATGACAAGATTAAAAAGGGACAAATGTTGTTAGGACCCTACAGCAAACTCATCACTGCTCTGCTAAGGAAAGGGAAATATGTGATACAAAAGGATGAGCCAGTGGAAAAATTGAGCCCAAAAGAGTTTGGGAGAAGAGCTTGGTCCACAAGCATGACTCTGATTGGGAAAAGCAATACGAAGTCAGTGGAGAGTCTTGAAAAGGAAGTATCTCAGGTGACCAGCTCATCAACTGCACCTGTGATACATACAGCCCCATCAGCCAGCTTAGCAGCTGCACCTGGGATCTCTATAGCAGCCAACTCTATGCCTTTGCCTATCCCTACTAGGAGTAGTTCTGTCACCCCTACTCTACCTGTGGCCTTTGCATCCATATCAATCCCTTCTACTACTATGACCTTGCCCATAGTCAGCTCTGCTGTTGTTAACATCCCCATTCCATTACCTTCCATGCCATCCATTTCTATCCTCATACCTTCTAGCAGCTCAACTATCCCATCCACTATCACCACCATCACCCCTTTGTCAGCTCCTCGTACCATAGACCCAATGATCACCTTACCTTCACCTCCCACCACAACCACCTCACCTTCACTTCCCATCACCACCACCTACCAGAGAAAATCAAAATCAGCCACAACCCCTCCAGCTAGCCCATCCATCCCATCTTTAGAACCCTTAAGCCTTGAACCAGCAGCTCCATCTACATCAGCTGACCCAGTCACTTCCTCCCCACTACACATACCTTCCATTTCTAACTTACTTACCTCCATTTCTCCTACACACACCCATGATTTAGAGCACTTCATCAGTGAGGGGTATTCCCCCCTAATTGACTCGATTGTGGAGGGCATTGGGCATGAATACACTCCACTCCTAGACTCTCCACAACCTACCACATTCCAGCATGTATCTACTTCCCCATTCCAGCCTATTCCATCCACTCCATCTATTACCCAACCACAAATTCTACCTGATTCTGTTGGTCAAATCCTTTCCCTTCTCACATCCATCCGAGCCCAGCTGCAGACCAATATAGATAACCAGTCTCTCATGGCCACTTGCCTTCATGCCATTCAGGCCAATTTAATCCCATCTACCTCAACCACCAACCTCTTACCACTCCTGTCCTTACCCCTACTCTTCCATCTATTCCTGCATCTCCACCATTTCCTTCCCCTCAGTCCTCTCCTGCAGTGTTCACCACTATTGCTGACACTCAGCGAGCTGTGGTGGCTAAGGAGTTACTCCCTACCCTACCTGCATCTACTTAGCTGAATTTAAGGCATTAACAGAAAGGAAACATAAAGCAAGGGAGAGGGGATGCAAAATAAGGCAAGCAAGCTTCAGCAACAGCTTTCAACTCCTCTTTCAGACCTGCAGAAAACCAAAATAAATTCAATAGTACTTTTATTCAAATATAGGAACTGCAATATATGAATTTATAAACACACAAATGAAAACTCAGGTCTACTAATTAGATCAAATATCCTCGGCAGCGGCGCCAAAAACTTTTTGTTGGTTTAAATTGTTGTGCTGATTTTTATTAGAAGGAAATATGGTAAAAATATGGGAGCAAAAATAAGTCAAAAGGTGGAGTAAAAGGGAGTAAAACAACCACAAAAACAACAATCTAAAACACAGTCTTGCAAGATCTAGGGCTTGTTGTAGCAAGTTTTGATAAGTTAGAGTTTATCCCACAAGGAAATTTGATCTAAACCATAAGAGTTGTATAGTAAACCTCCAGATCTGACTACAGATCTGGCAATCCTAACCTTCACTAGAAAGCAAGGGTAAAGAAAGGGAGTTTTGTGTTATCACAAAACTAAAATAAAACATAAAAGGAAATTACATTTCTACACTATCAGAAAGGGGTTTAGAGAAGGATAAAAAAGGATTTGGAAAATAAAATGGAAAATGGGTGAGAGGTAATAAAATAGGGGCTAATATTTTTGGCTAAAACGGGGGCTGGTAAAACAGGGAAAAGGCTAGATCCACATCAGTCCTTCACTTGGCTACAAGCTCAAATGCAAGGAGAAAGAATCTAATCCAACCCTGAAATATGGTCTAGTCTTAGGGCTATGATCTGTCCACTGAGTAGTCACAGCTCATCCCAGTGATATAGCCCGGTCAAGGGGTTAAAATCAGAGCATTAAACTTACTGCAACTACCATGTATGCAAGGCCACAAGCACATGCATCAATGGGTGCATACAATCTATAAAATCTTATTGGAAAACCCAAAAGCATTACAGATTTAATGAATCAATAAAAACAACTTTCATTGCATATGAAAATACTTACAATGATCAGCCCTCCAAACTGCAGTCAATGCAGACTCCAGACCTTTACAAGCTTTCACAGTCTTTTTACAGCATATAAATAAGTCCTATCTATTACAAGAGATCTTAGCCAATAAATGTTAAGCTAAGGAGAGAAGAAAAAGGGGAAAAAGATGACCTAACCCTAAATGACCTAAGCACAGAGTCTCCTCTTGGCTCAGAGCAAAATTACGTTAAATATTAGATGATTATTACTGCTAAAATTACAGCTTATATACAATCCTTCCCAAAAAATACCTTACCTTGGCTAATCAAAAAATAAAAGAGAAAAATGCCCTATTTTGTAATGTTGTCATAGCCCATTTATGGCCAAGTGTTGTGTTGGTAAGGTTTCAGCTGCTTCTTTTTATTATAAAAAATGATAAAGACAAAATAGAGGAAGCAAAACAAAATAAAACAAAATGGGGAATGAATACAACACAAAACCAAATCACAGACCTGCAAGATACAGGGCTATTGTAGCAAGTTTTAAGTAAGAATTTATCCCACAGAGAAATTGATCTAGAACCTAAAATGGGCTATAATAGTCGACCTCCAGATCTGGCTATAGATCTGACAATCCTAGAGAAAGGGAGTTGGGTGTCACAACTATATTAAAAGAAGAGAAATAAAGTGTAGTCCTATCCTAAAAAAAGGGTTATGAAGAAGGTGGTGATGGTGTATATTAAAATAAAGATGAAAGGATGGAAAGTAAGCAATTAAGCTAGGATTACATTAGCTATGTAACTAAGACTTAGCTCTGGCTCTGCAGCAATCCCTCAGATGGCTACAAGCACATCTGCAAGGTAGATGTATCCAACTCAACCCTTATGGTTTAACCTGATCTCTTAAGGCTATAACCTGTCCACTTCGATGGTCACATACTATCCAATAAAGAGGATCAAACCACATAAATTAAATCAGAAAATAAATATGATCCAAAGGAATAGACTGATCTTAAGGTTATAACCTGTCCACATTAATGGTTAGGGATTATCCAATAGATGTCCTCCACCCAATGGCCCAAATCAAATCATTAATATCATTGCAAGGAAGATGTATCGAACTCAATCCTTATGGTTTGACCTGGTCTCTTAAGGCTATAACCTGTCTACTTCAATGGTCACAGACTATCCAATAGAGAGGATTAAACCACATGGACTAAGTCAGAAAATCGATCTGATCCAAAGGAGTAGACTGATCATAAGGCCATAACCTATCCACTTAAATGGTCACAGACTATCCAATAGATGTCTTCCACCCAATGAATCAAATCAGAATAGTAAAACTATTGCAGACACCATGTATGCCAGGCTACAAGCTCAAGCATCCAAGGGAGCAAATAGTTCTTGAAAAACTAGTGAAGACCACAGTTGTTCAAGGGGCTATTTGGACACTTAAATGCAGGTGTTCATTGCTTCAAAGGACCTGCAATGACTAAGCTCAAAAGTCTACAATCACTATAGAGAAATCAGATCTAACATCTGATATTGGTCAAGTAAAACAGAGGGGAGTTTGTTCCTGCAATAATCTCTCACAAGGCTACAAGCTCAAGTGTAAAGGAGAAGAATCCTTCTCAGATCTGTGGCTTGGAATCCCCCAAAGGCTATAGTTTGTCCACTTAAATAGTCACGGGCTATCCACAATGGTTATCCACACCACAGAGGTATGAGAAGGAACATGTAAATTGTTGTTGCCACCATGGTCCGAAGGCTACAAACTCAAGCTTCTATGGGCCTTTCAATTCAGCTCATATCCTAAATGCATGCTTAGCCTGAACAAAACTATGGGCAAATAGAAAAATAAAAGATTGAATGAACAATTAAAGTACAAATTTCATTGATAAAAAATACTTATAATGTAATTTCTCAAGGCAGCAGCCTTGTGCACAACAGCTCTTCACTAAATCCTAAAGGTTATAAAACCCATTACAAAACTAATAAAACTAGACGTAATTGCTTACAGAGGGTATAGCCAGTAAGTGTTGGGCTAAGAAAGAAGAAAAAAAATAGAAAAAGAGGTGATCAAACCCTAATCCTAGTCTACTCGAGCTCACCACAGACAGAGGTTGAAGGAAAGATGAAAACTCTAAGTTACAATGTATAGCTTAAATACTCAGTCCTAATGCCTTAGCCAATAGTAGAGTAACCCTAATTTCCTAGGGGATGTGGCATTTTTACAACCCTTGGATGCCTTGGGGTGTGTGCCTTGAGATCAGGGCCTCGGGAAGTGTGCCCTAGACCTTGGAAAATTCTCAAAAGGTCCTTGAGTTAAGACTAAGTGGAGAGCCCGAGCTTCACAGGGCTGGCTCTGGTTCATTAATCCATTCACGCAGTTTGTAGAGTCCTCGCGAGGTAAGAATTGGCTTGGAAGGTTGTTCACTCACGCAGGTGGACTTTGTATTGTCGCGCAACTGCTTTGGCTTTAAATGCACTCGTGTAGAAGAATTTGCAGTGCTTTGCTTGCTCGTGTGGCAGAGCATCAAAATTTTCTCTTGCGAGGGTGTCACAAGGATGCCTTTAAATCTCGCTCGGCTTCTTGTTGAAGGAATAACAAAGCTCATTCGATAGAGGGTTGAGCTATTAAATGTGTGAGAACTGTGCGAGGAAGTTTCTGGAGCCCTCTCTCCTCTTGAACCATGGGAGGACTTCGCGAGTTTGTTATTATTCTTTATACAGATTAGCTTCGTGAGATAGTGCCTGCGGCTGACATGAAACTTGTTCCTCACGAGAGCTTCGCAAGCTATATTTTTGAGGACTTAGTCCGCGAGAGCTTCGTGAGTTCACTGAGTGTTGGTTGCAGCTGAAGTGCGTGAGATTGCTTTGGGTCAGTTCCTTCCCTGAGCTATGTGAATTCCTCTCGAGTTCCCTTATGCTGCATGTAAAATCTGTGCGAGGTAGCTCTGTTATATACTTATCCACGCGAGGCAGCACCTCAACTGTGCGAGATAACACATTTTCTCCTCTTATGCACGGCAGCTGCTGCTGTTGCAACTCTCTCCACTTACATCCAGATTTCTCACATCTGCTGGACTTCTTAGGTCCACTTTGACTTGCAAACTAGTCACCATGGTGTGTACCACCATGGTGTTCCGTCAATCTTT
The DNA here is from genome assembly GCA_021018995.1 of Chloranthus sessilifolius. Taxonomy (NCBI): domain Eukaryota; kingdom Viridiplantae; phylum Streptophyta; class Magnoliopsida; order Chloranthales; family Chloranthaceae; genus Chloranthus; species Chloranthus sessilifolius. The sequence continues at coordinate 92,202,654 of CM037585.1, read as the reverse complement.
GGCTCAACTGTCATCTCTTGCTTGGATTCTCTCTCTTCTTGGCACCAAAGGCATGGACTTTGTGTTAAGCTACATAAGTTATTACTAACTATAAAATAAGCTAAACAAGAGTTATTAGTCAGCTTCAAGGTCGAACAAAAGCTAGGTTAAGAGGTGAAAAGTGGTCCTTTGAAGTGAATAACACACCCCCAAACCTAATCTTTGCTAGTCCCTAACCAAAGGAAAAATTAAAGCAACTATTCTAAAAATCTAAATGTCACTTTCATAGGGAGCACGGATGCATTTAGCTCATGCATCAAGCCTTTTAAACCCCTAGGTGATCCCTAGTGGAGGAGTGAAGTCTCCTGGTGGTTTTCAGTGAAGGTAACGACAAACTTCTCAATGAAACAATTGCCAAAAGTGCAACATTGCCAAATCAGTATTCAAAAATCAGAGCATCAGTCCACCTTGATTATTTTCAAAATGTGTGGAATTTAAACAAATGATATGCATAGACCATTAACTCATTAAAACTCTTACATGCATGCATACTATTTCCAATTTGTTTACAACAAGAGAAACAACAAGTTTATGTCAGTACTTAGCTCACAATTAATTCAAATATTAGGTTTAGGCAATGCCCAATACATTCAATGTTAGACCCTATGCTTACCAGGGCAGTCTCTACAAAGAACTTTGAGGGTTTTCATTTTCTCACAAGCTCAAGAGCAGTTACAGTCTCCAAATGGGTCTGCAAGCATGAGCATAGGCAAAGCTCTTAAATTCTGGCATCATTGGCTATTTCTCACCATAGATTGGACAACTCCTCATCTCCACATAACAACTCATTCAACTTAGGATCACAAGGTCTTAGACTGGGTTGTAATGTGGCTTATGAGTGTAGGTCATAAAGAATGGAAGGGTGAAAAGGATGCAAATTTGAGAAATCAGCAGGTGAAGGAAGTGATTCATGACTTCACCTTCTTCAGTTCAGCACATTTCATCTTCTTTGAGATTTTCCAGACTTGAAGTGGCCAACTTCTCCTCTTATTTTTATTTTTTCTAATGAAATTCCCTCTTGACTCCTCTCTATCCCTTTTCATTAATTTGTTTTTCTATTTTTTTTTGTTTTTGAATACATTTCTATTTTCTTTTTGTTTGTATTATTCTGAAATGTCACCCTCTCCCCAGCTACTACACTGCTATCCTCCTTTTGTGTTTCTTCTCCATTCACCAAATGTTGACTCAAATTTGTCCATCTTCAACTCCTTCTCCTTTACCTTTTGAATTCTCAGAGTGGGGGTAGGTTTGAATCAGGTCCATTGGTTTAGGTGCAAGTACTCAGGTATATTTTGAAAAAAAACTAGAAATTAAGGCTCAAAAGGTGTATGTACAAGGGCAGTTTACTGGGTTTGGTATTTTAAAGCTCAAACTTTTCAAGAGAAGTCCTTGATGCTTTCCTAAATATCATGAGTACTGTCAACTGTTTCAACTTGGAGATGCCTAACTTCTAGTGAGGCCATTGACTCAGCCAGTCCTTAGAGCAAAAAGAGTTGCCTAAGATACTCCTCGAAGAGAAAAAGAAATTGTAAGCCCAAATCTCACTAGTTATGGTCTTTCATTGAACTCATAGGCATGCTTTACCTTTTTCTCTCTTTAATGGTTCACTAAGTATTGACACAAGTGAATTTTCTTGATGTTCACCTCATGGAAATGTTAAGATTTAAAAGCTTTTAATACCTAAAGGTCCGTAAAATTTCTTCATTTCCTCATTGTAGACACCCAAATTTGGCCCAAGGCTCGATCGAAATACCTTTCGAGAGAGCTGTAATTCTGAGCTTTTGACGCCATGCATGGAACCCTTAGGAATCACCCTAAACCCTTAAGAATTACCCTAGATCTCTTAGGAACATACCCTAAATATTTAGAAACCAATCCCGAACCCTTAGGAATTAACCATACCCTTCCAAGACCTATTAGAACCCTTCCCGGGCACGATTCAAGCCCCAATGAGCAGCGATTAGAAAGAGGAGTGCTAAATTTTTATGGATAGTTGCCCAACCTAAGGCCTATATCATTGGAAAGAAGACTTTCTCAGCTTTCCAACGAGTTAAGAATCGCCTAATTTGGAGTTCTACATCAAAAGATATGACAGAATGAAGATCGTAAGTTTGTACAAGATATTGCAAAACCGGACCCATAGAGTCAATTTCGAACTAACCAAAACAGCTGATGAAAAGAGGAGTGCCAAGGTTAGCATATATATTTTTCCGACCTAAAGCCTATACCATTGGAAAATAGACTTTCCCATCTTTCTAACATGCCAAGAATCGCCTAATTTGAAGTTGTACATAAAAAGTTATGGCAATTTGAAAAATGCGGATTTGTGCAGGAAATTGCAAACCGGGCCGGGCCCCTGCGGGTCTTTAACTTCCAATAGTTTGGACCTGGTTTTCCTTCAAAAAATGGCCAAAATTGACATTGGGGGTTTGACTTGTGGACCATCCCAAAGTCTAGGGTGTGTTTCTTCAGGACCCTAGTGACCCTATTAGCTTAAGTTATCACCCTTTTGCCATTCAAGTCACCACCCTATCATCTACCATTAAACCCAAATCCCTCTTCTCCAAGCTCTAGAAAACCACAAAAACCTTAGATTGCCCATTACCTAATTGCTAATCTAATTAGAATTTTAACCCCTCACTAATCCTCCATTTCTCTATAAATAGAGAGCCACCCCTCTTGCTTAAGGGTTGAGAGTTTTTATCTAAGAGAGAAAGAGCTTAAGTGAGAAGATCTTTCTCCCTTTGGTGCACCATCCCCATACAAATTCCAGAATTGAAAAAGCCCCTTTAGACCTTAGTATTTTACTAAAAACCTCTAGGTTAGGTATGTGTTACCCCCTAGTTTTCCTTCTCTACCTCTTTGTTTCAAGCCTTAGAAGTTAGAACCCCATTCCATACCATACAAGCCTTCAAAAAGCTCACCGAAGCAAGCCAACGCAAGGCTCCCCAATGGTGCTACAAGGGCCCGAGAGCTCCGGCTCTCTCTTATATTCCTCTACCTTCTTTGCTTTTCCTCTATCCTAGAATTGAGTCGTTACGCTGCCCAAATTTCGGCAAGCGGGAAGGGCTCAATAGGATCGGTGTGCCTACTGGCAAGGGGAAGTGCCGCTCATTTTACTTTCTTTTATATATATATATGTATATATATATATACTATATAAACCAGCCCCACATAAACCTGGCTTTAAGTAGAGATCGCATTTAGCGGGTTGATCAGGTGCCTAACACCTTCCCGATCGATAACCGAAGCCCCTACCCAAGAACCTTTGGTGTGGACCGGATTCAGAGTCATATTTTTAGCACTTTCGTGCTCATAAAAATGAACTAGGTATCCCGGGACACCGAAAGCTCCGGGTGGCGACTCTATTTTTTTTTATCGTTAGAGAGCGCATTGTTGCGACGGGATCATCTCGATTCTCACGGTTGCACAGATGACGACTTTGTTGGGGAGTAGCTAGTAGAGCTTCCCCTTGAACTAGGCCTTTTTCATTTTTTTATTTTTTCTAACATTTTATTGCTGTTTTTTTTATTATTTTTACTATTTTTTTTGTCACTCACCCCTCCGATTACGTCATTTTACTCACCCCTACGATTCCGCTTTAAATTTCAGCAATCTTTGCCTAGTCACTTGACTGACACCTTTTTTACTCACCCCTATGATTCCGCTTTAAATTTCAGTAATTTTTGCCTAGTCATTTGACTGGCACCTTTTCTACTTACCCCTACGATTCCGCTTTAAATTTCAGCAATTTTTGCCTAATCGGTTGACTGGCACCTTTCTTTTACTCACCCCTACATTTCCGCTTTAAATTTCAGCAACTTTTTGCCTAGTCACTTGACTGGCATCTTTTAAATTTCAGCACTTTATATTTCCCGCCTAGTCGCTTGACTGGCCCCGTCTTTTTTTATTATTCATATCCTAACAAAGGGGCCGGCTCAGTAGTGGCGCAGGATAATCACCCCCTGTCTTTGAACTAAAGAAAACTTCCAAAAAAAGAGAAAAACTTTGAAAAAAATTAAAATTGAACCAAGTTAGGGAGCTTAATTAATTTGTTTTGCGGGGTATATTTTTCAAAGGGGTTGGTTTAGGCACACATACAAACACCCGGGTCTTAGTATGACGGCAGCCCTAGTGGTGATGATCCAGAAAAGTCCCAGCCCACCTAGTATCTGAGAAGGCGCTCGCGCCGGAGGTATATCGGGTGGGTTCCCATTCCTACAAAGCTTAAAACCCTTGGGGAGTGCGCTAGCGAGTTATACCGGACTCACACCCCTTAGGTTCGATGAGGAGAGAACAGTTCACTAAAAATCGCGGCCCCTAAGCCCAAATTTCCACAAAAACCAGCTAGAGACCAACTCCGAACCAAGTTGTCATTGTGTAGTTTTGAACAAGAGTGCGCGGATCTCTGCGGGCCTTTTCACCTCCCGAGTTCCCCGATTAGTGTGTTTAGTGCCTTGTTCGGGTCCCGCCATCTCCGACACCCAATACGCCCCCGCCGGTCAAAAGAAGGCAACTTCCTTTTGACTCATCTCGGGGGATTGGGTTGTTTGCCTCGATTTTCGTACCTTCAATAGATCGAAGGTTCTCCTTCGATTCTTCCGAAGTGCGTTGGAATCGTCACCACGGGTCTTGAATTAAGGTACGAGGGCCACCTGAAAAGGGAGTTCCAAGGCCTCGGAACCTTTGTTTTCCAAAAAATCTCTTTCGAAAAATTTAAAAAATAATATATATATATATAAATCAAAAACCAAAAAATATATAGTTTGTGGTGCCGGCACAACGACATCATCTTGCCCTCCGTCGTCCCGTAGGGGAAGAAGGAGGAGGATTTTTGGGCCTCATCCAAGGCACCCTTACCCAACCCGTTCCCGTAGAATGTCGTGGGTGGTGGACCCGGCTTACGCCGATCCCGACTCATCCCCGCCCCATTCTCCAACCCACTCTCATTCGGGAGAAGTTTTCTCTACCATCCCCCTCACCCAATCCCCCTTTACCGTCATCGGCCCATTCGGCGCCCCCATATTCCCAACCACTACCCCCCAAAATATCCATAATCCAACCCCCCATTCCCCATCTCTTGCCCAAACCATGCCTATTCTCCCTCCCATATCCATGCCCAATCCAACACATTTCCCATCCACATCCATACAAAATCCAAACCCGTTTTCCCAATCCACATCCATGCCCCAATTCCCATCATCCCCCTATAGACCCGATCCACCCACATTCACATACACCACTTCCGCCCTATCCAACCCCCGACAAATCCCCCCATCTACTCTGGTCATGCCCATTTTTACCGGGGTCATGCCCAATTTTTCCCACACACCCACACTTTACCCTTCATCATCTTTAAACATCCCCAACCCATCCCCCTTTTCCAATGCCCTACCCCATTCCTTTAACCCATCACCTACCATGGCCATGCCCAATTTTCCCTCCACATCCACCCCATCTATACCCAATCATCCCTTAGACCCACCATCCACTTCCGATCCTCCTTCCATGACTATGATGGAGGAGATGTTCCAAGCCTACTCCTTATGGAAGGCTTCCCAAAACACCTCCCGTCATTTATACCCCACATCCATGGACCCATCCCATACCTTAGCCAACCTCCATGCTTCACTCCCCCATGACCCCCATCAATCTCCCATAATCCACACCATCCTAACCCCCATCACCCACATGTCCCAGGGCCCCACGGCCCGGACCCACCAATGGCCCACGACCCAGACCCACCAAGGCCCAAAGGTCAGACCCATCAAGGGCCCATGTCCCAGACCCACAAAGGCCCAATGGGCTAGACCCATCAAGGCCCACTGTGTCAGACCCACCAAGGGCCCATGGCCTAGACCCACTAAGGCCCAATGGCCAAGACCCATCAAGGCCCAATGGGCCATACCCACCAAGGGCCCATGACCCAGACCCACCAAGGCCTAATGGGCCAGACCCATCAAGGGCCCATGGCCCAGACCCACCAAGGCCCAATGGACCAGACCCATCAAGGCCTAATGGGCTAGACCCGTCAAGGCCCAGTGGCCCAAACCTACCCAGGCCCATCAGCCCAAACCCACCAAGGGTCCATGGCCCAAACCCATCCGTGGCCCCTGGCCCAAAATGACCAAGGGCTCATGGCCCAAACCCAAACCCCATACCAATGCCCTCCACAATACCCCCAAAATTTCACCCACCCCCAACCTTCACAACCGGGTCAAACCCATGCCATACCTCAGATCCAATTTTTCCATGGCCCCACACCCCAAGGCCACTTCCAAACCTTCCCCCATGACCAATGGCCCAATCAGGCCCCACCCCTAAACCAAACCACCACTCATCCCATCACCCCACAACACTTCCCTTACATTCAAGGGGTTCACCCAACTCACATCCAATCCAATGCCATCCAGTCTATGCAACAACAGTATGAGAACCCCGTCCTCACTGCACCTTATATAGATCAACAGTATGAGGAGGACGAGATCAGAAATAGTGCTGCCTATGTCGGGGCAGTGACCACTATTAATCCTCCACCGGTAGCAATCCCACTCCCAATAGCACAGAGCGAGTCCCAACCGACTGCTGAGAAAATGGCCCCCATGTCTAAAGAATCGGAACAATTAAGGGAGCAACTAGACAAGATCCAGAAACAATTATTAAAGATGGGTGCTGAAATCCACGCCACGGATTTCACGGATTTATGTCTGTTTGCCGAGGTCCCCCTGCCCCCCAAATTTAAAATGCCAGTATTCGACAAGTACAATGGCACAGGCAACCCGATTGCACACCTCAAGTCCTATTGTGGGGACATGTGCCAGTATGGGGCGGACGAGAGACTGCTAATCAAAGTCTTTCAGAAAAGTTTGACCGGACCAGCCCTGAGGTGGTTCACATCTCTTGAACCATCCATGATAAAGACATAGAAAGATTTGACGCATTTATTCCAGGAACAGTATGTCTATAATACTGATATTGAACCACGCAAGTCTGACTTGGCCCGTTTGAAACAGAATCCCAACGAGACCTTTGGCGACTATTTGGGGCGTTGGAGAGCACTGGCAGCTCAAGTTAGAAATAGAATACCGGACGATGAGCAGATAGAGATGATTTCAAAGAACACTCTTCCAGTGATTTCTAATTGTCTTGTATATCAACAGCAGTCCAGTTTTGCTGATTTGGTGAGGAATGCCAACCGCTGTGAGGATGCCATCAGGGAAGGGCGGTTGAGTAAGAATGCTTCAGGGGGCCCTAGCGGGGTTAGGAGGTTTACTGAGCATAAGAACGACAGGAGGACAGGGGCAGAGGTGCAAAATATTGCGAACACTCGGCCCAATAATAACAATGTAGCCCCGTTTCAATTCCAAGTAGCGCAAACTCCCGTAGGTGAGACAAAGATAAAGAGCGAGAATGGGCAGGGAATGCAAATGACCCCGGAGATGAGAGTCTATTATGATCGAGTCTTTACGCCTTTACGGAAATCCCTGAGTGTACTTTTGCCATTATTAATTAAAAAGGGTTTAATAACTGTTCTCCAACCACGACCTCCTCCCAATCCGATTCCATATAATTTTGACCCTAATACTCATTGCAATTTTCATCAAGGTCCGGGTCACCCGACTGATCGCTGCTTCCCATTAAAGTATGCGGTCCAGGACTTAATCGATGCTGGAAAGATCATTCCCCCTGCACCCACCCAAGCAAACCAGCATGCGAATATCCATCAGGTGCCTTTACCACCACACCCTACCGGAATAGTAGGTCCCAGACCCACCATAGGGATGGTAGAGGAATTTGAAGAAGAATTGGAGTTTGATCCGTCAGACTTCATTTGTAATCCAGAAATGTTTGTGGCACCAAGGCAGAGAAATCTTGGAGAAGGAACTGTTGGGGTGATTGAACCCCTGAATCTGGCAGATTATTTTCCTACCCCTACACCAACAGTTGAACCCCTAGATCTTAGGGCCTATTTTCCACCATCCACTCCCATTAACTACGTACAAATGAATGCGTATCAACCATATTCCACCACCCCCATCCATTACCTAATAAACCAACAGACCCCCAATCCCCCACCACCAATAAATTACCAATGGCCTGATCCCACCCCATTATTGTCAGCTCAATCACATGCAAACTCTACCACCCCTGTCAATTCCCTCATGGCCCATCAAACCCCCAACCCTCTGCCTGCACTCATCAATTATCAATGGCTTGTACACACACCATTACCCCCGGTGCAACCACCATTAAACCTCACCACCCCTACCTGGCCAAATTTTGCTACCCCCCCATCCATCATGGAGGAAAGCCATGTCTTACCTACCCTCCCAGAGCCATCAGTACATGCACTTCAGACACCGATAGCCATACCATTCCAGCTCTCAGGACCAACCTATGATCCACATCAAGTCCCGCTGAGCTACGAGCAAACCAACGCTAACGCCGGCAGCAGCAACAGAGAGGGAGCCGTGGACTTTATTACCAGGTCGGGGAAGATCTCGAGATAGCCTGAGACAATAGCAACAACAGCAACAGCAGCAGCACATGCCCAACCCGCGGGGAAAAAAGAAAGCACTGTGAATCCCTTTGAGAAGATGAGTCGAGAACATATAATGGAGACTCAGCTGAAAAGAATGCCGGCCCATATTACTGTATGGGATTTATTGATGACATCCCCACTCCATTTCCAAGCATTAATGGGGGCGTTGAAAAATGCTCATGTATCACTTCAAGTCAGCCCAGATAAAGTTGGGCAAATAATTGGTCAAGTGATGGCTCCCAATGCCATATCTTTTTCGGATGCGGACCTACCAGAGGAGGGAAATAGTCATTCTAAACCTCTCAACATCACTTTAGAATTCGGGAACATGATAATTCCCTTGGTTTTAATTGACAACGGATCTACATTGAACGTGTGCCCATTGAGAACTGCCACCAAAATTTGGGTGGACCCCTGCATGTTGAGGCCAACAAGGACGAGTGCTCGAGGTTTTGATAACACAAGGCGGGAGATCATGGGAGAAGTTGACCTTGAGCTCGTAATCGGGCCCATGACCTTTTCCATACCATTCCAAGTGATGGATATCAAATCCTCTTTTAATTACTGATAGGACGCCCATGGTTGCATGAGGTTGGGGCAATACCTTCTACCCTCCATCAAAAATTGAAATTCATATCAGGACAGAAGGTGATCATCATCATTGGTGAAGGGCACGATGAGAAAGACAAGGCCACCCACAGCATTGAAAATCCTAAGGTAGTGGATGTGCCACATACTGAGGAAGACACCGACCTGCACAGTTTTGAATATGAGGTGTCGGCTGTAGACCCAGAACCCCCTAGAAACATCACTTCAGCAACCAACGGCGGAATGGAAGTAGCGGTGGCGATGCTCCAAAAGTGGGGCTATCAGAAAGGAAGGGGTCTGGGACCCAAATTACAAGGCAGAAGAGAGCCAGTTGTGGCTAAGGGACAAAAAGTAAGATTCGGGCTAGGATATAAGCCCACAGAGCAAGAGGTCCGAGAGGCCAAAGAAAAAGCCAGGGTCGCCGCAGCAGCAAGAGCTCGAGGAACCAACATAGAAGAGAAACCTCGCTCTAGGCCACACATCAGGGATTCCTTTGTCAGCGCAGGGGTCATAAAGATCAATCGAAATGGGGCAACTCATTTGACCCCACACACACCCAAAGCCCCAGTCCATCCTACCAATCCTCAGATCTCCCTTCCCAGCTTGGAGATAGATTTGGCCGCATTGTCCATTTTTGAAGAACGACGGTTGGTACCTGAACAAACCCCCCCTGTGGTAAATCACCACAAAACTGAGTTATCGTTTGAAGACATGATCTCAGACGAAATGGGGATCAACATGATGGAGGCTGACTCCAATGAGCCATATCAACCAGCATCCTCCATCCCAATAGGTAAAGAAGCGACCCCTCAGGTACGCAATTGGGCATCTTTTGCCCCAAACCCTGGAAGCAGGAAGTGGCCTAAAGTTTGGCGCCTGTTTCTAAAAAAAAACAACCTATAAAAAGTGACATAAGCCCTTGGCAAGCAATACCTTGTATATACACAAACCCGTCTGGCCAAGGGTCCGTCTCCGAAGAAAATGAAAATCTCAAAAACATGAAAGAAAACAAAAATCTCAAAAACATGGAAGAAAACAAAAATCCCAAAAACATTGAAAAAATCCAAAGTCCAAAAATATTGTCATTTAAAGTTTCAGAAAATGTCCCACAAAAGGATGCCTTAATCAAAATACCCATCCCACATGAAATCAACCCCTTCCCTGTAGAAATACAAGAAGAGGTAGGGATCACGAGTCTGGACGAGGATGTCCCCCTCGAGGAGCTCCCCAATGAGCTCCTTGACCGATTGGCCGATTTTGAGCATGGCCCTACCCCCATTGTCGAAGAGACCGAAGACGTCAATCTAGGAACTGAGGAGGTTCCCAGGATAACCAAAATTGGAACGTCACTATCTCCTGAGGAAAGAAAGAGCATGATCGACTTCCTTCGGTCATACCAAGACGTTTTTGCCTGGTCATATGAGGACATGCCTGGTCTGGATACCGATTTGGTCGAGCATGAGTTGCCTCTCTACCCTGAAATGAAGCCAGTCAAGTAGAAGCTGAGACGTCTCCGACCCGAATGGATGCTAAAAGTCAAAGACGAGGTCATTAAGCAGTATGATGCGGGGTTTCTCATGGTATCCAAGTACCCGCAGTGGCTAGCTAATATCATACTTGTACCGAAGAAGGATGGAAAGGTCCGCATGTGTATCGATTTCCGCAATTTAAACAGAGCAAGCCCAAAGGACGATATCCCACTGCCACACATCGACATCTTGGTTGATAACACAGCTAAGCATGGAATGCCTTCATTTATGGAAGGATTCTCAGGATACAATCAAATCAAAATGGCGGAGGATGATCATGAGAAGACAACGTTCATTACCCCCTGGGGAACCTTTTGCTATCGAGTCATGCCATTCGGGCTGAAGAATGCCAATGCAACGTTCCAGAGAGCTATGACTGCACTATTTCATGACATGATGCACAGAGAGATTGAAGTGTATGTCGATGACATGATAGCTAAATCACCAGAGCAAAGCGACCATCTGGTAAACCTTTAGAAGCTGTTTGAAAGGCTGAGGAAATATCGACTATGTCTAAATCCACAGAAGTGCGCATTTGGGGCTATGTCAGGGAAACTGCTACGGTTCATCGTAAGCAGAAGGGGGATCGAGGTCGACCCAATCAAAGTTAAAGCCATCACTAAAATGCTGCCGCCGTCTACCGAGAAAGAGGTTAGATGGTTTCTGGGCAGAATACAGTATATCAGTCGGTTCATTACACAACTAACTCCAATCTGCACGCCGATCTTCAAGTTACTAAGGAAGAATTCGCCCGTTGAATGGAACGACGATTATCAAGCAGCGTTTGAAAAAATCAAAAGCTACCTCCTTAATCCACCTGTTTTGGTACCACTTGAGCCAGGGAGACCACTCTTGATTTATCTCTCCACGACTGAAGTTTCGATGGGATGTGTCTTGGGGCATCACAATGAAACAGGAAGAAGAGAGCAGGCCATTTACTATCTGAGCAAGAAGTTTACTGATTACGAGACGCGCTATTCTCATCTAGAGAAAGCATGCCTGACTCTTGTATGGGCTACTCAAAGGCTCTGCCACTACTTACTATCCCAGGCCGTTCTGCTCTTGGCCCAAATGGACCCGTTTAAATACCTGTTTGAAAAGTCAGCTCTCACTGGACGAACCGCACGATGGCAACTTTTATTATCATAATTCGACATCACGTACGCCACTCAGAAATCGATCAAGGGGCAGGCGCTTGCTGATCATCTTGCTGATAATCCTTTACCTAACTATGAGCCGTTAAGAACCGAATTCCCAAATGAAGATATCTTGTTCATGACGGAAGACGATACAGAAGAATCAGAAGAATCATCGGTAATGCACTTTGACGGGGCAGCAAATGTCGAGGGCCAAGGAGTTGGCGCCATCCTGATTTCACCAAAAGGATCCCATGTACCCGTCTCTATCAAGCTCAAATTCCCTTGCACTAACAATATGGCTGAGTATGAAGCTTGCGCCGCTGGTCTGCAGGCAGCTCTCGATCTGAATGTAACTCACCTTCGAGTATTTGCTGATTCACAGTTAATCATATGCCAGATGAATGGCGATTGGAAAATGAAAGACGAGAAGCTGATCCCCTATCATGAACACCTCGAGGATCTAATAGATTGCTTCCAAGATGTGACTTTCTCATACGTCCCCCGGATAAGGAATCGCTTTGCCGACGCATTAGCAACTTTGGCGTCAATGATTGAAATCCCCTATGGTGTTGAGATGAAGCCGATCGTGATCGAGCAGAGGAATGAGCCGGCCTTCTGGCTCCAGATTGAGGAACCTACAAAGCCTGATGATGAGCGACCTTGGTTCTCAGATATCAAGAATTTCCTCGAGACCTTAACTTTCCCAGAGGGTACATCCAAGACAGACCGAAGAACCATTCAATGTTTAGCGACAGGTTATGTCATTTGCGGGGAATGCCTCTACAAGCGATCATACAATAACATCTTACTCAGGTGCCTTACTGAAAGTGAAGCGGTCAACATTATGAAAGAAATCCATGAGGGAGTATGCGGAGCCCACGTCAGCAGTCACATGCTCGCTAAGAAAATCCTACTACAGGGATACTTTTGGACCACCATGGAATCGGATTGTTGCAAGCATGTTCAAAAATGCTACAAGTGTCAAGAACACTCCAGTCTGATACACGCTCCTGCCATTGATCTTCACTGCATGACCACTCCTTGGCCATTTGCTACCTGGGGCCTTGACGTTGTTGGAATGATTAATCCAAAAGCATCAAACGGACATCGGTTCATCCTCGTCGCCATTGAATACTTCACCAAGTGGGTAGAAGCGGCATCATATGCCAACATCATGGCCAGTCACGTTGAGAAGTTTCTCAAGAATAATATTGTGTGCCGATTTGGAGTACCTAAAGATATCATCACAGACAATGGCACAAACTTTGCGAATAAGCGCATTCGAGACTTCTACGAGCAATACAAGATCAAGCACCATCTCTCATCCACTTATCGGCCTCAAACTAATGGAGCCGTGGAAGCTGCGAACAAGGCACTCGTACGCATTCTTAAGAAAATGGTCGTCACTTATCGAGATTGGAGCGAAATGCTACCATTTTCTTTGTGGGCCTACCGAACGTCGATCTGTACCGCTACATGGGCAACACCATTCTCCCTTGTGTATGGAACCGAGGCCGTCCTCCCAGTGGAGGTTGAAGTACCCTCACTCCGAAATCAGGCTTACCCGAAGCAGAAAGAGAAAGATCACGCTTTGATCAGCTGAACTTACTGAATGAGAAAAGACTCCTAGCCTTGTGTCACACTCAAGTTTACTAGGGACGAATCGCACGCTCTTACAATAAACGCATCCCGGTCAAGATCTGAAGGTAGGAGACACTGTGCTGAAGAAGATCTTCCCATCCCTCCATGCCGATCCAAGGGGAAAATTCAAGCCAAACTGGGAAGGACCTTACGTCATCCGAGAAGTACTGCCGGGATACGCCATCCACCTCGCCACCATGGACGGAGATCATCTTCCTGAGCCCATCAATGCTGGATACGTCCGACGGTTCTACTCTTAGTCCAACGCGATAAGGTAAGTATTGATGAAACAGATACATGACTGCTTAAGAACCACCCAAAAGAGGCCATCATTCCAAGCACAATAGCCCAAAAATATCCCTAAAAATTATGATATCCTTTGCTACCCCATTTGAGCCTGGGCCTTTCTTTCAATAAACCCATTCACTCAAAAAAAAAAAATATATATATATATATATATATATATATATATATATGTGTGTGTGTGTGTACCTATACCAAAAAAAAAAGAGAGAGAAAAGATGCATGTGTATAAAGTTACTACCAAAATCCAAAGAAATCGAAAAAGCAAAACCTCAAAAAGAGATTGCCTGAAATGAAGCAATAAGAACAAAAAAATGTAGAAGAATCATAGGGCATGAACAGTAAAACCCCCAAGGAAGAAAGTATGTCAAGAAAACTGAAGTCATATCAAGGAAACCCTTTTAACCCAGCATACCTTCAAGTCCTAACCTAACCCATGGCCAAGCTACACCCTGAAGGAAGCCCTCTTTGTAGGTTCGCAAGCAGTCATAATATCTGTTGAGTCAACATGAGCCGAGTCGTGAGACGACACCAGAACCCCATCCAGTCGGCTATGACGGAATCAAGGTCTATGTCGTGGCTGTTGAAAAAAGAAAAGAAAATAAATAAAATAAAATAAAAATACAAGCTCAAAGCAAGATAGACGTGGTGAAAACTCGAAAGGGCATTACGGGTAAAAACAGCGAGCTTGTGCAGACCAGGTGATAACCCGAAAGGGCACTTGGGGTAAGAAAGCTAAACCCACGGACGTGGTAAAAACCCGAAAGGGTGCCACAGGTAAAAAAAGGGAAATAAATAAATAAATAAAAAAGAGAGAAGAGAAATTTTTTTTTTTGAAAAAGAAGGGTTGGAATGATTGATTGATGTTTGAGGAACCCTTTTGTTACTCTACCTATACCCTCTTATCTGACTGGGCCGCTCATGCTAGTTCAAATCGGGGCTCGACCAGAATTGTCTTTGTGAAACCTGCACCGTCAAACGTATGACCCAAGGCAAGGAGAAAGGTTTAACTCAATCCAACGTTTCGGCTTTGGTAAAATCCAGAAACTCACTTAGGTCCAACTGCATGAAAGAGTTCGACTATCCTCAAAAGGGGACCTGTTACTCCGTCTCACTATCAAGGCATCAAAAATAAAAAAAAGAAAGGAGAAAAGTCAAAAACACAAAAATCAAGAAAAATCCAAATGCCAAAAAACTGTGTATATATTTCTACTCCTTTTCATGTACATATTTTCAGCATCATATTTCAATCTCAAAAATGAAGAAAAATAACAAAAAATCTCCAAAAACAAAAATAAAAAAAAAAATATCCTGAAAATGAAAAAGTATAGGTAGAAATCTACTTTTTCTTTTATTGTTTAGGATGCATTTTCTTTATATGTATAAACAAAAAAGGGGCTGACGTTTTCTCGAGAATGTGTAGGAACATCACACGGTCCAAAGCCTCGAAGCAGGCAACTTCTCAGCGATGGACAAATCAGATAAAGCATCTCACCACCGACGTCAGGTCTAACAAAAAAATGGTGAAAATCATTTTGAAAAGAAAAAGAAATCTATGTTTTCATGCGACGCACATGCGTGTTTTGATGCAGTAAAATGTCAATATTTTATCGATAATGCAGATGTGCAAAATTATGTCCTAGGTCAAAGGTTCGCCTTGGATCCATGGATCCTACTTCAAAGTAGGAGCAACGGTGTAAGTCCCGGTCAAACAGTCAATGTTTCGGTTGGGTCAACTCCACTGCTAAATCTTTTGAGCGATGAGCGCTCTGTTTTGGATTCGTGTGAACTTGAGTTGTCTTAAGCTTCAGATTCTCCCTTGAAAAAGGTCAATCGTTGGTTGAGACCAACCTGTTGAGAATGAGATTATGTGTCAATCAAACTATGTGCAACCATGCATTCAGAAAGGTTTATTTCCCTTTTTATTTTTTGCAGGCTTAAAACCTGTATGGGCAGCGGTATCCCTATACAGACTTAAAGTGTACGCCATGCGCCTGAGTATCCGTATGATGGTCGTTTGTCCCCGTAAATTGTACCCGGGTGGGTCTGGGTCAGGGCTTCCATCGCCTTTATTGTTGCTTATTGCCCCTGATGGGTGTATGATTATGCATAGTTAATTGATGATTATGATCATTGTCAATAGAGGCCAGGATTAGATGCCCCCTTTTGGGAGGTGCCCAATGTTTGGCTGGATCTGTTCAAGGAAGTCAAAACTGGATACTCTGGGTCATGTGGATCTGGGGCATGTTTTGAAAAATGGCACGCACTCCTAAAAAGTATTGTGATATCTATTCACTTCGCTCAAGTGGTCATGCTAAATAAACTTTGGGATCGATGGGTTCGCCCAAAGATTTTGAACCCTGCTTTCTGCAGGGGCATCCGCGAATAATCCAATGAGGTCATCAAATGCCTTGTAGGATTGGACGCAAAATGTGGAGCCTTGCGTATGTTTATTTCGCACCTATCTTTAAATGTGGGTCGATCACCCCTCTTACTTACGAAGCTGTTGCATTCATAATGAATCTCGAACATCAATCACCTTCAAATCATCTCGAGAAGCAGGCGTTTTTTCTGACTAACGGGCTTTCGCAACTCGAGAGGCGAACGTTTTTCCTAACTATTGGGCTTTCGCAACTCATTCCACCTCGGTTATGCCCAGTAATGTCGCTAAGCGCTTGGGAATCGATTACCTCGAGAAACAAATGATTAGCCTGGCACCCCAGGGCTTTCGTTTTCTCACCGTGTTACTCACTTGATGTTTTAAGTTCGTTCTAAATGCAGCAGACCTGTCAGTAATGCCTTGGGCCTCTTCGGATGTCTCTTTTCTTTGGCATACGATCATTAGTGATCGGATACCAAAGAGGGGCATCTGTAGACACCCAAATTTGGCCCAAGGCCCGATCAAAATACCTTTCGAGAGAGGTGTAATTCTGAGCTTTTGATGGCATGTATGGAACCCTTAGGAATCACCCTAAACCCTTAAGAATTACCCTAGATCTCTTAGGAACATACCCTAAACCTTTAGAAATCAATCCCGAACCCTTAGGAATTAACCATACCCTTCCAAGACCTATTAGAACCCTTTCCGGGCACGATTCAAACCCCCCTGAGCAGCGATTAGAAAGAGGAGTGCTAAAATTTTTATAGATAGTTGCCCAACCTAAAGCCTATATCATTGGAAAGAAGACTTTCCCATCTTTCCAACAAGCTAAGAATCGCCTAATTTGGAGTTGTACATCGAAAGATATGGTAGAATGAAGATCGTACATATGTACAAGATATTGCAAAACCGGACCCATAGAGTCAATTTCGAACTAACCAAAACAGCTGATGAAAAGAGGAGTGCCAAGGTTAGCATATATATTTGCCCAACCTAAAGCCTATACCATTGGAAAATAGACTTTCCCAGCTTTCCAACAAGCCAAGAATCGCCCAATTTGGAGTTGTACATAAAAAGTTATGACAATTTGAAAAATACGGATTTGTGCAGGAAATTGCAAACCGGGCTGGGCCCCTGCGGGTCTTCAACTTCCAATAGTTTGGACCTAGTTTTCCTTCAAAAAATGGCCAAAATTGACATTGGGGGTTTGACTTGTGGACCATCCCAAAGTCTAGGGTGTGTTTCTTTAGGACCCTAGTGACCCTATTAGCTTAAGTTATCACCCTTTTGCTATTCAAGTCACCACCCTATCATCTACCATTAAACCCAAATCCCTCTTCTCCAAGCTCTAGAAAACCACAAAAACCTTAGATTGCCCATTACCTAATTTCTAATCCAATTAGGATTTTAACCCCTCACTAATCCTCCCTTTCACTATAAATAGAGAGCCACCCCTCTTGCTTAAGGGTTGAGAGTTTTTACCTAAGAGAGAAAGAGCTTAAGTGAGAAGATCTTTCTCCCTTTGGTGCACCATCCCCATACAAATTCCAGAATTGAAAAAGCCCCTTTAGACCTTAGTATTTCACTAAAAACCTCTAGGTTAGGTGTGTGTTACCCCCTAGCTTTCCTTCTCTACCTCTTAGTTTCAAGCCTTAGGAGTTAAAACCCCATTCCATACCATACAAGCCTTCAAAAAGCTCACCGAAGCAAGCCAACGCAAGGCTCCCCAACGGTGCTATAAGGGCTCGAGAGCTCCGGCTCTCCCCTCTATTCCTCTACCTTCTTTGCTTTTTCTCTATCCTAGAATTGAGCCGTTACGGTGCCCAAATTTCAGCAAGCGGGAAGGGCTCAATAGGATTGGTGTGCCTTCGGGCAAGGGGAAGTGCCGCTCATTTTACTTATATATATATATATATATATATATATATATATATATATATATATATATATATATATAAACTAGCCCCACATAGGCCTGGCCTTAAGTAGAGACCGCATTTAGCGGGTTGATCGGGTGCCTAACACCTTTCCGATCGATAACCAAAGCCCCTACCCAAGAACCTTTGGTGTGGACCGGATTCAGAGTCATATTTTTAGCACTTCGGTGCTCATAAAAATGAACTAGGTATCCCGGGACACCGAAAGCTCCGGGTGGCGACTCTCTTTTTTTTTATCGTTAGAGAGCGCATCGTTGCGACGGGATCATCTCGATTCCCACTGTTGCACACTCATTTAAAAAGTTTTTTAGGTGAACTTAGCTCTATTCCTATCTTACTTCCTTGGTTCTGCTATACTTATGTTAACTACCTCATTGGCAAACCTTGCCACACCCCCAAACCTATGAGGAGCAGTGACCTCACTGATTTAAAGATAAAATTCTTAGGCAGTAGGGTATTTTGGCAAAACTAAAGGACATAAAACAAAACAAGTAACAGTAATAAACAAAACACACAGAAACAGATAAAATAAAATAAACAAACATGAATGAAACCAAACAAAATCAGCCAAAGATAATTTTCATTTATAACACAGGAATTTATACAATGCAAGGGAAAATAACTACAAAAAGATTATATAAAAACATCCTAACTAACTACATGTACAAATCTAATCATCTGAATTGTCAGGTGCATCAGCTTGGTCCTGGAGGGGCAGTGGCAAAAGGGGTAGTTTTAGCTACTTGTGCAGGCTCTCCAACAGTGGTGCCAAAAACTTGTTGGTAAGGTTTCTGCTACTTCTTTTTATTATAAAAAATAATACAGACAAAACAAAACAAAATGGGGAATGAATACAACACAAAACCAAATCACAGATCGGCAAGATGCGAGACTATTGTAGCAAGTTTTAAGTAAGAGTTTGTCCTACAGAGAAATTGATCTAGAACACAAAATGAGCTATACTAGTAGGCCTCCAGATCTGGATACAGATCTGACAATCCTAGAGAAAGGGAGCTGGGTGTCACAACTACACTAAATTAATACTAAAAGAAGAGAAATAAAGTACAACCCTATCCTAAATAAAGGGTTATGAAGAAGGTGGTGATGGTGTGTATTAAAATAAAGATAAAAGGATTGAAAGTAAGCAGTTAAGCTAGGGTTACATCAGCTATGTAACTCAGACTTAGGCCTATTTCTACAGCAATCCCTCAGATGGCTATAAGCACATCTGCAAGGAAGATGTATCCAACTCGACCCTTATGGTTTGACCTGATCTCTTAAGGCTATAACTTGTCCACTTCAATGGTCACAGACTATCTAATAGAGAGGATCAAAGCACATAAATTAAATCAGAAAACCAATTTGATCCAAAGGAATAGACTGATCTTAAGGCTATAACCTGTCCACTTTAATGGTCACAGATTATCCAATAGATGTCCTCCACCCAATGGCCCAAATCAGATCATTAATATCATTACAAGGAAGATGTATCCAACTCAACCCTTATGATTTGACCTGGTCTCTTATGGCTATAACCTGTCCACTTCAATGGTCACAGACTATCCAATAGAGAGGATCAAACCACATGTACTAAGTCAGAAAATCGATCTAATCCAAAGGAGTAGATTGATCTTAAGGCTATAACCTGTCCACTTAAATGATCACAGACTATCCAATAGATGTCCTCCACCCAATGAATCAAATCAGAACATTAAAACTATTGCAGACACCATGTATGCCAGGCTACAAGTTCAAGCATCCATGGGAGCAAATAGTTCTTGAAAAACTAGTGAAGACCACAGTTGTTTAAGAGCTATTTGGAGACTTAAATGCAGCTGGTCATTGCTTCAAAGGACCTGTAATGTCTTAGCTCACATGTCTGCAATAACTACAGAGAAATCAGATCTAACATCTGATATTGGTCAAGTAAAATAGAGTGGAGCCTATTCCTACAACGACCTCTCACAAGGCTACAAGCTCAAGTGCAGAGGAGGAGAATCATTTTCAGATCTGTGGCTTGGAATCACACTAGGGCTATAGTCTGTCCACTTAAATGGTCAGAGGCTATCCACAGAGGTTATCCACACCACAGAGGTATGAGAAGGAACATGTAAATTATTGTTGTCACCATGGTCCCAGGGCTACAAGCTCAAGCTTCCATGGGCCTTTCAATTAAGCTCAAATCCTAAATGCATGCTTAGCCTGAATAAAACTATGGGCAAATAGAAAATAACAGATTGAATGAATAATTAAAGTATAAATTTCATTGATAAAAAATACTAATAATACAATTTCTCAAGGCAGCAGCCTTGTGAACAACGCTCTTCCGAAAATCCCAAAGGTTACAAGACCCATTACAAAACTAATAAAACTAGACCTAATTGCTTACAGAGGGTATAGCCAGCAAGTGCTAGGCCAAGAGAGAAGAAAAAAAAGGGAAAAAGAGGTGATCAAACCCTAACCCTAGTCTGCTCGAGCTCACCACAGATAGAGGTTGAAGGAGAGATGAAAATTCTAAGTTATAATGTACAGCTTAAATACTCAGTCCTAATGCCTTAGCCAACAGAAGAGTAATTTCCTAAGAGATGTGGCACTGTTACAACCCTTAGATGTCTTGGGATGTGTGCCTCAAGATCAGGGCCTCAGGATGTGTGCCCTAGACCTTGAGAAATTCTCAAAAGGTCTTTGAGTTAAGACTGAGAAGTGGAGAGCCCGAGCTTCGAGGGGCTGGCTCTGGTTCATTAATCCATTTGCGTGATTTGCAGAGTCCTTGTGAGATAAGAATTGGCTTGGAAGGTTGTTCACTCATGCAGGTGGACTTTGTATTATCGCACAACTGCTTTGGCTTTGAATGCACTTGCACAGAAGAATTTACAGTGGTTGGCTTGCTCGTGCTACAGTGCTTCAAAATTTTCTCTCGCTAGAATGTCGCGAGGATGCCTTAAAAAATCACTTGACTTCTTGTTTAAGGAATAAAAAAGCTCGCTCGATAGAGGGTTGAGCTATTAAATGCATGAGAACTGCGTGAGGATATTTCTAGAGCCCTCTCTCCTCTTGAACCACGCGAGGACTTCGTGAGTTTGTTATTCTTCTTTCTACAGATTAACTTGGCGAGATAGTGTGAGTGGTTGACATGAAACTTGTTCTTCGTGAGAGCTTCGCAAGCTGGATTTTTGAGAACTTAGCGCACGAGAGCTTCACGAGTTCACTGAGTGTTGATTGCAGCTGAAGTGGGCGATTGCTGTGCGAGAGACTGCTTTGGTGCAGTTCCTTCCCTGAGCTGTGCAAATTCCTCTCGAGTTCCCTGGTGCTGCATGTAAAATCTGTGCGAGGTAGCTCTGCTGCAAGCTTAGCCACGTGAGGTAACACCTCAACTATGCGAGATAACACATTTTCTCCTCTTATGCACTGCAGCTGTTGCTGTTGTAGCTCTCTCCACTTACATCCAGATTTCTCACATCTGCTGGACTTCTTGGGTCCACTTTGACATGCAAACTAGTCACCATGGTGTGTACCACCATGGTGTTCCATCAGTCTTGGGCTCAGCTGTCATCTCTTGCTTAGATTCTCTCTCTTCTTAGCACCAAAGGCATAGACTTTGTATTGAGCTGCACAAGTTATTACTAACTACAAAAAAAAGCTAAACAAGGGTTATTAGTCACCTTCATGGTCCAGCAAAGGCTAGGTTAAGAGGTAAAAAGTGGTACTTTTTAGTGAATAATATGTTGGCTCGGGAAGTGGAGAACAACTCAATACCTCGGGATGTGTGCCCTAGTTGCTGTAGAATCTCAAAAATGCCCCTATGTATTGACTGAGAAGTCAGGAACCCGTGCCTCAACAGGATGATTGCTCACATTTTGCATCTCAAGTGGATCTCGAGAGGATCTCGAGTGGTTGAATTTGCTGTTGAAGAGGGCTCGACAAATTCAAATGGTTTAGATTCTACAGCTTGCGCAGATGAGGGTTTAGGCGATTTGGCTTGAGAAGATCTCGACAGGATGAAATGCAGGTCGACAGGTTCTCGACAGGATCGATTTGAGCTCGTGGTTGGATTTGTCTTTGAAGTGCTCGAGAACTACTCGAGAGTTAATTGAGGTGATTTTCTGAAGTGGTGTCTGCTCGAGAACCACTCAAGCAGATATTCTCTGAAATGTTTGAACCTCTCGAGATGGTTTTTTGAAGCTCATAACTTTTTGTGATTATTTTTTGAAGCTCTTCCTATTTTTAACTGCCCGAGGTCTTGTCGAGCTGGTTATATGCTGCATTCCTGGACTACTCGAGCCAACTTTCTAGAGAATTTAACTGCTCGAGAGCCACTCGAGCATATTTAAGTTGTACTTAAACTGCTCGAGCCTTCATTTGTGATCCTCTATAGCTGTGCATAGCCTGCTGCAACACTCTTCTCTGCTTGGGTCCATCCTTCTTTCCTCTGTTGGACTTCTAGGGCTCCTTTAGGCTAGCACAATGGTCACTATGGTGTGGACCACCATGGTATACTCTTTGTTCTTCAATCAGCTTCAAGATTTGGCTTTGAATTCTCTCTTCTTGGCCTCCAAAGTGTGAACTGATGCACTAAGCTGCAGTTTTATTCCTAACTACAAAACATGCTCAAATGACAATTATTAGATGGCTCAAAGGTATAGTAAAGGTTAGGTTAAGAGGTGAAAAGTGACATTTTTCAGTGATTAACACGAGGGTACTAGGGATTCACAATAGAAAAGAAATAGGATTTATTATCTACAGATCTAGAATATAAGAGAGATTCCAGTCTGCCTTCTCCTTTCTTATGTCCAAAACGATGTATATTTCTTTTATTTGATTTAGAATAATTTAGGAAATCTAATGCTACAAAATTCTCTATAAAATAGAAATTAAATAGGAGATAAACGACAAATCTCTATGGTTCGACACCCTTGTACTTGCCCTAGTACATTCGAACTTGTGCATTTGCAACATTTTGAAATAAAATGATCACCTACCCATTCACAAGGAACACAAAGGAAACAGTTTTTGACACATCCCATTATCAACAAGACCCATCTAAGGTTAAAGCCCATCTTTAAAAGAACCCTTTCAAGGAAAGACCATTCCACACGGTCATAGGCTTTACTCATATCAAGTTTCAAGGAGCACCAACCTTTTTTACCTCTTTTTTTTCTTTTAAGGAAGTGAGCAATTTCAAAAGCAAGCAAAGAGTTGTCAGAAATAAGTCTACCAGGAACAAAAGAACATTGTTGTTCCAGGATAAGGTTGGAAAGAATAACTTTTAACCGATTTTCTAACACTTTAGCAATGATTTTATATATAACATTGCAAAGACTTATTGATCTAAAGTGCGAAAGATTTTTCGAATTCGTAATTTTAGGGATAAGCACAATATAAGTGGAATTAATAAGGGATAAATCAGAAGACCCATTAAGATAAGAAAGGACAAAATTAGAGATAGATTGACCCACAATTTTCCAATAAGTTTGAAAGAAGAGAGGAGGCATACCATCGAGTCCTGGAGATTTGATAGGATGCATCTAAAAGAGGGCATAATGGACTTCTTTACTTGTGAACTGTTGAGTTAACCACACATTTTGTTCAGCCTAAACCGTAGCATCCACATTTTGAAGGGCCTCATTGATTCTGTCTAGATTAGATGAAGTGAACAAGTTTGAAAAGTAAGTTGTAATGATTTGTTCCATATCAACCCAAGAAGTGTGCCAGTTACCAGAATCATCATTTAGGCCCTTGATGAAATTAGTCTTTCTTCTATGTGATGCAGCAGAGTGGAAAAACTTAGTATTCTTATCCCCATTCTTTAACCATAAATCTTTAGAACGGTGTTGCCACATCAGCTCCTCCTTTCCTAAAAGATCATCAATCTCCTTTAGAATTTTCCTCTCTTCCTCACTATTGAGGAAGGACAAATCCGAGCTTCTCTTTATTTTTAAGGAATTATACAGCCTTGAGACATGACGTTGGATGTCTCCAAAGGTTTCTTTACTCCATATCATTATGTGCTTTAAGAGAGAGTCAATATTATTGCAAAGATTTGAACTATGGTCAAGCTGCAGCAGATTCTAATAATTTTCCACAATTTCAGCACATCCCTCGGAATGTACCCACATTGCCTCAAAGAGAAACCTTCTAGATCCCCTTCTCCACTCATAGTTTGGACCAACCTCTAAAATGATGATTGGAGCATGATCAAATTTGAAGGAAATCAGATGTTGCACAACTATTGAAGGGAACAAATTCTGCCACTCTTGATTAGCAAGGCCACTATCTAATATTTCTTCAATCAGATCTGACCCATGTTGTTTATTGGACCATGTGTACTTGTAACCAGAGAAACCAAGGTCCAACAAACCATTAGAGACAAGGGCATTTCTAAAAAGGTCCACCTGAGCCTGAGATTTAGGAACACCTCCCCTCTTCTCATGATGAAAAAGTACTTTGTTAAAATCCCCAACGCATAACCACGGTTGGTTGTTTTGATGCCTAAGTCGAGATAGGAGGTCCCAAGAGTATGATCTATTTGGATTCTCTGGTGCACCATAGAAGCCTGTCAATCTCCACGATTTCCCAACAATAATGTTAATGTGATTCTTTGAAAGGCTTTGGAGATCAATATCCCACTCCACTCTCCAAAATAAAGCCAAACCACTCGATTTACCAATTGCATCAACGAAAATACCGTTTGAAAAGCCCAGTTTAAACTTTAGCATCTCCATTCTTCGAGAACACATCTTGGTCTCCATCAGAAACATCACCTCAGGACCTTCCTTCTGCAAAAGAAGGCGGAGAGCACGAACTGTCTGAGGGTTCCCAACACTACAAGAAAAATGACTTTTGGAGACAGTTATTTGAGATAGCTTTTCGAAGCCGTCTCCAATAACCATTTATTAAAAACAGCCATTCAAAAGCCGTCTCGGATGTTTTTATTAGAGACAGCTAAAGCCATCTCCATATATAAAATAACATATAGAGACGATCATGACTGTCTCCATAAGATTCACTTTATGTATAGGTAGGTGGAAACTTTAAAGACCACATGAAAAACCGTCTCTAAAAGTTCAACTAACACCAATAGAGATCACTTTAAGCTGTCTCGGTCATTAGTTTAGTGTACAGGACTTGGTACTTCTATTTAATACTTAATAAAAACTCTTCCCCTAAAATGAAATCAAACCATGACCATTTCTATTCCATTTCTCTTGTCATCAGCCATCGATTCCCATCCATCCTTCGTATTCCATTTCTCCTGTCATCAGCTACATTTTAGGGTTTGAGCTCCGATTTTAAAGACAAACCCTAACAGTTAGGATTTGGGCTCCCATTTGAACTCCTAACTCTACATTTGAGCTCCCATTGTAGTTCAGATTCAATCGCATCCGAGCTAGAATTTGATCCATGATTTGATCATTAGCTAGGTTAGGGTTTGAGCTCCAATTTCAAAGAAGAAGCCTAACAATTACGATTTGAGCTCAAATTTGAACTCCTCACTCCATATTTGAGCTCCGATTTGAGCTCGATTGGTTCATATCTCTGATTTTACCTGGATTTCCGTTCTACCTCCTCTCTCCAGGTTCAGATCTCCGATTTTACTCAATTCAATAATTTAATTTAAATTTTTTATGTTAATTACTCAACCGAGAACATGCGATGGCTGGGGGATCAGACTCCTCAAATTTCATATTATTTTGGTGTTTTATTGGATGAACTAAAGTCCTTCTGGTTTAATTGTGGGTAAAGCCAGAGGCATGTTCAATGATTTGTATGATTGTGTTGTTGATCACTATTTTTTTCTGTTTAGTCTAATTCGGGGGTTCCATCCCTTGATCTTTACAGTGCTTAATTTTAGAATTGATTTTTTTATTTTTTTTAATGAATAATTTTACAATGATATTAGGTGCCTGCGTAGTGACAAATTTGGTCTTAGGCAATATTTCGGTCAGGGTCGTTTCGGTTCATTTGTGATAAATTTTGGGAAAAATTTGGAAACAATTCCAGGAAAACCTCCGGGAGTAAGAAAATATATTTTGTATTTTCAAATATACATATATGTATATATATATATATATAATTTATTATTTAAAAAATGGCCAAAAATATTCAAAATTTCTTTTGACAGAATTAATCAAAGTTTTGAAATTTCGGCAATATCACCGAAATTCCACATAAATTTTCATTTGAGCTTTGTCTAGGCAAATTTCAGTAAAATTTATACGAGTTTCGCATAAATTTGTCACTATGTGTACGTGTCTAGAGAGCCGCCGCAGTGGTACTCGGGTCAATCTCCTTCGGCTAAAATATTCAAGCTTAGGGAGGTGCATAGATTTTTATGAGCACACAAATTAGTGGAAATACATTTTTGGCTGACAAGTTCAGAATATGGGGTGCCACTTTAATGAATTCGATTTCTAGAGGAGATGTTCCACATGGTGTAAAATTTGAGACAGTGATGGATTCATCTAAGGGATTGTTATTAAATGCCTAATTACAAATTTCCTTGAAACTTTCTACATTTTTTCTGATTTTTTTTTATTTTTTACAGTTTGAAAATTTTAGTTAAAAAAATATTAAGCATCGTTGACCATGGGAACCCTCAGTGGTTTGATTAACAGTCCGAACTACCAACCTATTATGTTAGTATCTATTTGTGTAAACAATCCACACACATTGTGTACATGCATTGAATGATATCTTAAGTTGTAATTGTTGTAGCTCGATCATTCTGGGTTCTTTGGTTTTAAAGAAACATACCCACTTGAAACAACTCAGGAGTTGGATAGTTTAGTCAAAGAGGGATCCACAGATAGTTTTTGTCCATTAAGGAATCATTCATTTTTTGTCATTCTTGTGATTGTCTTAGCTAAGGACAGTGGCCTTTGTGCTTTGTTTCCTGGGTTTGAAATTTAGTTGAGTTTCCTTGAATTTTTCTTATATCGTTAATAAATTTTATTTTATAAAAAAAGGGCTATCCATCTCACTTGGACATTATCAACTACCACATAAAAATTGCTTACTTAGATATTGGAACAAGGATAAAAAACTGAATTTGGGTTAGCCATCTTCCAATTTTTGTCAACTGAGTAGACATTTAGACTTATTTGTTAGCTCAAGAAGTTAGAGCTCTTTAGTCTTCTAAAGATGTAGATGAAAACTTTTCTTCAATTCATACAATCGTTTTGTGCGCCTACCAACTGCTGTTGTTAAACAATTGTTTTCCTGATAGGAAGGTGGATGAATTGGAAAAAATGATATCAGTAGTAGCAAGAGATCCAACCCTATATGGCATTGATGAGGCCAAACTTGAAAAGCATAGGAGGTGGACCAGCACTGTTCGAAATCAGGTATAATTCCCAATGTTGTACTAAATGTGGAAATGAAGACTATATTGCATTTTCTATGATATTTTATCTTTCGTATGGCAAGTGCTCAATGCTATGAATTTTTTTATAAATTGAGGCTTATTTATAGATGGAATGATCCAGTGTCAAGACTCCAAAATGATGAATGCTACTCATATTCCCTCTTAACACAAATCTTTAATAAAGTCAGGGCACTTTAGACATACTATGGGACAAGGGTAATTTTGAGAGAACGAGTCAAATTATTATTTCTTGAACTTTAATAATTTGATGGTGTTCCTTTTTTCCTTTCAAATCTGATATGCTGGACACATTCACAACTCCAAATGCACAAAACTGATTGACATTTTGCATACAGTGGGGAATTTATGTCCTTGTGAGGAAACTACCCTCATCTCATTCAGAAATAATCTTAATCACATTACATTTTTCCCATAAAAAATTTAAACTCTGAGGCTAAATTCATC
This sequence comes from Chloranthus sessilifolius, assembly GCA_021018995.1. Lineage (NCBI taxonomy): Eukaryota > Viridiplantae > Streptophyta > Magnoliopsida > Chloranthales > Chloranthaceae > Chloranthus > Chloranthus sessilifolius. The sequence continues at coordinate 92,174,727 of CM037585.1, read as the reverse complement.
TTTTAAGGGACATCTAAGGCCGTGTTTGGTATTGCCCTTTGGAGGCAAAGAGCAGGTCTCTGCTCTGGCACAGAGCACTTTAGTATGGGACTATGTTTGGTTGTAAGTACTCAGCTCTTTCGTAGAGTGAAAGAGCTGAATTTGGGTCTCTTTAAAAGATCAATTTACCGATGTAAGACCATTTAGACACCATTTTGGTGTTTAAATGCTGGTCACACCTCATTACTCATGTTTTAAAATAGAAAAGACATGTGGAGAAACATAAAAATATGGAGGGTTGATATTATTGGTAATTATCAGATAAACTTGATATTATTGGTAATTATCAGATAAACTTGATATTATCGGATCATGTTCGATAATAAGTAGCACAATAATAGTCTAAAGCATTATTAGGTACATTTATCATCATTCAGTAATTAATTCCAAGCTGATTCCTTCAATATATAACGACAATGAGGATACAAAGCATTATGCTATGTACATTTACTATCTCGTTCTAATTTATTTAATCCCTGGAGGTTCATGAACTATAATTAAAGGCAATGCCTGATATACCTAAGTTTGTACTAATTATTTTATCTTCTTCAAAAAGGAATTTTTTTAACAATACCAATCTTAGAAAGACAAAGGTACTTTGGTGCAGAAAAAGGTGGCTCTAGTAATGAAGGCAGGCACAAAGGGTCAACTTATGATGATCACATTTATGGTAATACTATTTCACTACGTGAAAATCGATAAAAAATAACAGCCCAAAATCATTGTAAATGTCATAAGCAACGGTTTTGAGCCGTTGTAAAGGCCGTTATTTATAGAGCAGTGGTTTTCATAAACAACGGCCCAAAATCATTGTTTATTTATCAGATAAACCACGGTCCATGTCCATTGAAAAATAATAACTTTTTTAAGCCGTTGTTTTAATGGAAAAAATAGTTGTTATTTTTCTTCAGAAACTATGGTCTAAATCAATGGTATATATAAACAAGGCAGATGAGCCGTAGTTAATTTCCTCCAAAAAATAATAGTTATGGACCGTTGTTTATGGTTGTTGCAAAATAATAACAATGTTGAGCCGTTGTTCCTAATGGAAAAAGGTTGTTATTTTTATTCTGAAACTACGACCTAAATCACTGGTATATAAAAACAACTGTTATGGACCGTTATTTTTTTTATTATTATTATTTTTTTCAAATGCACAATTTTCATTTTTTTTTACTGTAATTAGAGTCATTTTACCTGTTACAAATATTGTATCAATCACATATCACTCTACGAGGAAAAAAATTCATAATCCATTCAACTAAATGAAAAAATAATAAGCCAAAATTAAGATTATTCTGCAATATCATATTAATACATTGAACACTATCTCATTAAAATATTTAAATATATTATATTAATATATTCAACAACATCCTATAAACACATTCAACAGCGCCCTATTCGAGCATCACTCGGGTTGCCAATAAACCCAATGACATAGGATTTTAATGTCTCATCGCTTGACACCTTTGATCGAGCACCTTTCAACTCGTTGTCAAGATGACTTTTCTTTTATGATTTATTTGCTCACTTCTGATATGGGTCTTGTATGTTTTTAACTTGTGCTCAACTCCCATATCACGAGTTTTCCTACCATAAAAATAAACTCAATCACATCAACAAATTTCATAATAAAATGATACTCAAAGTTTGCATGTGTGTTCAAGAAAAAAAAAGTGTGCATAAGAGCCACTTGCATAAGAATTTTTATATAATTACATTAGGAGATTAAAATTAGAAACTAAATATGTAAAAAATGATCCACAGAGAAAAATGATCCATAGAGCTCCGGAGCCCTATACCATCTTATAGCAACATAGTCCTGCAAAAAAAATTATGCTTCATGAGACCTACAAAAAGAGTACAATTTTTATATTAATTGCGGGAAAAAAGAAAGAGCAGATAAAGACTAGTATATAGTTCCTGTTTTTTGTTATCAGTAATGCAACTATGTGTTAAGAACAATATTTGGCATGACACGATATCATTAAACAATTGATGGGAAGAAATCAAGAAAACTGACTTCTCTGTACAACTGCGAGACCACAGACATATTATTTCTGAGGGTATTATGATTCATCGGTTGTAGGAGAACCGATCAATCAAGTCCATAGAGATTCATATACGATAATAGACAAAACAACTGAAAAAACTAGATTTGAAAAAATTGAAAAAGCCCATAGTAAACTGCATTAACCTATGAATGTAACTATTGGAGAATGTTACTGTGACAACCCGACGCTTCCCTTAATAGTATATTGGAACCGTCGCATCGTCGGATTACCTAATATGATCCTTTCATATAAGGGGCCATTATTTGTACAAAGTGTTGCAAATGCGGAAGCACTGTACTTACTCTGATAGGCAATAATATGGCAAAATAAACTAACTTTTACTCATCTCAGCAAGAACTAGCAAACACTATATACAAGGATAACTGATCTGATGTATAGCTTTCCACCGAAAATGGCCACCCCTCATCTAAACAATTGAAAGAAACCTATACATCCTATAACAAAATTGTGCAACTGTGGGATTTGTGACGATCCTGCCACGACGATGCGCTCTCTAACCAAAAAATATAGAGTCGCCACCCGGAGCTTTCGGTGTCCCGAGAAACCTAGTTCATTTTTATGAGCACTGAAGTGCTAAAAATATGACTCTGAATCCGGTCCACACTAAAGACTCTTGGGTAGGGGCTTTAGTTATCGATCGGAAAGGTGTTAGGCACCCGATCAACCCGCTTAACACGGTCTCTACTTATGGCCAAAATAAAAATAAAGTAAAAGAAAAGAAAATGGCTTTCTCTTGCCCAAATGGACCTCAAATCCTATTTGCGCCCCTCCATTCCTACCAAAAATTCGGCGGCATAACAACACAAATGGGAGGATGAGAAAAGCCAAAAAGAGATAGGAGAAGGAAGAGGAGAGCCGGAGCCCTCGGGCCCTTGTAGTACCGTAGGAGAGCCTTGCATGACTTGCTTTTGATGAACTTTTAAAGGCTTGAATGGTGGAAAGAGGGGTTCTAACCACTAAGGCTTACTAGCTAAGAGGTAGAGAAGGGAGGCAAATGGATAGCACACACCTAACTTAGAGGCTTTTTAGGAAAGGTAAGGCATGGAATGAGGTTTTAAAACTCTGGAATTTATATGAGCAATGGTGAACTAAAGGGAGAAAGATCTTCTCACTTTAAGCTTTTTTTCTCTTAGGCAAATATTCTCAGCCCCTAAACCAAGGGGTGGGGGGCTCTATTTATAGGAAATTGATGGATTAGGAGACCACTTAAGAGCTAATTGGGGTTAGCAATTAGGTAATCTCAAATCTAAGGTTTCCTAGGGTTTTTAGAGTCTTGAAATGTGTGAGAAGGTCCTCCAATGCTGGATGATGGGGTGAGATTTTAAGCCACTTAAGGGGTTGCAAATAGGTAGTGAATGGGTGTAACAAAACTATCAAAACACACCCCAAAGGTCGAGGTGGTCAATAAGTCAAACCCCAATCATGAATTTCGAGGGAAAAAGACATGATTACTATTCATATGCCTGGTGCAACTATTAGTTGCTCCAGGCAAATGTATAGTAAAATAGTACTGAACAGTGCCTGGAAGTTGGCTCGCGAGAGTGGGGTCCACTTTTAAAACTGGCGCAACTATTAGTTGCGTCAGGCTTAAATCCTAGGAGAAGTGTCCTAGTGAAACTAATAGTTGTGCCAGGAAAAAGTATAACTGGCGCAACTATTAGTTGTGCCAAATCCCTAGGGGGGCCCACATGAAATTACTTTTTTGCCCTCTGGGTTCGGACTGCCATATCTTTTGATATATAATTCCGATTGGAGCGATTCTTGGACCGTTGGAAAGCTGACAACTTCTACTTTTCAATGATATAAGATTTGATCCTAGTAGAAGGCTGTAGTTAGTCCTGGTACACCATTCTTTTTCCAAGGCTTGAAAGTTTAGGTTTAGGTTCAGAATGGGTTCTAAGGGTTGAGATTGATTTTTTAAAGGTTCAGGGCAAATTCCTAAGGGATCAAGGGTGATTCCTAAGGGTTTGGAATGGTTTTTAGGGGTTCTAAGGTGGTTCCTAAAGGTTCCATACATGCCATCAAAAGCTCAGAAGGGCACCTCTCTCGAAATGTGTTTCGATCGGGCCTTGGGCCAAATTTGGGTGTCTACAGATGCCCCTCTTTGGTATCTGATCACTAATGATCGTATGCTAAAGAAAAAACACATCCGAAGAGGCCCAAGGCATTACTGACGGGTTCATTGCATTCAGAATGAACTTCAAACATCAAATGAGTCACAGGTGAGAAAACAAAAGCCCTGGATGCCAGGCTAAACATTCATTTCTCAAGGTAATCGGCCCTCATGCACTTAGCGACATTACTGGGCATAACCGAGGTGGAACAAGTTGCGAAAGCCCTGTATCCGAGGCTAAACATTACTTCTCGAGATGATTTCGAAAGTATTTGATGTTTAAGATTCATTCTGAATGCAACAGCTTTGCAAGTGAGAGGGGTGATCGACTCATGTTCAAAGATAGGCGCGAAGTTAACATACGTAAGGCTCCACAGTTTGCATCCAATCCTACGAGGTATTTGATGGCCCCATTTGACTGTTCGTGGGTGCCTTTGCTGAAAGTAGGGTTCGAGGTCTTTGGGCGAACCCATCGATCCCAAAGTTTATTTAGCATGACTGCTCGAGAGAAGTGAATAGATGTCACAATGCTTTTTGGGAAGGACGTGCCACTTTCGAAAGCATGCTCGAGATCAACATAACCTAGAGTATCCAGCTACGACTACCTTGAACAAATCCAACCAAACATTGGGGTGTCTCCCTAAAGGGACATCCAATCTTGGTCTCAACCAACGATTGACCTTTTCCAACGGAGAATCTGAAGCTTAAGACACTTAAGTTCATGTGAATCCAAAATCGAGCAGTCATCGCAAAGACTTAGCAATGGAGTCGATTCGATCGAAACATTGACTGTTTGACCGGGACTAACACTGTTGCTCCTACTTTAAAGTAGGATCTAAAGATCCGAGGCGAACCTCAGACTCAGGACTTTAATATGGCACAGTTACATTGCTGATAAAACATTGACATTTTACCGCCATATGCTTGTGTGTCTCTGCGGGGGAATACAAATCTATTTTTGATTTTTCTATTATTTTATATGATTTTTTGGATTTTTCAACTGTTATTTTATGTGATTTTTTGGAATTTTTACCTATCATTTTATGTGATTTTTTTTTGGAATTTTTTTTCAACTATTATTTTATGTGATTTTTTTAGAATTTTTTTCAACTATTATTTTATGTGATTTTTTTTTGGAATTTTTTTCAAATATTATTTTATGTGATTTTTTTGGAAATTTTCAACTATTATTTTATGTGATTTTTTGGAATTTTTTTCAACTATTATTTTTGTGATTTTTTGATTTTTCAAGTTGTTATTTTAAGTGATTTTCCAATTATTTTTTTATGAATGCTTTTGGCTTCTTTGTGGGATTTTTGTTTTTTTTATTATCATTCATCATTTTTGGTGGATTTTTCTTCATATTTCCCTATGTAGGACCGGGATGCTTATTGATCTCGGTCTGCTTTTATTCTAGCACGGTTTCCTTGGCAAGTCGAAGGATGATCGAGATGTCGTCTCGAAAGCGCGTGCATCTGCCAAGAGTGACAAAACAAGCAAAAAGAGTGGGGGGAACCGGCTTTCCAATCTAGCCCGTACCAGGCCCAAGGCCTGGCCTAACTGCCGGGTGCAACTATTAGTTGCGCCAGGCCAATAGGGGCCTTGAATTTGCCTAGTGCAACTAATAGTTGCGCCAAGTCAAAAGGGACACAAAATTTGCCTGGCGCAACTATTAAGTTGTGCCAGGCTTGGCTGGGGAGGAATTTAAATAGCCCGAGTTCGGGCTGTTGGGCATTATTTCGAAATTTCCCCCCTCCCTTCCTCTTGAAATCGAAACCCGACCCTGCTTAGGGTTCTTTTACATTGCCTCTACACGTGCCCCATTGCCGTTGCTTTGCTTGTGTGGATCGATTACCGGCTCGCGCTAGATCAAAGACCCCTTCTTCCAAAAGATAACCATTAAAACTCTTCTTTTGATTGATTTTTCTTGCTTTCTTCTTTTTTTTTTTGCAAATGTGATCATGATCATGCATTTTGAGTAGTGGTTTATTTTATGTTTGTGGATGTATTTTTGGATGGTGTGTAGATGACTTATGCTCAATGCCCTATTTTTGTTATTTTTTTGATTCATTGGCGCCTATATGTTCTGTTTGCTTAGTTTTTGTTTATTTTTGTTTGCATTTTTTGTTGGTTTTCTTTATTTTATGGGAAAAAGAAAGGACTATGTTTTATTTTATTTTTTTGAAAGAAGGGTTTTCTTTTTGGCTTTTGATTTTTTTTGAAGTAAAAGGACTTTTTTTTATTATTTTTTATTTTTGGTGAACAAAGTAAAAGGATTTTTTTTTAAGGTTGAGTTTTTGAAGTATAAGGACTTTTATTTTTGTAGACGAAGTAAAAGGATTTTTTTTTGTTTTTTTTTTGAAGTAGAAGGACTTTTATTTATTATTTTTGTTATTGTAAACAAAGTAAATGGATTTTTATATTTTGATTTTTTGAAGTAGAAAGACTTTTATTTATTTTTTTATTTTTGTAAACAAAGTAAAAGGGATTTTTTTTTTATTTTGATGATGATTTTATTTATTTTTTTTTTATTTTTTATTTTTTAAAAAAAATATTTTTGTTGCATGTGTATCTTCATTTCCGAAAATAAATGGGGAAATGGTGAGCATTCTTACCCCTCCCCCTTGATGCATAGTATATCATGGTTCTTTGTCATTGACTTGACTGGATGTGATTGCCTTTTGTTGTCCCAGCATATTGGGCGATGATGAGCATATTCCTGAGGAGGGCCACGAGGAGGGGCCTGAGTTAGTGTATGGACCGCGGGGGGAGCAGTTCCTCTAGGTGGAGCGGAGAGCGGGCCCATGGCTCAAAATGCAAGGCGAGGCCACCCGAGCCGGTCTCCTTCATCAACAGCATACCCATATTTTGAATTTCGGAATAGCAGCCAAGGTAAGAAATAGGCTCAATTTATTTTCTTTGTGCAGCTTTGCTTTACTTCCATCATCTGATGTGCATTTCTTTGGGTGTAGGACCTGCCCAACATTGTATTCCGTAGGGTGTGGCTTGATTTTCATGACTTCTACCTCTATGTCCCTCCCGTAGTGAGGGTCCTATTGGCACAGGTGGGTTTTGCAGAGTTTCTGTCATGCCTGCCATGAGGGCAGATGCCTCCTATCTGAAGGCCCTGATAGAATGGTTTCGCCCTGAGATGATGGCCTTCCATATGTCGTACGCCAAGATGAACTTGACGCCCGTTGATTGGGCAATGATTACGAGTATCAGGGTAGGAGGGATACCGATAGCCGACCTTGTGGTGCCGAGTAGAGAGGACATCATCCGACTGATTGGGGCCTATCCACCTCGCAAGCAGACGCATGGCACTAAGGTCAAGATGACCTGACTGACTGCACTTTATACACCTAATGAGTTAGTGGATCTGGGTCAGCCCGACAGGATGCTCTACATCACGCTAGAGCGGGCGATTGTCTTGGCCTGTATCACTCTCCTGGTCCTGCTAGGTAAGACCCTCTTCACCAACGCGAGCATTGGCCGAGTCAGCCTAGCCTTGCTGAGCGTCATGGACAATTGGGGTGACATCCACAGGTATGACTGGGGAGGGGTAGGGTACGCATGGCCGATGTATAACTTAGCTCGAGTGACGACCGGGGATTCCAAGTCTGCTGTCGATTTTTGGGCCGCCTTGGAGGTAATCCCTCATTCCTTTGCTTTTGCTATTTTTCTTAAATGATCTTTATGTGCTACTGACCTGCTCTTATGCACTGCCCCTATTTAGGTATGGGGATATCATCATTTTCACCCTGGGCACCCGCTTCTTTATTACAAAGAGCTTACCTATCCTCTTCTTAGCAACTGGAATCAAGCCCGGCGCCGTGATCTGAAGTACTTGGAGATGGGCCTAAGGTCCCAACTCGACTTGATGGTTCGTGAGCAGGTAAAACTCTTTTTCCAACCTTGTTTGTTCTAGCTCATAAATCTTCTTTGTTTGATGTGCTATCTGTTTAGCACCCCTTTTGACTTGGGCAGATCCTCCATGACCCGTACCTTGCATCCCCCTTCTGGGATCGGGCAGCTGTCGTCCCCTCTCGCCTATTTAACAACTGCTGCGTCATTTTCTTTTATGGAGCATGGGCCAAGTTTTAAAATTTGGGGGAGCAGGTTGTGCACAAGTACCAGGGCTACTGTGCCATACTCGTGGACCCTCCGACGGACATTTGGAATCCTGTTGGCAGCATCGAGGAGTTCACGGCGGCCTTTCTCAAAAATGGGCTCCCTATCCATGCTCTCCATGTGCCTGGGGACTATCATGTTTGGTACGAGTCCGTGCCGTACCAGTTTATCTTGCTGCGCTTTATACCCAGCACCAATTTCCTTGTATTCGATGGCCCACTCGGTCAGGCAATTCTTCTCCGCTTGGATTAGTTCCCCTTATATTTTAATTTTGGCCTTTGTTGTTTTCTAAGCGAATCTTTATTTTGTTCACAGTTTGCTCCGAGGGATGATTCAGACGGTGAAGGTAGGACAAGCGCAACTGATGCGTCAGTGGTAGATCCCTCCGGTGTTGGTCCTTCTGGTGTGGGTCCCTCGGGCGAGGGCTCCTCTGGTGTTGGTCCGTCGGGTACCTCCCATACCGGTATCCCAGGTGGCGATCCGCTTGTGGTTTACGGGATCTTCCGACACCTAGATGATAGCTTCCTTTCGGGCCTCTGCCCTGATGTGGATAGACAAGCGTGGCTCTCTACTGAAGCGGCCCGTGTCCCTCCTCTGAGGTGATCCCAGGGGTAAGTCTTCTGACGGCCCATCTCTTTTTGTTTCGGTCTCCTTTTGCACATGTTTTATGATTGCGCTGATAGATGATATCGGATCTTTCTGAACGTAGGACTTTAACTCAACCATGGAGTATGTGGCATATCATTGCCACATTGCGGAGCTCAGGGAGGTGGAGACGGTGAGTACCTTACTGCTCTGCTTCTCCCATGTGCTTCATTGTTATTTGTCCCTTAACTGATCCTGACTCTTGATTTTGACCATGCCTTGCAGCATGCCCGTGCTAAGGAGTCGTGCTCTTTGCTTAGTAGGATTTCGTAGGCATGGACTCGGGTGGGGGACATGCGGACTTTCCAGAGCTCCTCTCGTCGTCGGAAGAAGTCAAAGGGTGCGGGCAAGGAGTAGGCTTTAGTTTTTGCCTTTAAAACTCAGTACTCTTGGGATTGGACTTGGATCTTTTTGTTTATACAGTTTTTCTTGGGGTGGATGATGTGACACTTTGGATGATATATGTTTTTTTTCGCAAATATTTTTAGTTCTTTTGTTTGGATTTTATGCCATGGTTTCCTTGCCCCGTATCTATTTTTCTGCAGGACGTGTCTGCTAAATGCTCTCAGAAAGCGACTTTTTGGGTCGCATGCCTTAATGTAGGATCAATCTTGGAGCTCCTTGGACTATCTCGCCTTCCTTTCTTTCTTGAGGTTCCTCCATAGTGGGACCTCCTTTACGCTGTCGCTTCATTTTGGGATGTAAATTTCCGTGTATCCTGTTTTGGGAAGCAGGAGCTAACCCCAACCCTTGAGGAGCTATCCAATCTGTCCGGCCTAAAGCTTCATAGGGGCCTTGCAAGAGTCACGCCTCGGCCGGGCTACTCCAAATCCATTCACCTTACTCTTGGTTTGAAGAAACTTGAGTATGAGAAAAGTCTCATTGGGGGGCCCACAAGGTGTTCGCTAAAATTCCTCAAAGAACTTTTCGGTGATGAAAGTGTCTGAAAACTACCAATTAGGAACATTTTTAATGCAAAAGCTTTAGCTCTTGGTCTTATCTCAGAAATCCTCTTCTTTACCGAGGGGGAAAGCTTCTCCTTGGCAATTTGTGACATTCTGACCGAGTTGGAGGCGGGCCGATCTATGATGCATTTGGTTCTTGCCGAGCTATATCGGCACCTTGATGCGTTTGCTTTGGGCAAGGTGGAGGGCCTTCGAGGGTGTCCTTTACTGCTTCAGGTTTGCTTGCGCGAGCATCTCACTATCTTGGGGCCCATGCCCTGCTTTTATATTGCCCGAGGTGAAGCGGCTCAGTGCTTTTTGGGTAGGTGTCACTTGCTTTCGCAGGGTGACTTGTCAGTTTTGAAGCTTTGGTTGACCGATGTCGAGCTGACATGGAGGCTTCCTTGGTTGGACCGGACCATCCCAGTAGTTCACTCTAGAGACCATGAGGGCATTACCCTCTTAGGATTGAGTGGCAGCACCTTCTACTTCCCATTCCTGGTGTTATGTCAGTTTAGTTGCTCTCATCAAGTGCCTTGCGAGGCCAAACCCCCTTTATGTGACTTGATCTTTTTTCTAGGGGGTCCTCTGGAGACATAGATCGGATTGCTGCTCTTTGGGAGACACGTCAGTCGATGCTGATGTGTGATATGGAGTAGGGAGATTCGATTAAGTCTTCTCCTGAGTACGAGGCTTGGCTATTAACCGAGCAGCTTGTTGTTGATGGTCAAGATTCAGCACAGATCATTGACACTGGAGGCCCCTAGTGAAAGAAGGAGACAGTACTTTGAGCCCGTATCGAGCTACTGGTGGACGAGAAGAGGGTCCAGCAAGAACTTTTGTCACAAGAAAAAGTCAGAGCAGAAATAGCAGAGCGCGAGGTCCTTCGTTTGAGAGGGTCCTTGAGTGTCTCCTTTGGAGCCACCGATTCTTCTCGAAAGAGGTATAAGAGCTTGCATGGTCGCTGGTTGACCGAGCGGAATGTCCGGAAAGATGACCTTCATGCTGAGATTAGCGCATTGAAGCGCGAGCTGGGCTGCTAACTCCTTCTTGCACACATAACTTTTTGCACAGATCAGATACACAAAAAAAGGGTGTAAAAATCCCTTTTTGCTATTGTTTTTTTGTTTTTGTAAAAAGGGAAATAAAGGAGGCTAGTCATCACACCGGCTATATTTTTTTTGGGATGTGATGTAAGCGGTGCATTTGTAAAAGAAGGGAAATTATTATATGCACAGACTCTCTTTTTTTGTCCTTTTGGTTTTGTGTTTTCTCTTTTTTTCTTTTTTTTTATTTAGGTGTGGTGCCTTGATTACTGGGTGAGATCGTGAGTCCTCTTTTGAGCATGGTCGAACCCATTTTCTATGGTTGGGCCTGAGTGAGTTTTAGCAGTTTCACCAAGGCCAAAACGTCAATTCCTTTGGATTGTGTCAAACCTTTCTCCTTACTTGGGGTCATGCGTTTGACAAAGCAGTTTCATAAAGACAACTCTGGTCGGGACCCAATTCGAACTAGCATGAGCGGTCCAATCGGACAAGAGGGTACAGGAAGAGTAACAAAAGGGTTCCTCAAACATCAATCTTCTTAATCAAACCTTTCTCTTCTCTTTTCTTTTTTTATTTATCTCCTTTTTTTAGCTGTGGCGCCCTTTCGGGTTTTCACCTGGTCTACACAAGCTCGCTGTTTTTATCCGTAATGCCCTTTCGAGTTTTCACCACGTCCATCTTGCTTTGAGCTTGTATTTTTATTTTTTTTATTCTTTTTTTTTCATTTCTTTTATCATTATTTTTTCAACAGCCATGACATAGACGTCGATTCTGTCATAGCCGGATGGACGGGGTTCTGGTGTTGTCTCACAACTCAGCTTGTGTTGACTTAACAGATATTATGACTACTTGTGAACCTAAAATAGGGCTTTCTTTAGGGTGTAGCTTGGCCATGGGTTAGGTTAGGATTTGAAGGTATGCTGGGCTAAAAGGGTTTCCTTCGTACAACTCAATTTTCTCAACATACTTTCTTCCTTGAGAGTTTTACTATACCTGCCGCGTGATTCTTCTACATTTTTTTTTTCTTTTTGCTCCATTTCAGGCAATCTCTTTTTGAGGTTTTGCTTTTCCGATTTTTTTTGGATTTTGATGGTAACTTTACTTCCTCTTTTTTGTATATGTACACACACATTTTTTTTGGAAAAAGGGGGTTATTGAAAGAAAGGCCCAGGCTCAAACGGGGTAGCAAAGGATATCATCATTTTTAGGGATGCTTTTTGGCTACTGTGTTTGAAATGATGGCCTCTTTTGAGTGATTCTTAAGCAATCACGCATTTGTTTCACCAATACTTACATCATCGCAATAGACTACAAGTAGAACTGTTAGACGTATCTAGCATTGATGGGCTTAGGAAGATGATCTCCGTCCATGTGGCGAGGCAAATGGCGTATCCCGTTAGCACTTCTCGGACAACGTAAGGTCCTTCCCAGTTTAGCTTGAACTTTCATTTCGGATTGGTGTGGAGGGATGGGATGATCTTCTTCAGTACAGTGTATCCTACCTTTAGATCTCGACCGTGGACACATTTATTGTAAGCACGTGCGATTCGCCCCTGGTAAACTTGAGTGTGACACAAGGCTAGGAGTCTCTTCTCGTCCAATAAGTTCAATTGTTTGAAGTGGGATCTCTCTCTCTCTGCTTTGGGTAAGCCTGATTCTATGAGTATTCAGAGTGAGGGTACTTCAACCTCAACTGGTAAGACAACCTCAGTTCCATATACAAGGGAGAACGGTGTTGCCCTTGTAGCGGTACGGATTGACGTTCTGTAGGCCCATAAAGCAAACGACAACATTTCGCTCCAATCTCGGTAAGTGACGACCATTTTCTCAAGGATGCAGGCGACAGTCTTATTCGCAGCTTCCACGGCTCCATTAGTTTGAGGCTGAAAGGGTGATGAGAGATGGTGCTTGATTTTGTACTGCTCGCAGAAGGCTCAGATGCACTTATTCGCAAATTTGGTGCCCTTGTCTGTGATGATATCCTTGGGTTCTCCAAATTGGCACACAATATTACTCTTGAGGAACTTCTCGACGTGATTGGCCGTGATGTTGGCATATGACGCCGCTTCTACCCATTTGGTGAAGTATTCAATGGTGATGAGGATGAACCGATGTCCATTTGATGCATTCGGATTAATCATTCCGACAATGTCAAGGCCCCATGTAGCAAATGGCCAAGGAGTGGTCAGGCAGTGTAGATCAATGGCAAGAGCGTGTATCAGACCGGAGTGTTCCTGACACTTATAGCATTTTTGAATATGTTTACAACAAGCCAATTCCATAGTGGTCCAAAAGTATCCCTGCCGTAGAATTTTCTTAGCAAGAATGTGACCGCTGACGTGGGCTCCGCATACTCCCTTGTGGATCTCCTTCATGATATTGATCGCTTCACTTTCTGTAAGGCACCTGAGCTAGATATTATTATATGATCGCTTATAAAGGCATTTCCCCACAAATGACATAACCTGCTGCTAAACGTTGAATGGTTCATCGGTCCATCTTTGGCGTACCCTCAGGGAAAGTCAGTGTCTCGAGGAAATTCTTGATATCTGAGAACCAAGGTGGCTCATCATCAGGCTTTGTAAGTTCCTCAATCTATAGGCAGAAGGTCGGCTCATTCCTACTCTCAATCATGATCGGCTTCATCTCAACACTATACAGGATTTCTATCATTGATGCCAACGTTGTTAGTGCATCGGCAAAGCGATTCCTTATTCGGGGGACATATGAGAATGTCACATCTTGGAAGCAAGCTATCAGATCCTCGAGGTGCTCATGGTAAGGGATCAGTTTCTCATCTTTCGTCTTTCAGTCACCATTCGTCTGGCATATAATTAACTGCGAATCACCAAACTCCCGAAGGTGAGTTACATTCAGATCGAGAGCCACCTGCAGACCAGTGGCACAAGCTTCGTACTCAGCCATGTTGTTAGTGCAAGGGAAGTTGAGCTTGATAGAGACGGGTAAGTGGGATCCTTTCATTGAGATCAGAATGGCGCCAACTCCTTGACCTTTGGCATTTGCTGCCCCGCCAGAGTGCATTACCCAAGATTCCTCTGCTTCCTCGGTATCGTCTTCCGTCATGAACAGGATGTCTTCATCGAGGAATTCAGTTCTCAAAGGCTCATAATATGGCAAAGGATTGTCAGCAAGATGATGGTGAGTGCCAGCCCCTTGATCAACTTCTGAGTAATATACGTGATGTCGAACTCAAATAATAAGAGCTGCCAGTGTGAAGTCCGCCCAATGAGAATGGGCTTCTCAAACAGGTATTTCAATGGGTCTATTCGGGCTAAAAGTTGAACGACTTGGGATAACAAGTAATGGAGGAGCCTCTGAGTAGCCCATACAAGAGCCAGACATTCTTTCTCCATATGAGAATAACGTGTTTCATAATCAGTAAATTTCTTACTCAGATAGTAGATGGCCTGCTCTCTTCTTCCCGTCTCATCATGTTGACCTAAGACGCATCCCATCGAGACCTCCGTCTTGGAGAGATACATTAAGAGTGGTCTCCCTGGCTCAGGTTGTACCAGAATAGGTGGGTTAAAGAGGTAGCTTTTGATTTTATTGAACATTGCTTGACAATCATCGTTCCATTCAATGGGCGAGTTCTTCCTTAGTAGCTTGAAGATCGGCGTGCAGATTGGAGTTAGTTGTGTAATGAACCGACCGATATATTGTACTCGGCCCAAGAACCCTCTGACTTCTTTCTCGGTAGATGGTTGCGGCATTTCAATGATAGCTTTGACTTTAACTGGGTCAACCTTGATCCCTATCCTGCTGACGATGAATCCCAATAGCTTCCGTACATGGCACCAAATGCGCACTTCTATGGATTCAGACGTAACCTGTACTTTCTCAACCTTTCAAACAATTTCTGGAGGTTTATCAAGTGATTGCCTCACCCCGGTGACTTGGTTATCATGTCATCGACATATACTTCAATTTCTCAGTGCATCATGTCATGAAATAACACAGTCATAGCTCTCAGGTACGTTGCGCCGGCATTCTTCAGCCCAAATGGCATGACTTGATAGGAAAAGGTTCCCCAAGGGGTAATGAACGTCATCATCTCACGATCAACCTCTACCATCTTTATCTGGTTGTATCCTGAATATTCGTCCATAAAAGAAAGCATCCCGTGCTTGGCAGTATTATTGACCAAGATGTCGATGTGTGGCAACGGAAAGTTGTGCTTCGAGCTCGCCCTATTCAAATTGTGAAAATCGATGCACATGCAGACCTTTCCATCCTTCTTTAGTACAGGCATGATATTGGCTAGCCACTGCAGGTACTTGGATACCATGAGAAATCTCGCATCATATTGCTTGATTACCTCGTCCTTGACTTTCAACATCCACTCAGGTCGGAGACGTCTCAGCTTCTGCTTAATCGACTTCATATCAGCGTAGAAAGGCAACTCATGCTCGACCAAATCGATGTCCAAACCAGGCATATCCTCGTATGACCAAGCAAAAATGTCTTGGTATGACCGTAGGAAGTCAATCATGCTTCTCCTTTCTTCGGGAGACAGTGATGTTCTGATCTTGGTTATTCTGGGAATCTCCTCAGTCCCTAAATTGATATCTTTTGTTTCTTCGACAATGGGGGTAGGGCCATGCTCAAAGTCGGCAAATCGGTCAAGGAGCTCATTGGGGAGCTCCTCCAAAGGACTATCCTCGTCCAGACTCGTAACTCCTACCTCTTCTTATATTTCTACAGGAAAGGGGGCGACTTTACGTGGGACGGGTATTTTGATTAAGGCATCCTTTTGTGGGATTCTTAAAAGATAATATTTTTGGGTTTTGTATTTTTTCAATTGTTTTAGGATTTTGTATTTTTTCAATATTTTTGAGATTTTTGTTTTCTCCGGAGACGGACCCTTGGCAAAGCGGGTTGCTATATATACAAGGTATTGCCTGCCAAGGGCTTATCTCACTTTTTATAGGTTATTTTTTTTTTGGAAACAGGTGCCAAATATTAGGCCACTCCTCGCTTCCAAGATTTGGGGTAAAGATGCCCAATTGCGTACCTGAGGGGCCGCTCCTTTACCTATTGGGATGTAGGGTGCTAACTGATATGGCTTATTAGAGTCAGCCTCCATCATATTGATCCCCATTTCGTCTAAGATGATGTCCTCAAATGATAACTCAGTTTTGTGGTGATTTACCACCGGGAGAGTTTGTTCAGGTACTGGCCGTCGTTCCTCAAAGAGGGATAAGGCAGCTAAATCTATCTCCAGGATGGGAAGGGAGATCTGGGGATTGGTGGGATGGATTGGGGCTATGGGCTTGTGTGGGGTCAAATGGGTTACCCCATTTCGATCGATCTTTATGACCCCTGCGCTGACAAAGGAATCCCTGATGTGCGGCCTAGGGTAAGGTTTCTCTTCTATGTTGATTCCTTGAGCTCTTGCAGCTGTAGCGACCTTGGGTTTCTCTTTGGCCTCTCGAACCTCTTCCTCTGTGGGCTTGTATCCTAGCCCAAATTGAACCTTCTACTCCTTGGCAACGACTGACTCTCTCCTTCCTTGCAATCTGGGTCCTAGACCCCTTTCTTTCTGATAGCCCCTCTTTTGGAGCATAGCCACTGCCGCTACCATTCCTCCTCCAGTCTTAGGCATGATGCCCTCAATGGGCTCTGGGAGTATCGCTGACACCTCATATTCAAAATTGTGGAGGTCAACATCCTCAGCGGTGTGCAGCACATCCAACATATTGGATTTTTCGATGCTATTGGTAGCCTTTTCTTTCTCATTGTGCCCCTCGTCGATGATCGTGATGATCTTGTGCCCAGACGCAAACTTAAGTTTTTGGTGCAAAGTGGAAGGTATGGCTCCTACCTTGTGCAGCCACGGGTGCCCCAACAATAAGTTAAACGAGGATTTGATATCTATTACTTGAAACAAGATGGAAAAGGTCATTGGCCCAATCAATAGCTCAAGATCAACTTCTCCCATTATTTCTCTCTAGGTATTGTCAAAACCTCTAGTCCTCATGGGCCACAACATGCATGGATCGATCACGATCTTGGTGGCGGTTCTTAAGGGGCATATATTCAATGCGGATCCATTATCAATCAAAACCAGGGGAATGACTATATTTCTAGAGTCAACAGTTATGTTTAAGGATTTTGGATGGCTACATCCTTCCTCAAGTTAATTAGCATCAGAGAATGAAATGGCATTTGGAGCCATCACTTGCCCAATTATCTGCCCGACTTCATCTGGGCTGACCTGGAGTGACACATGTGCATTTTTTAACACCACCATTAATGCTTAAAAATGGAGTGCGGATGTCATCAACAAATCCCAGATGGTTATATGGGTGGGCATTCTTCTCAGTTGAGTCTCTAGTATGTGTTCTCGACTCATCTTCTCAAATGGATTCACAGTGCTCTCTTTCTTCCCTTCAGGCTGGGCTTGTACTGCTGCCGGTGCTTCTGGCTATTTTGATATCTTCCTTGACCTGGTAACAAAGTCCACGACCCCCTCTCTGCTGTTGATGCTGACGTTAGCATTGGTCTATTCATAACTCAGCGAGACCTAGTGAGGATCATAGGTTGGCCCCGATATCTGAAATGGTATAGCTGCCGGTGCCAGAGGCACTTGTACTACGGGCTCAGGAGGTGTGGGCAACACTTGATTTATTTTGGTGGTGGTGGGTTGGGTGGCAAAATTGGGCCAGATGGGGTGGTGAAGCTTGAGGGTGGTGGTATTGGGGGGAAGGAGGCAAAGGTAGGCCATTGATAGCTGGTAGGTGCTGGCGGGGGATCGGGGGTTTGATGGGCCATTAGGTAATTGATCGGGGAGGTGGTGGAGTTTGTAGGTGGCTAAACTGGGAGCAATGGGGTGGGCACGGGGCATGGATAACTAATGAGTGCCGGTGTAGGATTGAGGGTCTGATGGCTTATTGGATAATTGACGGGGTTGGTGATGTATGGCTGATATGCATTTATGTGCACATAATTGACAAAGGTGAGTGACGGAAAGTATGCCCTGAGATCTAAGGGTTCAATTTGCGGAGTTAGGTTGGGGAAATAATTAGACAAATTCAGGGGTTCAATTACCCTGATGTTCCTTCCTTCAATATTCCTTGACAACGGTGCCACATTACTCTCCCGATCACTAATGTAATCGGATGAATCAAACTCAAACTCCTCTTCATTTTCTACCATTCCAACAATGGGTCTGAGACCTGCTCCTCCAGTAGGATGTGGTGGTAGTGGCACCTGGTGAATATTCGCATGCTGAGAAGGTGTAGGTGGAATGATTTTTTAGGCGTCAATCAAATCTTAGATTGCGTGCTTCAATGGGAAGCAGCGATCGGTCAGGTGACCAGGACCCTAATGAAGATTGCAGTGGGTATTTGGGTCATAGTTCTTTGGGATCGGATGAGGAGGAGGTTGTGGTTGGCGGATAACAACTAATCCCTTTTCTACTAACAGAGGTAAAAGTACGCTCAAAGATTGCCTCAGAGGCATAAAAACTCGATCATAGCTGGCTCTCCTCTACTCTGGAGTCATTTGCAGTCGTTGCCCATTCCCTACTCTCTGTATCTCCTCAATTCTGACTGGTGCTAGCAGGGATACCTGAAATTGAAATGGAGTTGTTGTTGGCGGATTCTTAGTTGCTGCTTGCTTTATTGGTTGGTGGTAAAAGTCATTTAAAAATCAAAGAAAGAGTAAAACAGGGGATGGAATCAGCATCACTAAGAAATCCTAGACCTGCAAGATACAGGGTCCATTGTAGCAAGTTTTGATAAGTAAGAGTTTGTCCCACAGGGAAAGGTGATCTACAGCTCCAAAGGAGCCATCTCTAGTAGTCCCTCCAGATCTGACTACAGATCTGGCAGTCCTAAAAGGAGGGGAGTTTAAGGTCACTTATTCTAAGTATTCAAAGATACTCTAATGTCTAAACTACAGAAAGGGTTAAGAGGATGGATGGAGTGTGGAAAATAAATATAAAAGGGTGAGAAGTATGTTATTGAGCCCAGATCAGAGGAGTTTTGTAACTCAGATTCAGATCTGATGTTATAGAAATCCTGTCCAATGGCTACATTATCACCACTGAGGAGAAATGATCCAACCCATCTCTCTGCCATGATTCAACCCTTAAGGTTATAACCTGTCCACTCAAATGGTCACAGACTATCCCATAGGGGAACCACAATCCAGGGATGGATCAAAACATAACAAGTTAATCATTGTAAGCACTATTTCATCCAGGCTACCAGCTCAAGAATCTATAGGGAACCTCAACCTCTAAAGCTCTATGTGTGGGGCTAAGGCTGTATAGGACCATGATAGCCCAGACACATAGAACCAGCAAGAGATTGAGTACAACCTTCGATCTAGCTGTCCATTGCTTGAGTGAGGCTACAATGGTCCAGTCATAAGCCTACAATCTCTATAACCAGATTAGATCTACCATCTGATAGCGGATCTATATAAATATAGGGGAGTCTGCCTCTGTACAATCTCCCACCAGGCTTCTACATGCTCAGGTGTAAAGAAGAAGGATCCATCTTGGATTGGTGGATTAGAATCACCCTAAGGCTATAACCTGTCCACTTGAATGGTGACAGACTATCCCAGAGGCTATCCTCCTCACGGAGCCCAAGACAAAACAAGAATATCGTTGCCACCACCATGGTCACCAGGCTACCAGCTCAAGCTCCCATGGGGATTTCAGATCTAGTGGGTCCTGTGGTGGGGCTAAGGCTGTATAGGACCATGATAGCCCAGACACACAGGTCACGTGGATCTGAGTGGCCCTTAGAATCAGTCCTCCATTGCTTTGAATCACAACCAAAGCAATGGCGGATCACAAGGCAGCAGCCTTGCACAGAGCATCTCACATTCAAACACAAATCCCACAAAGTACAGATCCTATTACAGAACTTCCATTAATCTAGTTCAAAATGCATACAAAGACATAGCCAGCAAGTGCTGGAGATGGAGAGAAGGAAAAAGAAAAAGAAAGCTACTTACAACTACAAAAAGAAAAACAAAACGATCTGAGATCAAGTCTCCAAGAAATGAGATGTGTTCCCAGCTATTCCAGGATGTAGAAAGAAAGATGGTCTAAGCTCCTACTTTAAAACCTAAGCTATGTATGGGTATTTATAGAAGTGGTGTGGCAGCGCATTAGGGTTAGGAAACCCTAATTTTAAGGATGCCACATGGCCGAATAGTGATCCTTTGATGCCTTGGGGTGCATGCACAGAGATTTGAGCATGGGAGTGCATGCCCTAATCACTGGAAATTCCTAGAAAGTCCTCTGCTGAAGAGATGGAAGTTTGAGGTTCAGAGCTTCGCTAGGTAGCCATTGTTTCCCAGACTTGTCGCATGGTAGCTCTTGCTCTTCGCGAGGATGGTTTAACATTGAGGCTTCAGTCGTCGCGAGGTTGGCTTGGTTTGCTCTTCAGGCAGTGCGAGGTTGAGTAGACATCAGAGCCTCAGATGTCGCGGGGTTGGTGCTCAAGCAGTCGCGAGGTAGCTGTGCGATCGCTGGGTTGATCTTCGTGAGGATAGATTTGAATAGCACGAGAACTTCGCGAGCACTTCTCTTTACTGGACTTCGCGAGGCTTTAATGAGTTCTGAACTACGTGAGGTTTCATGTCTTAACTGATCTTCGCGAGGATGGCTTTGCCTTCGCAAGGATGCTTTCTTCTTGCATGGCGCGAGAACTGCGCGAGGAGTTCCCTTCTGATAATTGCATCCCGCCGCCACTACGCGACAGCTGCGCGAGGGGTCTCCTGAAGCTCTCTCTCCTTAGCCATTCAGAGCGAACTGTGCGAGGTTGAGAGAGGTCTGCTTTGAACTGCGCGAGACTACGCGACGTGTTCTACTCTTGAGCTTCGCGAGAGCTACGCGAGTTTATGCTTCTGAAGCTCTTCAGTCAATCATCTGCGTGAGAAGTTGTTGTAGAGTCTTGGGAAGCTCAGCTGGACTGTGCGAGGCTCATTTCAGGTCTGGATTTAGAGTCCATCCTTCTGAGGGACTTCTGGTGCCAAAACAGGCTCTTTAGCAGGATCCCTGGCCTTATTTCACTACTGGTTATTACCTACATAAAACACTTTACAAGGACTCATTAGGTGGCTATGGGTCTAAAAGTACCACTTTTCAACACTTTACAAGGACTCATTAGGTGGCTATGGGTCTAAAAGCACTTTACAAGGACTGTGCGAGGCTCATTAGACCTGAAAAGTACCACTTTTCACCCCTTTAGAGTTAAGGGGTGAAAAGTGGTACTTTTTAGGTCTTAACACACCCCCAAACCTAATCTTTGCTAGTCCCTTAGCAAAGCTACATTAAACCTACTATAAAAATTAAATGCCACTTTCGTAGGGAGCACGGATACATTTAGCATATGTTCCAAGCCTTTTAAACCCCTAGGTGATCCCTAGTGGAGGAGTGAAGTCTCCTGAGGGTTTTCAGTGAAGACACCCACAAACTTCTTCAATGAAATAGTTAACAAAAGTGCAATATCATCCAGTGAGCAGTCAAGGGGCAGACTTAGTTTACTCTTGAATCAGTAATCATAAAAGAAATTTAATTCATTGGTTGCACAGTAATTTAAACAGCATAAACTTCTCATGAATGCACAACATTTCCAATCAGTTTACAATCACAGAAAACTGCACAAGTGTGTGCCAGCACTGAGCCCATCCTTAGGTCAAAAATTAGGTTATAGGTCATACATAATACATTCAAGTTCAGACCCAAAAACTTTGTAGGGCATACTCTCATAAGGGTTTTGTTGAGGGGTTCATTTTCTCACAGGCTCAAGAGCAGTTACATCCCCCAAATGGGTCTGTAAGCATGAGCATAGGTAGAGTTTTTAAGTGCTGACATCATTGGCAGTTCCTCACCATAGATTGGATAACTCTTTATCTTCACATGATAGGTCACTCAACTTTGGATCACAAGGGCTTTTAACTGGGCTGTAATGTGGCTTATGGAGTGGGGTTGAAAGAATGGAGGGTTAAGAAGGGGTTCAAAATTGAGAAATCAGTAGGTGACAGAGGTGATTCATGACTTCACCTTCTTGAATTCAGCTCCCTTCATCTTCTTTGAGATTTTCAGATTTGA
This sequence comes from Chloranthus sessilifolius, assembly GCA_021018995.1. Classification (NCBI taxonomy): domain Eukaryota; kingdom Viridiplantae; phylum Streptophyta; class Magnoliopsida; order Chloranthales; family Chloranthaceae; genus Chloranthus; species Chloranthus sessilifolius. Next base: position 92,152,633 of record CM037585.1, on the reverse strand, counting down.
AGTGATCAGTTTCTCTTCTTGATTTTGATTCTCCAATGAAAGTTCCTCTTGACTCCTCTCTTACTCCTCTTCATTATTATTTTTGTTTCCTTTTTATGGAATTTTCTTCTTTTTATTTTTATTTTTGCTTTTCAGAAATGCCACCATGTTCTCAGTTACCATACTGCTAGAATTTTCGAGATGCTTCTTCTCCATTCACCTAATGTTGACCATAGCTAGTCCATCTTCAACTTTTGCTCCTTTACCTTCTAAATTCTCAAAGTGAGGGTAGGCTGAAGCAGGTTCATAGGATCAGGTTCAAGCACTCAGGTGTATTTTGAAGAAATTTAGGATTTAAAGCTCAAAGGGGGTATGGACAAGGGCAGTTGCTTAAGGGTTGGTCTTATTAGGCTCAAACTGTCCAAGAGAAGGCCTTGATCCTTTCCTAAGTCTCATGAGTACTGTCAGTTGTTTCAACTTGGAGTTACCTAACTTCTAGTGAGCGCAGTGACTCAGCCAGTCCTTAGAACTAGAAGAGATTGCCTTGGTTACTCCTCAAAAGATGGAAATTTTTTTTTTATAGGCCCAATTCTCACTGCTTATGGTCTTCCTTTGAACTTTTAAGTATGTCCTCACCTTTTTCTCTCTCTAATGATTCACTAAGTGTTGATACAAGTAAGTTTCCTTGGTGATATTATCATGGAAATGTGGAATATTAAAAGTTTATAATGTCAAAAGTTTGCAAAAATTTTAAATTTCTTATTTTCATGATTCTTAAGTGAACATAGATCCATTTCCATATTACTCAGATGAGTCTGCTGCACTTAGGTTAACTATTCCATTGGCAGGGTCTGCCTGCCACACCCCCAAACCTATGAGGAGCAGTGTTCTCATTGATTCAAAGGTGTCTGTGCAGCAGATTTATTAAAGCATAAAAGGCCAGAACAAGAAACAAAACACACAACAGACAAAGCAAGATAGTAATGACAGGGGAATAAAGTCTATTAAAAATGAGAAGTGTACAAACTACAAGAAAACAGAAGCAAAAGAGTGCAAAAACAGATAAAATCCTAGGTACAATCTAGTCAGAATCTGGCTCAAAAATTGTCCCAACCCATCTTCTTGGCATGTTCTTGAAGGTAAGCTTCCTCCTCTTTCTTCTTTCGTTCCCTCTCTGCCTTTCTTTGGTCGGCAGTTTTGGGTATGGTTGAAGCCCGGACCCTCATTTTTCTCCTCTTTGGTTCAGGAGGGATCTCGGAAGATTTATCAGTGGTTGGCTCTGGGGGTTTTGTGGGAGATTTTCCTTTGGGGCCCTTACCTTTGGAGCTCGTCCCTTTGGAGGCTTGCCCTTGCTGGGCCGGAGGGGGAATAAGAGGGGATCGGGCTTGTGCTGGCTCAGGAGGGACAACAGGGTATTTATCTTTTGCTTTCACCTGAGGCAGGAGAGGACTTTTCCCTTTAGGAAGCTTAGGGGGAGCCACAGAAGAATGTTCTTGTTCTTTGGCTGCAGGAATGGCAGGGCTCTTCCCTTTCACTGGCTGCCTCCTCAAACTAGGCAGATTTGCCTTTACCAATTTTCAAAGAGGCAGTTGGGGGAGTAGTCCTCTTGGCAGCAACTTTCCTCAGCTGAGGATAAGTTTGTTCAGCAGGGCTTGATGAAGGAGCAGCAGCAGTAGTCTGGGCACTGGGATCCCTAGGTGGTGCGGAATCAGAGTCTGAGTCAGAAGGAAAAAGCTCAGTGGGATCCAAACCAAGGGCAGCAGTAGCCTGTCTGCATTCCTCTTTGGAAAGTAGGCGACCATGGGGATCATCCTGAGCAGAAGCTCTAGTGACCTTTGGAGGTGGGGATGGAGGGGCTGGCCTTTTTCCTTTTTGGGCGTCAGTGGCTCTTTTGGAAGTGGTAGGCTTTTTGGAAGGAGTCCTTTTCCTTTTGGGGGCAGGAGACGGAATAGGGGGGGCACAGAGACTGGAGAAGGAACTGCAGTAGGGACTTTAGCAGGAGTAGACACTTGAGTAGGAGCAGGAGGAGGTACCGGAGATGGGGCTGTATGAGGTGGGGGAACAGGTGGTGTAGGTGTAGGGGTAGGGGGAGTGGAAGAAGATGGGGCCTCAGGGGGTGCTGTGGCAAGAGGGGTGGCCTGAATTGGTTGGGATAGTAGGAAGGCAACCCTCTGTTCCAAAATCTCAATTTTCTTGTTAGCCCACCGGAGATTGGTATCTGCAAGCTCCTTACTGAGTCGGTTGATCTCTTGAGCATTGTTCAGTTTCCTTTCTAATAACCTGTTGTGCTTTTTCGCCCTTTCTGCATTAGTTTTTTCAATCTCAGTAGTCATTCTGTAATAAGTTATCGCAGCCTTGTTTGCATTGAGTGTCTCCAAAATTGCCTCCCACCCCTTGGAAATATCTCTTAGCTGCTCGCGGTGAGCAAGCTTCAAGTCACTCATTTTCTTTAGCAAGGGGTATTCGATGGCTTGTCGGAGTTGGGCCATGCCATGGAGAACATCCCTCTTGATATAGGCATTGTCCCTCATGGCATGGAGGAGGGTGAAGTAGGGAGGGGTGTAATAGGAGTGTCTGGGCAAGATTGGTAGAAATGGAGTGGAAGAAGTAGAAGGTGATTGATCCTGGGGGGGTAAAGTGGGGGCTATAGTGATGAAGTCTAGAGGGGGTAGAAATGGCGGGGGTGGTTTGTGTTGAATGGTTAGTGAATTGAGGAGAGGGTGGGAGAAGAGGGGGAATGAAAGGTATGGGTGGAAAGTGAAATGAAGGAAGGGCAGTGGATGTGGATGGTTCTAGGTAAGGGAAGAATGGAATGGTGAAGGGTTGAAATGGAAGTGGTGGGGTTGCAAATAGGAGGGGTTGAATGGGAAAGGTGGATGGGAAGGGAATGGGATTTGTTTGGGTAGAAGTGTTGGTAAATTATGGTGGAGGTAATAGTAGTGGGGGAAGGATAGGTAGAGTGGGGAAGGAGTGGTGGGGTATGGTGTCATGGAGTGTGAAGGGTGTAGGTAAGTCAAATTGGGTGAGGTCTGGTGGAACTGTGGAGTCAGAGGTGGAAGGGGGTTGGGTCAATGGGGTGGTAGGAGATTGTGTAGGGATGGGTGGGTTTGTCAATGTTTGAAGGTTGGATTGTATGTTGGTGATGTCAGTCTGCATTTGGACTTGGGTCTATGTTGTGGTGGATAGCTGGGTCTGGATGTCATGTATGAGGGAAAGGATATGGGTAAGGGTATCTGAGGTTGGTTGGGGGGGAGTATGAGGATAGGAGGGAATAGGTTGGAAAGGGGAAGTGGGGGCATGATGGAAAGTTGTAGGGGGAGAAGATGAAAGGTTTGGTGAGTGATGTGGGGAAGGGAGTGGGGAATCTGGGAGAGGGATGTCATGGGTGGGCAAGGTATCAAGCAAGGTAGTCATGAAGGCCTGATACCTGGAAGTGGTGGCTAGGTTAAAGTCAAGATCGTGGAGTGAAGATGTAGTTGGGAGGGGTTGAACTAAGGGTTGGTCAAGATGGGGTGTGTTTGTTGGAATGACAGGGGAGGTGGAAGTAGGTAAAGATAAGGCAGGGGTTGTGTGAGAGGTTTTCTTTTTGAGGTATGTTATCAAGGGAGGGCTGTTAGGGTTGAGGTCAAATGATGTGGGAGATACTGGGGCTGTGTATTGAGGTAAGGTGGGTGAAGGGGGAGTGTTGTCATGGGGTTCAACACTGTCCACCCAGGAATGAATCACAGTGGGAGGTGGAATGGAAAAGGGAGATAAGAGAGGGAAAGGGAGAGATGGAATAGGTGAAGAAACTAATGGAGAGGCAAGTGTGGTGTATGGAGGTATTGCTGCAGAAGCAGAGGTGACAGAAGCTCACACCACCTTCTTTGGAGTAGGGGCTTTAGCCTTCTTTTTGGGGGCAAGGGTGGCCTTTGCCACAACAGCTCCCTCTCCCTGCTCAGAAACAACCTGAGCTTCAGCCTTCTTCTTCTTCTGGGGATCCATCAGACTTCTACTGATCCCCCATTGTCTTTTGGCAAAAGTGGTGGGAGTGAGGTCAGCAGATAACTCCCCCACTGGTATCTTATATCCTCCCCTCAGAAGTAATTTGGTGATGAGTCTTCCATAGGGGAGAGTGTGGATCTTCTTTTGCAGCCCAAGCTTCACCATCATATCTTTCATGGCCTCAAAAATCAACCATGCAGCATTAAATCCGTGGCTCAGAGAGAAGGAATAGAGAGCATCAGTGATTGGTGTCCTCTCTTGCTGATGGCCGGAGCAATAGATATTCTTCCTCAACACTTGATCGATGAACAACAGTTTGGGATCCAAATCTCTTCTTCTGATGGAGTCCCCTGTGGCCTTCAAACCTCTGGTTAGGGCCTGGGCAATGGTATCAAGGGGGGCACTCACAGGGGCACCATAACTGCAGTTGGGGTAAAAAATGACAGGGATGCCCATGACTTCAACAATCAACACTGGGCTAAGCAGCATCTCAAAATTGTCAACTAACACAAGGAGGCCTAGCTGCCCATGTGTGTCCTGCAGTGCGACCACGAGGTCTTTGGTAAGAGTTGCACTAACCTAGGATAGGCTAGTGCAGGAATCATTTGCATCAAGGGGAACAAACCAGCCTTGTGCAAGAACTCAATGGCAGGTGTTGACAATGGCTCAGTTTCAAAGAAAGATATATCAAAAATGGCTTCAGGCTCTAAGGGAATGGAAATGACGAGCTTAGAGGGAGCAGAGTAATCAGGTGTTTTTACAGCCACCTCAGAAACCACCTCCTTCCCTTTTTATTGTGCCGTAGAGGACTTGGCTTTCTTAGGGGCAAGCTCCACGGTGGCTTGGTCCCTGGCTCTCTTCACAGGTGCACTTTTAGGAGCCATCAAGATTCTCCTTGGTGAGTGTGCAGTTGAAAGTTTGAAAGAAAAGATTAAGAGCTGAGTCTTACCCTAAAAGTTAGGGTTCTGTTCAATTTGATGCACGGTAGATTGCAAGAGCTCCTAGCAGGGGGCAACTGTTGATGGAAGCTTTAAGAACAGAAATCCAAAATTTCAAAGTGAGCAATGAACTGTAGACAGGATGCTGGAGGAGAGAGATTGAGAGGAGTGGGAGCTAGGGTTTCGCTGGGAGGAGAGGAAAGAGAAAGCAGTAAAGAAAAGCAGTGCGGGGTGGGATTTTAAATATCGCGAGGCTCGGCGCACTTTGAAAATATCCGCTGGCTAGATAGGCATGAATGGGTTGCGAGATTGGATGTTTATTTAAACTGCGCGAGGCAGCCCACCCAGCTATATCTAAAACTCGCGACAGCAAAGCAACGTGATTCTTTATGAACTGCGCGAGGGGAAACCAAACCAAATTTTCAGAACCCCGCGATGGTCTTAACAGAGTTAGAATTCACACACCCACTCATCAACCTTTTGACCTTTATTTTATGAGTGGGTTCTCTCACAGGCTCGCTTCCAGGGACACCAATAAGCATTATAAAACATTCAAAAATTCCCATACTCTTAAAGCGTTAAATTCACACATCATGAAAAGCATTCAAACAATACCATCATCATTCAATTACTTGAAATTGTCAATCAAAGGGGACAGGAATAAAAGTAGGCATAAAGCACTAAACTCAGACTCCAACAAGATCACTACAAATTTCTCTAAACTGTAAAGTACATATCATACAAAGGTGCACAGTTCTGAACATCAATTCAATGATAGATCCCCTTCAGGGTTCGAGGATCCTTCACCAATCAAAAATTGGCCTTTGGGGTTAACCACTGGTTGACTGGGCAACCTTCCCTCTTCTCTTTTGGCTAAGGTATTCGCTAGTTGGCCAATTTGTTCTTCCATCTTCTTGATGCTCTGACCATGAGAATTCACAGTCTGAGCCAAGGAACCCATGTTTTGCAGTGAGGTGAAGACCTGGTCCTCGAAAGAAGTATTTTTGGGTTGAGATGGGGATAAGACCAACTGATTTTGTTGCTAATGGGGCTGCTGATGGTGCTGGAAGTTAGACCTAGTGGCATTCCCTTGATTGAACTGCTGCTGTGGTCTTTGTGGTAAGGCCAACATCTGCTGGGGCTGTATGTAGTTGTCTTGCCTCCACCTCAGATTTGGGTGGTCTCTCCATTGGTAACCAGCATTTTGGTGCTGGTATCCATATGGTTGTCTATTGTAGCCCCCAGATTGTTGCTGGCCATAAGATTGAGCGTGAGATGTTCCAAAACCAATTCAGGAAATTGCCCTGCAGATGGACATTCCTCCACTGTGTGCTGTGGGGACTGGCATATCAGACATGCCTCCACCACATGAGCAGCCCTTCTGGGTTGCATCACAGTCAGTAATTTGTCAAACTTCATAGAGAGGTTTGCCATCTACAGCTGCAGATCATTGTTCCCAGACACCTGCTGTCGCTCCAAGTGTGCCATAATTGTGTGCATTATGAATCAAAAATTAAAGAATTAAAGAATGCTAGGTTATATGGATGTTAACTTATGAAAGGGATATCAACACATTGGGGCTAACACTGGCCTGCAAGATCAGGGCCAATTGTAGCAAGTTTTAAATGTAAGTGAGTAAAAGATCGTCCACAGGGAATTGATTTAAAATTTAAGATAAACCTCCAGATCTGGCTCTATAATTATCTAAAAAAAAGAATAGATAAAAGAGAGTGTTGGATTGTGTCACATTTAACTATAAGCAAATAAAGAAAAGAACTAACTACATGATCCAGATCCGAGTTGGGGAGATGTTTAAAATAAGACAAATGCAGAAATAATAGCTTCATGTACTTTAGCCTCTGAATTTTAATGGAGAATCTGTAGTTCAACAGAGCAGATTCAATCTTCATCTGGCTACCAGCACAGATGTAAGAGAAATAAATCCGAATTAAGGAATAGGTTTAGACTTATGGCTGTGATCTGTCCACTTAAATGGTCACAGATCACATTACTAGTTGTGACCTATTCTTTAGTTCGTAACATGAACATCATTGTAATCTGCTAGAATTAGGTTACCAACGCTAATTCGAGTGATGAATTAAGGGAAGTTGCATGCGGATGAGTGAATCTAAAGAAGTCTAATGCACTAAGGTGAACATTGAACCTCGACATGACTCCAATGGAGAAGACACAAATTCTGACAACCTTTTAAAATCCAAAATTACAATTCTGAGCACGGCTTCTTAGAGAGCCCTCGGACTTCTGATCTGAGCTTCTCGAGAGAGCCCTCGGACTTCTGATCTTGAATCCGAACTTGGAAGTACAAATCACTCACAATGGCTCTCAAAGGTAAACTACAAGGGGGTTAAGGTTATCCTGACCGGAATGAGGGAAAGAGATGAAAACTCTAAAATCTGGATGCCCAATTTGGTGATGGCTTCTATTTATACTTTTCCTCCATCCTCGCATACATGGGATTGACCAATCAGAATGCTTTAGATCCGGATTGCCCAATGAGGTTTGAGCACGGATCCAGGATCTGTTTTGGCCAATGGAAATGCTCGACCGTTCGCCAATCAGTGCCGAAGCATCAATTATTATGGGTTTGAAATTCTGTTTGAGCTTCCGGAAGTTCCCGCCGTAATTTAACTTTGGGCGCCACATGGGTTGGAATATGCCTTCGGATCTTGATTGGAACCTTCCGGAATGTTCTTGGTCTTTTGATTGCATTAGGTAGCGTGCAAAGTTTCTGAAAATACCCTTGGACGATTTGCAAATCCCAGAATGCCATCTCGCAGAGTTAGGGGCCTTTCATAAAGTTCAATGACTTACGAAGCTCTGCAAAGTTCAATCTTCTTTTCGAGGAGTGTTTTCTTCTTTTCGCAAAGTTCAAGGTTCTTTGCGAATAGTAGAAGTTCTTTGCGAATTGAACTCTAGGCTCCCATTCTTCTTTGCAAATAGTAGAAGTTCTTTGCGAATTGAACTCTAGGCTCCCATTCTTCTTTGCGAATAGTAGAAGTTCTTTGCGAATAGTCCTCTCTCTTGCTTGTGTCTTTATGCGCTCTTTTAGACCCTCTTTAGCCATTCTTTGAAATTTTCTTCACTCCTTCTTTAAACTTGACATGAGTCATCGACTTTTGATCTTTTGGGATGCTTTTCGGATTTGGACCTGTCTGATTGGTTAGCTGTAAAATGCACACTAAAGCACTTATTTAGTCTTCTCAAGGGTCTTTCAAGGCTCATGTTTAGGGGTGAAAAATGGTATTTTTCACTACTTAACACACCCCCAAACCTAAGCTTTGCTAGTCCCTGAGCAAAGAAACGTAAAAGCAAAATAAAGAGCCACTTTTGTAGGAAGCACAGGTGCATTTAGCATATGCAACAAGCCTTTTAAACCCCTAGGTGATCCCTAGAGGAGGAGTGAAGTCTCGAGGGTTTTCGTGAAGGTACCCTAAACTTCTCCATGGGACAGTTGGCATTAGTGCACCGTCATCCCATGAGCAATCAAAGATCAAAATTAGTTACTCTTGAATCAATGTTTAAGCAGAAATTTAGGTTTATTGTTTGCAAGGGATTTCAACATTTATAAACCTTATGAATGTTTCACTCTTTCCAACTGTGAGCAGCCATAGAAATCATCCAAATGTGTCGAGTAGTTCATCATTTGAATAAAAATTAGGTTATAAGTCATACTTAATGTGCTCAAGTTCCAACCCAAACACTTACGGGTGTACTCTCATCAAGATTTTTGTTGAAGGGTTCATTTTCACTCAAGCTCAAGAGCGATTACATCTCCCAAATGGATTTGTAAGCATGAGCATAGGCATGATTCTCGGTGTCTTGGCATCCTTGACATCTCCTCACCATAGATTGGGAAACTGCTTATCTCCACATGACAGTTCACTCAACTTTGGATCACAAGGACTTTTAATTTGGGTTTGTTGTATGGCTCGTGGAGTGAGGTTTGAGGATAGGAAGGTTGAGCAGTGTTTGGATTTTGAGAAGTCGAATTGAAGGAGGTGGTTCATGACTCCACCTTCTTGAGTTTAGCTTCTTTTGAGATTCTCGTGTTCAAAGTACTCGTTCTTCTTCCTTTGATCTTGAATTTTCAACATAAAGTTCCCCTTTTGCCTTTTTTGCTTGCTTCTTTTCACATTGTTTTCTTTTACTTTCTCGGTCCACCATCTTGCCCATTTTGAGGTATTTCTTCTTCATTTATTTTGATATTTGCCAGAAATGTTCCATCTTTACTTCTTTCTCCTTTAACTCTGAATTCTCAAGGTGAGGAAGGCTGAATTGGTTCCATTGGTTGGTGCAAGAAAAATGGGTGTTTTGATGAAGCATTGTAGGATTTATAGCTCAATTGGGGTACAAACAAGGCGATCTTTCTTGGTTGGTTACATTAAGCTCAAGCTGTCCAAAGAAGGCCTTGATCTTTTCCTCGGTTTCATGAATCTTGTTGCTTGTTTTAATTTGGAGTTTCCTAACTTCTAGTGGATCTAATGCCTCGGCCAATCCTTTGAATCAGAAAAAATTGCCTCAGTCACTCTTCAACAGAGATGGAAAATAAATGGGCTCAATTCTCACTGGTTATGGTTTTCTTTGAGCTTTTAAGTATATCTTTACCTTTTCTCTTCCCTGTGGACTTGCTATGTGCTAATACAAGTGTATTTTCCTGGTGTTAACATCATGGAACTGTGGAATATTGTAGGGTTTAGAATGTCTAAATTCTTGCAAAGAAAATTTTAAAATTTCCACATTGTCATGATTCTTAAGTAAATTGATTCATTTCCTGATTACTTTGGTGATTGTGATGCCCTTATGCTAATTATCCCATAAGGCGGGACACATTTGCCATACCCCCAAACCTAAGATGAACATTGTCCTCAATGTTCTAGACAATGAGAGACTAGGGGCAACAGGTAAAAGAAGAAAGAAAACTAAGAACAGAAAAATCTAAACTATATCGTGAGAAATAAAAATGTAGAACTGAAGATATGAGCAAGGAAATGGAAAACATGATATACAAATGCAAGAAAAATCAACAAACCAACGCTAGAACTGCTAAATAAAATCTAAAAAATAGAAGGATTACAATGCAAATGGAAGGAAACTAATGCTAATAGCAGAGAAACAGTAAAAACAAGGTAAGGGACTGAATATAAAGTTAAAAAAAAAAATAGAAAAGTGTTGATACAAAAATAGAATTTGTGAATGCAAAATAGGAAAACAAAGTTATAAACTAACTATACTCACAGAAAAATGACGAAAATCAGTAAAACGAGGACACATTAACCTAAGAAAGAAAAAAAATCAGCGATCTAAAAACAAAATTTGAAACTAAAATTCCTAAAATAGAAAATCTAATGCCAAATGATGTATCCTAAGCCCTGAAAGATCTTTTCGCAAAGGACTTCTCCCCAGATTTTCTATTCGAAAAGGAAATTTTAACTATTCGAACAGAACATGGTTCTTTTCGAGTAGTTCATCTGACTCGCCCGTAATCAATTGAATAGAACTTTGGACTTTTCGAAAAGTACTTTTAATTTGTGATTTGAACTTTGAAGTGTATTTACACTATGCGTACAAGAAAAATAGACAGAAACAACAAAAATCAGAAAAACAATGTTGTACAAACATATTATACACTTTTCTACCATCGATTTTTGGAGATTCATGATGATAGGTGGGCAAGGGCTCGGGTGTTTTCAATGCATGGTTTGAGCCTCGACCATTTACCTTGAGTATTCTTCCATCCTTGGGATCTGAAATATCCACAGACTCCGAGGGGAGGCCTTGATGATAATGTATGGCCCTTCCCATCTGGATCTCAATTTGAGGAAAGAATTTAAGTTTAGAGTTGAATAACCATACCTTGGACCCCGGTATGAACTCTTTTCTCATGAGGCTCCTATCATGGAATGATTTAACCTTTTCTTTGTACAATCTGGAGCTAGTGTAGGCATCCATCCTCAGTTCTTCCGATTCGGTGAGTTGAAGCTTCACTGTGGTTACCATAGCAGTTAGATCCATATTAAAAGTTTTGATTGCCCACAAGGCCTTATATTCTAATTCTCTTGGTAGATGGCATGCCTTGCCATAAACCATCTGAAAGGACATCCTATAGGAGTCTTGTAAGCGATTCTGTATGCCCACAAAGCATCATTAAGCTTAAAGGACATCCTTTACATCCTTCTTCACAGCTTTTTTTCCAAAATGTGTTTGATCTCTCTATTTGAAATCTCCACCGCCCACCGGTTTGTGGATGATAGGGAGTGGCTACTCTGTGAGTGTGAGTACTTTTTAATAGAGAGTCAAACTGCTGTTCTAAAAGTGGCTTCCCCATCACTAATGATGGCTGGGGAATCCAAATCTGGAAAAATGTGGTCTTTGAGGAATCTTAAAACCACTTTGTGATCATTGGATTTGGTAGCTATGGCCTCAATCCACTTGGAGACATAATCCACTACCAAGATGAAATTGTTTCCATTAGAAGGAAAGGGCCCATAAAATCTATGCCCCAAACATCAAACAACTCAACTACCGTGATTGGTGCAGGGCATTGAGTTTCTTTTAAATCTTGCCAGTTTTGGCGATTCGCAAGATTCTGATCTTTGTAAGGCATCTTTAAAGATTGTGGCCAATAGAAACCACACTGCAGAATTTTCTTTGTTTTATTGCCCTTTGAAATGGCCTCCACGCTTTATTCATGACACATTGACAATATGCCGAGGGAATTCATGGTCCGGGACACACTTTACGATCACTTAGTGCACAATTCTTGAATAGATAAGGATCTTCCCAAATGAAATGTTTAACTTGTGAGAAGAAAAGATCTTTATCCATTCTATTCCAATGTTGAGGAATCATCCAATAGCCAAGAAGTTGACTATGTTTGCAAACCAAGGACTATGGGTATTGATGGCAAAAGTTGCTCATCGTGAAATGATTCATTAATGGGTAAGCTATCATCCTCAAGATTGAGAATTTCGGATAAGTGATCCCCACATTCTCCACTCCTTTCTTATACTTAATCAGTAGATCAAACTCTGTAATAGGAGGATCCACCGATTAATCTGGGCTTGGTATCCTTATTAGAGAAGGTACTTTAGGGCGAGTGGTCGAGAAACACCACAATTTGTGAACCTAAAACATAAGGCTGAATTTTTCCAATGCAAACACAATGGGCGGCAGCTCTTTCTCGGTTGTTGTGTAGTTGAGCTGGGCATCTATCATGGATCTGGCATAAGCTATGACATGGGGAAGCTTATCCTTTCTCCGCCCTAGGACAGCTCCTAGGGCATAGTCCGATGCATCACACATCGCTCAAGGCACCGAATAGTCGTGGCCTTTGAATAGTCGGGATCTGCAAGATGGGAGCTGAAATGGACATTTCTTAAGGACCTCAAAGGCGTCATGCATTCATTAGTAAACACAAAAGGAACATCTTGACACAAGAAATGACAGAGTGGCTTGGAAATTTTATGAAATCTTTGATGAACCTCCTATAAAATCCTGCATGCCCTAAGAAACTTGATTTGCTTGATTACGGGAGGAGGCAAATGTGCAATTAGATCAATTTTGCTTGGTCCACCTCTATGCCTTTATGGGAGACCACATGTCCTAGGACAATGCCTTGGTGACCATAAAATGACTCTTTTCGACTTAGAACCAAATTGGTTTCTTCACATCTTTGCAACACCAACTTGAGGTGGTGTAAGCATTGGGAAAAGTCTCCATAAATTGAAAAGTCATCCATGAAGATCTCCATGAATTGATCAATCATGTCGAAAAGATGGCATACATGCATCTTTGAAAAGTAGCAGGGCATTGCAAAGACCAAAGGGCATCCTCCTATAGGCAAAAGTGCCAAAGGTGTGAAGGTGGTCTTTTCTTGGTCCTGTGGGTACACAGGATCCGATTGTAACGAGAGTACCCATCAAGGAAGCGAGTAAGCTTTGCTGCAAGCTTATCAAGGATTTGGTCAATGAAGGGAGGGGAAATGGTCTTTCCTTGTCATGGTATTTAATTTTCTGTAGTCTATGCGGACCCTCCATCCAGTTGTTTGTCGGTGGACATAAGTTTAGATTCAATTTGCTATAACGATGATGCCAGATTTCTTAGGCACCACACGTGTGGGTGCTACCCGAGCAAAATCAAATGGGGTAAATGACCCCGACATCTAGCAAATTGACAACTTCCTTCATTACCACTTCTTGCATGTGAGGATTCAACCTTCTTTGCATTTCTCTAGAAGGCTTGGCATCCTCTTCCGGTGGATCTTATGCATGCAATTTGGGTTTATTCCTCCTAAATCGACAATGGTCGAATTGCTTTCTTGTCTGCTTTTTAGAACTACTGACTCCTCTTCTTGCTCCTTTGTAAGGGAGGAAGAAATAATCATGTAGTGTTTGATGATCTCCCAAAACACATATTTCAGATTTTTGGGGAGCTGTTTGAGTTCCAATTGTGTTTGAGAAAAGAGGGCAGCAAAGGTACCTTGGTAACTTGTGGAAGAGGAGAGCAGGTCTCAAGAGAGAGACTTGATGATCGTTGGTGAGTGCCTTGCAAAGCGGACTCAGTTGAATTTGATCTCCTTTTCCTTCTTTCTCGGTGGATCCCCAATCATTTTAAATTACGTGGTGGAGTCTTTACCTTGCAGAAATGTTTGTAAAGACTCCTCCACCAGCTCATCAATGATGTCAACATGGAAACATTCCTCAGCTGAGACCCCTTTATGATGAAGAAATCTCGAAGGAAAATCAAATTAGTGGCTCCATTGAATATTCAAAACAGCCTATGATTCACTACTCATTATCCTACATGATTCCTAAAAAAAAAAAATGATCTCGAGTCCAGGATGGGAAAAGTGGATGCAAATGGAGAAAACATTACATCCTAAGATATCTATATTGTTTTTATAATTTTTTATTTTTTTATTATTATTATTTTTTTTTACTTGTTTTGGATCACCGCTCAACAAGAGCCCTTATTTACTCTTGCTGAAAATAATGAGAAACAACTCGAGATTTTCTATTTGTATTTTAAACTTCTTTTATTTTGTATTTGGTTTTGTAAAAATAAAAAAATCAAAGCATGCCTAAAAGACAAAGAAAATTATAATCAAAACAAACATTAAACACAATGAGAATTCTTTGGTTCTCAAGAATTTAAAATAGAAAATGAATACAAAGGAGAAGGATGCAAACTCAAGCGGATCTGCTCGACTTTGGTCCAGATGCTCCTTGTTGAATACTGCTCGGATCTGCAAACATCCAAAAGCTGCAGTGATTACCTTATTCAAGTATTGACAAAATAGAAACAAAAACTCAACTCGCCCAAATTTGACAAAAAGACAAAAGAGTAAGAGCATTTATTCAAATAACTAGAAGGCAAAGAATAAAAACTCGGAAAAATAAAAAATAAAAATTCTGCACTAAAGCAGGTTTTCTATACAAAGCTCGAGACATTTAATCAAGCACTTCGAATACAAAGTGCAGGTTTAAAGCAAAAATTAAAATAAAAAATCAAATCTACAAAATAGAAAAACTTAGGTCTACCAATTTTAAAATCTATTCCCCAGCAACGGCGCCAAAAACTTGTTGTCGCTCCAAGTGTGCCATAATTGTGTGCATTATGAATCAAAATTAAAGAATTAAAGAATGCTAGGTTATATGGATGTTAACTTATGAAAGGGATATCACATTGGGGCTAACAACGGCTCGCAAGATCGGGGCCAATTGTAGCAAGTTTTAAATGTAAGTGAGTAAAAGATCGTCCACGAATTGATTTAAAATTTAAGATAAACCTCCATCTGCAGATCTCGGCTCTATAATTATCTAAAAGAGAATAGATAAAAGAGAGTGTTGGATTGTGTCACATTTAACTATAAGCAAATAAAGAAAAGAACTAACTACATGATCGAGATCCGAGTTGGGGAGGTGTTTAAAATAAGACAAATGCGAAATAATAGCTTCATGTAGCCTGAATTTTAATGGAGAATCAGTAGTTCAACGAGCAGATTCAATCTTCATCGGCTACCAAAGACAGATGTAAGAGAAATAAATCCGAATTAAGGAATAGGTTTAGACTTATGGTTGTGATCTGTCCACTTAAATGGTCACAGATCTGACTAAATGTGACCTATTCTTTAGTTCAACATGAACATCATCAAATCTTTGCTAGAATTAGGTTACCAACGCTAATTCGCATTGAGTGATGAATTAAGGGAAGTTGCATGCGGATGAGTGAATCTAAAGAAGTCTAATGCACTAAGGTGAACATTCAGAACCCTCGACATGACTCCAATGGAGAAGACACAAATTACTGCAACCTTTTAAAATCCAAAATTACAATTACAGAGCACGGCTTCTTAGAGAGCCCTCAGACTTACAGTCTGAGCTTCTCAGAGAGCCCTCAGACTTACAGTCTTGAATCCGAACTTGGAAGTACAAATCACTCACAATGGCTCTCAAAGGTAAACTACAAGAAGGGATTACGGGGGTTCGGATAAGCTATCGGAAGGAATGAGGGAAACAGAGATGAAAACTCTAAAATCTGGATGCCCAATTTGGGCGAATGGCTTCTCTATTTATACTTTTTCCTCCATCCTGCGCATGGCTGGATTGACCAATCAGGAATGCTTTAGATCTGGATTGCCCAATGAGGTTTGAGCACGGGATCGGATCTGTTTTTGGCCAATGGAAATGCTCGATCTAGTTCGCCAATCGGTGCGAAGCATCAATTACATTATGGGTTTGAAATTGCTTTGAGCTTACGGAAGTTCTGTAATTTAACTTTAGGCGCTCACATGGGTTGGAATATGCCTTCGGATCTTGATTGGAACCTTCCGGAATGTTCTGGTCTTTTGATTGCATTAGCGCGTGTAAAGTTTCTGAAATACCCTTGGACGAAATCCCCAGAATGCCATCTCGCAGAGTTCAAGGGCCTTTTCGCAAAGTTCAATGACTTCTGAAGCTCTGTTCGCAAAGTTCAATCTTCTTTTCGAGGAGTGTTTTCTTCTTTTCGCAAAGTTCAAGGTTCTTTGCGAATAGTAGAAGTTCTTTGCGAATTGAACTCTAGGCTCCCATTCTTCTTTGCGAATAGTAGAAGTTCTTTGCGAATTGAACTCTCTCTTGCTTCAAGTCTTTGTCTGCTCTTTTAGACCCTCTTTAGCCATTGCTGAGGCTGTTTCTTCACTCCTTCTTTAAGCTTGACATGAGCTGTCAGCTTTTTGATCTTTTTGGGATGCTTTTCGGATTTGGACCTGTCTGATTGGTTAGCTGTAAAATGCACACTAAAGCACTTATTTAGTCTTCTCAAGGGTCTTTCAAGGCTCATGTTTAGGGGTGAAAAATGGTATTTTTCACTACTTAACAACACCTCATAAACTTTTCCTCTTGATCCAACAGCAGGTCCCACCTTTGACTCAGATTCCTGACTAGTTCTTGCCAGGGATGGCTTTTGAAAAGCATTCTCACTAATCACCTCAAATAATTCCCATGCCTCCTCAGCAGTCTTGTGCATGTAGGATCTACCACAAGAGGCATCGACCATATCTCTATTTTTCTCATCAATCCCATTGTAGAAGCTTTGTACAAGCTACCACTCTGGGATCTTGTGGTGGGGGCATTGTTTGAGCATTTCTTTAAACCTATCCCAGGATTGGTTAAAATCCTCAGTTGGGGATTAAGCAAAAGCAAGAATCTCTTTCCTCAACTGGCTAGTTTTGGTCTCAGGGAAAAACTTGGTCAGGAACTTGGTCTGTAGGTCTTTCCATGAAGCAATGCTATTGTTGGGAAGAGTGGTCAACCAGGTACTGGCCCTATCCTTCAGAGAGAAGGGAAAGAGTTTGAGCCTAGTAACCTCAGGTCCCAAACCAGTGATATTAAAAGTGGTGCACAAGGCCAAGAATTGGTCAATATGCTTGTAAGGTCCTCCTTGCTAAGCCCATGGAAAGAGGGCAGCATCTGGATGATTGAAGTTTTTATTTCATAATTCCCCTGAACGTCAGGGAATTGAATGCTAAAAGGGGAGTTATAGTCATCCGGAGCATTCAACTCCTTGAGAGTTCTGGGTTGTTCTTCACCCATAATTGCTGTTACAGATTCACTTGGGGGCTCTCCTGTGGTGTGCCTGTCTCTTCTAAGTCTCCTTCCCCTTTGTAACTCAGGGTTAAGAGGCTCTAAAGTAGGGCTGATTGATCTCCTCCATAGCATACAAGCACACCAGCAGCAAGGAAAGTTTCTTGCAGGCACGTTGCAAAAGAATATATGTACAATTAACAAATTTATCTAACTAATTTACAGCTATTCAAAGAATACATTCAAAACTATCCTAGACACTGCTAGAAAATTTTTAAGAAAGATAGACAGAGTTTTAAAAGTTAGAGAGTTTGCAAACAGAGGTAGCTATGCTCCAATTGCAGTTCAACTGTCCTTCACCGCTGCTGTCTAGATCTGTAAGAAAGGTTCAAAATTATGTCAGCAGTATCAATTATTCACATTTGCAAAGAATACTAAGAATATAAAAACTAAGGGTCTACTAATAAATCATCTTTCCCCAGCAACGGCGCCAAAAACTTGTTGGTGGATTCTTAGTTGCTGCTTGCTTTATTGGTTGGTGGTAAAAGTCATTTAAAAATTAAAGAAAGAGTAAAGCAGGGGATGGAATCAGCACCACTAAGAAATCCTAGATCTGCAAGATACAGGGTCCATTGTAGCAAGTTTTGATAAGTAAGAGTTTGTCCCACATGGAAAGGTGATCTACAACTCCAAAGGAGCCATCTCTACTAGTCCCTCTAGATCTGACTACAGATCTGACAGTCCTAAAAGGAGGGGAGTTTAAGGTCACTTATTCTAAGTATTCTAAGATACTCTAATGTCTAAACTACAGAAAGGGTTGAGAGGATGGATGGAGTGTGGAAAATAATTATAAAAGGGTGAGAAGTATGTTATTGAGCCCAGATCAGAGGAGTTTTGTAACTCAGATTCAGATCTGATGTTATAGAAATCCTGTCCAATGGCTACATTATCACCACTGAGGAGAAAGGATCCAACCCATCTCTCTGCCATGATTCAACCCTTAAGGTTATAACTTGTCCACTCAAATGGTCACAGACTATCCCATAGGAGAACCACAATCCAGGGATGGATCAAAACATAACAAGTTAATCATTGTAGGCACTATTTCATCCAGGCTACCAGCTCAAGAATCCATAGGGAACCTCAACCTCTAAATCTCTATGTGTGGGGCTAAGGCTGTATAGGACCATGATAGCCCAGACACATAGAACCAGCAAGAGATCGAGTACAACCTTCGATCTAGCTGTCCATTGCTTGAGTGAGGCTACAATGGTCCAGTCACAAGCCTACAATCTCTATAACCAGATCAGATCTACCATCTGATAGTGGATCTATACAAATATAGGGGAGTCTGCCTCTGTACAATCTCCCACCAGGCTTCTACAAGCTCAGGTGTAAAGAAGAAGGATCCATCTTGGATCGGTGGATTAGAATCACCCTAAGGCTATAACCTGTCCACTTGAATGGTGACAGACTATCCCAGAGGCTATCCTCCTCACGGAGCCCAAGATAAAACAAGAATATCGCTGCCACCACCATGGTCACCAGGCTACCAGCTCAAGCTCCTATGGGGATTTCAGATCTAGTGGGTCCTGTGGTGGGGCTAAGGCTATATAGGACCATGATAGCCCAGACACACAGGTCACTTGGATCTGAGTGGCCCTTAGAATCAGTCCTCCATTGCTTCGAATCACAGCCAAAGCAATGGCGGATCATAAGGCAGCAACCTTGCACAGAGCATCTCACATTCAAACATAAATCCCATAAAGTACAGATCCTATTACAGAACTTCCATTAATCTAGTTCAAAATGCATACAAAGACATAGCCAGCAAGTGATGGACTCTGGAGAGAAGGAAAAAGAAAAAGAAAGCTACTTACAACTACAAAAAGAAAAACAAAACAATCTTAGATCAAGTCTCCAAGAAATGAGATGTGTTCCCAGCTATTCCAGGATGTAGAAAGAAAGATGGTCTAAGCTCCTCCTTTAAAACCTAAGCTAAGTATGGGTATTTATAGCAGTGGTGTGGCGGCGCATTAGGGTTAGGAAACCCTAATTTTAACGATGCCACGTGGCCGAATAGTGATCCTTCGATGCCTTGGGGCACATGCACGGAGATTTGAGCGTGGGAGTGCGTGCCCTAATCGCTGGAAATTAGCAGAAAGTCCTCTACTAAAGAGATGAAGTTTAAGGTTCAGAGCTTCGCTAGGTAGCCATTGTTTCCCAGACTTATCGCGTGGTAGCTCTTGCTCTTTGCGAGGATGGTTTGACATTAAAGCTTCAGTCGTCACGAGGTTGGCTTGGTTTGCTCTTCAGGCAGTCGCGAGGTTGAGTAGACATCAAAGCCTCAGATGTCGCCGGGTTGGAGCTCAAGCAGTCGCGAGGTAGCTGCGTGATCGCTGGGTTGATCTTTGCGAGGACAGATTTGAATAGCGCGAGAACTTCGCGAGCACTTATCTTTACTGGACTTCGCGAGTTACCTCACGAGGCTTTAATGAGTTTTGAACTACGCGAGGTTCCATGTCTTAATTGATCTTCGCGAGGATGGCTTTGCCTTCGCAAGGATGCTTTCTTCTTACATGGCACGAGAACTGTGCGAGGAGTTCTCTTCTGATAATTGCATCCCACGGCCACTGCGCGATAGCTGCGTGAGGGGTCTCTTGAAGCTCTCTCTCCTTAGCCATTCAGAGCAAACTGCACGAGGTTGAGAGAGGTCTGCTTTGAACTGCGCGAGATTGCGCGACGTGTTCTACTCTTGAGCTTCGCGAGAGCTGCGTGAGTTTATGCTTCTGAAGCTCTTCAGTCAATCATCTGCGCGAGAAGTTGTTGTAGAGTCTTGGGAAGCTCAGCTGGACTGCGCGAGGCTCATTTCAGGTCTGGATTTAGAGTCCATCCTTCTGAGGGACTTCTGGTGCTAAAACAGGCTCTTTAACAGGATCCCTGGCCTTATTTCACTGTTGGTTATTACCTACATAAAACACTTTACAAGGACTCATTAGGTGGCTATGGGTCTAATCAAAGGTTAAGTTAAGGGGTGAAAAGTGGTACTTTTCAGGTCTTAACAGTTGTATTGTTATTGGGCCTGGTATTGGCAATGTTTTGGACATCGGCCCCGATTCTCTTATCATTCCTCTACTCTGAAAATCTCCTAACCCCATTAGATTCACTTGGCACGTTCTTATTTAGACAGCCCTCCCTGATGGCATCCTCACATCGGTTAGCATTTATCACCAAATCAATGAAGCTGGACTGCTGCTGGTAGACCAAAAAGTCTGAGATCACTGGTAGAGTATTCTTTGAAATCATCTCTATCTGCTCATTGTCAGGTATCCTATTTTTTACTTGAGCTGCCAGTGCTCTCCACCGCCCTAGATAATCGCTGAAGGTTTCGTTCGGGTCCTGCCTCAGATGGGCTAAATGTGACTTACGTGGCTCAATGTCTATGTTGTAGATGTATTGTTCTTGAAAGAGGTGCGTCAAATCTTTCCACGTCTTCATCATTGAGGGTTCCAAGGATGTGAACCACCTCAGAGCCGGACTTATTAGGCTCTTCTGAAAGACTTTTATTAGTAGTCTTTCATCTCCTCCGTATTGGCACATATCCCCATAGTAGGACTTCAGGTGTGCAATAGGATTGTCGGTGCCATTATATTTGTCGAAGGCCGACATTTTGAATTTGGGGGCAGGGGGACCTCAGCAAACAAGCATAAATCTGTGAAGTCCGTGGCCTGGATTTGAGCACCACCCATTTTCATCAACTGCTTTTGTATTTTGTCCAACTGTTCTTTCAGCTCTCTGACTCTTTCGATACAGGGGCTGCTTTCTAGGCCGCTGGTTGGACGTCACTCTGGGCCACCAAGGGATGGGCAGTTATGGGAAGAGGGTTAAGGTTGGTCAATTCCCCGGTATATGCCCCGCTGTTCCTAATCTCGCCTTCCTCATACTGCTGGTCGGCATAATGTGTAGCGAGGGTGGGATTCTCTTGTGGATGTTGCGTGGGTTGGATGGGAATGACATGAGTGGGGGTTGGGTGAGCCCATTGGGGGTGAGGAAAGGTTTGTTGGGTGATGGGATAAATGAAAGTTTGGTTTTGGGGTGGGGCCTGATGGGGCCATTGGATATGGGGGAAGGTTTGGAGATGTCCTTGGGGTGTGGGGCCATGGGAAAATTGGGTTTGTGGTACAGCATGGGTTTGACCCGGCTGTGAAGGTTGGGTGAAATGTTGGACGTATTGTGGAAGGTATGAGTGTGGGGTATGGGTTTGGGCTATGAAGCCTTGGTCATTTTGGGCCATCGGCCCTTGATGGGTTTGGGCGATGGGCCCTTGGTAGGTCTGGGCCATGAGCCCTTGATGGGTCTGAGTCATGAGCCATTGGTGGGTCTGGGCCATGGGCCCTTGGTGGGTCTAGGCCATGGGCCCTTAATGGGTCTGGGCCATGGGCCCTTTGTAGGTTTGGGTGGTAGGGTATTGGGCCATTGGGCCCTGAAAAAAGGGGGTTTCGGTCAATGGGCCTTAGGGCATGTGGGAGGTTGGAGATTGGGCCATTCGGCCTTGGGGTGTATGTGTAGTGGGAGGTGGGGCCATGGGGCCTTGGGGTAAGTGGGTAATGGGGGTTTTGGTGGTGTGGATTATGGGGGGTTGATGGGAGTTATGGGGGAGTGAGGCATGGAGGCGGGCTTCCCAAAACTTCCCCCGAATGGGAGTGAATTGGAGAATGTGGCAGGGATGAGTCGGGATCGGCATGAGCCGGGTCCACTACTCACGACCTTCTATGAGAACGGGTTGGGTAAGGGTGCCTTGGATAAGGCCTAAAAATCCTCCTCCTTCTTCCCCTACGGGGCGGTGGAGGGCAAGATGATGTCGTTGTGCCAGCACCACAAACTTTTTTTTTTTTTGGGTTTTGATTTACTTTTTTATTTTTTTGATTTTTGGAAAAAAGTTTTTGAAAAGCAAAGGTTCTAAGGCTTTGGAATTCCCTTTTCGGGTGGCTCTCGTACCCTAATTCAAGACCCGCGATGATGATTCCGACGCACTTCGGAAGAATCGAAGGAGAACCTTTAATCTATTAAAGGTATGAAAATCGAGGCGAACAATCCGAGCCCCCAGAATGAGCCAAAAAGAAGTTGCCCTCTTTTGATCGATGGGGGCGTATTGGGTGTCGGAGATGGCAGGGCTCAAACGAGGCACTAAGCACACTGATCGGGGGACTTGGGAGGTGACAAAGGCCATAGATTTGGGCAGTTGATGTCCAGAACAGACCTGGCGCAACTAATACATGCGCCCGGGTAGCAAGACCCCCTTTTTACACTGGCACAACTATTAGTTGCGCCAAGGTAAAAAATGAAGATTTAAAGCTGGCGCAACTATTAGTTGCGCCAGTTATAAATTCCAGATTTTTGCACTGGCGCAACTAATACCTGCGCCAGGGTAAAATGGGACTCTAGATGTATATGACAGCAGCAAACAGCACCCGAAATGAGTCTCTTTTTTTGGTTTCTGTGGAAGCTAGGCTTCCAAGAACTGAGCTGTTTTTTATGATCGATTCTCTCCTCACCGCGCCTAAAGGATTTGAGTCCTGTATAACTCGCTAGTGCTCTCCCCAAGGGTTTTAAGCTTTGGAATGGGAACCCACCTGATATATCTCCAGCGCAAGCACCTTCTCAGATACTAGGTGGGCTGGGACTTTTCTTGATCATCACCACTAGGGGCTGCCACCATACTAAGACCCGGGTGGTTGTATGTGTGCCTAAACCCAACCCTTTTAAAAATTTACCTCGTGAAAACAAATTAATTAAGCTCCCTATTCTTGATTCAATTTTAATTTTTTTTCAAAGCTTTTCTTTTTTTTAGAAGTTTTCTTTAGTTCAAAGACCGGGAGTGATGATCCCGTGCCACCACTACGGGCCGGCATCCACTGTCGGGATATGAGTGCACAAGTAGGCCCGCCAATCTGCTAAGGCACTTTAAATGACGAAAATTTAAAGGGAATTAAAAGACAATGCACAAGTAGGCCCACCAATCGGCTAAGGCACTAAAGTGACGAAAAAGTAAAGAAATTAGAGGACAATGCGCATGTAGGCCCGCCAATCGGCTAAGGCTAGTAAATTACGGAAAAGTAGGGGTGAGAAAAATAAAAAAATAGTAAAAAAAAAAGCAAAAATGGTTAGTAAAATAAAAAATAAAGGGTCAAATTTCAAGGAGAAGCTCTACAAGCTCTCCCAAGCAGAGTCGCCATCTGTGCAACAGTGAGATTTGTGACGATCCCGCCGCGATGATGCACTCCCTAACAAAAAAATATAGAGTCACCGCCTGGACCTTTCGATGTCCTGAGAAACCTAGTTCATTTTTATGAGCACCAAAGTGCTAAAAATATGACTCTGAATCCGGTCCACACCAAAGACTCTTGGGTAGGGGATTCGGTTATCGATCAGGAAGGTGTTAGGCACCCGATCAACCCGCTTAACGCGATCTCTACTTATGGCCAACATAAAAATAAAGTAAAAGAAAAGAAAATGGCTTCCTCTTTCTCAAATGAGCCTAGAATCCTATTTGTGCCCCTCCGTTCCTATCGAAAATTCGGCGACGTAACGGCACAAATGGGAGGATGAGAAAAGCCAAAAAGAGATAGGAGAAGAAAGGGGAGAGCCGGAGCCCTCGGGCCCTTGTAGCACCGTAGGAGAGCCTTGCGTGGCTTACTTTTGATAAGCTTTTGAAGGCTTGAATGGTGGAAAGAGGAGTTCTAACCACTAAGGCTTACTAGTTAAGAGGTAGAGAAGGGAGGAAAATGGATAGCACACACCTAACCTAGAGGTTTTTTAGGAAAGGTAAGGCATGGAATGAGGTTTTAGAATTCTGAAATTTGTATGAGCAATGGTGCACCAAAGGGAGAAAGATCTACTCACTTTAAGCTCTTTCTCTCTTAGAAAAAAATTCTCAATCCCTAAACCAAGGGGTGGGGGGCTCTATTTATAGGAAATGGGTGGATTAGGAGACCACTTAAGAGCTAATTAGGGTTAGCAATTAGGTAATCTCAAATCTAAGGTTTCCAAGGGTTTATGGAGTCTTGACATCTGTGAGAAGGTCCTCCAATGGTGGATGATGGGGTGAGGCTTTAAGCCACTTAAAGGGTTGCAAATAGGTAGTGAATGGGTGCAATAGAACTATCAAAACACACTCCAAAGGTCAAGGTGGTCAACAAGTTAAACCCTAATCACAAATTTCAAGGCAAAAAGACATGGTTACTATTATTAGTTGTGCTAGGTAAATGTACAGTAAAACAATACTGAATAGTGCTTGGAAGTTGGCTCGCGAGGGTGGGGGTCCACTTTAAAAACTGGCGCAACTAATAGTTGTGCTAGGCTTAATTCCTGGGAGAAGTGTCCTGGCGCAACTAGTTCCGCCAGGAAAAAGTATAAGTGGCGCAACTATTAGTTACGCCAAATCCCTAGGGGGCCCACATGAAATTACTTTTTTGCCCTCCGAGTTCGGACTTCAATATCTTATGATGTATAACTCCGATTGGGGCGATTCTTAGACCGTTGGAAAGCTGACGACTTCTACTTTTCAATGGTATGAGATTCAATTATAGTAGAAGGTTGTAGCTAGTCTTAGTGCACCACTCCTTTTCCAAGGTTTGGAAGGTTAGGTTTAGGTTCAGAACTGGTTCTAAGGGTTGAGATTGATTTTTTAAAGGTTCGGGGCAGGTTCCTATGAGATCTAGGGTGATTTCTAAGAGTTTCGAAGGGTTCTTAAGGGTTCTAAGATGGTTCCTGATGGTTCCATACATGCCATCAAAAGCTCGGAAGTGCACCTCTCTCGAAATATGTTTCGATCGGGGCTTGGGCCAAATTTGGGTGTCCACAAAAATATCTCAAAATATCATATGTAATTTATACAAGTTTATCCAACACCTCTATGTCTACCTATCTCTCTCTCTCTAAAGCCACAAACCTATTTCAGGAAGAAGTCTTCCGCAAAATCGTCCTCTTCGTCTTCTTTGTCGTCGTTCCCTTCCTCCTCATCTGGCACGTAAGTAGGGCCAGCTGCATGCTCAGGGTCTGGTTCTGCAACTAAGACATTTAAGTCGTAGAATGAGTTATCATCAAAGCTCAGCAGGGATATTTACATTGCTAATTATATATTAGATTTACCAATTCACTTTTTGAGGCATATAATAAAGTTGAAGCATTATTTATCAAACATATAATATAAACAACTCATTATTATGCGACAACATGATCATGCTGACATGCTGAAAAAAATACCACACTTACTTACGCTGTAACAGGTATAAGGAATCAAGCTGAAACAAGCTACATGTACATAACCAAAAGAAACAAGCTCCCGTGTTCGCGGGATCACTTGTCAGGCTCCCGAGTTAGCGGGATCACTTGAACCAATGACAAAACAAGCTCCCAAGTTAGCGGGATCACTTGGCTGAAAATTGAATTAAAATTTTATACCGGACATCAAGGATGGCAGAAATAATGAGACATGATTACGCAGGGTATGATATGATGGTATGCACATAACACATACTTATCTGTTTATTTGTTAAACAAGCATTTTATCTCAGCTAGTTATTTGTAACCAAGCATTTTATCTCGACTGGCATAAGTCATCATAAGCCATCCTATTTTAAGTTCAAAACTGCCTAGATATGTATTTACAACTGATATAATGATATAATTTCACCAAATATGTTCTGGTTTCATGTCTATATGTCTACAATGGACAAATTCTCATGTATTCCTGATCACTAAAATGACTAGGCATCTTTATAAATTTCTACTTAGCAGGTCTTTCTAATGTCAAATTAGCAGTTCATTCGAGAGTGTACTACATCTTCTTTATAGCATTCTTTTATATATAGTCATATATGAGCATTAGTATTAATGTGCACTCTATAGGCAAATAAGAAAAACCAAATACACATTAACAAAGCAAATTCCCTACCTTTACTTCTATGTACGTCTACGGATAGTTGTTTAGCTATGTACTTAAGCATCTAACAATACCATCATTGTTGTCACTTTAGCATGTGCACCAAGCTGCACTCTCATCTATATATATATATATATATATATATATATATATACACACACATTTTTAGTATATACCATGACATGGAATAATGGGTCACTTGAGACCCAAAACAAATTTTTTTATAACGTAAATGGGTCAGAGTGTTAATGCACAAATCTGAAATTACATCACAGCCGCACCCCAAAACACAGCAGCCAGAAATCTGCTTGCCTCGGCAAGCCACAAAGGTTGTCGCGGCAAGCAGTCCAGCTGAGGTTCTTGCCGCGGCAACCTTGTGAGGCTGCCATGGCAAGCCTTGCTTGCCGTGGTGCATCTCTTCTTCTGTGCCTTTGGTTTTATTTGGTCTACAGGCCTTTGATCAACTACCTCCATATGCCATTTTCTTTCTTATGTTGCACGAAATAGCATTGTTATTTACTAATTTACATATGAAAAAGTCGAAGTTTATTTAATAAGAAAAAAAAACCAACAACTTGACTATGAAATTATCATACATGATCAGGTCTTTATGTTGAGACAACTGGTGCAATTGGTCTAAAAGCCATTAACATGCAATGAAAAGAAACACTCAGTTGTGGTTAATTTATTTTGATTGCATACCTTTTTTTTTGGGTGGACACGAGGTTACGATGATGCTGAAGTGGTATCGAGATCGCGTTCTCCGAACACAGATACACATCAGGGATACACCGAGCTCATTGAAACCAAGGGTTGTCTCTGACACCCTTCGATTGAGTGGCAGGTCACTTTGTGCTCTATGGATCTAACATTTGAAATTCAAAGGTAGACAGAAGGTGGTTTCTTTTCTTTGCTTTTTACTGTGCTTTCCTTACTTGGCTTTGATTTACATGGTTGTGGTTTTTATGGAGTTGGTTTGCAGAGGAATGGAAATAGGAGGACGAAGAAGGCTCTCTTGCACTTTTATAATGTCTCAGCTGTACGCTACGTGCATGGGTTTGTATGATGACTCATGACATGGTGTAGGCAAGAGTGGAGGCAAGGAGCTTATAAGCTCATTAGATTTTCATTCCACACCAGGCTAGCACTTGGTGATTGAATGTATGCCTATAACAGACAAACAAGGCTTTCTTGGTATATAAGTCTTATACAGTGTTTTTGTGTATAAGCCATTTGGGCCGGGTTTGCATGTAATGCCCACATGGGCTGTCCTTGTATAGGTATGTAAGCCAAACTAAGGCTTTGGGTAAGTATCAAGCTATTAGACCAACGAGATAGCTAGGGTCTAACTTCATGTGTGGGGCAGGTATACTTCTTCAGCTAATTGCTTCCTAATATTTGATGAATACAATGTCAAGTATATCCCTTCTATACTTGTCATCTATATGTCTTTATTTTTGGTATTCTATCTGTGTCTCTAATTTCACGCCCTACATGATTTTGCTAATATTAATGGGACCACCTAATCATCAGGTTTGACCACACACTACCAATATCTTTTCGGTTATGAGGTAGGTATATACCTGTTTGGACCCGTCTCTATACCAAGTACTATACCAAGCTCACAACTATTACATTCTCCCCTACTTAAGGGATTTTTGTCCTCGAAAATAAACCGAGACGATGATGTGAATTAGGTCATGGTGGTTAGATGTAATCAGTAAAATCAAGGGTTTATCCAATTAATATACAATCGTCCTGATGCCTTAATAGCAAATATCCCTATGCCAGCTTATACTATATGTGGTACGCGACAACAACCCATATATACAAAAACCAGAATTAATAAAAATAAAAATATATAAAAACACGGATATATAAACCACAAACATATACTATATACCTATATGAGATACATAGGACTTGAACATGCAATATCATTCTAGCTCAGTTAGATTTGATATGAGATAGTACGTCAATTTAATCAGATCTCAAATTGAAACGACTTAAATAAAACTGCTAACATGTGAGTTTATGACTCACGGACTGTTACTCTTGACGGTGATGATGGACGACATCCTTGCTTTGAATTATGGGGTATTAGAGGCAGGTTTCGCCCGTTCAATATAAGGACTTGCAGCTGTCTGAAAAGTATGCTCCATCATAATATTGGTGGCTTCCTCAATATAATCAACTTGCTGATGGAGCATGTAGTGATTTCGATATAAATTATCGAACTATAGAAGTGTCTGCTCATGGTTTTCACGTATGAGCCGTGCAAGATCTGAAATGGTGTAGGCCTCACTAGAAGGGGAAACTGGATTAGCTTGGGGTAGAGAGGGGATATCTTGCGTTGGGGCTGAGGGTGTAGCCTGTGATGGTGGTGGGGGAGGAGCACGTATCTGTTGTGCTTGGCGGTTTTGCACCCCTTGGTGTGATCTTTGATACACATTTTTTCATATAGCCGGGCTAAAGACTCGCATATTATCGGTGCAGACTTCTTCACCCTGAGGTATTTGGTAAGGAACTTGATTTACACTATCGTGGTGACCTTCTAAGAGGCGGGTGATCAATCAGGGGTATGGGCATGCTGGCATGGGACTAGAAACGTTACTTTGTAAATGAATATTGGCATATTGTATGCCTTCCCATACCACTTTTTGGGCATTCACCCATCTATTTTCATGAACAGTAAATAATGCTTCTAAGAGAGCATTACGGCGCTCTCTCTCATGTTGCATCAGGTACAAATTACATCGGAAAACACAATCAAGAAACCACATCTTCGGTGGAAACTGGCTGCAACGGATTGAAAGGCCTTGGGCAGAAGAGGTCTGCCCATCAGTCATTTTTGTGATGACGTGATGAAATTTCACATCTTTTAATTGGGGCATTTGCAGCCCAAGACTCACATCAAAATTTGAACTACACTCCATAGCCTGAGTTATGTCCTATAAGTTAAAATAGAATTTGCGATTGTCAATTTCTGTTTTAAATTGACCAACCACTGGTGAAACTTTTAGATTTTCATAAAAAAGCCGGAGAAGGCGTGGATAGAAATGGGTATGAAAGGGCTGGTATAAGGCATCTAGACGCGCCTGTTCCATGTATCAAATGGACCATGCAGTCCGATCGTTCGGTGTAAGCAGTATATCATCAATAATCCATTCGGGTTCCATGGATTTTACGTCCCACCATGGGACGGGTTGTTCACGATCCATAGGTTGATCTATTTGCTCATGGGAAGTAAAAGGGGTTTTGCCCTTTGCTTTGGGTGAAGCTTTTAGGGGTTTTGATACTACTGTCTTCCTAGGAGGCATGATGCTAAAAATATAAAGAACTACTTGCAAGAAGTAAATCATAGCAGAAATGAGAGGATTTTACCTCCTAAAGACACCAAAAATGGAAGAAATAGCTGGAATGGCAGATGATGGAGTCAACCAAGGTGAAATCTCTAACATGCAACAGTTATTTTGCGCGAATCTAGGTCGATTTTTTTGTTTCAAATAGTAGTTGGAGAGCACTAGGGAGTGAAAGCATACGAAACCCCACCGAAACAGAGCACTAGAATGAACTGTGGGGGCTTGCGGACCCACTAAAGCTTGAATTGGTTGCCGCGGCCAAGTGGTCAGATGCAGATTGGCCCAGATTTTTAGGCCAACTGGGCTTAGGTGCAAAGGCAATTGGTATCTGTGTGTACCTAATAGACAAGTGGTCTGTATAAAAATATTTGCTGATCTTCTTGAAGTGTGTCTATATGTTAAAATATTTTATTTTGATGAAAATCATACCCATACCATATCTCATTACTCGGAAAGGTATTGTTTAGCCCCTCTATGGGCCTAGTATATTTAACTGGGAGTTTAGGAGGTGTATTGGGATGTGTCACTCCTACTGGGTATCTGTTAAAATATTAGATGTAAGTTTTGAGCTTTATCTTTCCTCCAAATACTTTTATTTTAACAAAATAGAGAATTCTAAATGTATAAAGGTATATAAAGCACAGTTGGCTTACAATATTTTATGTGGCCTATTGTCTTCTGGTGTATAAAAAAAAGTTCACATTAATAGCGTAGGGAAGGTTTAAATTGAATTTGGATCTAAATTATCGTGAGCTATTTTCAATTAACCAATGCCATTTATATCATTCATGAGTCTATCATTTATCATGTCAAAACATATCATTTATATCCACAATAATATATATTCATGAGAATTATTATATATACTCATTTAAACAAGCATATTTATATCAAAAGCTTACAATCATTTATGTACCTTATGTAAATAAATGAGGGTCCTGAGCACGAATATCGGTTTCGCATTCCCAGGTAGCCTCATGAGACCCGTTATTCTTCCATTGGATCAAGACGAGTGGGATTCACTTCGTTGGCAAGATTTGATCTCTGCAGTCCAAAATTTGACCAGGTTCCTCGGTCACCATTAAATCTTCCTGAATATCAATCGGGTGATAATCCAACACATGGGTTGGATCGCTGACGTACTTTCACAGCATAGACACGTGGAATATGCCATGTATGCCAGATAAATGCGGAGATAATGCAAGCCGATAAGCGACCTCCCCTACTCTGCCCAAATTTGAGAATGGTCCAACATAACGAGGACTCAACTTACCTCGTTTTCCAACTCGCATCACGCCTTTTGTCAGAGAGATTTTGATAAAGACGTGATCGCCAATCTATATACCATACATCAGAATGATAATATATTGAAGTGAATTCAATAATTTAAAAGACTTATCAGTGTAGGGTATTACCTGAAAATCAACACTCGTTCTTTTGAGTTCGGCGTAACTTTTTTGCCAACTCTGAGCACTCTTCATTCATTCTCGAATAACGTGAACAATTGCATTGGTGTTTTCTATCAAGTTAGGGCCCAATATCAAACGCTCTCCATCTTCTTCCCAATTAATTGGAAATTTACATCGGCGTCCATACAGTACCTCAAATGGTGTCATGCCAATGATTGCTTGGAAACTATTATTGTATGCGAATTTGATCAAGGGTAAGTGTTTATCCCATGATCCTTGAAAATCTAGCATACAGGCCCATAAAATATCCTTGATCACCTGATTCACCCTCTCCGTCTGCCCATCGGTTTGAGGATGAAACACAGTACTTGAGTCTAACTTGGACCACATACCTTCTTGAAAACTCTACCAAAATTGCAAAGTACACAAAGGATCATGATCTGACACAATGTTCACGGGTATCCCATGTAATCGTACAATCTCCCTCAGAAAAATTTTAGTCAATTTCGACGTTGTATATCGCGTACTATAGGGTAAGAAATGCGTCGACTTGGTGAGACGATCAACAATCATCCAAATCACATTGTAACCCTTATGAGTATGGGGCAAACCGAGAATGAAATCCATGGAAATATTTTCCCATTTCCACTATGGAATGGGCAGTGGCTGTAACAGGCCAGTAGGGTGCTTGTGCTCGACCATTACTTGTTGACAGGTCAAACACTTTGTAACATATTCCGCTACAACGTGTTTTAAGCCATTCCACCTAAATGTCTTCTTTAGATCCTGGTACATTTTCGTGCTGCCAGGATGAATAACATAAGCTGACTTGTGAGTATCATCAAGGATTTCTTGATGCAAGGCACTTTCCTTTGGTATGCAAACTCGACCTCGAAACAATAAGGACCCATCGTCCTTGATTGAGAAATCTGGCTGTAGCCCACTTTGTACTCCCTGTCTGATGGAAATAAGCTCTGCATCCTGCATCTGGTGATCTCTGATCCTATCGAAAAGTAGAGTTTGGATCATTGCTGTAGCAAGTAAACCTCCAGTTGACGTTGCTCGAAGAGTGGCACTCGATGATACAATGTCATTGAGCAATTTCTATCTTTATAGTCGTGTCACAAGATAGGATAACTGAGTGGAGGATTTGCGACTGAGCGCATCAGCTACTACATTGGCTTTGTCGGGATGGTACTGAATAGAATAGTCATAGTCTTTCAAGAACTCCATCGACCTTCTCTGCCTCAAATTCAACTCTTTCTGGGTAAAGAGATATTTGAGACTCTTGTGATCAGTATAAATCTTGACATTTTCACCATACAAGTAGTGTCTCCAGATTTTTAACGCGAAGATGACCGCAGCTAGTTCCAGATCGTGAGTGGCATAGTTCTTCTTAGGTCATTCAACTGACGGGAACCATATGCAATTACACGTTCCCATTGATTTAAGATACACCCTAACCCACCATATGAAGCATCGCTGAAGACAACAAATCCACCACTGCTTGATGGTAATGCTAAAATGGGTGCCAAAGTGAGTATCCTTTTTAACTCTTGGAAACCCTGTTCGCATGTCTCAGTCCACTCGAATTTAACATTCTTTTGAGTGAGCTGCGTGAGTGGTCCAGCAAGTCGTGAAAACCCCTCAATAAAACATCGGTAATAACCTACGAGACCTAAAAAGTTTCAGATCTCGGTTACTGTCTGTGGCTGCTTCCATTGCACTATTGCCTCAATCTTTAAAGGATCAACGGTAACATCTGCTTCCATGATAATATGACCTAGAAAGCTGACTTGATTCAACCAGAAGTCGCATTTACTGAACTTAGCATACAACTGCAAATTTATCAATATTTACATTGCCAGACGTAGATGATCTTCATGCTCTGCCTTCGTCTTGGAATAGATGAGTATATCGTCGATGAATACCACGATACACTGATCGAGATACAATTTGAAGACTCGATTCATTAAGTCCATAAATGCGGCAGGTGCATTAGTCAACCCGAAGGGCATGACTAGAAACTCGTAGTGACCGTAGCGCGTTCAAAAAGTTGTCTTCGAAATATCTTTAGCTTTTACCCTCATTTGGTGATACCCAAATCGTAAATCAATCTTTGAAATGAACCGCGCTCCTTGTAGCTGATCAAAGAGATCATCGATTCTGGGGAGCGGATAATGATTTTTGATTGTCAGCTTATTGAGTTGACGGTAATCAATACAAAGACGCATTGAACCGTCTTTCTTCTTTAGGAATAATACCGGTGCGCCCCATGGAGACACACTCGGTCTGATAAAGCCTTTATCAAGAAGCTCTTGCGACTGCTCCTTGAGTTCTTTCAACTCTGCCAGTGCCATTCTATATGGTGCTTTTGATACTGGCTCGGTACCCGAAGCTAACTCAATTACGAATTCCACTTCCCTGTCAGGCGGTAATCCTGGCAACTCATCAGAGAATTCACAGGCAATTGGTACCTCTGAAAGTGAAATTTTCTTTGCTTCCTGATCTTTACTTTGAATAAAAGCAATATACCCTTGAGCACCATCATCAAGTAATCATCGTGCTCGAATCGGGGATATCAAAGAAAGATTAGTTAACGGTACTCCGTAAAAGTTAGCTAGTGTCTTCTTTTGGGGGCGAAAAGAGACAATCTTCTTTGTACAGTCAACGTCCGCATGGTGGTTAAACAACCAATCCATGCCAAGGATTTTGTCGTATCCATGCATCGGATGTAAGATCAAGTCGGCTACCGCTTCATAGTGCCAATAGTCTTTAATCAAGACGAGAATCGAGTGATACACCATATCAGTCGTGAGAGACTGTCCAGTTGGAAGTGTTACATCGAAAATAAAATCAAGAGGTTCTAGAATGCCTCCTAATTTTCTCAACTTTTCAGCAAATTGAGGTGCGAGAAATGAATGTGTAGATCCAGGATCTATGAAAACTCGTGTGTCATAACACAAATAAGCATCTTTTGGATATAATTGCAAGATACCTAAGGCATACAGACTAATGTTAGCTAGATTACTTCTAAGTACCCAAATATTAAAGTAACAATATGTCAATATAGTAAATATAAATGTAGCTCTCATAGTTCACTAAATGCACCTTCTTTATCTAAAAAGAAGGAAATAATGTAGGAAATAATGGACAAACATACCTTGAATGATATCATTGCTAGTTCATGCATCCTATGCAGTAACAACATAAGCTCGGCCTTGTACCGTAGGCCGTGCAGATTGTACAATTAGTCCAGCCTTTGATGCTATTCCGACCATTTTTGGGCACTCTTTGATTTGGTGTCCCATTTTCTCACAACGAAAGCATGCCCCAGATGCTTTTCGACATTAATCTATCTTATGTGCCTTCCCACATTTCCCACAAATCTCTGTTGAAGCAACCGATGAAGTCGTATAAGATCCCATGCGAGAAACTGTCGGCCGTGCTCACGAAAAACCGAATGTACTTCTGGTCACCGTTGGAAAAGACTGGTTCTGAACACGTGGGATCCTTGGTGGTGATGGGAACGTCGGTGAACTATAAGGCCGTGCATAGGCTCCTGCAGCCAATTGCAATGCGGCCTGTCCTTGGAATCGCGGTCGCTTACTGATTTGACCAGCACTGTAGGACTGAGATGGAGCTTTTTTAGCTTTTTGTTTTTCTTCTCTCCTTTTGAACATTGTATCAACATCTGTTTCTACTGTGAGGGCCAATTTCATCACATTGGCATAAGTCGTTGCTTGAAACAATGAAATTCGTTCCTTGATCGAGGGTTTCAAGCCCTGCTTAAACTTTTATGTCTTCATCAACGCTATGGCTACAAGAGTGCAAAGCGAGAGAGACGAGTGAACTCTGCTTCATACTCTCTAACCGTCATCTGACCCTGTACTAAGGTCACAAACTGCACCTCCATTTTGTATCTCTAAGGTGTCGGGACATATTTTTCGTTCAATGCCTCTGTAAACTCTGCCCAGGTCCATGGTACCCCAGGCATTCTCATTTGTTCTACAGACTGCCACCATGGCTCTGCCTCACTTTCTAATTTATATGCTGCCCAACACACTTTTTCTTCCTTGATGCAAGTAACTCTTTGTAGCACCTTTTTGATTTGTGTTATCCACTTTTCGGCCTCCATTGGGTCATGTTGACCATGAAAACTCGGCGGTCGAAGTCAAACAAACTCTGTAAAACCCTCGGGGCGTCGAACAGTAAGCATGGCCATGGTGTTGACCATAGTCTCCATCAACTACGGATTGTGTACCGCATTTTGCTCAACTCCAGGAGCATTTCCCATATGAGGAGTATCTCCAACTGGCGGAGTCTGCACTGGTGGGGTAAGCATAGCAACACTCTCCATCGTCGTTTGGCTTTCTGCTATATGCACATTCTCACCGCTTCCCAAGGTAGTGTCATGCTCATAACCTGCTACTGGAATTGCATTTGGTCCAATGCGATGGGCCAACGGTGGTCTACCCTGACCTCTTCCCCGTCGTGGAGGCATCTTAACCTATTTTGATCAGGTAACAACTTGATCAGATAACATAAACTCAATCTAAATCCTAACACTGAACAATTATCAGACACTATGCCATATTTGTACGCCAGAGTTAAGTCTCCAAATGACACTGGTGCTTTGATACCACCTGTGACAACTCGAAGTTTCCCTTAATAGTATATTGGAACCGTCACATCGTCAGATCACCTAATATGATCCTTTCATATAAGGGGCCATTATTTGTATAAAGTATTGCAAATGCGAAAGCACTATACTTACTCTGATAGGCAATAATATGGCAAAATAAACTGACTTTTACTCATATAAGCGAGAACTAGCAAACACTACATACAACGATAACTGATCTAATGTATAGCTTTCCACCGATAACGGCCACCCATCATCCAAACAATGGAAAGAAGCCTATACATCCTATAACAAAATATCTCAAAATATCATATGTAATTTATACAAGTTTATCCAACACCTCTATTTCTACCTCTCTCTCTCTCAAGCCACAAACCTATTTCAGGAAGAAGTCTTCCGCAAAATCGTCCTCTTCGTCTTCTTCATTGTCGTCCCCTTCCTCCACGTCTGGCACGTAAGTAGGGTCAGCTGCATGCTCGGGATCTGGATCGACAACTAAGACATTTAAGACGTAGAATGAGTTATCATCAAAGTTCAGCAGGGACATTTACATTGCTAATTATATATTAGATTTACCAATTCACTTCTTGAGGCATATAATAAAGTTGAAGCATTGTTTATTAAACTTATAATATAAACAAGTCATTACTATGCGACGACATGCTCATGCTGACATGCTGAAAAAAATACCATACTTGCTCATGCAGTAATAGGTACAAGGAATCAAGCAGAAACAAGCTACATGTACAGAACCAAAAGAAACCAGCTCCCGAGTAAGCGAGATCACTTGTCAAACTCCCGAGTTAGCGGGATCACTTGAACCAATGACAAAACAAGCTCCGAGTTAGCGGGATCACTTGTCAAGCTCCTGAGTTAGCGGGATCACTTGTATAAAGATAGAGCAAGCTCCCGAGTTAGCGGGATCACTTGGCTCAAAACTGAATTAAAATTTTGTACCGGACATCAAGGATGGTAGAAATAATGAGACATGATTACGCATGGTATGATATGATGGTATGCACATAACACATACTTATCTGTTTATTTGTTAAACAAGCATTTTATCTCAGCTAGTTATTTGTAACCAAGCATTTTATCTCGACTGGCATAAGTCATCAAAAGCCGTAGTATTTTAAGTTCAAAACTACCTTGATATGTATTTACAACTGATATAATGATATAATTTCACCAAATATGTTCTGGTTTCATGTCTATATGTCTACAATGGACAAATTCTCATGTATTCCTGATCACTAAAATGACTAGGCATCTTTATAAATTTCTACTTAGCAGGTCTTTCTAATGTCAAATTAGCAGTTCATTCGAGAGTGTACTACATCTTCTTTATAGCATTCTTTTATATATAGTCATATATGATCATTAGTATTAATGTCCACTCTATAGGCAAATAAGAAAAACCAAATACACATTAACCAAGTAAATTCCCTACCTTTACTTCTGTGTACGTCTACGGATAGCTGCTTAGCTGTGTACTTAAGCATCCAACAATACCGCCATTGTCGTCACTTTAGCATGTGCACCAAGCTGCACTCTCATATATATATATATATATATATATATATATATATATGTATACACATTTTTAGTATATACCATGTCATGGAATAATGGGTCACTTGAGACCCAAAACATGTTTTTTTGTAACGTAAATGACTCAGAGTGTTAATGCACATATCTAAAAATCGCTTGCCTCGGCAAGCCACAATGAATTACATGACAAGCGAACCGGTGATGATTCTTCTGGCGGCAACCTTGTGTAGTTGCCACGGGAAGCCTTGCTTATCGTGGTGCATCTCTTCTTCTGTGCCTTTCATTTTATTTGGTCTATAGGCCTTTGATCAACTACCTCCATATGCTATTTTCTTTCTTATGTTCCACGAAATTGCGTTGTTATTTACTAATTTACGTATGACAAAGTCGGAGTTTATTTAATAAGAAAAAAAAACCAACAACTTGAATCTGAAATTATCATACATGATCAGGTCTTTGTGCTGAGAAAACTGGTGCAATTGGCCTAAAAGCCATTAACATGCAGTGAAAAGAGACTCTCAGTTGTGGTTAATTTATTTTGATTGCATACCTTTTTTTTTGGGTGGACATGAGGTTACGATGATGTTGAAGTGGTATCAGGATCGCATTCGCCGAACTCAGATACACATCAAGGATACACCGAGCTCATTGAAACCAAGGGTTGTCTTTGACATCCTTCGATTGAGTGGCAGGTCACTTTGTACTCTATGGATCTAACATTTGAAATTCAAAGGTAGACAAAATGTGGTTTCTTTTCTTTGTTTTTACCATGCTTTCCTTACTTGGTTGGGATTTACATGGCTGTGGTTTTTATGGAGTTGGTTTGCAGAGGAATGGAAACAGGAGGACGAAGAAGGCTCTCATGCACTTTTATAATGTCTCAGCTGCACTTTACGTGCATGGGTTTGTATGATGACTCATGACATCATGTAGGAAAGAGTCGAGGCAAGGAGCTTATAAGCTCATTAGATTTTCATTCCATACCAGGCTAGCACTTGGTGATTGAATGTATGCCTATAACAGACAAACAAGGCTTTCTTGGTATGTAAGTCTTATACACTATTTTCGTGTATAAGCCATTTGGGTTGGGTTTGCATGTAATGCCCACATGGGCTGTCCTTGTATAGGCATGTAAGCCAAACTAAGGTTGTGGGTAAGTATCAAGGTATTAGACTAATGAGATAGCTGGGGTCTAACTTCGTGTGTGGGGTAGGTATACTTCTTTAGCTAATTGCTTCCTAATATTTGATGAATACAATGTCAAGTATATCCCTTCTATACTTGTTATCTATATGTCTTTATTTTTAGTATTCTATTTGTGTCTCTGATTTCACACCCTACTTGATTTTTCTAATATTAACGGGACCACCAAATCATCAGGTTTGACCACACACTACTAATATCTTTTCAATCCTGAGGTAGGTATATACATGTTTGGACCCGTCTTCACCCTGAGGTATTTGGTAAGGAACTTGATTTACACTATCGTGGTGACCTTCTAAGAGGCATGTGATCAATCGGGGGTATGGGCCTTCAGTCATGGGACTAGAAACGTTACTTTGGAAATGAATATTGGCATATTGTATGCCTTCCCATACCACTTTTGGGGCATTCATCCATCTATTTTCATGAACAGCAAATAATGCTTGTAAGAGAGCATCACGGCGCCTCTCATACTGCATCGGGTACAAATTAAATCGGAAAATACAATCAAGAAACCACATCTTTGGTGGTAACTGGCTGCGGTGGATTGAAAGGCCTTGGGTAGAAGAGGTCTGTCCATCAGTCATTTTTGTGATGATGTGATGGAATTTCACATCTTTTAATCAGGGCATTCGTAGCCCGATACTCACATCAAAATTTGAACTACAATCCATTGCCTGAGCTATGTCCTGTAAGTTAAAATAGAATTTGCGATTATCAATTTCTATTTCAAATTGACCAACCACTGGTGAAACTTTTAGATTTTGATAAAAAAGCCAGACAAAGCGTGGATAGAAATGGCTATGAAAGGGCTGGTATAAGGTGTCTAGACGCGTCTGTTCTATGTACCGAATGGACCATGCAATCTGATCGTTCAGTGTAAGAAGTGTATCATCAATAATCCATTCGGGTTCCATGGCTTTTACATCCCACCATGGGACGGGCTGTTCACGATCCATTGGTGGATCGATTTGCTCATGGGAAGTAGAAGGGGTTTTGCCCTTTGCTTTGGCTGAAGCTTTTGGGGCTTTTGATACTACTGTCTTCCTAGGAGGCATGATGCTAAAAATATGAAGAACTACTTGAAATAAGTAAATCAGAGCATAAATGAAAGAAGAATTGAGAGGATTTTACCTCCCAAAGACACCAAAAATGGAAGAAATAGCTGGAATAGCTAATGATGGAGTCAACCAACGTGAAATCTCTAACATGCAACAGTTATTTGGTGCAAATCCGGGTCAATTTTTTTGTTTCAAATAGTAGTTGGAGAGCACTAGGGAGTGAAAGCATACGAAACCCCATCGAAACAAAGCACTAGAATGAGGTGGGGGGGCTTGCGGACCCACTAAAGTTCAAATTTGTTGCCGCAGCAACCCACATAGCTTACCGCGGCCAGCTTTTTCCTTGCCACGACTAGTTGGTCAGATGCAGATTGGCCCAGATTTTAGGCCAAATGGGCTTAGGTGCAAAGGCAATTGGTAACTGTGTGTACCTAACAAACAAGTGCTCTGTATAAAAATAGTTGTTGATCTTCTTGAAGTGTGTCTATATGTTAAAATATTTTATTTTGATGAAAATGATATCCATACCTCATCACATTGCTCGAAAAGTTACTATGTTAGCCCCTCTATGGGCCTATTATCTTTAACTGGGAATTGAGGAGGAGTACTGGGATGTGTCATTCCTATTGGGTATCTATTAAAATATTGGATGTAAGTTTTGAGCTTTATTTTTCCTTTAAATAATTTTATTTTAACAAAATTGAGAATTCTAAGTACATATAGGTATATAAAACACAGTTGGTTTACTATATTTTATGTGGCCTCTTGTCTTCTGGTGCATAAAACAAAGTTCATATTAATAGCGTAGGGAAGGTTTAAATTGAATTTGGATCTAAATTATCGTGAACTATTTTCAATTAACCAATGCCATTTATATAATTCATTAGTCTATCATTTATCATGTCAAAATATATCATTTATATCCACAATAATATATATTCATGAGAATTATTATATTTATTCATTTAAACAAGTATATTTATATCATAAGCATACAATAATTTACGCACCATATGTAAATAAATGAGGGTACTAAGCACAAATATTGATTTTGCGTTCCTAGGTAGCCTCATGAGACCCGTGATTCTTCCATTGGATCAAGACGAGTGGGATTCACTGCGTTCGCAAGATTTGATCTCTGCAATCCAGAATTTGACCTGGTTCCTCGATCACCGTTAAATCTTCCTGAATATCTAACGGTTGATCATACAACACATGGGTTGGATCACTAACATACTTTCACAGCATGGACACGTGAAATACGTCATGTATGCCAGATAAATGCTGAGGTAATGCAAGCCGATAGGCGACCTCTCCTACTTTGCCCAAAACTGAGAATGGTCCAACATAACGAGGACTCAACTTGCCTCATTTACCAAATCACATCACGCCTTTTGTTGGAGAGATTTTGATAAAGACGTGATCGCCAATCTGTATACCATACATCAGAATGATAATAAATTGAAGTGAATTCACAAATTTAAAAGACTTATCAGTGTATGGTATTACATGAAAATCAACACTCGTTCTTTTCAGATCGGCGTAACTTTTCTGCCAACTCTGAGCACTCTTCAATCGTTC
Organism: Chloranthus sessilifolius; assembly: GCA_021018995.1. Taxonomy (NCBI): domain Eukaryota; kingdom Viridiplantae; phylum Streptophyta; class Magnoliopsida; order Chloranthales; family Chloranthaceae; genus Chloranthus; species Chloranthus sessilifolius. The sequence continues at coordinate 92,111,893 of CM037585.1, read as the reverse complement.
CTGAATAATGTGAACAACTTCATTGGTGTTTTCTATCAAGTCAGGACCCAAAATCAAACGCTCTCCAGCTTCTTCCCAATTAATTAGAGATTTATATCGGCGTCAATACAGTGCCTCGAATGGTGCCATGCCGATGCTTAAATGGAAACTGTTATATGATGCGAATTCGAGCAAGGGTAAGTGTTTATCTCATGATCCTTGGTAGTGTGTGGTCAAACCTAATGATTTGGTGGTCCCGTTAATATTAGCAAAATCATGTAGGGCGTCAAATCAGGGACACAAATAGAATACTAAAAATAAAGACATAAAAATAACAAGTATAGAAGCAATTAGCTGAAGTATACCTGCCCCACACATGAAGTTAGACCCTAGCTATCTCGTTGGTCTAATAGCTTGATACTTACCCAAAGCCTTAGTTTGGCTTACATGCCTATACAAGGACAGCCCATGTGAGCATTACATGCAAACCCAGCCCAAATGGCTTATACACGAAAATAGTGTATAAGACTTATATTCCATGAAAGCCTGGTTTGTCTGTTATAGGCATACATTCAATCACCAAGTGCTAGCCTGCTATGGAATGAAATCTAATGAGCTTATAAGCTCCTTGCCTCTGCTCTTGCCTACACGATGTCATGAGTCATCATCCAAACCCATACACGTAAAGTGCAGTTGAGACATTATAAAAGTGCAAGAGAGCCTAGTTCATCCTCCTGTTTCCATTCCTCTGCAAACCAACTCCATAAAAACCACAGCCATGTAAACCACAGCCAAGTAAGGAAAGCACATTAAAGAGCAAAGAAAAGAAACCACCTTTTGTCCCCCTTTGAATTCCAAACGTTAGATCCATAGAGCACAAAGTGACCTGCCACTCAATTGAAGGATGTCAGAGACAATCATTGGTTTCAATGAGCTCGATGTATCCCTCATGTGTATCTGAGTTCGGCGAACGCGATCTCGATACCACTTCAGCATCATCGTAACCTCGTGTCCACCACAGCTGAGAGTCTCTTTTCACTGCATGTTAATGGCTTTTAGGCCAACTGCACCAGTTGTCTCAGCACAAAGACCTGATCATGTATGACAATTTCAGAGTCAAGTTGTTAGTTTTTTTTTCTTATTAAATAAACTCCGACTTTGTCATACGTAAATTAGTAAATAACAACGCTATTTCGTGCAACATAAGAAAGAAAATAGCATATGGAGGTAGTTGATCATAGGCCTATAGACCAAATAAAACCAAAGGCACAAAAGAAGAGATGCACCACGGCAAACAAGGCTTGCCACGACGACCTCATAAGGTTGCCGCGGCAAGAACCTCAGCTGGACTGCTTGCCGCGGCAACCCTTGTGGCATGCCAAGGCAAGCAGATTTCTGGCCGTAGTGTTTTGGGGTGCTGCTGTGATGTAATTTTAGATCTGTGCATTAACACTTTGACCCATTTACGTTATAAAAAAACATGTTTTGGGTCTCAAGTGACCCATTATTCCATGTCATGGTATATACTAAAAATGTGTGTGTGTGTATATATATAGATGACGGTGCAGCTTGGTGCACATGCTAAAGTGAAAACAATGAGGGTATTGTTGAATGCTTAAGTACACAACTAAACAGCTATCCGTAGACGTACACAGAAGTAAAGGTAGGGAATTTACTTGGTTAATGTGTATTAGGTTTTCCTTATTTGCCTATAGAGTGCACATTAATACTAATGCTCATATATGACTATATATAAAAGAATGCTATAAAGAAGATGTAGTACACTCTCGGATGAACTGCTAATCCGACATTAAAACGAACTGCTTAGTAGTAATTTATAAAGATGCCTAGTAATTTTAGTGATCAGGAATACATGAGAATTTGTCCATTGTAGACATATAGACATGAAGCCAGAACAGATTTGGTGAAATTATATCATTATATCACTTGTAAATACATATCAAGGTAGTTTTGAACTTAAAATAGGATGGCTTATGATGACTTATGCCAGTCGAGATAAAATGCTCGGTTACAAATAACTAGCTGAGATAAAATGTTTGTTTAACAAATAAACAGATAATTATGTGTTATGTGCATACCATCATATCATACCATGTTTCATTATTTCTGCCATCCTTGATGTCCGGTAAAATATTTTAATTCAGTTTTGAGCCAAGTGATCCCGCTAACTCGGGAGCTTGCTTTATCTTTATACAAGTGATCCCGCTAACTCGGGAGCTTGCTTTATCTTTATATAAGTGATCCCGCTAACTCGGGAGCTTGACAAGCGATCCTGCTAACTCGAGAGCTTGTTTTATCATTGGTTCAAGTGATCCCGCTAACTCGGGAGCTTGTTTCTTTTGGTTCTGTACACGTAGCTTGTTTCTGCTTGATTCCTTGTACCTGTTATAGCGTGAGTAAGTGTGGTATTTTTTTCAGCATGTCTGCATGATCATGTCGTCGCATAATAATGACTTGTTTATATTATATGTTTGATAAACAATGCTTCAACTTTATTATATGCCTCAAGAAGTGAATTGGTAAATCTAATATATAATTAGCAATGTAAATGTCCCTGCTGAGCTTTGATGATAGCTTATTCTACGACTAAAATGTCTTAATTGCAGATCCAGATCCCGAGCACGCAGCTGACCCTACTTACTTGCTAGACGAGGAGAAAGGGGACGACGACGAAGAAGACGATTTTGCAGAAGACTTCTTCCTGAAATAGGTTTGTGGCTTGAGAGAGAGAGAGGTAGAAATAGAGGTGTTAGATAAACTTGTATAAATTACATATGATATTTTGAGATATTTTGTTATAGGATGTATAGGTTTCTTTCCATTGTTTAGGTGACGGGTGGCCGTTATCGGTGGAAAGCTATACATCAGATCAGTTATCCTTGCATATAGTGTTTGCTAGTTCCTACTCAGATGAGTAAAAATCAGTTTATTTTCCCATATTAATGCCTGTCAGAGTAAGTACAGTGCTTCTGAATTAGCAACACTTTGTACAAATAATGGCCCCTTATATGAAAGGATCGTATTAGGTGATTCGATGATGCGACGGTTCTAATATACTATTAAGGGAAACGTCAGATTGTCACAAGTGGTATCAGAGCCCCGGCGTTAAGTCATTTGGAGACTTAACTCTAGCGTACAAATATGGAAAAGTGTCTGAGTTCAATGTTAGAATTTAGATTGAGTTTATGTTATATGATCAAGTTGTTACCTGATCAAAATAGGTTAAGATGCCTCCACGATGGGGAAGTGTTCAGGTAGACCACCATTAGCCCATCGCACTGAACCGAATGCGATTCCAGTAGCAGGTTATGAGCATGACACCACCTCGAGAAGCAGTGAGAATGTGCATATAGCAGAAAGCCAAATGATGATGGAGAATGTTGCTGCGCATACCCCGCCAATGCAGCCTCCGACAGTTGTAGATACTCCTCAGATGGGAAATGCTCCCAGAGTTGAGCAAAATGTGGGGCACAATCCGCAATTGATGGAAACTATGGTCAACACCATGGCCATGCTTGCTGCTCGACGCCCCGAGGGTTTTACAGAGTTTGTTCGACTTCGACCATCGAGTTTCCATGGTCAGCACGACCCAATGGAGGCCGAGAAGTGGTTGACACAAATCAAAAAGGTTCTGTAAAGAGTTACTTGTACCGAGAAAGAAAAAGTGAGTTGGGCGGCATATAAATTAGAAAGTGAGGCAAAGCCATGGTGGTAGTCTGTAGAACGAACAAGAATTCCTGGGGTACCATGAACCTGGGCAGAGTTCATAGAGGCATTCAACGAAAAATATATCTTGGCACCTGAGAGATACAAAAAGGAGGTGTAGTTTGTGACCTTGGTACAGGGTCAGATGACGGTTAGAGAGTATGAAGCAGAGTTCACTCGTCTCTCTCGCTTTGCACCCTAACTTGTAGCCAAAGAGTTGATGAAGACACAAAAGTTTGAGTGGGGTTTCAAACCACTGATCAAGGAACAAATTTCGTTTTTTCAAGCAACGACTTATGCCAATGGGATGAAATTGGCCCTGATAGTAGAAATAGATGTTGATATAATGTTCGAAAGGAGATAAGAAAAATAGAAAGTTAGAAAAGCTCCATCTCAGTCCTATAGTGCTGATCAAATCAGTAAGCGACCGCGATTCCAAGGACAGGCCGCATTTCAACCAGCTGCAGGAGCCTATGCACGACCTTATAGTTCACCGATGTTCCCATTACCACCAAGGATCCCACGTGTTCAGAACCAGTCTTTTCCAACGGCGGCTAGAAGTACATCCGATTTTTCACAAGCTCGACCGACAGTTTCACGCACGGGATCTTATACGGCATCATCGGTTGCTTTAATAGAGATCTGTGGGAAATGTGGGAAGGCACATAAGACAGATGAATGCGGGAAAGCATCTGGGGCATGCTTTCGTTGTGGGAAAATGGGACACCGGATCAAAGAGTGCTCAGAAATGGTTAGAATAGCAGCAAAGGCTGGACCAATTCTACGATCTACACGGCCTACGGTACAAGGCCGAGCTTATGCTGTCACTGCACTAGATGCACGAACTAGAAATGATATCATTCAACGTATGTTTGTCCATTATTTCCTACGTTAACATTTTCCTTAATTATCTTTTTAGATAAAGAAGGTGCATTTAGTGAACTATGAGAGTTACATTTATATTTACTATATTGACATATTGTTACTTTAATATTTGGGTACTTAGAAGTAATCTAGCTAACATTAGTCTGTATGCCTTAGGTATCTTGCAATTATATCCAAAAGATGCTTATTTGTGTTATGACGCACGAGTTTTGATAGATCCTGGATCTACACATTTGTTTGTCGCACCTCAGTTTGCTGAAAAGTTGAGAAAATTAGGAGGCATTCTAGAACCTCTTGATTTTATTTTAGATGTAACACTTCCAACTAGACAGTCTCTCACGACTGATATGGTGTATCCCTTGATTCTCGTCTTGATCAAAGACTACTGGCACTACAATGCGGTAACCAACTTGATCTTACTTCCGATGCAAGGATACGACGCAATCCTTGGCATGGATTGGTTGTTCAACCACCATGCGAATGTTGACTATAAAAAGAAGATTGTCTCTTTCCGCCCCCAAAAGAAGACATCAGCTAAATTTTACGGAGTACCGTCAACTAATCTTTCTTTGATATCCGTATTCGAGCACGGCGATTACTTGATGATGGTGCTCAAGGGTATATTGCTTTTATTCAAAGTAAAGATTAGGAAGCAAAAAAAATTTTACTTTCAGAGGTACCAATTTCCTATGAATTCCCTAATGTTTTCCCTGATGAGTTGCTAGGATTACCGCCTGACAAGGAAGTGGAATTCACTATTGAGTTATCTCTGGGTACCGAGCCAGTATCAAAAGCGCCGTATAGAATGGCACCGGTAGAGTTGAAAGAACTCAAGGAGCAGTTGCAAGAGCTTCTTGATAAAGGCTTTATCAGACCGAGTGTGTCTCCATGGGGCGCATCGGTATTATTCGTAAAGAAGAAAGACGGTTCAATGCGACTTTGTATTGATTACCGTCAACTCAATATGCTGACAATCAAAATTCGTTATCCGCTCCCTAGAATTGACGATCTCTTTCAACAGCTGTTAAGACCTGAAAAGTACCACTTTTCACCCCTTAACTTAGCCTTTGATTAGACCCTTAGCCATCTAATAAAGGTTTGTTAAGTGTTTTCTATAGATAATAAACAGCAGTGCAATAAGGCCATAAATCATGTTAAGGAGCCTGTATTGGCACCAGAAGTCCCTTAGAAGAATTAGCCATGGATCCAGACCTGAGGCAAGCCTCGCGCAGCTGACAAAGCTCCAGAGGATTCAGAAAAATATGCTTCATGCAGTCCTCGCGAAGTCCCAAGATTTCACAACAACTTCTCGCGCAGTTGAGTGATAGACTAGCTTCAGAATCCTACCTCGCGCAGCTGTCACGCAGTAGCCGCGGGATGTAAATGACAAGAGAACTTGTCGCGCAGTTCAGAAAAGCTTCAATGCTATCGCGAGGATCCTCACGAAGTTCCATTAAGAAGGCCTCCTTGAAGAGTTAGCCTCGCGAAGATTTATTGTGAAATGGAATGCTCGCGCAGTTCTCGCGCTATTCACAAGTAGCAATCCAACTACGTGAAGCCCAATCCAGCGAGAGCTTAACTATCTACCCGAGACATCTAAAGTTTTAATGCTAACTCATCCTCGCAAAGTTAGTGCTACCATGCGACAAGTCTGGGAATTGACTGCAACCTGGCGAAGCTCTAAACTCCAACTTCCATCATTATGTAGAGGACATTCTAAGGATTTCTAGCAATTAGGGCACGCACTCACATGCTCAAATCTCCGTGTAAGCGCCTCGAGGCATCCAAGGATCATTAATAGGCCACGTGGCATCACTAAAATTAGGGTTTCCTAACCCTAATGCGCCGCCACACCCACTGCTATATAAACCTAAGCTTGGTTTAGGTTTAGAGAAGCTTTTAGACTTGAACCCCCGAAAGAGCTCAGACCTTATCACTGATAAGAGATCTGAGATCATTTTCTTTTATGTTCTTCTGCAGTTGTAAGTAGTTTTCCTTTTTCTTTTTCTTCTCTCCATGGCCCAGCACTTGCTGGCCATGCCTATGTATGTTTATTGAGATTAGATTAATGGAATTTGTGATTGGGTGTTGTACCTTTATGGGATTCGTCTGTTTGTGAGCTGTTCTGTGCAAGGCTGCTGCCTTGTGATCTGCCATTGCTTTGGCTGTGATTCAAAGCAATGGAGGACTGATTCTAAGGACCCATTCAGATCCAAGTGACCTGTGTGTCTGGGCTATCATGGTCCGATACAGCCTTAGCCCCACCACAGGACCCACTAGATATGAAATCCCCATGGAAGCCTGAGCTGGTAGCCTTGTGACCATGGTGGTGGCAGCAATATTCTTGTTTTATTTTGGGCTCCGTGAGGAGGATAGCCTCTGGGATAGTATGTGACCATTCAAGTGGACAGGTTACAGCCTTAGGGTGAATCCAATCCGCCGATCTAAAATAGATCCTTCTTCTCCGATCCTTCTTCTCCGGTGATCATGGTCCTATACAGCCTTAGCCCCACACATAGAGCTTTAGAGGTTGATGTTCCCTATGGATTCTTGAGCTTGTAGCCTGGATGAAGTAGTGCCTATAATGATTAACTTGTTTTGACCCATCTCTGGATTGTGGTTCCCCTATGGGATAGTCTGTGACCATTTAAGTGGACGGGTTATAACCTTAAGGGATTGGATCATGGCACAGGGATGAGTTGGATTCTTTCTCCTCTTTGGTGATAATGTAGCCATTGGATAGGATTTCTATACCATCAAACCTGGATTTGAGTCATAAATTCCAGCAGATCTGAACCCAATAGCATACTTCTCACCCTTTTATATTTATTTTCGCACACTCCATCCATCTTCTCAACCCTTTCTGTAGTTAATTCATTAGGCTACCTTAGGATACTTTGAATAAGTGACCCTAAACTCCCCTCCTTTTAGGACTGCCAGATCTGTAGTCAGATCTGGAGGGACTACTAGAGATGGCTCCCTTGGAGCCGTAGATCACTTTTCCCTGTGGGACAAACTCTTACTTATCAAAACATGCTACAATGGACCCTGTATCTTGCAGGTCTAGGATTTCTCAGTTGTACTGATTCCATCCCCTATTTTACTTTGATTTTAAATTGCTTTTACCACCAACAAATAAAGTAAGCACATCTGGGGTCGCAACAAGTTTTTAGCGTCGTTGCCGGGGAAAGTGATCTAATAGTAGCCCCTAGGATTTTTATATTTTTAGTATTCTTTGTAGCTGTGAATAATTTATACTGTTGATGTAACTTTGAATCTTTCTTACAGATCTAGGCAGCAACAGAGAAGGACAGTAGACTGCATTTGGAGATTAGCTACCTCTGTTTGCAAATTCTCTAACCTTTAAAACTCTGTCTATTTCTCTTACAATTTCCATAGCAGTATTTAGGATAGTTGTAAATTTATGTTTTCTTAAATAGCTGTAAATTTGTTAGATAAATTCTTTGAGTCAAGTGCAATGTGCCTGCAAGGAGTTGTCCCTGCTGGTGGTGTGTTTGTATGCTAGGTAGGAGATCTCTTAGTCCTACTTTAGAGCCTTTCAACCCTGAGCTAGAAAGGGGTAGAAGACTTAGAAGGAACAGGCACACCACAGTTGAGCCCCCAATTGAATCTGAGACAGTAGCAATGGGTGAAGAACAACCCAGAACTCTCAAAGAGTTGAATGCTTCGGATGGCTATAACTCTCCCTTTAGCATTCAATTCCCTGATGTTCAAGGGAATTATGAAATTAAAACTTCTATCATCCAGATGCTGCCCTCTTTCCATGGGCTTAACAAGGAGGACCCTTACAAGCATATTGACCAATTTTTTGCCTTGTGCACCACATCTAATATCGCTGGTTTGGGACCTGAGGCCACTAAACTCAGGCTCTTTCCCTTTTCTCTGAAGGATAGAGCTAGTACCTGGTTGGCCACTCTTCCCAACAATGGCATCACATCTTGGAAAGACCTACAGACCAAGTTCCTGACAAAGTTCTTCCCTGAGACCAAAACTAGCCAGTTGAGGAAGGAAATTCTTGCTTTTGCCCAATCCGCAACTAAGGATTTTAATCAAGCCTGGGATAGGTTTAAGGAAATGTTCAAACAATGCCCCCACCACAAGATCCTAAACTGACAGCTTGTACAAAGCTTCTACAATGGGATTGATGAGAAAAATAGAGATATGGTTGATGCCTCTTGTGGTGGAACCTACATGCACAAGACTGCTGATGAGGCATGGGAATTGTTTGAAGTAATCAGTGAAAATGCTTTTCAAAAGCTATCCCTAGCAAGAACTAGTCAGGAGTCTGTGCCAAAAGTGGAGCCTACTGCATTGACAAGAGGAAAAGTTTATGAGGTGTCTGGGAATAATGATCTGCAGCTACAGATGGCAAACCTCTCTTTGAAGTTTGATAAATTACTGACTGTGATGCAACCCAGAAGGGCTGCTCAAGTGGTGAAGGCATGTCTGATATGCCAGTCCCCACAGCACACAGTAGAGGAATGTCCATCTGCAGGGCAATATCATGAATTGGTATTGAACATGTCGTCATTGGCAATCTTTTGGCCAAAGAACAACTGTGGCTACAACAGATAATGTACCATATGGATACCAAAGACCAAAATGTTGGTTACTAATGGAGAGACCACCCAAATCTGAGGTGGAGGTAAGACAATTATATGCAGCCCCAGCAAATGTTGGCCTTACCCCAAAGGCCACAGCTTCAATCAGGGATATGCCCATAGGTCTAATTTCCAACACCAAAGAAGAATTTCATCAAGAACAAAATCAATTGGTCTTACCCCCATCTCAACCCAGAAATACTTCTTTCGAGGACCAGGTCTTGACCTCACTGTAAAACCTGGGGTCCGTGGCTCAGACTGTGAATTCTCATGGTCAGAGCATAAAGAAGATGGAAGAGCAGATTGGCCAACTAACGAATGCCTTAGCTAAAAGAGAGGAGGGGAGGTTGCCCAGTCAGCCAGTGGTTAATCCCAAGGGCCAATTTTTGATTGCTGAAAGATCCTCAAACCTTGAGGGGCAGGGGGAACTTTCACTGAATTGATTCATAGAACTGTGTATTGTGTATGTTATGTATTTTAGTATGGTTCGTTTTCTTTTTATAGGAATTTCTAGTGATCTTGTCAGAGTCTGAATGTATATGACCTGAAAATTCTTCTACCTGCTTTGGTTCTTATTCCCTTTGAATTATTGATTGTGATTGAACAAAGGATGGTGGTATTGTTTTGATAATGCGAATGCTGTTTGAATTTGATTTTTTGATTAAATGCTTTTTGAGTAATTGCATGATTAATTGTTGGGAAAGCATGGAGAGTCCTGTTTAGAATGACTAAAGGTGTCCCTGGAAAAGAGAATGTGAGAGAATCCACCCACAAAACAAAGGAAAATGACAGACTAATGGGTGTGTGATCCTTGTCACTAGTTTAGCTATCGCGAGGTTCTGAAAAATAGGCGTGGTTTATTCTTGCGCAGTTCATAAGATGTTATCCTGCTAAGCTGTCAAAAGATTCAATATAATTGTGTGGAATCTCTCGCGCGATCCAAATGAAAGTCCAATCTCGCGACCCACTCCTTCCCATCTAGCGAGCAGACATTTTCAAAGCGCGCCAAGCCTCGCGATTTATATAATCCAACCTTGCGCTGCTTTCCTTTTCTGTTTTCTCTTCTCCAAACCGGAAACCCTAGCTCTGACTCCCATTAATCTCTCTCCTCCAGCATCCATTTTATAGTCCATCATTCACCTTCTAATTCTGGGGATTTGCTCCTACATCCTCCATCACCAGTTGCCCTCTGATAGGAGCTCTCACGGTCTTTCGTGCATCAGATTGAATAGAACCCTAAGTTTTAGGGTATGACTCAGCTCTCAACCTTTGCTTTTCATTTTTCAAACTACACATTCATAAAGGAGAATTTCAATGGCCCCTAAGGGAGCACCTGTGAAAAGAGCAAGGGATAAGGCTCCCATGGAGCCCACTCCCAAGAAGGCCAAGTCCTCAATGGCGCCGCAAAAAGGGAAAGAAATGGTTCAGGAAGTGGCTGAACTAACACCTGATTACTCTACACCCTCTGAGCTCCTAACTCCCATTCCCTTGGAGCCTGAAGCTGTTTTTCACCTATCTTTCTTTGAAACGGAACCTCTGTCAGCCCCTACCATTGAGTTCATGCGCAAGGCTGGATTGACCCCCTTGCTGCAAGCTATCCCTGCACTAGCCTACCTTAGACTAGTGCAACTCTTTTAACAGCACGTTAGGGCTAGACCAGACCACCGTGGGTAGCCAGGCCTCCTTCTGTTAGTTGACAATTTTGAAATGTTACTCAGCCCTGAGTTGATTGCTGAAGTGATGGGCATCCCTACTATCTTTGACCCCAAATGTGGATATGGCCCCCCTGTGTGTGCCCCCATTGATACCATTGCACAGGCCCTTACCAGAGGATTGAAGGCCACCGGGGATTCCATCAGGAGAAGAGACCTGGACCCTAAACTTGTGTTCATTGATCAAGTTTTGCGAAAGAACATTTATTATGCCGGCCATCGGCAGGAGAGGAGGACCCCAATTACTGATGTTGTTTATTCCTTTTCTCTGGGCCACGGTTTTCATGCTGCAAGGTTGATTTTTGAGGCCATGAAGGATGTAATGGTGAAGCTAGGGTAGAAAAAGAAGCCCTACACTCTCCCCTATGCAAGACTCATTACTAAATTACTTTTGAGGGGAGGGTACAAGATACCAGTAGGGGAGTTAACCATTGACCTCACCCCTACAACTTTTGCAAAGAGGCAATGGGGGATCAGCAGGAGTCTAATGGATCCCCAAAAGAAGAAGGCTGAGGCCCAGGTTGCTACAGAGCAAGGAGCGGGGACTGCTGTTGCTAAAGCTCCTACTCCCAAGAAGGTGGTGCAAGCTCCTGTCGCTACTGATTCTGCAGCAAGACCTCCATCCACCACACCTGTCCCTCCATCAGTTACTTTGCCTATTCCATCTTTCCCTTTTCCTCTTTTCTCTCCCTTATCCACACCCACTCCAGATTTCCCTATGACTGGTTCCTGGGAGGAAAATATTGACCCCCATGACAACCCTTTACCTTCACCTACATTACCTCAGTACACACCCCCAATTCCCCCATCATCTGAACTGAACCATGACAGCCCTCCCCTGATATCCTACATTAAAAAGAAAACCTCTCACACAACCCCTGCCATATCCTTACCTACACCAACCACCCCTATCATTCCCACAGAAACCCCACATATTGACCCAGCCACCATCCCAGCCATCCCTACTTCACCTCCACTCACAGACCTTGACTTTAACCTCGCCACTACTTCCGGATATCAGGCCTTCATGACTATATTGCTTGACACCATGCCAACCCATGATATCCCTCTCCCAAATTCCCCACTTCCTTCCCCACATCACTCACCAGACCCTCCATCTCTTCCTCCTACAACCTTCCATCATGCCCCTACTTCCCCTTTCCAACCTGCTCCCTCTTCTTCTCATACTCCACCCCAACCAAACTCAGACACACTTACCCATATCCTTTCCCTAATACATGACATTCAGACCCAACTATCAACCACAACACATACCCAAGACCAAATACAGACTGACATCACCACCATCAAATCCACCCTTCAAACATTGACAAAACCACCCATCTCTGGACAAACACCTCCTACCCCACAAATCCAGTCCCCTTCCACCTCTGACTCCACAGTACAACCAGATTTTTTCCGCATTGACTTAACTACAATCCTCAACCTCCAAGACACCATACCCCACCACTCCTTCCCCACTCTACCTATCCTTCCCCCATTCATATTACCTCCACCACAATTTACCAACACTTCCACCCAAACAGACCCTATTCCCTTTCCATCCTATTTTCCCATTAACCCCCACACTTTTTTAACCCCACCATTACCATTCAGACCCTTCACCATTCCATTTTACCCTTACCCAGCACCACCCACCTTCAGTGACCCCACCTCATTTTCTTTTCCACCCATGCCCTCCATTCCACCTCTCATATTACCTCCTCCCAGATTCTCTAACAACTCGACTCAAACGGACCCAGAACTTTTTGCCCAGCCCCCACATGTGAATGTCCTCCCTGCCACTTTACCCCCACAGGACCAATCACCTTCTACTTCTTCCACTCCCTTTCTACCTATCCTACCAAGACATTCCTATTACACCCCTCCTTACTTCACCCTCCTCCATGCCATGAGGGACAATGCCTACATCAAGAGGGATGTTCTCAGGAGAATGGCCCAACTTAGACAATCCATTGAGTACCCTTTGCAGCAGAAGTTGAGTGACCTGAAGCTTGCTCACAGGCAGAAGCTGAGAGATATTTCAAAGGGGTGGGAGACAATTTTGGAGACCCTCAATGACACAAAGGTTGATGCAACTTACTATAAACTGAATGCGGAGATGGAGAAAGCCAATGCCCAGCGGGAGCAAACAAGAGCCTGGATGTATGAAAAGAAACTTAATAATGCTCAGGAGATCCACAGGCTCACTAAGGGGCTTTCTAATGCCAAACTCTCTTATGCTGAAAAGCAGATTGAAATTTTGTAAAAAATGATTGCATCTCTGTTAGGCCAACCAATTCAGGCCACCCCTCTTTCTACCAAACCCCCTAAGGCCCCACCTTCCACACACCCCGGGCCATCTTCTTCCATTCCCCCTGCCCCTACATCTACATCCCCTCCTCCTCCACCTCCTACTCAAATATCTCCTCCACCTCCTGCTTCAGTGCCTCCCCCTGCTAAATCTCCTGAACCCAAGAGAAAAAGGGTTGCTCCCAAGAAACCTTCTCCCTCCAAAAGAGCCACTGCTGCCCAAAAAGGAAAAAAGCTTGCACCGCCATCCCCACCCTCAAAGGCCACCAGAGTTTCTACTCAGGATGACCCCCATGGTCGGTTGCTTTCAAAAGATGAATGCAGACAGGCTGCTGCTGCCCTTGGATTGGACCCCACTACTCTCTTTCCCTCTGATTTCGATTCTGACTCTGCACCACCGAAGGATCCAAGTGCTCACAGTCCTATTGCTCCTCCTTCATCAGACCCTGCTGAGCAAACTTATCCTTAGAGAAGGAAAGTTACAGCTAAGAGGACTACTCACACAGCTTCCTCTCTAAAAATTGGAAGAGAACAATCTGCCCAGTCTGAGGAGGCACCACCACTGAACCAGAAAGATAAAGGCAAGAGCCCGGTTGTCCCTCCTGCGCCAGACAAAGCAAAATCTCCTCTTATTCCCCCTATCAAATCACCTGAGCAAACCAAAGACAAATCCCCAGTGATCCCTCCTGCACCAAAGGCACCCAAAATGAGGATGAGGGCACCAAAAGCTTCAACCATGCCCAAAACTGCAGCCCAAAAGAAGGAAGAGAGGGAAAGAAAGAAAAAAGAGGAAGAGGCTCTCCTTCGAGAGCAGGCCATGAAGATGGGTTGGGACTGGTTTTGATTTAGGCTCCGATTAGCTTGTACCTAGGATTTTTCTGTTTCTGCATTTTCTTTTTCTCCTGTTGTTTTTCATTTTGTACATTTCTCTCTTATAATAGATCTTCTTCTTTTATCATTACTATTTGTCTTTGTCTTGTGTCTGTTTTGCTCCATGTTATTTCCTTTTATTTTGCCATAAATAAATCTGCTGCACACCCACCTTTGAATCAGTGGGGACACTGCTCCTCATAGGTTTGGGGGTGTGGCAGGTAGATCCTGCCAATGGAATAGTTAACCTAAGTGCAGCAGAATCATGTGAGTAAGATGGAAATGGGTCATGTTCACTAGAGAATCAGAAAAATAATGAAATTCAAAATTTTTTCCAGACTTTAGGCATTACAAACTTTTAAAATTTCACATTTTCATGATGAGATCACCAAGGAAACTCACTTGTATCAGCACTTAGTGAATCATTAGAGAGAGAAAAAGGTAAGGACATACTTAAGAATTCAAAGGAAGACCATAACCAGTGAGATTTGGGCCTATACAAAAAAAATTTCTTTGAGGAGTGACTAAGGCAATTTCTTCTAGCTCTAAGGACTGGCTGAGTCACTGTGCTCACTAGAAGTTAGGCAACTCCAAATTGAAACAACTGACAGCACTCATGAGACTTAGGAAAGGATCAAGGCCTTCTCTTGGACAGTTTGAGCCTAAACAGACCAACCTTAAGCAACTGCCCTTGTCCATACCCCCTTTGAGCCTTAAATCCTAAATTTCTTCAAAATGCACCTGAGTACTTGTACCTAAACCTATGAACCTGATTCAGCCTACCCTCACTCTGAGAATTCAGAAAGTAAAAGAGAAAGAGTTGAAGATGAACTAGCTATGGTCAATGCTAGGTGAATGAAGAAAAAGTATCTCAAAATTCTGGCAGTATGGTAACTGAGAAAATGGTGGCATTTCATCAAAGCAAAAAGAAAACAAAAAGAAGAAAAATTCAAGAAAAAGGAAATAAAAACAATAATGAAGAGTAGTAAGAGAGGAGTCAAGAGGAAACTTTCATTGGAAAAATCGAAATCAAGAAGAGAAACTGATCACTTCAAATCTGAAAACCTCAAAGAAGATGAAAGGAGCTAAATTAAAGAAGGTGAAGTCATGAATCATCTCCTTCACCTACTGATTTCTCAATTTTGAACCCCTTTTCAACCCTCCATTCTATTTTTTAACTCCACTCCATAAGCCACATTACAGCCTAGTTAAAGCCCTTGTGATCCAAAGTTGAGTGAGCTGTCATGTGGAGATAAAGAGTTATCCAATCTATGGTGAGGATCTGTCAATGATGTCAGAACTTCAGAGCTATGCCTATGCTCATGCTTACAGACCCATTTGGGGGATGTAACTGCTCTTGAGCTTGAGAGACAATGAAACCCTCAACAGTTCTTTATGAGAGTATGCCCTGGAGAGTTCTCGGTCTGATATTGAATGCATTAAGTATGATCTATAACCTAATTTTTGATCTAGTGATGAGCTCAGTGTTGATACACATGTGAATGGTTCTTTGGTGTAAACTGATTGGAAATGCTGTGCTTTCATGAGATGCTTATACTGTTTAAATTTCTGTGCAGCCAAGGTGTTTGAATTTCTTATACTTTTTTACTGATTCAAGGGTGACCTAACTCTGCTTCTTGACTACTCACTTGATAATAATGCGCTTTTGTTAACTGTCTCATTGAGAAGTTTGTGGGTGTCTTCACTGAAAACCCTCAGGAGACTTCACTCCTCTACTAGGGATCACCTAGGGGTTTAAAAGGCTTGGTACATATGCTAAATGTATCCGTGCTCCCTACGAAAATGGCATTTAATTTCTGTAGTTGATTTAATGTAGCTTTGCTAAGGGACTAGCAAAGATTAGGTTTGGGGGTGTGTCAAGACCTGAAAAGTACCACTTTTCACTCCTTAACTTAGCCTTTGATTAGACCCTTAGCCATCTAATAAAGGTTTGTTAAGTGTTTTTTATAGATAATAAATAGCAATGCAATAAGGTCATAAATCATGTTAAGGAGCCTGTATTGGCACCAAAAGTACCTCAGAAGAATGAGCCATGAATCCAGACCTGAGGCAAGCCTTGCGCAGCTGACAAAGCTCCAGAGGATTCAGAAAAATATGCTTCGCGCAGTCCTCGCGAAGTCCCAAGATTTCACAACAACTTCTCACGCAGTTGAGTGACAGACTAGCTTCAGAATCCTGCCTCGCACAATAGCCACGGGATGCAAATGACAAGAGAACCTGTCACGCTGTTCAGAAAAGCCTCAAAGCTATCGCGAGGATCCTCACGAAGTTCCATTAAGAAGTGAACTTCGCATGCTTCGCATGCTCAGAAGAAGAAAGCGCCGAAAGCGAGTTAGCCCCACGAAGATTTATTGTGAAATGGAATGCTCGCACAGTTCTCGCGCTATCCACAAGTAGCAATCCAACTGTGCGAAGCCCAATCCAGCGAGAGCTTAACTATCTACCTCGCAACTGCTCAAAGCATCAAGAAGCTGCAACCCCGCGACGTCTGAAGTTTTAATGCTAACTCATCCTCGCGAAGTCAGTGCTACCACGTGACAAGTCTGGGAATCGACTACAACCTGGCGAAGCTCTGAACTCCAACTTCTATCATTCTGTAGAGGACATTCTAGGGATTTCTAGCAATTAGGGCACGCACTCCCACACTCAAATCTTTGTGCACATGCCTCGAGGCATCCAAGGATCATTAATAGGCCATGTGGCATTGCTAAAATTAGGGTTTCCTAACCCTAATGCGCCACCACACCCACTGCTATATAAACCTAAGCCTGGTTTAGGTTTAGATAAGCTTTTTTTACTTTAACCCCCGGAAGAGCTCAGACCTTATCACTGATAAGAGATCTGAGATCGTTTTCTTTTCTGTTCTTCTATAGTTGTAAGTAGTTTTCCTTTTTCTTTCTCTTCTCTCCATGGCCCAGCACTTGCTGGCCATGCCTATGTATGTTTATTGAGATTAGATTAATGGAATTTGTGATTGGGCGTTGTACTTTTATGGGATTCGTGTGTTTGTGAGTTGTTCTGTGCAAGGCTGCTGCCTTGTGATCCGCCATTGCTTTGGCTATGATTCAAAGCAATGGAGGACTGATTCTAAGGACCCATTCAGATCCAAGTGACCTATGTGTCTGGGCTATCATGGTCCGATACAACCTTAGCCCCACCACAGGACCCACTAGATCTGAAATCCCCATGGAAGCCTGAGCTGGTAGCCTTGTGACCATGGTGGTGGCAGCAATATTCTTGTTTTATTTTGGGCTCCGTGAGGAGGATAGCCTCTGGGATAGTCTGTGACCATTCAAGTGGACAGGTTACAGCCTTAGGGTGAATCCAATCCGCCGATCTAAAATAGATCCTTCTTCTCCGAGCCTGAGCTTGTTGCCTGGTAGGAGATTGTACAGAGGCAGACTCCCCTATATTAGCATAGACCCGCCATCAGATGGCAGATTTGATCTGGGTATGGAGATTGTAGGCTTGTGACTGGACCATTGTAGTCCCACTCAAGCAATGGACAGCTAGATCTAAGGTGGTACTCAATCTCTTACTAGTTCTATGTGTCTGGGCTATCATGGTCCTATACAGCCTTTGCCCCACACATAGAGCTTTAGAGGTTGAGGTTCCCTATGGATTCTTGAGCTTGTAGCCTGGACGAAGTAGTGCCTACAATGATTAACTTGTTTTGACCCATCTCTGGATTGTGGTTCCCCTATGGGATAGTCTATGACCATTTAAGTGGACAGGTTATAACCTTAAGGGAATGGATCATGGCACAGGGATGAGTTGGATTCTTTCTCCTCTTTGGTGATAATGTAGCCATTGGACAGGATTTCTATACTAGCAGACCTGGATCTGAGTCATAAATTCCAGCAGATCTGAACCCAATAGCATACTTCTCACCCTTTTATATTTATTTTCCCACACTCCATCCATCTTCTCAACCCTTTCTGTAGTTAATTCATTAGGGTACCTTAGGATACTTCGAATAAGTGACCCTAAACTCCCCTCCTTCTAGGACTGCCAGATCTGTAGTCAGATCTAGAGGGACTACTAGAGATGGCTCCCTTGGAGCCGTAGATCACTTTTCCCTATGGGACAAACTCTTACTTATCAAAACTTGCTACAATGGACCCTGTATCTTGTAGGTGTAGGATTTCTCAGTTGTGCTGATTCCATCCCCTATTTTACTTTGATTTTAAATTGCTTTTACCACCAACAAATAAAGTAAGCACATCTGGGGTCGCAACAACAGCTATAAGGAGTGCGGTTCTTTTCAAAGATTGATTTACAATCTGGGTATCACCAAATGAGGGTAAAAGCTAAAGGTATTTCAAAGACAGCTTTTCGAAGGCGCTATAGTCACTATGAGTTTCTAGTCATACCCTTCGGATTGACTAATGCACCTGCCGCATTTATGGACTTAATGAATCAAGTCTTCAAACCATATCTTGATCAGTGTATCATGGTATTCATCGACGATATACTCATCTACTCAAAGACAAAGGTAGAGCATGAAGATCATCTATGTCTGGCATTGCAAACATTGAGAAATTCGCAGTTGTATGCTAAGTTTAGTAAATGCGACTTCAAGTTGAATCAAATCAGCTTGAAGGTCATATTATCTCGGAAGTATGCATTACCGTTGATCTTGCAAAGATCTAGGCTGTCGTGCAATGGAAGCAGCCACAGACAGTAACTTAGATCCGAAGCTTTTTAGGTTTCATGAGCTATTACCGACATTTTGTTGAGGGGTTTTCATGACTTGCTAGACCACTCATGCTGCTCACTCGAAAGAATGTTAAATTCGAGTGGACTGAGGCATGCGAATAGGGTTTTCAAGAGTTAAAAAGGAGACTCACTTTGGCACACATTTTAGCATTTCCATCAGGCAGTGGTGGATTTGTTGTCTTCACCGATGCTTCATATAGTGGGTTAGGGTGTGTCTAAAATCAATGGGAATGTATAATTGCATATGGTTCTCGTCAGTTGAAATACCATGAGAAGAACTATCCCACTCACGATATGGAACTAGCTGCGGCTTCTTCGCGTTAAAAATTTGAAGACACTACCTATATGGTGAAACTTTCAAGATTTATACTGATCACAAGAATCTTAAATATCTCTTTACCCAGAAAGAGTAGAATTTGAGGCAGAGAAGGTGAATGGAGTTCTTGAAAGACTATGACTGTTCTATTCAGTACCATCCCGGCAAAGCTAATATAGTAGCTGATGTGCTCAGTTATCCCATCTTGTGGCACAGCTACAAAGTTGGAAATTGCTCAATGACATTATATCATCGAGTGTCATTCTTCGAGCAACGTCAACCGGAGGTTTACTTGCTACAGTAATGATCCGAGCTCTACTTTTCGATAAGATCAGAGATCTCCAGATGTAGGATGCAAAGCTTATTTCCATCAGACAAGGAGTACAAAGTGGGCTATAGCTAGATTTCTCAATCAAGGACGATGGGTCCTTATTATTTCAAGGTTGAGTATGCATACCAGAGGAAACTGCCTTGCGTCAGGAAGTCCTTGATGAGGCTCACAAGTCAGCTTATGTTATTCATCCTAGCAGCACAAAGATGTACCAGGATCTAAAGAAGACGTTTTGGTGGAATGGCTTAAAACATGATGTAGCAGAATATGTTGCAAAGTGTTTGACCTGTCGACAAGTAAAGGTCAAGCACAAGCACCCTGCTAGTCTGTTACAATCGCTACCCATTCTAGAGTGGAAATGGAAAAAATATTTCCATGGATTTCATTCTCGGTTTGCTCCATACTAAGAAGGGTTACAATGCGACTTGGGTGATTGTTGATTGCCTCACCAACTCGGCGCATTTCTTACCCTATAGTACGCAATATACAGCATCAAAGTTGGCTGAAATTTATCTGAGGGAGATTGTACGATTACATGGGATACCCGTGAACATTGGGTCAGATCGCGATCCGTTATATACTTCACGATTTTGGTAGAGTTTTCAAGAAGGTATGGGGTCAAAGTTAGATTTCAGTATTGCGTTTCATCCTCAAACCGATGGGTAGATGGAGAGGGTGAATCAAGTGATCGAGGATATGTTACAAGCCTGTATGCTGAATTTCCAAGGATCATGGGATAAACACTTACCCTTTATCGAATTCGCATACAATAACAGTTTCCTATCAAGCATCGGCATGGCACCATTCGAGGCACTGTATGGGCGTCGTTGTAAATCTCTAATTAATTGGGAAGAAGCAGGAGAGCGTTTGATTTTGGGCCCTGACTTGATAGAAAGCACCAATGCAATCGTTCACGTTATTCGGGAATGATTGAAGAGTGCTCAAAGTCGGCAGAAAAGTTACGCCGATCTCAAAAGAACGAGTGTTGATTTTCAGGTAATACCCTACACTGATAAGTCTTTTAAATTTGTGAATTCACTTCAATATATTATCGTTCTGATGTATGGTATACAGATTGGCGATCACGTCTTTATCAAAATCTATCCGACAAAAGGCGTGATGCGATTTGGGAAACGAGGCAAGTTGAGTCCTCGTTATGTTGGGCCATTCTCAGTATTGGGCAGAGTAGGGGAGGTCACCTATCGGATTGCATTACCTTTGCATTTACCTGGCATACATGACGTATTCCATGTGTCTATGATGTAAAAGTATGTCAGTGATCCAACCCATGTGTTGGATTATCAACCGTTAGATATTCAGGAAGATTTAACGGTGACCGAGGAACCAAGTCAAATTTTAGACCGCAGAGATCAAATCTTATGAACGAAGCGAATCCCACTCGTCTTGATCCAATGGAAGAATCACGGGTCTCATGAGGCTACTTGGGAATGCAAACTCGATATTTGTGCTCAGTACCCTCATTTATTTACATAAGGTACGTAAATTATTGTATGCTTATTTAAATGAATATATATAATAATTCTCATGAATATATATTATTGTGGATATAAATGATATGTTTTGACATGATAACTGATAGACTCATGAATGATATAAATGGCATTGGTTAATTGAAAATAGCTCACGATAATTTAGATCCAAATTCAATTTAAACCTTCCCTATGCTATTAATGTGAACTTTGTTTTATGCACCAGAAGACAAGAGGCCACATAAAATATAGTAAACCAACTATCTTTTATATACCTTTATACACTTAGAATTCTCTATTTTGTTAAAATAAAATTATTTGAAGGAAAGATAAAGCTCAAAACTTACATTCAATATTTTAACAGATACCCAGTAGGAGTGACACTTCCCCATACACCTCCTCAACTCCCAGTTAAAGATACTAGGCCCACAAAGGGGCTATCACAGTAACTTTCCGAGTAATGCGATGAGGTACGGGTATCATTTTCATCAAAATAAAATATTTTAACATATAGACACACTTCAAGAAGAGCAGCAAATATTTTTATACCGACCACTTGTCTGTTAGGTACACAAAGATACCAATTACGTTTGCACCTAAGCCCATTTGGCCTAAAAATCTGGGCCAATCTGCATCAGACCACCTAGCCGTGGCAAGGTATGTGGGTTGCCACGGCAACCAATTCGAGCTTTAGTGGGTCCGCAAGCCCCCACACATCATTCTAGTGCTCTGTTTTGGTGGGGTTTCGTATGCTTTCACTCCCTAGTGCTCTCCAACTACTATTTGAAACAAAAAAATTGACCCGGATTAGCATCAAATAAGTGTTGCATGTTAGAGATTTCACATTGCTTGACTCCATCATCAGCTATTCTAGCTATTTCTTCCATTTTTTGTGTCTTTGGGAGGTAAAATCCTCTCATTTCTGCTCTCATTTACTTCTTGCAAGTAGTTCTTCATATTTTTAGCATCATGCCTCCTAGGAAGATAGTAGTATCAAAACCTCCAAAAGTTTCAGCCAAAGCAAAGGGCAAAACCCTTCTACTTCCCATGAGCAAATCGATCTACCTATGGATTGTGAACAACCGGTCCCATAGTGGGACATAAAAGCCATGGAACTCGAATGGATTATTGATAATACACTGCTTGCATCGAACATTCGAACTACATGGTCCATTCAGTACATGGAACAGGCATGTCTAGACGCCTTATACCAGCCCTTTCATACCCATTTCTATCCAAGCCTTGTCCGAATTTTTTATGAAAATCTAAAAGTTTCACCAGTGGTTGGTCAATTTGAAATAAAAATTGATAATCGCAAATTCTATTTTAACTTACAGGACATAGCTCAGGCTATGAACTGTAGTTCAAATTTTGATGTGAGTCTCAAGTTGCGAATGCCCCGATTAAAAGATGTGAAATTCCATCACATCATCACAAAAATGACTGATGGGCAGACCTCTTTTGCCCAAGGCCTTTCAATCCGCCGCAGCCAGTTACCACCGAAGATGTGGTTTCTTGATAGAATTTTTTGATGTAATTTGTACCCAATGCAGCATGAGAGAGAGCGTCGTGATGCTCTCTTACAAGAATTATTTGTTGTTCATGAAAACAGATGGGTGAATGCCCCAAAAGTTGTATGGGAAGGCATACAATATGCCAATATTCATTTACAAAGTAACGTTTCTAGTCCCATGCCAGCATGTCCATACCCCCGATTGATCACCCACCTCTTAGAAGGTCACCACGATAGTGTAAATCAAGTTCCTTACCAAATACCGTAGGGTGAAGAAGTCTGCACCGATAATATGCGAGTCTTTAGCCCGGCTATATGAAAAAATGTGTATAAAAAATCACACCAAACGGTGCAAAATCGCCAAGCACAACAGATACGTACTCCTCCCCCACCACCATCACAGGCAACACCCTCAGCCCCATCACAAGATATCCCCTCTCAACCCAAAGTTAATCCAGTTTTCCCTTCCAGTGAGGCCTACTCCATTTCAGATCTTGCACGGCTCATGCGTGAAAACCATGAGCAGACTCTTCTACAGTTCGATAATTTATATCGGAATCACTACATGCTCCATCAGCGAGTTGATTATATTGAGGAAGCCACCAATATCATGATGGAGCATACTTTTCAGACAACTGCAAGTCCTTATATTGGATAGGCGCGAAACTATTTCTCGCAATACAGCCGCAATGTAGCATTACTCGTGCCAGGTTATGTTTAAGTCCTATGTATCTCATACATGTATATAGTATATGTTTGTGGTTTATATATCAGTGTTTATAAATATTTTTTATTTTTATTAATTCTGGTTTTCATATATATGGGTTGTTGTCGCGTACCACATATAGTATAACCTGGCATAGGGATATTTTCTATTAAGGCATCGGGACCATTGTATATTAATTGGATAAACCCTTGATTTTACTTCTTACATCTAACCACCATGACCTGATTCACATCATCATCTCGGTTTATTTTCGAGGACGAAAATCCTTTAAGTAGGGGAGAATGTAACAGTTGTGAGCTTGGTATACTACTTGGTATAGAGACGGGTCGAAACAAGTATATACCTACCTCGGGACCGTAAAGATATTGGTAGAGTGTGGTCAAGCCTGATGATTTGGTGGTCCCGTTAATATTAGAAAAATCATTTAGGGCGTGAAATCAAAGACGCAAATAGGATACTAAAAATAAAGACATAGATAACAAGTATAGAAGGGATATACTTGACATTGTATTCATCAAATATAAGGAAGCAATTAGCAGAAGAAGTATACCTGCCCCACACATGAAGTTAGACCCCAGCTATCTTGTTTGTCTAATAGCTTGATACTTTCCCAAAGCCTTAGTTGGGCTAACATGCAAATACAAGGACAGCCCATGTGGGCATTACATGCAAACCCAGCCCAAATGGCTTATACATGTAAATAGTGTATAAGACTTATATGCCAAGAAAGCCTTGTTTGTCTGTTATAGGCATACATTCAATCACCAAGTGCTAGCTTGGTATGGAATGAAAATCTAATGAGCTTATAAGCTCCTTGCCTCCGCTCTTGCCTAGATGATGTCATGAGTCATCATACAAACCCATGCACGTAAAGTGCAGATTAGACATTATAAAAGTGCAAGAGAGCCTTCTTCGTCCTCCTGTTTCCATTCCTCTGCAAACCAACTCCATAAAAACCACAGCCATGTAAATCACAACCAAGGAAAGCACAGTAAAAAGCAAGGAAAAGAAACCACCTTCTGTCAATCTTTGAATTTCAAACGTTAGATCCATAGAGCACAAAGTGATCTACCACTCAATCGAAGGATGTCAAAGACAACCCTTGGTTTCAATGAGCTCGGTGTATCCCTGATGTGTATCTGAGTTCGGCGAACGCGATCCCGATACCACTTCAGCATCATCGTAACCTCGTGTCCACCCAAAAAAAGGTATGCAATCAAAATAAATTAACCACAACTGAGAGTTTCTTTTCGCTGCATGTTAATGGCTTTTAGGCCAATTGCACCAGTTGTCTCAGCACAAAGACCTGATCAGGTATGATAATTTTGGAGTCAAGTTTTTGATTTTTTTTCTTATTAAATAAACTCCGACTTTGTCATACGTAAATTAGTAAATAACAATGCTATTTCGTGCAACATAAGAAAGAAAATAGCATATGGAGGTAGTTTATCAAAGGCCTATTTACAAAATAAAACCAAAGGCACAGAAGAAGAGATGCACCACGGCAAGCAAGGCTTGCCGTGGCAAGAACCTAAGCTGGACTACTTGCCGCGGCAACCCTTGTGGCTTGCCGAGGCAAGTAGATTTCTAGCTGTTGTGTTTTCGGGTGTTGCTATCCTATAATTTTAGATCTGTGCATTAACACTCTGAGCCATTTACGTTATAAAAAAACATGTTTTGGTTCTCAAGTAACCCATTATTCGATGTCATGGTATATACTAAAAATGTGTGTATATATATATATATATAGATGAGGGTGCAGCTTGGTGCACATGCTAAAGTGACAACAATGACGGTATTGTTGGATGCTTAAGTACACAGCTAAACAGCTATCCGTAGACGCACACAGAAGTAAAGGTAGGGAATTTACTTGGTTAATGTATATTTGGTTTTCCTTATTTGCCTATAGAGTGCACATTAATACTAATGCTCATATATGACTATATATAAAAGAATGCTATAAAGAAGATATAGTACACTCTCGGATGAACTGCTAATCCGATACTAGAAAGAACTGCTTAGTAGAAATTTATAAAGATGCCTAGTCATTTTAGTGATCAGGAATAGATGAGAATTTGTCCATTGTAGACATATAGACATGAAACTAGAACAGATTTGGTGAAATTATATCATTATATCGGTTATAAATACATATCAAGGCAATTTTGAACTTAAAATAGGATGGCTTATGATGGCTTATGTCAGTCGAGATAAAATGCTTTGTTACAAAGAACTAGCTGAGATAAAATGCTTGTTTAACAAATAAACAGATAAGTATGTGTTATGTGCATGCCATCATATCATACCATGCGTAATCATGCCTCATTATTTCTGCCATCCTTGATGTATGGTACAAAATTTTAATTCAGTTTTGAGCCAAGTGATCCCGCTAACTCGGGAGCTTGCTTTATCTTTATACAAGTGATCCGCTAACTCGGGAGCATGACAAGTGATCCCGTTAACTCAGGAGCTTATTTTGTCATTGGTTCAAGTGATCCCGCTAACTCGGGAGCTTTGATGATAGCTCATTTACTTGCTGACAGGTCAAACACTTTACGACATATTCTGCTACATCGCATTTTAATCCATTCCACCAAAACATCTTCTTTAGATCCTAGTACATCTTCATGCTACCAGGATTAATAACATAAGCTGACATGTGTGCCTTATCAAGGATTTCCTAATGCAGGACACTTTCCTCTGGTATGCATACTCGACCTCGAAACAATAAGGACCCATCATCCTTGATTGAGAAATCTGGTTTTAGCCCACTTTGTACTCCCTGTCTGATGAAAATAAGCTCTACATCCTGCATCTGGAGATCTCTGATCCTATCGAAAAGTGGAGCTCGGATCATTATTGTAGAAAGTAAACCTCCAGTTGATGTTGCTCGAAGAGTGGCACTCAATGATACAATGTCATTGAGCAATTTCCATCTTTGTAGTTGTGTCACAAGATGGGATAATTGAGCGGAGGATTTATGACTGAGCGCATCAACTACTACATTGGCTTTGCCGGGATGGTACTGAATAGAACAGCCATAGTCTTTCAAGAACTCCATCCACCTTCTCTGCCTCAAATTCAACTCTTTCTGGGTAAAGAGATATTTGTGACTCTTGTGATCAGTATAAATCTCAAAAGTTTCACCATGCAGGTAGTGTCTCAATATTTTCAATGCGAAGATGATGCAGCTAGTTCCAGTTCGTGAGTGGGATAGTTCTTCTCGTGGTCTTTCAATTGACGGGAACCATATGTAATTACACATTCCCATTGATTTATGGCACACCCTAACCCACTAGATAAAGCATCGTTGAAGACAACAAATCCACCATTGCCTAATGGTAATGCAAAAATTGGCGTCAAAGTGAGTCTCCTTTTTAACTCTTGAAAACCCTGTTCGCATGTCTCTGTCCACTCGAATTTAACATTCTTTCGAGTGAGCTGCGTGAGTGGTCCAGCAAGTCATGAAAACCCCTCAACAAAATATCGGTAACAACCTGCGAGACCTAAAAAGTTTCGAAACTCGGTTACTGTCTGTGGCTGCTTCCATTGCACTATAGCATCGATCTTTACAGGATCAACGGTAATAATGAGACATGATTACGCATTGTATGATTTGATGGTATGCACATAACACATACTTATCTGTTTATTTGTTAAACAAGCATTTTATCTCAGCTAGTTATTTGTAACCAATCACTATATCTCGACTGGCATAAGTCATCATAAGCCATCCTATTTTAAGTTTAAAACTGCCTTGATATGTATTTACAACTGATATAATGATATAATTTCACCAAATCTGTTCTGGTTTCATGTCTATATGTCTACAATGGACAAATTCTCATGTATTCCTAATCACTAAAATGACTAGGCATCTTTCTGAATTTCTACTAAGCATTTCTTTCTAGTGTCGGATTAGCAGTTCATCCAAGAGTGTACTACATCTTCTTTATAGCATTCTTTTATATATAGTCATATATGAGAATCAGTATTAATGTGAACTCTATAGGCAAATAAGGAACACCAAATATACATTAACCAAGTAAATTCCCTACCTTAACTTCTGTGTACGTCTACGGATAGTTATTTAGCTGTGTACTTAAGCATCCAACAATACCGTCATTGTTGTCACTTTAGCATGTGCACCAAGCTGCACCCTCATATATGTTTATATATATACACATTTTTAGTATATACCATGACATGGAATAATGGGTGTGACAGCTCGGATTTCGGCACCCCGAAACCCGTGCCATCAGCAGGATCATCTTGACCGTGCCCTTTAGCTAAGCACGGAACACTGGTATATCAAGCATCAAAAAGTATAATAAACGAAATTTCGGAATTTAAATCTATATTAATTAACTCCCCAAAAGACAGTTCTACCCTCATACCTCTGCATGAATGGAGAACCGATCCGAACCATCGATGATAGCAATCATCACGGATGGTTCATCCCAAAAGAGAAATCCCAACTCCTCATATACATGATTTTAAATAAAATAAAGGCTTGACATACCAAGCCGTACAAAAACCTCTCCAAGAATCTCTCAAGGTGGCACAACGGAGTCCTCTAGAAGAAGTCCTCTGGAGGTGGCTCCAACTCGTCACCGGCCGCAAGGTCCGACTCGCCGGGATCAGCGTCTCCTGAAGCCTCGGCAGCTGCTAGTAGTGGACCTGCGACGTATAGTCTATAGGGTGAGCTACATCCTAGCTCAATAGGGAACAAACACGGTTGAACATATAAATTATAACTCACATATATTCCATGATATACCATGCATGATGTATCTATGCAGTTATTGATGAAACAGTTAAAAAGCATTTCGTTTTACTGTTGATTACTTATGTTTTCATTTACTCATGAATAATGTTGAAAAGGCCTAAAGCAAAACTTAAACTTTCAACTTAAGTAATCCCTGAGCAATATAGCATCGAGCCCCGATGAGTTACCCATCATCGTCATCTATATAGACAGTTTTAACCGTATTCCCTGGGAATACAAATAGTACCAAGCCCCTTTCCCACAGGGATTGGTGGCGAGTTCACTTGTCTCAATCAACACCCACAGGGTGTGCTTACTATGTCTGGATAAGCCTCACTTGGCCTACGGTTTTTAGCCCGTATCGGTCACGGATATCCTGCGTGTCGATCGTGGATATCCATACGTCGTAACCTATCAAACCTCAAATAACAAAATATCGATTGCCTTACATATAGTTATTCACCGTATGTAATGTGCTATCTTATATCGATTAGGCCCTATCAAACATGATTCAATCCTTGGATACATCACAGGATGTATCCATTTACTACATCACACGATGCTCTTATCTCTTACTTCTTCATCCCACAGGGATGGCTCATTATGATTACTCTTATGGATGTCACACACACACACTTTTCACAAATTCTTAAGAAATAAACATTTGAATTGAATTCTATATCACTACATACATGCTCTTGTAAAATAAAGTACATGTTCAAGGTGTTCCCTACCTCAAGTCTTCATTTGATCAATGCATCAAGGTCCCACGTGGCTCCTTGTGCACTAGTTCTACGTACCACCTATGGTACCACATAACAGGTGAAACACATCACAAAGGATGCAATAAAGAAGGTATAAGACCCTCCAAGAATCTTAAAGTCAAACCCAAAAGTCAACATAATTTATCTCAGTCGATTAATCGAATTCCAAAATCGATTAATCGAATCTCGATGTCGATTTCCAAAATCGATTAATAATACTATCGATTAATCGAATCCTAATTCGATTAATCGAAATTCTCATTCCATAAGTTGATTCTCAATTCGAGTAGTCGAGTTTTCATTCGATTAATCGAATCCTAATTCGATTAATCGAAATTCTCATTTTGCAAAGTCGATTCTCAATTGAGTAGTCGAGTTTTCATTCGATTAATCGAATCTAATTCGATTAATCGAAATTCTCGATTTATAAAGTTGATTCTCGATTCGGTAGTGATGAGTTCCAAAATTGATTAATCGATCCCAAATCGATTAATCAAAATTAATCGATTAATAAATCCCATTTCGATTAGTCGATTATCCTGAAATCATTTCCTCCGGCCCACAGGGTCCTTTGGAGGTTCCCGATCGATGTCGATACTCAAATCGATTAATCGAAAATCAAATCGATTAATCGAACTCCAATTCGATTAATCGAAATCGGGTCTTCGACTTTTCAACTTCTGGCCAATTTGATTAATGAGCAATTTCGATTAATCGAAATTGTCCCAATCTTCTTCCATACTTTTCCTCTATTTTTCTAAGCCATTATCCTATGATTTAACCCACATTCAACCACAACTTATGCATTTTATTTACAAAATTTTACCTTGAATAGATCTCAAGTTGATTTCAATCAAGGTTGGAAGGCTAGGGTTTCGACTTTGACTCTAGATCCA
Organism: Chloranthus sessilifolius; assembly: GCA_021018995.1. Classification (NCBI taxonomy): domain Eukaryota; kingdom Viridiplantae; phylum Streptophyta; class Magnoliopsida; order Chloranthales; family Chloranthaceae; genus Chloranthus; species Chloranthus sessilifolius. Next base: position 92,082,241 of record CM037585.1, on the reverse strand, counting down.
AATCGGGTTGAATCAGGCTTTTATGCTTGAATCCCCTCAATCACTCCTCTCTTACTTCTCTCTCTCTCTCTCTTCTTTACTCTCCTTCAACAACCAAACTCTTGATTTTAGGGCTATTAAACCCTTTTATCCTCTTCCTCACTTGTGTGTTGAGCACATACACCGTGGTAGGTGTATGCGACTACACCTTCACAACATACACCACATAGGTATTCTATTTATCACATCTCATCCGTTCATTACACCACATACTAACTGTTGGACTTCCATTTGGTCAAACCTATGACCGATCGAGCACGGATCTCGAGGTCATAGTTTAGTGTGATTTTTTCAGGCTATTACATCCTCCCCACCTTGGGAATTTTCGTCCTCGAAAATAACCTAAGGTTTGTCTATCTGGGTCACTCCCCCCCCCCACACTCTCAGGTGAGGTGGTCCAGTTGACTCAGACGTATTTGTATTCACAACACAAGCATGGAATTTAAATTTTTGACGAAAGAAAACAATTAACACAAAAATTGGGATTTCTATTAATATCAAAAGTTTTACAAAGTGCCAATAAAGTGGCATACAAAATATACATGTACACTATACATGACTGATACAAAATAAACTATCGACTCGAAGTCCCCTCGGTGTGGTCTCTGGAGCTGGTGTGTCTGCTGGGCCACATGGTGTGGTGGGTGGTGTGCTAGGTGGTGGTCAGGTCTGCTGCTGGCGTCTCGGTCGGAGGCGGATGTGGATGTGGAAGGAGCGCTGCAGGTGGGATGGGATGGAAGGCAGGGTCCTCTGTGGAAGGGGTGTCCGTGTCCCTCCTCCTCTGGGCGAGGTGTGGCGGTAGTCGGGTAGATGTGGCGAGTGTGTGGAACATCAAGAAGTCCATCCTCCGGTTCATCCGCTCGTTGTTGGCCTCCATACGAGCCAACACGTCCTCGATGGTAGGATGGGCGGCCTTGGCGGTAGGATGAGGTGGGTGTCGCGGGCGCGAAGTGGGCAGGTGGCGTCGGTGAGGCTGCGATGTGGGAGGGAACCCTCTCCACAGATGGCTCTGCGGGAATAGGGTGTGCCCCACCCACGGGTGGGTCCTGCTGAGGTGGTGGGGGTGGTGGCGGTGCTACGGCTGCTGCTGCTGCTGCGGCTGGGGCGGGAGCGGGACCCGGAGCTGGTAGGGTCCGCTTTAGAAGGTTGTAGCTACGGGTCCATGAAGACTTCGTAAACGTCTTCACGCGATCCGTAGCCCTCACCTCGTGAGGCGAGATGCCGTAGGAGGGCTCGTCGGAGTAGCACTCCAACATGCTCGAGATGAGCCGAGCATATGGCATCTTCTCCTTGGGCCGCATGTTGCCCTTCATCAACTTTCCTTTGATGTACTTCATCCCCTCGAGGATGACCAAAGTAGCATCAAACCATCGGCCACAGAAGGCCGCATAAAGTGCATGTTGCACTTTGTCCACGCGCTCGGTGTCGTGGCGCATCGGGTAAAGGTTGCACTTTATCACCGAGTCGAGCATCCACATGTAGTGTGGAAGGTCAACCCTCTTAATGGAGGAGCCCGACCCCTTCTTACCGTTAGTCATGCGGCTCATGACCTCTTCAAAGCGGGGGTCTTCCTCAAAAGGCGGAAAGAGGGTAGTTTCGGGGGTGAAATCGAGGTAGCACTCGAGTACCTCGTGGATGTGACGTCGAGTGATGATGTAACCCTCGATCTTGGTCAAAATACAATCATCGGTAGGGCCATCGGTTAGCCCTTGGTAGAACAGTCTAACCAATCTAGGGTAGTATGAACCCCGGATTGGTTTGAGAAGGTTGCCGAGGCCGGCATTATTTAGGTAGTTTTGAGCCCATTGGGTCTCGCCCGGCACATCGGGATCGGTGAATAGGGTAGGGTCGATGACGTACTCAACCTCAAAGGTCTTGGCCACCCACCATTCATTTGGTTGTATTACATTAGTGGGTGGTGGGGGCATGGGGGTGGATTCGCGGGAAGACTCGCTCGTAGACGCGCTCGTCGAACCGGAGGTGTTCTCCGATTCTGACGGTGATGGAGTCCTCACCGGCGATGGGGTAGGTGGTGGTGGCGCGGTGTTCTTACGCCTAACCGGCAACTTAGAAGTCGCCTTCTTTGAAGATAAACGGGTTTTGGGCGGCATTTTGAGAAAACTAGGGTTTTTCTAATTTAAATTGAAGGGAAAAGCAAAATCTTAGGGTTTACCGTGGCTTTGGACGCGATTGCGGAAGCGAATCGACGGCAAAACCCAACCCTAGAGCATCGGATAGTCGGAGAAGAAAGAGGAATGTGAAACGCCCAAATCTCCCAAGCCAAATGATTTCGAATGGGGAATGAAATCCCCAAATTTTATATATATAGGCCCCGGCTCGATTAATCGAAATTCTGTTTCGATTAATCGAAATTCAAAACTAGGTTAAGCCGCGTAAAATCGATTAATCGATTTTCCAAATCGATCAATCGAAAGTTAAATTCGATTAATCGAAAACATTTCGATTAATCGAAATCGTATCCGTTTAAAAATTTAAGTTTTTGAGCTCACTGGCGCGAGCCAATCGATTAATCGAAATCCATTTCGATTAATCGAAAATTCAAAATCGATTAATCAAAATTTACTTCGATTAATCGAAATCGTGTAGTAACTTCTATATTTCCAGAATTCATTAAGTATTCGATTAGTCGAAATCCATTTCGATTAATCGAAATTTCGAAATCGATTAATCGAAATTCACTTCGATTAATCGAAATCGTCTATCTGACTTCAATTTCTTCCAAGTCCCATAAGTAAATCGATTAATCGAGATTCCAGTTCGATTAATCGAAATCCAATATCGATTAATCGATTCTCAAAATCGATTAGTCAATCCCAAATCGATTAATCGAGATTCCAACTCGATCAATCGAAATTTGCCTTCTATGTATATTCTAACTCTCCTTTCAATTTCCAGTCACTGGTACATGCCAGTTGACTAATCGAACAAAATCGATTAATCGATTTGAAATTCGATTAATCGGTTTTGCCCAATTTCTGCAGAATTTCAATCTCTTTGTTTCTTTGATTTCTTTTGGTAGTTTATGACATCAAGTGGTTCATGGTTCCATAAAAATACATACACTTGGTCATATATACACAAGAAGGAAAATATTCCTTTAATCATACAATCGAGCAAAATTTTCATCGAATTACAAGGATCGTGGAGATTCTACGAACACGTTCGTGGTTTACATTGAATTCTCACGTCGTTGGAAACAAGGCTGGATATTGTTCTTTCACATCGGCCTCTCGTTCCCAAGTAGCCTCTTCTTTAGGATGATTATTCCACCGAACAAGCACTAAGGGAATCACTTTAGTGTGCAGTACTTGTTCCTTTCGATCCAAGATTTCCACTGGTTCCTCTATCATGCTCATGTCCTCACACATCTCTATAGGTTGCTTTCCTAATACATGAGACGGATCATTCACGTACTTCCTGAGCATCGATATGTGGAAAACATTATTTACTCGATCAAACAGCGGTGGTAAACCAATGCGATATGCAACTTCGCCTACTCGTCCCAAAATTTCAAATGGTCCAACATAACGTGGACTTAACTTCCCTCTCTTGCCAAATCTCATTACACCTTTCATAGGTGACACCTTCACAAACACATGCTCGCCCACTTTATAGTCAACACTAGTCCGCTTCATATCGTAACTTTTACATCTACTCTCTTTCTCGATAATTAGGACAACGGTGGCGTTGTCTTCAAGTAGTTTTGGTCCTAACACAAATTTTTCACTGTTTCCTCCCAATTGAGGGTGATTTGCATAAATCGTCCATACAGAGCTTCATACGGTGCCATGCCAATGCTTGTTTGAAAACTGTTATTATATGCGAACTCGAGCATCGGTAGATACTCATCCCAGTATCCTTGCATATCAAGCATGCACGCCCTGAGCATGTCTTCTATTACTTGATTCACTCGCTGTCATCCATCGGTTTAAGGATGGAAATTGAACTAAAGTCTAGTCGTGTTCCCATTCCTTCTTGAAATTTCTTCCAAAACTTGGGCGTATATAGTGGATAACGATGCGAAACTTTCTTGGAATCCCATGTAATCTTACAATCTCCTTCATGTATAAGTTCACTGATCTTTCCCCGTATATGTAGTATTGACGGCAAAAGTCTGTGATTTGGTCAATCGGTCTCTGATGACCCAAATGGCATTGTGTCTCTTGGCGATGCAGGGTAATCCAACAATGAAATCCATTGAGATCGATTCCCACTTCCATTACGGTATTGGTAAAGGTTGCAATAGTCCGGCGGGATGTCTATGATCAACCTTCACGACAAGTCAAACATCGTGACACATACTCGCCACGTCTTGTTTGATCCTCTCCACGGTAGTTCTTTTTCAAATCTTGGTACATTTTGGTGCTACCGGTGGATAGCATAATTTGACTTATGGGCCTCATCAAGAATCGTACGTCTTAGGACGGCATTGTCCGGAATGCATAGACGGCCTTTAAACAATAAGGAACCATCTTCTTTAACTGAGAAGTCCGACCTGATGCCTTCACTCATGTCTTGATGAATCTTTATCAATGCCGGATCTTTCATCTGTAGATCGTGGATATGTTCAAATATCACTGGCTTTACTGATATGTTAGCCAAAAAGGATCCGGTGTCCTTTGACTCAATGTTCGCATCATAGAGTGTCAGGTCTTCCAATAATTTCCATCGATGCATACCCAAAATTAAAGAAGCTAACTGAGCTGAACCTTTCCAACTCAATGCATCGGCTACTACATTCGCCTTGCCAGGATGGTATTGTATGGAGCAATCATAATCCTTGAGGAATTCCATCCACCTGCGCTGTCTCATGTTGAGCTCTTTCAGGTAAAAGCGGATATCGGAGCTCTTATGATCGGTGAAAATTTCAAAGGTCTCACCATACAAGTAATGTCTCCAAATCTTGTATAAAAATGGACTCGGTTCAAGTCATTAGTCGGGTAATTTTCTCGTGTCCTTTCAAGCTGTCTTGATCCGTAGCTATCACCTTCTTGTGTTGGTTGAGCACACAACCAAGGCCATTGTATGATGCGTCATTTGTACGGCGTATCCTCCACTGCCTGAAGGAATCGCTAATACTGGAGTCGAAGTGAGTCTCGTTTTGAGTTCTTGAAAGCTCTTCTCGCATGCCTCACTCCACTCAAACCTTGAATCTTTTCGTGTCAGCTTTGTGAGAGGTCCCGATATCTTTGAAAACCCCTCAATGAAACGTCGATAATAGCCTGCTAAGCCCAGAAAACTTTGGACATCGATCACTGTCTTTGGTTGCTCCCATTTAACTACTGCTTCTATCTTAGCTGGATCTACCGTGACACCGTGCTTTGAGACGACATGTCCCAAAAAGCTAACTTCTTCCAACCAAAACTCACACTTGCTGAGTTTGGCGTACAATTGGTGTTCACGTAGCGTCTGTAGAGCAATCCTCAAATGTTCTTCGTGTTCCGTCTTGGATTTGGAGTATATCAGTATATCATCAACAAACACTACGACGCAGGAGTCCAAGTGTGGTTTAAACACTCGGTTCATCAGATCCATAAACGACGCTGGAGCATTCGTCAATCCAAATGGCATCACAAGGAATTCATAGTGTCCATACCGTGTCCAGAAAGCTGTCTTCTGAATGTCCTCAGCTTTGACTCGCAACTGATGATACCCAGATCTCAGGTCGATCTTGGAAAAATACCTTACTCCTTACAGTTGGTCGAATAGATCGTCAATTCTAGGCAAAGGGTAGCGGTTCTTCACAGTGAGTTTGTTCTATTGTCGATAGTCAATGCATAGCCGCATTGACCCATCCTTTTTCTTGACAAACAAGACCGGTGCTCCCCATGGAGATACACTTGGTCTAACAAACCCCTTGTCCATAAGCTCTTGTAGTTGTTCCTTCAACTCCTTTAATTCGGCAGGAGCCATTCTATAAGGTGCTTTCGAAATAGGCTCCGTTCCTGGTGCTAAGTCAATGGCGAATTCTACTTCTCTTTCTGGAGGTAATCCAGGCAATTCCTCTGGAAACACGTCAGCGAAGTCTCGCACAACTGCTATCTCAGAAATGACATTCTTTTCTTCCTTGTCCTCCTTTAAGAAAGCTAAGTATCCATCAACCCTTCTCGATCATTTTCGGCCCTCATCACGAGATCAATGGCACAGATGACGACCTCACTCCTTGAAACCGAAATGATCTTCTTGTGTTGGGTCTGAAAATGACTACCTTGTTCTTGCAATCGACGGTTGCACAATGCTGCGCCAACCAGTCCATGCCAAGGATCACGTCAAACCCTTGCATGTCTAACAGTATCAACTTTGCTTCCAATTCATACACCTCTAAGTCTCGAATTGCTACAATGATGGATTTGCAAGCTAACTCCGTGTCTACTAACTCTCCAGTCGGAATAGACACAGATAGGACGAAATCCAACGTCTCTGGAACAATCTTCATCTTCTTAGCGAAACGTGGAGTGACGAATGAGTGGGTAGACCCGGGGTCTATCAACACTCGAGCGTCATATCCACCGAAGCATCCTTTTTCATATATATTTAGAGTACCTATAGTATACATACATACATACAATAATTTACACATCAATTTACACTCTTAATTCACATACAGCTTTTTGTATTGAGAAAAGAATCTATATAATTTCTAATGCATGCTCCTTCTCTATCTAAGATTTTAATGAAATGGAAATTTTCTTTAATAAAAAAAAAATCTCACCTTGGATAACGTCATGCACGTTTCCTGCTTCCTGAGCAGTGACTGCATAGGCTCTCCCCTGGATGATCGGTTTCCTTGCTTGAATTGGTCGTGGTGCTGCAACTGAAACCGTCTTTCTCTTATCCGTCTCGGGGCAATCCTTGATTAAGTGGCCCACCTTGCCACATCGAAAACAACCCCTAGTTCCCGATCTACAGTCCACCGTCCTATGAGGCTTGCCACACTTTGCGCAAGTCTCCGAGGTCGGAAAAGCGATCTGAGAACCACGTGTGATAGTGGCGCCGATGAACATGGCGGCTCTCATAGCGAATAGGTCTCCACAGCCAAGTAATGGAAACCTCTGTTGGTGTTGTTGTTGTTGCGCGGTCTTGAAACCCCTTGGGCTGTGGTCTCGATTACGGGCCATGAACCTCGGCTTTTTGTTCACCGATTCGTAGTGCCCCGATCTTCCTTGTTCATTTCCTCCTCTCTGCTGCTCTCTCTGTCTATATCTATTTGTATTTTCCTCTTCGACCACCAGTGCTTTACTCATGACCTCTTCATAGGTCCTCAGTTGAAATGGAGCTACGCCTCCCCTAACCTCAGGCTTCAAACCTTGCTGAAACCTCTTGGACTTCATCACTTGATGGCGTAATCCGGAGCAAAAGCAGGGCAAGTGGTAGAAACTCTACCCATATTCTCTCCTTGTCATTCTCCCTTGCACTAGCTGTAAAAATTGTATCTCAAGCTGGTCCCTCACCACTTCCGGAAAATATTGTTTGTTGAACTCCTCAACAAACTCCTCCCAAGTCCAAGGCAACTCTGGGGTCTCCTGAGCCCGAGTCCGTATCACGGACTTCCACCAAGGCCCAGCCTCCCCATCCAACATGTAAGCTGCCCATCTCACACTCTCATCTTCCGTGCATGTCAGCACGCTAAAGACTTTCTCAATCTCCATAAGCCAGTTTTCAGTGGCCATTGTATGCACTTGAGAAAATGAAGGAGGTCTCATCCTCCTAAACTCAGAAGGATGAGGGGCACAGTAACGCAGTCCCTGTGTGGTGTAGGTGGTCACTGCTCTCTTGACGCATGAGCTGCAAAGGATGCGGCTTGTTGTGCCATGGCAGCTGTCATAGTCTCCATAGTGTGCATCATCCTTTGTCGCTCTTCTTTGTCCTCTTGTCTTTCTCTCAATCTTTTTTGTTCTCTTAGATCTTGATCTTGATGATCTCGATCTTCTTCATCCCTTTGTCTACTACTCACGCCTCTAAAGGCACTCTATTAGTAGGAGAGATGTAACCATCCCCACTCGTAGACTCCTCTTGGCCTCCCTTGGTGGCCTCTTCCTCTAGATGACATTTGGTGCATTTGAAACTAAAGTTTAGATTAGCGAAGCCCTATGTTCTAACGAAAGAACCCTTGTCGAATTGCTAAAGAAAAGCTCGATACCAGCTGTGACGGCCGGATTTTTGGCACCGAAACCATGCCATCGGACGATCATCTTGACCGTGCCCTTTAGCTAAGCAAGGAACACTGGTATATCAAGCATCAAAAAGTATAATAAATGAAATTTCGGAATTTAAATCTATATTAATTAACTCCCCAAAAGACAGTTCTACCCTCATACCTCTGCATGAATGGAGAACCGATCCGAACCATCGATGATAGCAATCATCACGGATGGTTCGTCCCAAAGAGAAATCCAACTCCTCATATACATGATTTTAAATAAAATAAAGGCTTGACATACCAAGCATACAAAACTCTCCAAGAATCTCTCTCAAAGTGGCTGTGAGTCCTCTAGAAGAAGTCCTCTCGAGGTGGCTCCAACTCTTCGGCCACAAGGTCCAGGCTCTCAGGATCAGCGTCTCCTGAAGCCTCGGCAGCTGCTAGTAGTGGACCTGCGACGTATAGTCTATAGGGTGAGCTACATCCTAGCTCAATAGGGAACAAACACGGTTGAACATATAAATTATAACTCACATATATTCCATGATATACCATGCATGATGTATCTATGCAGTTATTGATGAAATAGTTAAAAAACATTTCGTTTTACTGTTGATTACTTATGTTTTCATTTACTCATGAATAATGCTGAAAAGGCCTAAAGCAAAACTTAAACTTTCAACTTAAGTAATCCCCGAGCAATATAGCATCGAGCCCCGATGAGTTATCCATCATCGTCATCTATATAGACAGTTTTAACCGTATTCCCTGGGAATACAAATAGTACCCAAGCCCCTTTCCCCTGGGGATTGGTGGCGGGGTTTCACTTGTCTCAATCAACACCCCTGGGGTGTGCTTACTATGTACGGATAAGCCTCCGCACTGGCCTACGGTTTCGCCGCCGTATCGGTCACGGATATCCTGCCGTGTCAGTCGTGGATATCCCGCCACGTCGGTGGGGTAACCTATCAAACCTCAAATAACAAAAATATCGGTGCCTTACATATAGTTATTCACCGTGTAAGTGTGCTATCTTATATCAGTTAGGCCCTATCGAACATGATTCAATCCTTGGATACATCCCTGGGATGTATCCATTTACTTGCATCACCTGATGCTCTTATCTCTTTACTTCTTCATCCCCTGGGGATGGCTCATTATGATTACTCTTATGGATGTCACACACACACCCTTTTCACAAATTCTTAAGAAATAAACATTTGAATTGAATTCTATATCACTACATACATGCTCTTGTAAAATAAAGTACATGTTCAAGGTGTTCCCTACCTCAAGTCTTCATTTGATCAATGCATCAAGGTCCCACGTGGCTCCTTGTGCATCGGTTCTACGCACACCTATGGTACCACATAACAGGTGAAACACATCACAAAGGATGCAATAAAGAATGTATAAGACCCTCCAAGAATCTTAAAGTCAAACCCAAAAGTCAACACAATTTATCTCAGTCGATTAATCGAATTCCAAAATCGATTAATCGAATCTGATTCGATTAATCAATTTTCAAAATCGATTAATCGAGGGTCAATATCGATTAATCGAAGTAAATTCGATTAATCGAAATTCTCTGTTTCGCAAAGTCGATTCTCAATTCGAGTAGTCGAGTTTTCATTCGATTAATCGAATCCTAATTCGATTAATCGAAATTCTCATTTTCGCAAAGTTGATTCTCAATTCGAGTAGTCGAGTTTTCATTCGATTAATCGAATCCTAATTCGATTAATCGAAATTCTCATTTTCACAAAGTCGATTCTCAATTCGAGTAGTCGAGTTTTCATTCGATTAATCGAATCCTAATTCGATTAATCGAAATTCTCAGTTTCGCAAAGTCGATTCTCGATTCGAGTAGTCGAGTTCCAAAAATCGATTAATTGATCCCAAATCGATTAATCGAAAATTAAAATCGATTAATCGAAATCCCATTTCGATTAGTCGATTATCCACAAGTCATTTCCTCCAGCCCCTGGGGTCCACTGGAGGTTCCCAGTCGATTAATCGATACTCAAATCGATTAATCGAAAATTCAAGGTCGATTAATCGAACTCCAATTCGATTAATCGAAATCGGGTCTTCTGACTTTTCAACTTCCTGGCCAATTTCGATTAATCGAAACCCAATTTCGATTAATTGTCGAATTATCAGTCTTCCCAATCTTCTTCCATACTTTTTCCTCTATTTTTCTAAGCCATTATCCTATGATTTAACCCACATTCAACCACAACTTAACCCCTATAATCTATGCATTTTATTTATAAAAATTTTACCTTGAATAGATCTCAAGTTGATTTCAATCCAGTGGTTGGAAGGCTAGGGTTTCCAGCTTTGGCTCTAACAGATCCAAATCGGGTTGAATCCGGCTTTTATCGCTTGAATCCCCCCTCCAATCAGTTACAATAACTCCTCTCTTACTTCTCTCTCTCTCTCTCTCTTCTTTACTCTCCTTCAACAACCAAACTCTTGATTTTAGGGCTATTAAACCCTTTTATCCTCTTCCTCACTTGTGTGTTGAGCACATACACCGCGGTAGGTGTATGCGACTACACCTTCACAACACACACCTCATAGGCATTCTATTTATCACATCTCATCCGTTCATTACACCACATACTAACTGTTGGACTTCCATTTGGTCAAACCTATGACCGATCGGGCACGGATCCCGAGGTCATAGTTTAGCGTGATTTTTTCAGGCTATTACAATGGGTCACTTGAGACCCAAAACATGCTTTTTTATAACATAAATGGGTCTGAGTGTTAATGCACAGATCTAAAATTGCATCACAGCAGCACCCCAAAACACAGCTGCCAGAAATCTGCTTGCCTCGACAAGCCACAAGGGTTGCCGCGGCAAGCAGTCCACCTGAGGTTCTTGGCACAGCAACCTTGTGAGGTTGCCGCCACAAGCCTTGCTTGCCGTGGTGCATCTCTTCTTCTGTGCCTTTGGTTTTATTGGGTCTATAGGCCTTTGTTCAACTACCTCCATATTCTATTTTCTTTCTTATGTTGCACGAAATAGCGTTTTTAGTTACCAATTTACGTATGATAAAGTCGGAGTTTATTTAATAAAAAAAAAATATGAACATCTTGACTCTGAAATTATCATACATGATCAGGTCTTTGTGTTGAGACAACTGGTGCAATTGGCATAAAAGCCATTAACATGTAGTGAAAAGAGACTCTTAGCTGTGGTTAATTTATTTTGATTGCATACCTTTTTTTTTATGGACACGAGGTTATGATCATGCTGAAGTGGTATCAGGATCACGTTCGCTGAACTCAGATACACATCAGGGATACACTGAGCTCATTGAAACCAAGGGTTGTCTCTGACATCCTTCGATTGAGTGGCTGGTCACTTTGTGCTCTATGGATCTAACGTTTGGAATTCAAAGGTAGGCAGAAGGTGGTTTCTTTTCTTTGCTTTTTACTGTGCTTTCCTTACTTGGCTGTGATTTACATGGCTGTAGTTTTTATGGAGTTGGTTTGCAGAGGAATGGAAATAGGAGGACGAAGAAGGCTCTCTTGCACTTTTATAATGCCTCAGCTGCACTTTACGTGCATGGGTTTGTATGATGACTCATGACATCGTGTAGGCAAGAGCGGAGGCAAGGAGCTTATAAGCTCATTAGATTTTCATTCCATACCAGGCTAGCACTTGGTGATTGAATGTATGCCTATAACAGACAAACAAGGCTTTCTTGGTATATAAGTCTTATACACTATTTTCATGTATAAGCCATTTGGGCTGGGTTTGCATGTAATGCCCACATGGGCTGTCCTTGTATAGGCATGTAAGCCAAACTAAGGCTTTGGGTATGTATCAAGCTATTATACCAACGAGATAGCTGGGTCTAACTTAATGTGTGGGGCATGTATACTTCTTCAGTTAATTGCTCCCTAATATTTGATGAATACAATGTCAAGTATATCCCTTCTATACTTGTTATCTATATGTATTTATTTTTAGTATCCTATTTGTGTCTCGGATTTCACGCCCTACATTATTTTGTTAATATTAGCGTGGATAGAAATGGGTATGGAAGGGCTGGTATAAGGTGTCTAGACGCGCTTATTTCATGTACCGAATGGACCATGCAGTGCGATCGTTCGGTGTAAGCAGTGTATCATTAATAATCCATTCGGGTTCCATGGCTTTTACGTCCCACCATGGGACGGGTTGTTCACGATCCATAGGGGGATCGATTTGCTCATGGGAAGTAGAAGGGGTTTTTCCCTTTGCTATGGCTGAAGCTTTTGAGAGTTTTGATACTACTGTCTTCCTAGGAGGCATGATGCTAAAAATATGAAGAACTACTTGCAAGAAGTAAATCAGAGGAGTGGCACTCGATGATACGATGTCATTGAGCAATTTCCATCTTTGTAGCCATGTCGCAAGATTGGATAATTGAGCGGAGGATTTGCGACTGAGCACATTAGCTACTACATTGGCTTTGTCGGGATGGTACTGAATAGAATAGTCATAGTCTTTCAAGAATTCCATCCACCTTCTCTACCTCAAATTCAACTCTTTATGGGTAAAGAGATATTTGAGACTTTTGTGATCAGTATAAATCTTGAAAGTTTCACCATACAGGTAGTGTCTCAAGAATTTTAACGCGAAGATGACTGTAGCTAGTTCTATATCGTGAGTGGGATAGTTCTTCTCGAGGTCTTTCAACTGACGAGAACCATATGAAGTTACACGTTCCCATTGATTTAAGACAACCTAACCCACCATATGAAGCATCGCTGAAGACAGCAAATCCACCACTGCCTGATGGAAATGCTAAAACGGGCGCTGAAGTGAGTCTCATTTTTAACTCTTAGAAACACTGTTCGCATGCCTCAGTCCACTCAAATTTAACATTCTTTCGAGTGAGCTGCATGAGTGGTCCAGCAAGTCGTGAAAACCCCTCAACAAAATGTCGGTAATAGCCTACAAGACCTAAAAAGCTTTGGATCTCGGTTACTGTCTGTGGCTGCTTCCATTGCACTACAGCCTCGATCTTTGCAGGATCAACGGTAATACCTGCTTCCGAGATAATATGACCCAGAAAGCTGACTTCATTCAACCAGAAGTCACATTTACTGAACATAGCATACAACTGTGAATTTCTTAATATTTGTAATGCCAGACGTAGATGATCTTCATGCTCTGCCTTCGTCTTTGAGTAGATGAGTATATCATCGATATATACCACGATACACTAATCGAGATTTAGTTTGAAGACTCGATTCATTAAGTCAATAAATGCGACAGGTGCATTGGTCAACCCGAAGGGCATGACTAGAAACCCGTAGTGACCATAGCTCGTTCGAAAAGTTGTCCTCAAAATATCTTTAGCTTTTACCCTCATTTGGTGATACCCAAATCGTAAATCAATCTTTGAAAAGAACCACGCTCCTTGTAGCTGATCAAAGAGATCGTCGATTCTAGGGAGCGGATAGCAGTTTTGGATTGTCAGCTTATTGAGTTGACAGTAATCAATGCAAAGACGCATTGAACCGTCTTTCTTCTTTACGAATAATACCGGTGTGCCCCATGGAGACACACTCGGTCTGATAAAGGCTTTATCAAGAAGTTCTTGCAACTGCTCCTTGAGTCTTTCAACTCTGTCGGTGCCATTCTATACGGCACTTTTGATACTGGCTCAGTACCCGGATCTAACTCAATTGGGAATTCCACTTCCCTGTCAGGCAATAATCCTGGCAACTAATCAGGAAAAACATCAGGGAATTCATAGGCAATTGGTACCTTTAAAAGTGAAATTTTCTTTGCTTCATGATCTTTACTTAGAATAAAAGAAATATTCCCTTGAGCACCATCATCAAGTAATCGCCGTGCTCGAATCACGGATATCAAAGAAAGTAGCTGATGTCTTCTTTTGGGGGCGAAAAGAGACAATCTTCTTTCTACTGTCAACGTTCGCATGGTGGTTGAAAAACCAATCCATGCCAAGGATTACGTCGTATCCTTGAATCAGAAGTAAGATCAAGTCGGCTACCACTTTGTAGCGCCAGTAGTCTTTGATCAAGACGAGAATCAAGCGATACACCATATCAGTCATGAGAGACTGTCCAGCTGGAAGTGTTACATCTAAAATAAAATCAAGAAGTTCTGGACTGGCTCCTAATTTTCTCAACTTTTCAGCAAACTGAGGTGCGACAAACGAATGTGTAGATCCAGGATCTATCAAAACTAGTGTGTCATAACACAAATAAGCATCTTTTGGATATAATTGCAAGATACCTAAGGCATACAGACTAATGTTAGCTAGATTACTTCTAAGTACCCAAATATTAAAGTAACAATATGTAAATATAGTAAATATAAATGTAGCTCTTATAGTTCACTAAATGCACCTTCTTTATCTAAAAAGATAATTAAGGGAAATGTTAACGTAGGAAATAATCAATAAACATACCTTGAATGATATCATTTCTAGTTCGTGCATCCTGTGCAGTGACAGCATAAGCTCGGCCTTGTACCGTAGGCCGTGCAGATCATAGAATTGGTCTAGCCTTTACTACTATTCCGACCATTTTTGAGCACTCTTTGATCCGGTGTCTCATTTTCCCCCAACAAAAGCATGCCCCAGATGCTTTTCGGCATTCATCTGTCTAATGTGCCTTCCCACATTTCCCACATATCTCTGTTGAAGCAACCGATGAAGCCATATAGGATCCCGTGCGAGAAATTGTCGGCCGTGCTCGCGAAAAACCAGATGTACTTCTGGCCGCCATTGGAAAAGACTGGTTCTGAACACGTGGGATCCTTGGTGGAACTGGGAATGTCGATGAACTGTAAAGCCATGCATAGGCTCTTGCAGCCGGTTGAAATGAGGCCTATCCTTGGAATCGCGGTCGCTTAATGATTTGACCGACACTATAGGACTGAGATGGGGCTTTTTTGGCTTTTTGTTTTTCTTCTCTCCTTTTGAACATTATATCAACATCTGTTTCTGCTATCAGGGCCAATTGCATCACATTGGCATAAGTCATTGCTTGAAACAATGAAATTCATTCCTTGATCAGGGGTTTCAAACCCCGCTCAAACTTTGTGTCTTTATCAACTATGAGGCTACAAGTAAGGGTGCAAAGCGAGAGAGACGAGTGAACTCCACTTCATACTCTCTAACCATCATCTGCCCCTGTACAAAGGTCACAAGCTACACCTCCATTTTGTATCTCTTAGGTGCTGAAAAATATTTTTTATTGAATGCCTCTGTGAACTCTGCCCAGGTCCATGGTACCCTAGGCATTCTTGTTCGTTCTACAGACTGCCACCATGGCTTTGCCTCACTTTCTAATTTATATGCCGCCCAACTCACCTTTTCTTCCTCAGTGCAAGTAACTCTTGGCAGCACCTTTTCGATTTGTGTCAACCACTTCTTGACCTCCATTGGGTCATGCTGACCATGGAAACTTGACGATCGAAGTCTAACAAACTCTGTAAAACCCTCGGGGCATTGAACAACAAGCATGGCCATGGCGTTGACCATAGTCTCCATCAACTGCGAATTGTGTCCTGCATTTTGCTCAACTCTAGGAGCATTTCCCATCTGTAGAGTATCTACAACTGGCGGAGTCTGCATTGGCAGGGTATGCGCAGCAACTTTCTCCATCGTCATTCGACTTTCTGCTATATGCACATTCTCACCGCTTCCCGAGGCGGTGTCATGCTCATAACTTGCTACTGGAATCGCATTCGGTCCAGTGCGATGGGCCAACGGTTGTCATAACCCCAGAATTTCGGGAACCGTGCATGTCACGTACCACGCACGTGTATGTGTGGTTCACAAGGAAACCAAAACTAACATGTATACACTAGGTGTGTATGTGCGAAACACAGTAGCTTTCACTAATATATATATAAGTGAAAGAGGGAGGAGAGAGGAGCCCAATACGTAACTTAAATTGGCCTAGATAGAGAGAAAGAAAAATAGAGAGGAAGGAGAAAGGGTTTTGTGAAAGAGGAGTAAAAGTCCATTCGTTTCTAAGCTAGTAGACAATCTGGAGGGCGAGTGGAACAGAAGTTTTAGCAACCCTCTTCATCTTTTGAATCTGGATCAAAGTATAGAAGATCTATCGATTGAGGTATGGGTTGAAACGATTCTGTGTGTGTTTAAATGTAGTATAAATTTTAGATGAATGATTCTGATATTAATGGGCCTTGAAAGGGAGTAAGAAATCTTTTCTCGGATGAATCGAGCACTATATTCCGTCGTGGCTCACTCGAGCAGTCTAAACGGCTCGCTCGAGCGAGGACAGAATATAAAACCTGAGAACAATTTGCGTTCTAGGCTCACTCGAGCGACACCCATACTGAAGGAGGAGCTCGCTCGAGCGAGGCATCACGTGGAGCTTCAGATGGCTCGTTTTAACTGCTCGAGCGATCTCATTTTAACCGCTCGAGTGATGAATTGTACTCGCTCACGCGAGGGTTGAACACCTTGTTTTAACCGCTCGTGCGATGAGCAGTGGTCAGTTGAGTGATTAAGAGTGACCATGCGCGCGAAGGTTGGCACCTCGTTTAAACCGCTCGCGCGATGTCAAGTGCTGGCTCGAGCGAGGCCAAGTGACCGCTCGAGCTAGGAATAGTACTCGCTGGCGGGAGGCACCATGCAGTTTTTTAAATAGTTTTAGTGTAAATCCATGGAGGCTATGTATGTACTCCAATGATTCTAGTGACCTTTCTAAGCATATTCTTAACACATGAAATGTAGGTTTGACGTGAGGTTGTGACGTGCAAACCTCTACGAGAAAAGTGGGCGTCGGATTTGCGTTGAGGTAGGGAATATTCTTGAAACATGTACATTATTTTGTCAACTCATATATGTAGTGTATTTCAATTAAATAGTCGAGTATTGCATGATCATTATAGAAAAAGGGTGTGTATGTAAGTTTCAAAAGTGATAATCATGAGGTCCCCAGGGGACGTAAAATTGTAAAGTGGACATCTAGATGATACATTTGAATTAGTGGCATCCCAGGGATGTAGATGAAAAACTAACAGTGAAACTGAAGTAAAATGAAACTGTAGCGTACATTCGATATTTTATTATTTAAGGTTTAATTAGAATACCCTATCGACGTGGCAGGATACCCACGACTGACTCGGCAGGATATCCATGACCGGTACGGCGGCCAATCCGTACACTTATAGCACATCCCAGGGATATAGATTTGAGATTGGACCCCGCCACCTATGAGAAAGGGGCTTGGGCAGTATTCTCAGGGAATACACATAACAACTGTCTAGTTAGACGACGATGGTGGGTATTCCATCGGGGCTCGATGCTATATTGCTCGGGGACTACTTAAGTTAAGATTTAAGTGATTAGGCCGAATTCACAACTAAACCAGTATGGGGAGAACAAACAAAATCCATGCAAAGTAATAGTTGTACCCATCATTTTAATCCAGTTGTTTCAATTTTTTTTCCCAGAAGTGATATCCGATAAATGGTGTTTTCAAAACCGCTAACATATATGTGAGATTTAATCTGTATGTTCATTTTATTTCTCTATTGAGCTAGGATGTAGCTCACCCCTTATACTATACATCGCAAGTCCAGTTCTAACGGCAACAGGGGCTTCGGGAGACGTTGATCCAGAAGATTCGGATTACGTGACCGGAGAAGAGTTAGAACCTCCTCCTGAGGAATTCTTCTAGCAGACCCATTGCGCACTTTGAGAGTGAGTTAAGTATTAGGTACGGCTTGGTATGTCAAGCCTCTTTATTTGAATGTAATTAAATACCATTATTCTTTTGACAAACCATCTGGGATGAACTGTTATCACCAACGATTTGGGTAAGTTCTTATGCCCATGAATTGGCATGGGACAAGAACTGCCTTTAGAGACCCTCTTTATTTTTAAATATATGAGTACTTATTTAGAGTAGATACATGCGCCTTAATTGCAATTTTTAGCTTGTATATACCAATGCTTCGTAAAGAATCGTAGGGCATGGCCTTGAGGGTTGTGCTGATGGCACGGGTTTCGGGGTGTCAAAATCTGGGCTATCACAGTTGGTATCAAAGCATTTCTTTCAGTCTCTGACAATCAGTTGGTCAGAATATAAGGACTGCTGCTAACGAAATCGTTGTTTCTCATGCAGACTGTTATGTTTCCTAGAGGAAGAGGCCGACCCAAGGGTGGTCATGATAGGAATTTACGCAGTAGAGATGGGTTCGTCTCGCCTACCAACAGGGTACCATTAGGAAATAGGGAGATTCTCGAGGGCAGTGGCCAAGGAGAGAACCAAAATCAAGCAAAAAATCAGGATCGAGACCGTCAGGATCGAGATCAGAGGGAACAAGATAGAGTAAGGGAAAGAAATGAAGAAAGAGAGGAGCGTCAGAGGATGATGCATACTATGGAAACCATGGCAACTGCCATGGCACAACAGGCAGCATCCTTGGCACCACATGCCAGAGAACCACATGGACACCTACGCCTGAGGGACCTACACTACCAAAGGGCTTCAAAGATTTATCAATTGGGAGGATGAGACCTCCTAGCTTTTCAGGGCAGGCAGACACCATGGCAGCCAAAAATTGGCTGGGTGAAATGGAGAAGGTATTTAGTGTACTAACATGCACAGAGAACGAGAGTGTCTGTTGGGAAGCGTATATGCTAGATGGAGAAGGTAAACCTTGGTGGAAATCTGTATCGCAAACTAGAGCTTAAGAAACTCCAGATATGCCCTGGACTTGGGATGAATTCGTTGAAGAGTTCAATAAGCAGTATTTTTTGGAGGTTGTGAGAAATCAAATGGAGACTCAATTTTTACAGCTAATGCAAGGAAGGATGACCGTGAGAGAGTACGGAGTAGAATTTATGAGACTGGCTTGTTTCGCTTCAGACTACATAATTTCTGATGTGATGAAAGTGAAGAGGTTCCAACAGGGTTTAAGGTCGGACATCCGAGGAGGGATTGTGCCATTTCAGCTAAGGACCTATGGAGAGGTCATGAGTAAGGCATTGGTGGTCGAAGAAGAAAACAATAATCGATACCGTTAGAGGGAACAGCAGGGAAGAGGAAGCATAGATCAAAGCAGGACTGGGAGTTATGAATCAATGAATAAGAAGCTGAGGTTCAGAGCACCGAATTAGAGGCAACCGCTCCAAAAAAGGTATGGGAGAGCCGCACATCAAACTACTTATCAAGGATTCCCATTGCTGGCATCAGGGAGACCAATGAGGTATGAGGGTCCTGCTATTTCCACTGGAGCTACAGTTACACAAGGTTTTTCAAGAGCTGCTTCTTCAACACCAAGGGAGACTTGTGCCAAATGTGGCAAGTCCCACAAAACGGCAGATTGCAGGCAAGGAATGCGAGGCTATTTTAAATGTGGCAAGATAGGCCACGTAATTAGAGATTGTCCTGAGGAAATTAAGGAGAAGACGGCCCCAGTTTCCATGCCACGACCTATTCAATCACGGAAGCCAGTTGTTCAAGGGAGAGCCTATGCAGTTACCGCCCAAGAAGCAGGGAGTGCACACAACGTCATTCAAGGTGAGATTCCTTCTAAATAAAGAATTTCAATATAATACAATTTTAGATAGAGAAGGTGCATTCATTAGAATAGTGTGTAGACTCATGTTTCTATGTTAGATGATTCTAAATAAATTATGTGCTTTGTATGTGTATGTATGTGTGTAGGTACGTTACAAGTCTATGAAAAAGGGTGTTATGTAGTACGTGATGCACGAGTGTTGATAGACCCAGGGTCTACCCACTCCTTCATCACCCCTAGATTTGCAAAGAAAATGAAGATTATCCCGAAAACACTAGACTTTGTGTTATCAGTGTCTATCCCAACAGGAGAATTAGTGGACACAGAGTTAGTCTACAAATCGGTAGTAGTGAGCGTCCGGGAGGACGCTGTCTACGAATTAGATGCACAATTAATATTGTTGGAGATGCAAGGATTCGACGTGATCCTTGGCATGGATTGGCTGTCCCATCATTGTGCAATGGTGGATTGCAAGAACAAGGTTGTTATTTTCCGACCTAACACGAGGAGATCGTTTCGATTTCGAGGAGAGAGATCAACACAGGTGCCACTCATCTCTTCAGAGCAGAACGTTTAATCAAAAGGGGGTGTAGCGGTTATTTGGCATTTCTAAAAGGAGATAAAGAAGAAAAGAATGTTATCTCCGAGATAGCAATGGTGCGAGAATTTGAAGACCTATTTCCTGAAGAATTGCCAGGATTACCCCAGAGAGAGAAGTGGAATTCGCTATGGACTTAGCACCAGGAACGGAGCCTATTTCAAAGGCACCATACAGGATGGCTTCTATAGAGTTGAAAGAATTGAAAGAACAGTTGCAAGAGCTCATGGATAAAGGGTTCATAAGACCAAGCGTGTCTCCATGGGGAGCACCAGTTTTGTTTGTGAAAAAGAAAGATGGGTCGATGCGGCTGTGCATTGACTATCGACAATTGAAGAAACTCACTGTGAAGAATCGATACCCTTTGCAAAGAATAGATGACTTATTTAATCAGTTGCAAGGAGAGAAGTACTTTTCCAAGATCGATCTGAGATCTGGATACCATCAGTTAAGAGTCAAGGCCGAGGACATTCAGAAAACGGCATTTAGAACACAGTATGGACACTATGAATTTTTGGTGATGCCGTTCGGATTGACAAACGCACTGGCATTGTTTATGGACTTAATGAATCGGGTGTTTACACCACACCTAGACTCCTGCGTTGTCGTGTTTGTTGACGACATCTTGATTTACTCAAAATCGAGAACGGAGCATGAAGAACACTTACGAGTCACTCTACAAACATTGCGTGAACACCAATTGTACGCCAAGCTCAACAAATGTGAATTCTGGTTAGAAGAGGTTAGCTTTTTGGGACATGTCGTCTCAAAGCATGGTGTTACTGTAGATCCCGCTAAGATCAAGGTAGTAGTGAACTGGGAGCAACCAAAGACCGTGACAGACGTTCGAAGTTTCCTTGGACTAGCAGGTTATTATCGACATTTCGTTGAGGGTTTTCAAAGATATTGGGACCTCTCACGAGGCTTACAAGAAAGGATTCAAGATTTGAGTGGAGTGAAGCGTGCGAGGAGTTTTTAAGAACTCAAGAAGAGACTCACCTCAGCTTCAGTGTTAGCCATTCCGTCAGGCAGTGGAGGATTCGTGGTCTACAGTGATGCTTCGTATAATGGTTTGGGTTGTGTACTCAATCAACATAAAAAGGTAATAGCTTACGGGTCAAGACAGTTGAAAGAGCATGAGAAGAACTATCCGACACATGATCTGGAACTAGCAGCGGTCATATTCGCATTGAAGATATGGCGACATTATTTATACGAAGAAACATTTGAAATGTTCACCGACCATAAGAGCCTCTATATTCACATACGTATGAACTAAATATGAGGTAGCACAGATGGATGGAGTTCCTCAAGGACTATGACTGTTCTATATAGTACCAGCCAGGTAAGGCTAATGTAGTGGCCGATGCCTTGAGTCGGAAGAGTTCAGCTTAGTTTGCTAGTCTAATTTTGGGTATACACCGATGGAAGCTATTGGAAGATCTAGCACTACATGGTGCGGACATCAAGTCACAAGCTACAGGAGCCTTTTTGGCCAACATATCAGTGAAATCGGTGATATTCGAACATATACGAGAACTGCAGGTAGAGGACCCAGCACTAACCAAGATACATCAAGATGTAACTGAGGGCATCAGATCTGACTTCTCAACCAAGGAGGATGGTTCCTTATTGTTCAAGGGTCGTATCTGTATTCCGGACAATGCCGATTTAAGATGAACGATTCTTGATGAATCCCACAAGTCAAGCTATGCTATTCACCCGGGGAGCACGAAGATGTATCAAGATCTGAAAAAGAAATACTGGTGGAGAGGTCTGAAGCAAGAAGTGGTAGAGTACGTCTCACGGTGTTTGACGTGTCAGCAAGTGAAAATTGATCACAGACACCCTGCGGGATTATTACAACCTCTGCCAATACCAGAGTGGAAATGGGAATCAATCTCTATGGACGTCATCGTTGGACTACCGAGCACTACAAAGAGATATAATGCCATTTGGGTAATCGTGGACCGACTGACCAAATTAGCACACTTCCTACCTTACAACACGATGTACACGGCAGGAAAACTCATAGAATTATATATGAAGGAAATAGTACGCCTACATGGAATCCCAAGCAGTATCGTTTCGGATCGTGATCCACTATACACGTCAAAATTTTGGAAGAAATTTCAGGAAGGAATGGGAACCCGACTGGACTTCAGTTCAACTTTCCATCCGCAAACGGATGGGCAAACAGAGCGAGTAAATCAAGTGATAAAATACATGCTCAGAGCATGTATGTTAGAACTACAAGGATCGTGGGATCAGCACCTACCCTTGATTGAGTTCGCATATAACAACAGTTTTCAGATGAGCATTGGGATGGCACCATATGAAGCCTTGTACGGAAGGCGATGTAAATTGCCAATCAATTGGGAGGAAACTAGCGAGAAATTTATTTTGGGACCCGAGTTACTTGAAGATAACGCCGCTATTGTCCACATGATCAGAAAAAAACTTAAGTCGGCTCAAAGCAAGCAGAAAAGCTACACTGACATCAAGAGAACCAGCGTAGATTTTAAGGTGGGTGAACACATTTTCGTAAAAGTGTCACCCATGAAGGGCGTTATGAGATTTGGAAAAAGAGGGAAACTGAGTCCATGATATCTTGGACCATTCGAAGTGTTGGGTCGAGTTGGCAAAATTGCATATCGCATTGGATTACCTCCAGTGTTCGATCGGGTACATAACATTTTCCACGTTTCTATGCTCAGGAAGTATGTGGGTGACCCCTTCTCACATTTTAGAAAGTCAACCACTGGAGATGCATGAAGATATGAGCATGATAGAGGAACCGACGGAGATATTGGATAAGAAGGAACAGGTGCTACGCACCAAAGTCATTCCCTTAGTACTTGTTCGATGGAAGAATCATCCGACCGAGGAAGTAACGTGGGAACGAGAGGTTGATGTCAGAGAACAATATCCCAAATTGTTTGAGAGCGCTACCAAGTTGTTTTCTTAATAATGATGATATGTAATACTTTGACAGTATATTGATTCCTATTTTGAAACAAATAAACGAGTGTGATTGAAAATTCGAGCATATTAGCTTAACTTTTACACGAGCGGACTACTAAGTGAATAAAGTCTCAAACGTTCACAAAGAAAAATCACGTGTGAATGATCCCCTGAGTGTTAAAATAGACCTAGTGAAAAATACGAGCTTAGGAGAACCAGAAAAATGTTTTTGGGCTCGCTCGAGCGAACATTTATGCTCGCTCACACGAGCCACATAAAATTATAAATACAAACCGTTCTGGACTCGCTCGAGCGAGGACTAGTGACCGCTTCAGCGAGGCCAGAGTATATAAAGAGACGAAACACTATTTCCTCATTTCATCTTCAAGCGAGAGAGGGTTGGGCGAGCGAGGTTAGGGCTTTTGGATTATCAAACTCGTTTTCGTCCGATTTAGCACCAGATTTAGGCGATCCGAACCGTTAAAAAGCGTCAAAAAGGTCAAATCTACTCTATCCCTACTCTATTACATTCAATAAGCTCTTTGAATATCAATGGCTTCTTCAAGCCCTAATCCCCAACATAAGAAATGAATGGCGATTCGATCGCCGTCAACGTCCAACAAAGTGCCGCAAGCACCACAACCACCCCCAACCTCATCTCCTACCCCAATCGAACTAGACAATTGGTGGGGGGTAAAAATTTTTGAAACCGAATGGGATATACATCCCTCTTGTTTGGGGATCCGACGTCCACCCAATGGACATCGGATTTCCTCACCAACAATAACCTTAGACCATTACTTACCCCGTTCGGAGCTCGGTACTATTTGAGACTTGTAAAACTATTTTACCAAACCCTTAACATGAACGTGAATGAGGACACCATCCTCGTCATGATCGAAGGAAAAGAATTAATTTTTGGCAGTGCCGAGATTTCGTCGATTATGAACTGCCCACACGTCTACGCCCCGAGCCCACTTATCCAACCACCTTTTTCTGGGAACGTAGAATTCCCAATGATTATTTCCGACATCACTGGCGGCGCGTCCGCTTCGGGTCAATCTATCACCCGATCTCAGCTACCGCCACACATGTGGCTTTTGGATATCATTTTTAAGAAGAACTTACACCCGACCGGCCATGATTAAGAACGCCGCGACGCATTTTTACGAGCTTTGCACTCCGCTTTTCATAATAGGTGGGTTAGCGCACCCATGGTAGTCATTAAAGGCATGACGCATGCCTATAAAAGAAATGTAAGAGGTGCTATTCCTCCACCCATCAACCAACTACCTTATGCTCAATTGATTTCCCGACTCCTCAACTCACGAAACGGGAAGGAGGGATTTCAGATCAGGGCGGATGAGCTAGCACTATCAGATAACGTCACACCATTCCTCGCCCAAGACTTGAGCCGAAACCTAAAAAGCCTCCAAAATAGCGTCAATAGGAAGAGGGATCGGCAAGTCACAAGACGAGCAGCAACAACACCACCACCATTGACGGGACCAGCTATTCCCTCTACTTTGTCTCCACCGCCTTTACCTACCACCGACAGCAGTATGATGCGGAAGATCCTCAAACGAGTGTGGAAGACCCGACTACACCAGCGGTTTCAAGAGTCGCTCCTCATTGACCTTATGGGCCATGCTTTCCCGCAGACGTACTGGGAGCGTATTGCGGCTATGCGAGGTGCCATCTTTGGCACATCTAGTTCGGGTCCTGCTACCAAGACCACTACAGCTGGTACCACTACCGCCTGGGGGACTGTTGGCATTGGCGATGATGGGGACGATGATGATGGCTCCGACCCTAGTGGTGAGGACGACGAGTATGAGGAGGGTGACGACTAGGTAGTCATATAATTTTCTTTTGGAAAATGGAAATGTAATATTTTGTTAGGGCATTTCGTAGTGAGGTGGTATTTTGACATTTTATTTACAAACTATCGTGACATGGATGTCACAATTTTGTTGATGGCTAACATTATGATAGTATAGGTCTATACTTTTATTCCATGATCAATTGGTGCTATAACCATGGAGATACCTGATAGTACAAAATTTTGTTTTCATTGTTCTTGAATATTTGAGTATAAATTGAATTTGTTTAATGCAACTTGTTTCGAGACATTAGACCTTTGTTTATTTACATGGGTATGTAAGGATGTAGCCTTTTCAAAGCCTTTTAAATTAGTTGTACGTAATTTCTAGTATATCGTCAATTTTCGAGGACGAAAATTCTATAAGGTGGGGTGAATGTCATAACCCCAAAATTTCAAGAACTGTGCATGACACGTACCACGCACGTGTATGTGTGGTTCACAAGGAAACCAAAACTAATATGTATACACTAGGTGTGTATGTGCGAAACACACTAGCTTTCACTAATATATATATAAGTGAAAGAGGGAGGAGTAGGAGCCCAATACATAACCTAAATTGGCCTAGATAGAGAGAAAGAAAAATAGAGAGGAAGGAGAAAGGGTTTTGTGAAAGAGGAGTAAAAGTTCATTCGTTTCTAAGCCAGTAGACAATCTGGAGGGAGGGTGGAACAGAAGTTTTAGCCTCTTCATCTTTTGAATCTGGATCAAAGTATAGAAGATCTATCGATTGAGGTATGGGTTGAAACGATTATGTGTGTGTTTAAATGTAGTATAAATTTTAGATGAATGATTCTGATATTAATGGGCCTTGAAAGGGAGTAAGAAATCTTTTCTTGGATGAATCAAGCACTATATTCCATCATGGCTCGCTCGAGCGGTCGAAACGGCTCGCTCGAGCGAGGACAAAATATAAACCTGAGAACAATTTGCGTTCTGGGCTCGCTCGAGCGAGACCCATACTGAAGGAGGACCTCGCTCGAGCGAGGCATCGCGTGGAGCTTCAGATGGCTCATTTTAACCGCTCGAGCGATCTCATTTTATCCGCTCAAGCGATGAATTGTACTCACTCGCGCGAGGGTTGAACACCTCATTTTAACCGCTCGCGCGATGAGCAGTGGTCAGTTGAGCGATTAAGAGTGACCGCGCGCGCGAAGGTTGGCACCTCGTTTGAACCGCTCATGCGATGTCAAGTGCTTGCTCGAGCAAGGCCAAGTGACCGCTCGAGCGAGGAATAGTACTCGCTCGCGCGAGGCACCACGCAGTTTTTTAAATAGTTTTAGTGTAAATCCATGGAGGCTATGTATGTACTCCAATGATTCTAGTGACCTTTCTAAGCATATTCTTAACACATGAAATGTAGGTTTGACGTGAGGTTGTGACGTGTAAACCTCTAAGAAAAAAGTGTGCCTCGAATTTACGTTGAGGTAGGGACTATTCTTGAAACATGTACATTATTTGGTCAACTCATATATGTAGTGTATTTCAATTAAATAGTCGAGTATTGCATGATCATTATGGAAAAAGGGTGTGTATGAGAGTTTCAAAAGTGGCAATCATGAAGTCCCCAAGGGACGTAAAATTGTAAAGTGGACATCTAGATGATGCATTCTAATCAGTGGCATCCCAGGGATACAGATGAAAAACTAACAGTGAAACTGAAGTAAAATGATAAGTCCTAATATAATAAAATTAGCACAATCACGGTGAATAACTATATGTAGAGCACATTCGATATTTTATTATTTAAGGTTTGATTAGAATAGCCCACCGACGTGGCGGGATACCCACGACTGACTCGGCAGGATATCCGTGACTGGTATGACCGCCAATCCGTACACTTATAGCACATCTCAGGGATGTAGATTTGAGAATGGACCCTGCCACCTATGAGAAAGGGGCTTGGGCAGTATTCCTAGGGAATACATATAACAACTGTCTAGTTAGACGACGATGGTGGGTATTCCATCGGGGCTCGATGCTATATTGCTCGGGGACTACTTAAGTTAAGATTTAAGTGATTAGGCCGAATTCACAACTAAACCAGTATGGGGAGAACAAACAAAAACCATGCAAAGTAACAGCTGTACCCATCATTTTAATCCAGTTGTTTCAATTGTTTTTCCCAAAAGTGATATCCGATAAATGGTGTTTTCAAAATTGCTAACATATATGTGAGATTTAATCTATATGTTCATTTTGTTTCTCTATTGAGCTAGGATGTAGCTCACCCCTTAGACTATACGTCGTAGGTCCAGTTCTAGTGTCAACAGAGGCTTCGGGAGACGTTGATTTAGAAGATTCGGATTACGTGATCGGAGAAGAGTTAGAACCTCCTCCTGAGGAATTCTTCTAGGAGACCCATTGCGCACTTTGAGAGTGAGTTGAGAGTATTAGGTACGGCTTGGTATGTCAAGCATCTTTATTTGAATGTAATTAAATACCGTTATTCTTTTGACAAACCGTCTGGGATGAACTATTATCACCAACGATTTGGGTAAGTTCTTATGCCCATGAATTGGCATGGGACAAGAATTGCCTTTAGAGACCCTATTTATTTTTAAATATATGAGTACTTGTTTAGAGTAGATACATGCACCTTAATTACAGTTTTTGGCTTGTATATACCAATGCTTCGTAAAGAATCATAGGGTACGACCTTGAGGGTCGTGCCGATGGCACGAGTTTCGGGGTGCCGAAATCTGGGTTGTCGCAACGGTGGTCTACCCCACCCTCTTCCCTGTCGTGGAGGCATCTTAACCTATTTTGAACAGGTAACAACTTGATCAGATAACATAAAATCAATCTAAATCCTAACACTAAACAATTATCAGACACTGTGCCATATTTATATGCCAGAGTTAAGTCTCCAAATGACTTAACGCCGGTGCTCTGATACCACCTGTGACAACCCGACGTTTCCCTTAATAGTATATTGGAATCGTCGCATCGTTGGATCACCTAATATAATCCTTTCATATAAGGGGCCATTATTTGTACAAAGTGTTGCAAATGCGAAAGCACTGTACTTACTCTGACAGGAAATAATATGACAAAATAAGCTGACTTTTATTCATCTAAGCAGGAACTTGCAAACACTATATACAAGGATAACTGATCTGCTGTATAGCTTTCCACCAATGCAGGCCACCCGTCATCTAAATAATGGAAAGAAACCTATACATCCTATAATAAAATATCTCAAAATATCATATGTATTTTATACAAATTTATCCAACACCTCTATTTCTACCGCTCTCTCTCTCTCTCTCAAGCCACAAACCAATTTCGGGAAGAAGTCTTCCGCAAAATCGTCCTCTTCGTCTTCTTCGTCGTCGTCCCCTTCCTCCTCGTCTAGCACATAAGTAGGGTCAGCTGCGTGCTTGGGATTTGGATCTGCAACTAAGACATTTAAGTCGTAGAATGAACTATCATCAAAGCTCAGCAGGGACATTTACATTGCTAATTATATATTAGATTTACCAATTCACTTCTTGAGGCATATAATAAAGTTGAAGCATTGTTTATCAAACATATAATATAAACAAGTCATTATTATGCGACGACATGATCATGCTGACATGCTAAAAAAATACCACACTTACTCATGCTGTAACAGGTACAAGGAATCAAGCTGAAACAAGCTACATGTACAGAACCAAAAGAAACAAGCTCCCAAGTTAGCGGGATCACTTGTCAAGCTCCCGAGTTAGTGGGATCACTTAAGCCAATGACAAAATAAGCTCCCGAGTTAGCGGGATCACTTGTACAAAGATAAAGCAAGCTCCCAAGTTAGTAGGATCACTTGGCTCAAAACTGAATTAAAATTTTATACTGGACATCAAGGATGGCAGAAATAATGAGACATGAAACTACGTCAAAATAGACGAAATAAGACTGCCCAAAGCCGTCTTATTTTACAAATAAGACGGCCTAAAACCGTCCTTACGTCCGTTCTTTTTTTGGACGTCTTATATATATAAGACGGTCTGAAACCGTCTTATATTCCATAAATAAGACGGTAAGATATGACGGTTTTTAGCAGTCCTAATATAAGACGGTCCGAAGCCGTCTCATATTAACCACTAAAGACGGTCATCGACCATTTAATCAGACGACTCATGACCGTCTCTAATAAACCGTCCTTTATTTAGAGACGGTCCTGAGCTGTCTTATTTATTATATCGGACACTCATTTATGAACCTTCCTATTTTTTAAATTTTGGAAAAAAAAATAAAAAATAAGACTGTCTTAGATAGTCCTTTTTTTTAAATCATAATAAAAAAAAAATTTATAATTCTTGGAAGGGCCTGTATCCCAGAATACCCTGCTCATACATCAAAAAATTACAAATGGACATAAAAAATACTTCATAGTAAAACCATAAATTTACCCTCCTTATCCAATGGAAATTTTACTACTACAAATTTACCACACGCATGTAATTTTGGGAATGGCCTTTTGTACAGTAACAAAGTAACAAGAATGATCACATCCCAACAATTCATAAAATAGTCCACTTCAGCTCCTTTTAAGCATTGTAAACATCACCAAATTAAGCACTGTAGCCATCAAGGAGAATGAATAAAATAAAATTTGAGAATGCCATAAATTACAAATCGGCATGTATTGTATCTGAGTGGCCAAGGCCCTCGGTTCATTCCCAGAACCAATGCTATCAAAGCCTCTGGCTTTCTATCTGATTGAATCCCCAAATATAGCAATGAAAGAAAATTGATCACATCCCATCTGTTTTGAATCAGAAGACTAGTGCTTAACTGTCCCGTATATAAATACTTGAGTGTCCTTATCACACATTTTGACCTGGAAAACAAAAAAAAAAACCAATAAAATAGAGGACAAGAATTGAAAAAAACTCTTCTAATATCATCAATGAAACACCACGTTAAACGTGACAAAAATCTTAAGAAGGCTTTTTTCTTGTTATCTCATACCTAGCTAGCCAGATATTCAAACTCCAAAAGATAGCATGGCTTTCAAAATTACACATGAATTTAATTTTTGAACTTCTTTATTAAACAATATGTCAACATTAGTCGATTAGTGAGTCAATGAATTTTGGATAGGTAAGCATTTAGCAATGATGAACAACATATAGAAGAGAAACATGTGTCAATATATGAAAGTAGTTAAAACACATAAATATAAGGTGTAATGCTCAGATATGGATACAATAACTCGGTGAGTGCAGATACAACATGGCTTCCTAAACTAGAGATGCATATATGTGTTATATTCATCTTTTAATTCTCTGTATAATTTAATTTTTTATAGATATGCAGCTTGCAGGTAATTGACTAATGAATTGAAGCCAACAAAAAATTGATAAACAAAAATTATGTTGAAAGAGGGCAAATAAAAAATCCCAAACGAAAAAAAGTTAGATATTTCATTGAGAGCTTTAGAGCATGACACAGTCATCACATTTATAGGACCACTAGATGAGATTTTTCTATTCAACCAAAAGCTTTGGATCTCTCTGTACTTGGTCTTTGGAGCAGCATAGGAACAAAGAAAACCAAAAGAACCAAAAGATCCAAATAGGGACTAATCAATAGTGTAAGATATGGTCTTTACCTAAAATTAGAAGGACGAGATCGAAATTGCAGGTCCCTTTAACCAGGCTTGTAATTAGTTGGGAGTCGCAGCAATCAACAAATCATCCTTATCGTCATTGTAATTAGTTGAGACCCGCAACAATCAATCATCGTGATCATTACATGTTCAAATAAATATTGATTGTTGTTGTTCACTGAAATCAAGTTAGAAGTGAGCAGCTATTCAATTGAGCTAGCCAACATAGTTTAGAGCTGAATTGGGTACAATGTGCTAAATTTGATTCAAACACTTGGACTGACACGGTGGATATCAAAGCATATCACACTTCTTTGAATTGAATGAGTTTGGACATCATATTCAGTTCTAGCCTAGCCAAAACTGATACACATTCAGTTCTTAAACTTTTATAGCATGCATTTCAAAAGGTGTTAAACCATTTAAATGATAACTGATGGTGTAAGAAGTATGGGAATATTCAAAAATCCACTAGAGAAGTGACAATGAAATAAAACATTTTTTCTAAATCAATTCTCCTTTTTCAGGAAACAAAAATTATTTCAAAACATACTAGTTGAAAAGTCTCTAATGTAACCAAAGTTGCTAAATCATTAGTTACCCATAGTACATTCATCCTACACGTAATTAATCTATTCTAGCAAAATGATAGTTCTCACCAGGTTGACCTCATCTATTAATTAGGCCTGGATTTTGGCCGAGATTCAGCTCATGATGACTGGGTTTGACCCACCTACAAAAACGAAGCAGAGTCTAATATGTTAGGCAGCATATAAGGGTGCATGAAAGAGAATTTGTGACCATGAGTCCATCTTATCATACACTATGTGCATGTGTTTCTAGCAAAACAAATACGCTTACCTTACAAATAATTTCTCACTGGAAGCCCCCTGCAACCAGCAAATTGGCCTTGACTGTGATAGTGCTAATTTGAGTTTGTGTAAAACCTTCTAATATCCTTTACTGGTCAGATTGCAGTTGGGGTTACTTTCGTCTCTTCACTTTACTGACTGAGGATGCTTCCTAATTTGTTGAAGATCCAAAGTTGGGGATGAGAAAGGTCCCACACCAAATTTTGCTGAACTTTTGCCATTGTTGCTCGTGCAAGGTCTATTGCATCTACTACCTGTTGAAGATCGCGACTTAGAAGCATATAAAGCATGGAAAACAAAAGCTTTCAATAATACCGAAACCATAAGGATGGCAAGGCATCCACATTCCCCATACAAACCATGTTCATGTATGCACAGAGACACATGGAGCAAGTCAAATAAGACACTATTTTGCAGTAGTGTCATTCTTGAGCACTGACAAGTAACCTAGTCGTGCTTCTGGTTTCCTAAGATTGAAGTTAAACACCGATCAAAAAAAAAAGATTGAAGTTAAAGTAGTAAGAATCAACAAAAGATATAATAAATAAAATGGTTAAGGAATTAAAAATACCTTAAATAAATATCGAATTAAGAATACCTTAAAAGTAGAAAAAATAATATATAAAAAAACTCGAAACCAAACCAAAAAAATTGATAATTTTGGGTTTGGTTTCAAAATAATTAAAAAACAAAAAACCGAACTGAAAGCGAACAGATTAGTTGTGGTTTGGTTTCAGTTCCGACTGAACTGAACTGAAAATCACTATTTTAAGTTTCAAATCAGTTGGGTACCCGAACTTGCACTCTATTGTGAAAGATTGGAGTGAAAATGATCACATTCATTGTTTGAAGCAAAGCAGTCAAGCAGTCAACGATCACGTGAAACTCGGGTTGCGAAAGAAAAATTCTGGTTTATAAGTAAAAGGCACCCTAAAATGAGACGTCCTCTTTTACTTTGCAAGGGCTCGGAATATTAAAAACTGTGCAAACCCTCATACTCCATATTCCAAAATAGCCCAAACATAACATGAGTTTTATTGTCAGGGTAAAAAATGTGAAAGATGGAAAGAGAGA
Source organism: Chloranthus sessilifolius (assembly GCA_021018995.1). NCBI lineage: Eukaryota > Viridiplantae > Streptophyta > Magnoliopsida > Chloranthales > Chloranthaceae > Chloranthus > Chloranthus sessilifolius. The sequence goes on along the minus strand of CM037585.1, from coordinate 92,049,510 downwards.
AATCACAAGTAAATTTTGTGTGAACATGTCTGTCTTTGTGTGGACGGCTTTGTCAGCTACAATCACTTTTTCCACGAGCAGATAACTATAAAAGCCCAGGTTTAAATTCATCATGAGCCAAAGTCCTACCAACTGAATAAAAAGTTCACGAGGACAAAAAGTAAACTAAAAGAAAGAGAGCATGAATATTTTAAAACATCATAAACACTGCAGATTATACACCAGTTTACTGACAAACTGCCATATTGCAAACTCAACGAATCCAAAATCTACCAAACTGAAGGTGGATTAAGTTCCACAAAGAAAAGATTAACCTTGAAAAAGAGTCCACTGAAAACGAAACAAGTAATCAGTACTCTGACGAGAACATGCATAATCCACACAGATTCTTCCATATAGAAGACTAATACATTTGGATTGATAAAACTCCAAAAAAGAGACTTGGATCTATCGTCAGTCCTACACATAAAACATACAAAAAATAGCAATAAATAAAAAATATTCTAAGTAAAATATTGTCTCCTGATTTTATTGCAATCCAAGGCTCCATTGAAAGGATGTGAGAAACATACATCGCCGTCAGAGCTACGTGGGGATGGACTTTTGGATTGAGCATGCCGACCATGTGGTGAGACACTTCCTGGAGATTGGGACCATTCTCGCTTACGCCCAACAGGACTGTCATCTCTGGAGGGAGGAGTCCTGCGAGGAGATGGGCTCCTTAGGGGACTAACACTGCGACGAGTAGGGGATGGACTGCAAAAAAAAAAAACAATGGAATCAAATATAAAAAAGTGAGAAGATGAAATAAAAAATGCAGAATATGATGTGGAGAATTTAGTATTATACTTGTCCACTGACCGAGCGAAACCGACAAATTCATTGAGTCTTGTGATCTAACATGCAAAACCACCTTCTTAATAATGACAAACTCTCCTACTCACTTATCCAGAAAAATGAAGGGGCAGTGCTCTAAATAGAAGTCATTGATGTCCTTTGCTTGATACAGCCGGCGGTTGTCGATAAACTAGTACGTTGCAGTCACCTGAAGTGTTCCATGAGCCAAATAATCGCAAACTAGTACGCTGCAATCGGAAAAGATATGCACATTATGAGCAAATCCAAAGCTGGGTATCTGTCAGAATGGAAAGATAACTAATCAAAGTTCTTATCTCAATCTTGCACCCCAAGCATAATAAAAAAATCTACAGGGAAAAAATACCTCTTGATCTGGGATGCGCTGATCAAGTTGCCAATACATATAAAACTCCCAGGGATAAGCAGGCTTTTGTATCTGTTAAAGGTTTTCAAAGAAGTGAGTGTACTCTGAGTTGCATCAGGATGAAAAATTGCGATGAGGAAATGAACAAGAAATGGAAATGACCTTTAAAGCAAGAGGATCCTCAGAATTATTGCCCAAATATGCTCTATACACTCAAGCAAATCCACCCTGACCTGAGCAAATTAATAAAAGTCACTGACATCAAATGACTTCATGACATTGGTTGCAATTTTTTTTATTGCTTAGCACCTAAATAATCCTTTATCATAGATGTCTAGTTAATGGTTGTTTTATCTAAAGTTCTATGGCACTTTAAGAGGGTTAAAAGGTTTCATAAATAAATAAATATATATGGGATTACCTCCAAGTAACAACATATTTGCCTCCATAAGACTCTGCTACATGGTGGTTAAATCAGTTACCTCAATAAGACTACTACAATACTGCAATGAGAGAAGCTGAGATTAAACTTATCGTTAAAAATATAAAAATATTAAATATTAAAGGTGAAACAGTAAGTGAAGAAATAAGAACTCACTTTTTACATCATGATCCAAGCTACTACAACTATCTTGAGAAGGTCTGTCCAATGAAAAATAAAATTAAAATTAGAATTGGAACCCTTGTTTCCAGAGTCCAGACTAATTACCTCTGTCATGTTTATAATAAAATTAGGAATTGTGGGTAAACAATCCCTTTTCCCACCTCCTTTTTTCGGGGTTGGAACCGACAATACAAACAACATTGTATTGACGGAGTTAAAAAGGGGTTAGTTAAGAGAAATATAACCTAACATTATCTTAATTTATAGCAAAAACACAAATAAAAGTTCAAAAAATGATAAGATGTCTCAATAGGTCCAACAAGTAACATAAAGTTCAGAATATGCTATGGGCATGTCCAGCAGATAGAATCTAATAAAATTGGGTTTTACGGGTGGGCCACTGAATTATGTTTCCCACTGCATTTCCTAAAGTCCCTTCTTCTGGCAATTGCACATCAGGAAAGAGGACAGTATCTACAATGATGTCATGTAAACCCTCCTCAGCATGTGTTGCTGATAGTTGTTGAGAACTAGAAAATACCATTTTCCACCCTTTAACTTGGGCCTTGATAGACCCTTGAGAGAACTAAATAAGTGTTTTAAGTGCTTGTGTTACAGCTAACAATAAAGACAGGCTTAACCATGAAAGCAGCCTAAAAGTGCCAAAAAGATGATAATCCATATCGATCCAAAGGAAGAAAGAGAAGGGACAACCTCACTAGCTGTCAAAATGCCTGAACTGAAGAGGCAAAGACCTGGTCTCAACCCAGAAATGAAATGTGGAGCAATTCGAATAGAAAAATGCACTACAGAGTGCTTTTCGAAAAGAACCTGAACTCTGCAAAAAGAACTAAAAGCTCCAGGCTTAGTTTTCGAAGAGCACCTGAACTCTTTGAAAGGATGATTGACCTATTCTAAAAGAAGAGAACTCCTTACGAACAGAACCTGAACTTTGTGAAAAGAGCTTCAGGAGTCACAGTACCTTGCGAAAAGTTCCCTAAACTATGCAAAATGGTATTTTAGAGATTCCTAGCTTCTGCAAGGGTAATTTAGTAATCTTTTTCATGCGTCCCAATGCATTTAAAAACCTAGGGACATTCCAGAAGATTCTAAGCACGAAGCGAAGGCATATTCCACCCCATGTGAGCACCCGAAGATGAAATCACTTGGCGGGAACTTCTAGAAGCTCTAACAGATTTTCAAATTGCATAACAGAATTGATGCTTATGTCGCCTGATTGGCTGAACCAGATCGAGCAATTTTGATTGGCCAGAACAGATCTGGATCCTTGTGCTCGACTACCATTGGTTGATACAGATCTGAGCACTTCTGATTGGTCGATATGCATCTGAGCTAGACCTGGGGAAAACTATAAATAGATGAACCATTTGCCCAATTTGGGCATCCAGATTTTGAGTTTCATTCCTAATCCCCATTTCCGATCAGCCTGTTCAAACCTTGTAATAGCATAACTTTTACTTGCAATTGAGAGTCGAGATATCTCTAATTCAAAAAGGATTGTATTCAAGACTACAAACCGAGAGTCGTTTAAGCTGTGCTTTGTAATTGTAAATGTGAATTTGAAAAGGTTGCTGTAAACCGTACGCTCTCAATTGGATACGTGTTAAGGGTTCCCTCTGATCTCCTTATTGCATTAGACTCCTTTAGATTTACTGTTTTTCATGCAATATTCTTGATTCATTAACCCTGTGGGAATTAGTGTTTGTAACCTAATCTCTCACAAAGATTTGTAGTGATATTTCTTGTTCAATTAAGGGTTTAGATTAAAGACTATTGGATGGGTGGCCATTGAAGTGAAATGCACCATAACCATAAGCTAAATTTAATCCTTGAGTTAGATTTATTTCTCTTGCATCTGCTTTGTAGCCGATGAAGATTGATCATCTCTCATTTGACTGCAGTCATTCTCATTGTGTTTCAAGGACCAAATCAAAGTTAGATATTATTTCTCCATTTTATAAATTTACATCAAAATTCCCCAACTCAGATCTGGATCATTTAGTTTAACTTTTACTTTTATCATTTAGTTAATGTGACAAATTCAACCTCCCATCTTATGTGCTCTGTAGATAGGATAAGAGGCCAGATCTGGTAGCTCAGATCTGGAGGTTTATCTTGCATTTTAAACAAATTCTCTGTGGACGATCTTTTACTCACTAACATTTAAAACTTGCTACAATTGGCCCTGATCTTGCAGGCTAATTCACTTCTCTCTGTGCTGATATTTCTTTATTTTTTTTCCCAAATTCAGTATAACTTAGCATTTGCAAACCTGTTTTCAAAACACAAATAAATCATGCACACTCAGAACACCAACAAGTTTTTCGCGCCGTTGCCGAGGTATTTGTTTTAAAATAGGTAGACCTAAGTTTTCATTTTTATTTTTACATCAGTGCTAAACTATTCTATTGTTTATATCTGTGTTGTTATTCATATCCATTTTGAAGAGGGGAATCTACTTTAAAAGGAATTCTGATGGTTTGTTGTGCATAATCTGATTCTCTGTTCTGTGTTGTATGTTTGGTAGGAGGACTCTCAGCCCTGAGATTGTCCCTCTAAATTTAGAAGTTGAAAGGCTATTACGAACTGCAACCACAAAGACGGGTGAAGAACCTCGACTTTTGAGGGATTACTTTGCACCTGGTGCTTATAATTCTCCCTTTTGCATTCAATTTCCTACCGTTGAAGGAAATTATGAGATCAAATCATCGACTATCTAAATGCTTCCTTCCTTCCATGGGTTGAGTAAGGAAGATCCATACAAACATGTGGATGAATTCTTGTCTCTTTGCACCACATTCAACATAGCTGGACTTGGTCCAGAGGCAACCAAGCTTAGGCTCTTTCCTTTTTCATTAAAGGACAAAGCTAGAGCATGGTTGTCTATGTTAGCACCAAATAGTGTCACTTTCTGGAATGATTTGCAGTGTCAATTTTTAGCCAAATACTTCCCAATGTCTAAAACAAGCCAATTGAGACAAAGTATTATTTCCTTCTCACAAAACTCAACTGAAACTTTTCATGTAGCATGGGAAAGGTTTAAGGAACTTTTAAGGCAATGTCCTCATCATCAAATTCCCCGATGGCAGCTTGTTCAAAGCTTCTATCAAGGAATTGATCAAAAAGGCAAGAATATGGTAGATGCTTCCTGTGGAGGCACTTACTTGCAAAAAATAGTTGAGGAGGTTTGGGACTTATTTGAAGTAATTGGTGAAAACTCAACTCAACAGGAATCTTTGTCAAGAGATATTGAGAATCCTGCTAGGTTGAACAATCAGCAAACCACCAAAGGAAAGATTTATGAGGTGAATGAGTTGGAAAGAAAGATGGATAATTTAACCACAAAGTTTGATAGATTGATGAACTCACTTAAAAATCCAATGGTTGCAAGAGTAGAGGAGGCATGTCTGATATGCCAGTCCCCTACTCATTCACTTGACCAATGTCCCGCTGCACCACAGTTCCCAGATCTAGTGGTGGAACAAGCTCATGCTGCCCAATCATTTGGACAGATGCAGTCAAATGAATATTCATGGAGAGGGCACCCCAATTTGAGGTGGAGCCAGGGGAATTATCAATCACAACAGCAACAGCAAACAAAGAACCAAATGCCTTTCAAAACTGCTCAGCCTTATCAGCAGAATTTTTATGCCAAGCTAAATTTTCAGCAGCCCATTCCACAACAACCTGTACAAAAATCTGCTCCAGTTCAAGTCCCTTCCAAGTCCCCTTCTTTTGAATATCAAGTCCTAAATTCACTCCAGAATTTAGGATCTTTAACTCAGACTGTGAACTTTCACAGTCAGAGCATAAAGAAGATTGAAGAAACATTGGGTCAACTTTCAAATACTTTGGCCAAAAGAGAGGAAGGAAAGTTACCCAGCCAACCTTTGAACAATCCCAAAGGACAGTTCATGGTTGGAGAGGCTTCTATTTCACATGAAGAAGTAAAAACTGTCACAACTTTGAGAAGTGGAAGAATTATAAATAACAAAGTGGGTACTGAAGAAGAAAAAAGTGAGGAAAATGATAAAGATATGCAGCAAGAGCAGCATAATGTTAGCAGTGCGGGTGCTGATGTACCTCAGAAAAATAAAAAAAATGAAAAACAAAAAAATTAAAAAGATTCTGATAATGCTTCTAAAGCTGTAGATGAAGGACTAGTTCCTCATTTACCATTTCCTCATGCCATGAAATCTGTATCCCCTTTTGATAAAGGGAACACAAAAATAGATGAAATGATGGAGACTTTCAAGCAAGTCAAGATAAATCTACCTTTGCTTGATGCAATCAAACAAATTCCACCATATGCAAAATTTTTGAAAGATATTTGCACTCACAAAAAACAGTCTAGGATATAGTTATCCAAGAAGGTCTTTACTGTGGAAAGAGTTAATCAAGTGTTTTCTATTACCACACCTCCTAAACTTCAAGATCCTGGAATCCCCACAATCCCTTGCATTATTGGGGAACATACCATTGAAAAGGCTTTATTAGATTTGGGTGCTAGTGTCAACCTGCTCAGATTCTCAGATATGAGAAATTAGGTTTGGGAGAATTAAAACCCACTCATGTGGTGTTACAACTAGCAGACAGATCTGAAAGAAAGCCAGTTGGGATGATTGAGGATGTATTGGTAGGAGTAGATAAATTTTTCTATCCTGCTAATTTTCTAGTTTTGGACATGGAACCTACAAAAAGCAAAACTTCCATCCCTGTCATTTTGGGAAGACCATTCCTGGCTACAGCAAATGCTTGCATTCAATGCAGGTCTGGTATTATGGAAGTCTCTTTTGGAAATATGAAGGTGAAATTAAATGTTTATAATGCAATCACACAGCCTCAATTCAACTCTGAGGAATGTTTTCATGTTGATCTATTAGATGAACTGGTGGAAGGAACTTTACAACAGTTTTTGCAGTGTGAAGATTTAACCACAGATTTTAAAGATGCTTGGGGAAATTCCGAGGAAGAAACATTTTGTACCTCAAAGTCTGAGGAAGTAAATGTTGTGCAAGGAACTCATAATCAATCAGCAAGTTTCTCTTCTTGGAAACCTGCTATTCTTCCCCTTCCACAAATAGCTAAGGTACCTTTGCTACCTTCTTTTCTCAAACGATGTAGAATCAAGCAAATGCGAAAATTTGAAATATGTGTTTTTAGGAGACCATAAATCATTGCCTGTAATTATTTCTTCCTCCCTCACAAAGGAGCAAGAGGAAGAGCTGTTGATTGTTTTAAAACAACATAAAAGGGCAATTGGCTTGACTATTGCTGATTTGGGAGGAATCAGTCCAGCTGTTTGCATGCATAAAATTCATTTGGAAGAAGATGCAAAGCCTTCTAGGAAAATGCAAAGGAGGTTGAACCCTCATATGCAAGAAGTGGTCATGAAAGAGGTTGTTAAGTTGTTGGATGCAGGGGTCATTTACCCCATTTCAGATTCAGCTTGGGTGGCACCTACACAGGTGGTACCTAAGAAATCTGGGATCACTGTTGTAACCTCAGATTCTGGTGAGCTTATGTCAACCAGACAAACAACTGGTTGGAGGGTTCAGATGATTACGTAAAATTAAATTCAATGACCGAAAAAGACCATTTCCTCTCCCATTCATTGATCAAATTTTAGATAAGCTAGCAGAAAAGCTTATTAATCGCTTTTCTTGATGGTTACTCCGTTACAACCAGATTCTCGTACCCACAAGATCGTGAAAAGACCACATTCACTTGCCCTTTTGGCACTTTTGCCTATAGGAGAAGGCCTTTTGGTCTTTGTAATGCTCCTGCTACCTTTCAAAGATGCATGTACTCCATTTTCTCTGATATGATTGACCAATTTATGGAGATTTTTATGGATGAGTTTTCAATCTATGGAGATAGTTTTGCCCAGGTTTACATCATCTCAAATTGGTGTTAGAGATGTGAAGAAACCAATCTAGTTTTGAGTCGGGAGAAGAGCCATTTCATGGTCACCTGTGGCATTGTCCTTGGCCATGTTGTCTCCCACAAGGGCATTGAGGTAGACAGAGCAAAATTGATTTAGTTGCACATTTACCACCTCCCAAAATCATAAACAAATCAAGTTTTCGACATGCTAGATTTTGTATGTTCATTAAGGACTTCAGAAATAACCAAGCCTCTTTTGTCATTTATTGTGCCAAGATGTCCTTTTGTTTTCAACAATGAATTTATGAAGGCATTTGAATTCTTAAAAACTGCTTGATTTCAGCCCCAATATTACCCAGATTATTCATCGCTTTTGAACTGATGTGATGCATCGATTATGCTTTGGGAGCCGCCCTGACGTAGAAAGGATAAGCTGCCTCATGTCATAGCCTATGCCAGTAGATCAATGATTGATGCACAGCTCAATTACACAACAACTGAGAAGGAGCTGCTGGCAATTGTTTTTGTTTTAGAGAAATTCAGGTCATATGTCTTGGGTTCACAAATAGTGTTCACTGACCACTCTGCCTTGAAATACCTTCTGTCTAAGAAGGACACCAAACCAAGATTAATCAGGTGGATCCTCCTATTACAGGAATTTGATTTACAGATCAAAGATAAAAATGGTGTGGAGAATGTGGTGGCTGATCACCTGTCTAGAATTTTAACTGCTGAGATTGATAGGCTACCTATCAATGAATCTTTCCCTGATGAGCAACTTTTTGCTATTAGTATACACACCCCTTGGTTTGCAAACATAGTCAACTTTTTGGCTACTGGAAGAATTCCTCAACATTGGAATAAAATGGATAAAGATCTTTTCTTCTCAAAGGTTAAACATTTTATTTGGGAAGATCCTTATCTGTTTAAGATTTGTGCAGACCAAATAATAAGAAGATGTGTCCTCAAGAAGCATTTCATAGCATACTCTCTATGTGACATGAACAGGCCTGTGGAGGTGATTTTAGTGGAAGCGCCGCAAAGGTTTTGCAAAGGTGGATTTTATTGGCCTACACTTTTCAAAGATGCTCTAAGACCGTAAGTCTTGCCAGAATCGCTTAAATTGGGCAAAGATTTCCAAGAGAAACTCAATGCCTTTACACATTTTGGTAGTTGAATTGTTTGATATTTGGGGATAGACTTCATGGGTCCCTTTCCTCCTTCCAATGGGTGTAATTTCATTTTAGTAGTCTGGATTATGTATCCAAATGGGTTGAAGCCACACCACTAAAACCAATGATCACAAGAGTGGTTCGAAATTTTTAAAGGATCACATTTTTCCGTGTTTGGTTTTCCCAGAGCTATTATCGTGATGGGGGGAAGCCATTTTTGTAATAAACATTTTGAAGCTTTATTGAAAAATACTCATGTGACTCATAGAGTAGCTACTCCATATCATCCACAAACCATGGACAAGTGGAGATTTCAGAGAAATCAAACATATAATCGAAAAGACTGTGAAGAAGGACAGAAGGATTGGTCCTTTGTTTAATGATGCATTGTGGGCATATAGGACAGCCTATAAAACCCCAATTGGCATGTCCCCATTCAGATTGGTCTATGACAAAGCATGCCATTTACCAGTGGAGTTAGAATATAAAGCCTTTTGGGCTATTAAAATATTGAACATGGATCTGACTACTGCTGGTAATCACAGAAATCGCAACTTCGAGTTGGAGGAGAATGGATGCATACACCAATTCAAGATCTTACAAAGAGAAAGTCAAAGCCTTCCATGATAAAAATTTGTTGAGAAAAGAGTTCACAGCTGGCTCTAAGGTATGGCTATTTAACTCAAAACTTAAGTTTTTTCTTGGAAAGCTGAGATCCAGATGGGAAGGGCCATATCGTCATTCATGCAGCTTCCGGGTCAAGAAATTTTAGACCCAAGTGATGGAAGAATCTTGAAAGTAAATGGTCAGAGGCTCAAACCATGCATTGAAAATACCCAGGAGCCTGTGCTGACCATCTATCATCAAGAACCTCCCCAAATCTGATGGTATACAACTGTACAATATGTTTTTGTTCTATAGTTTTTGCATAGTTTTCTATTTCTCTGTTTTTAGCCATGTTTGTTCTCTTTTCGAGAAGTTTAAATATGTGAAAAATTAATTCGCAAAGTAAAAATTGTCTTTTTGCAAAGTTCAATTTGCTTTTCCAAAAGGATCTGGATTTGTAACGAACTGCTCGAAAGCAATGATTTGCTTTTCGAATAGTTGTTTCTGAAGCCATTTGCTTTTCGAAAAGTTGTTTCTAAAGCTATTAGCTTTTCGAATGGTATTGATGCCATTCTTTGACTGTAAAAAGGACTGTTTTGAACTTTTCAAAAACTTAAAAATTACTTTGGGAAAATAACTTTGAGCATATTTAAACCCTTTCGAAGTAAGGGTTTCATATTTGAAAGCTTTCTGAGAACGTCCTGTTTCACAGAAACCCCATTTCTTTCTTTCCTTGCGTGATTTTAGAATTCAGCCACACTTTTCTTCACATTTGTTCGATCATTTAAGCTTGAAGAGAGGGATTTTAGCTTCTGGTTCTGGTGGATTTCAGCGAGCAAGCAACACGTTCAACCAAAACCCTAGATTTCGGTATTTTTCTGTGCATTTCCTCTGTTTATCATTTGCAAAGTTTGATTTTGTGTCAGCATTTGTTGTGGGCATTTTTATACACAACTTTAGAATGGGGAAAGCTAAAAAATCACTAGCTGCCATGTTCCCAAAATCTTCTGCTAAGAAAATTAGCAAACCAACCCCAAAAGGAAAAACCAAAGCTTCAGCCAAAAGAAAACTATCAATGGATAGAGCTGATAGGATTGAGAAAGGGAAGAAGGTTAGACATGAGGAACCCATCCCAAAGAAATGCTAGTCCCGAGCCCGAAGCTTCCTCCTCTGCACAGATGCATTTGGTAATCGCTTAAATCCATTCATTGAAGCTCAGAAGCTGATTCCTGAGCTTATCGTGGATGAAACTTTTTTCGTCAACAAATCGGACTGTCAGCTATCTTTAAGATACATTAGGGATGCCTCACTAAGCAATATCCTTACCCCTCTGCCAGAGAAAATTTATCCGCGAATGGTGAAATTATGGTACCAAAACTTGGTAAAAGTGACAGAGAAGGATGCTGATGTCCCTACTCTTGTTATTTTCATTGATGATTGTGATTTAACTGTCACATATGAAGACATTGGGAATGCTTTGGGGATACCTTTTCACTATGATCCTGCCGTCCATTGGTCACGTGACTCGTATACCGCCGGAGAAATGGTACATTTAACCCAAGGGATCGTTGGAACTGAACAGTCCATAATGAGGAGAGACCTAGCACCTCAATTTTTACTGATGGATTCAATATTGAGGGGAAGTTTTTGTCACTGGGCACAGCCAAGAAAGGAGGACACCAATTTTAGAGGCTCTCTTTCATTTTTCTAAGGGGCAATTTTTCAATGCCCCTATGTTAATTTTTGAAGCCATGGCTGATATTAGTGCCAAGTTGAAAAAGGAGCAGAAATTAGCTGGAATCTCATTTGGTAGACTGATCACAGCCCTACTAAGAGCTAAGTTTGACATTGATGACCAGGAGCCATTTGAAGTCATAGCTCCTCATACTTTTGGGAAAAAGACTTGGACTACAAGCCAAGCAATGCTAAAAAGAATGAGAGAGGAAGGTGAGCTCGACCGCAATTACATCGAGCCTACATCTGCACTGCTAGTGGACTGCCATACATGAACACCGCCTCAGCCTCCCATAGAACCTGCTTTGCCAGACCCTGAGGTGACCAGCTCTTTAGCTGCACCCATTCTTGAAGAAGTTGTCCTTCCTGTGGTGACCACCTCTTCAGTTGCACCCATTCTTGAAGAAGTTGTCATTTTACCCTCCTCACCTAGTCCAACTCCTGCCACTTCACCTATTCCAGCAGTCCCATCTCCCATACCCACCATTATCCCAATTGCAGACTCCCCCTCTACACCAACCACTCCAGCCATACTCACACCACCAATTTCTCCCACCAATGCCCAAGACCTGGCCACAGATTTTATTGAACAATCTCCTAGCACTCCTCTTCTCCAAAGCCTCTCAAGTTCACCTGCTCCTTCAGCCCACACACCTGAAGTAACCCATACCCCTGAACCTGAGCTTGTCAGTACAGAGGCTTATTCATCATTGATGGGGTCTATTTTTGAAAACGTTGGGCTTGAATCTATCCCTATACCTGACCCTCCTCATTTCATTGAAAGTTTGAAAAAGAAAGAGAAAAAGATGGCCACTTTGGCTCTGAAAATTCAAAGAAGAAGATGAAATTGTGCTGAATTGAAGAAGGTGTGTCTATCACCTCCTTACCTTGACTGACTTCTCAATTTTGAACTCCATTCCACCCCTTTATTCTTGATAAATTTCACCCATAAGCCACATTACAACCCAAGTTAAAGTCCTTACTGATCAATGATGGATTGAGCTGTCACATGGAGATAAGGATTTGTGTAATCTATGGTGAAAAGAGCAGTGAATTCAGAACTAAAAAGCAATGCCTATGCTCATGCTTACAGTCCTATTTGTGGGCTGTAACTGCTCTTGAGCCGTGTGAAATAGTACAACCCTCTTACTTACATGTTGAGTGAAAACCTGGTGAGAGTTGGGTTTGAAATCGACTTATTTGGGGTAACATCAAAGCTGGATTCTCAAATAGAAGGCAAGCTGTTCATTAATTTTTCTTGTAAATAACTTTTTGACACAAATTGAGTGAATGGTAAAAGGAATTACAGCAGAATTTTAGTTTTAAACTGATGTTTTCTTGAAAATCTTCTTACAGCCTGACTGATGCAGGTGTGAATAATCTGATTGGATGAAAGTTTGCTTTAACAGAACTACATTGATCTTAACTGATTTATTGGAGAAGTTTGTGGGTACCTTCACTTAAAACCCTCAGGAGACTTCACTCCTCCACTAGGGATCACCTAGGGGTTTAAAAGGCTTGTTGTATATGCTAAATGCAACTGTGTTCCCTACAAAAGTGGCTTTTTTTTATTCTGTTTTTAATTTTGGCTTTGCTAAGGGACTAGCAAAGCTTAGGTTTGGGGGTGTGTTGAGAACTAGAAAATACTATTTTCCATCCTTTAACCTGGGCCTTGATAGACCCTTGAGAGAACTAAATAAGTATTTTAAGTGCATGTGTTACAGCTAACAATAAAGACAGGCTTAACCATGAAAGCAGCCTAAAAGTGCCAAAAAGATGATAATCCATGTCGATCCAAAGGAAGAAACAGAAGGGACAACCTCACTAGCTGTCAAAATGCCTGAACTGAAGAGGCAAAGACCTGGTCTCAACCCAGAAAAGAAATGTGGAGCAATTCGAACAGAAAAATGCACTACAGAGTGCTTTTCGAAAAGAACCTGAACTCTGTGAAAAGAACTAGAAGCTCCAGGCTTAGTTTGCGAAGAGCACCTGAACTCTTCGAAAGGATGATTGACCTATTCGAAAAGAAGAGAACTCCTTATGAACAGAACCAGAACTTTGCGAAAAGAGCTTCAGGAGTCACAGTACCTTGCAAAAAGTTCCCTAAACTATGTGAAATGGTATTTTGGAGATTCCTAACTTCTGTAAGGGTAATTCAGTAATCTTTTTCATGCGTCCCAATGCATTTAAAAACCTAGGGACATTCCAAAAGATTCTAAGCACGAAGCGAAGGCATATTCCACCCCATGTGAGCACCCAAAGATGAAATCACTTGGCGGGAACTTTTAGAAGCTCTAACAGATTTTCAAATTGCATAACAGAATTGATGCTTATGTCGCCTGATTGGCTGAACCAGATCGAGCAATTCTAATTGGCCAGAACAGATCTGGATCCTTGTGCTCGACTACCATTGGTTGATATAGATCTGAGCACTTCTGATTGGTCGATACTCATCTGAGCTAGACTTGGGGAAAACTATAAATAGATGAACCATTTGCCCAATTTGGCATCCAGATTTTGAGTTTCATTCCTAATCCCCCATTTCCAGATCAGCTAGCCGGTCTGAAACCTTGTAATAGCATAACTTTTACTTGCAATTGAGAGCTGTGAGATATCTCTGTAATTCAAAAGAGGATTGTATTCAAGACTACAAATCTGAGAGCTGTTTAAGCTGTGCTTTGTAATTGTAAATATGAATTTGAAAAGGTTGCTATAAACCGTATGTTCTCAATTGGATTCGTGTTAAGGGTTCCCTCTGATCTCCTTATTGCACTAGACTCCTTTAGATTTACTGTTTTTCATGCAATTTCCCTTGATTCATTAACCCTGTGGGAATTAGTGTTTGTAACCTAATCTCTCACAGCATTTGTAGTGATGTTTCTTGTTCTGAATTAAGGGTTTAGATTAAAGACTATTGGATGGTCTGTGGCCATTGAAGTGGACAGACCATAACCATAAGCCTAAATTTAATCCTTGAGTTAGATTTATTTCTCTTGCATCTGTGCTTGTAGCCAAATGAAGATTGGATCATCTCTCATTTGACCTGCAGTCATTCTCATTGTGTTTCAAGGATCAAATCAAAGTTAGATATTATTTCTCCATTTTTATAAACTTACATCAAAATTCCCCCAACTCAGATCTGGATCATTTTGTTTAACTTTTACTTTTATCATTTAGTTAATGTGACAAATTCAACCTCCCATCTTATGTACTCTATAGATAGGATAAGAGGCCAGATCTGGTAGCTCAGATCTGGAGGTTTATCTTGTATTTTAAACAAATTCTCTGTGGACGATCTTTTACTCACTTACATTTAAAACTTGCTACAATTGGCCCTGATCTTGCAGGCTAATTCACTTCTCTCTGTGCTGATATTTCTTTATTTTTTTCCCAGATTCAGTATAACTTAGCATTTGCAAACCTGTTTTCAAAACACAAATAAATCATGCACACTCAGAACACCAACAATAGTCTTCCTTCAGCGGCGATATCTTGCCTCCATATCAATTTACAACGGCCACCTTGTTGTGTTAAAGATGCGCCCGTTGGGGGAATCTATAAATAATATTATTAAAATATTATATTAAAGTTCATTGGATAATATAAATAAATATTAAATTAATACCTGTGAAGATGAACCCATGCTCTGGGGGGTGGAAGGTGTTTGAATATTGGAATGAGGGGCTTGTGAGTTCCTCATCCACTCCTGCAAGTGAAGTACACTCTCTGATAACTTACTATATTGGGACTGCAAGGTCTCCTGAGTTGACTGTTGTTTTCGTATTGTGCTAATATAAGGTGTCGTGTACTTGACCTGAGTCTTAGAGGCACCAAAACCCATTCCCTTCACCTGACCTCTTGAATCAGGTCCAAGTATCTATAAATAAAATTATTAGTATATATAGAACAATTTTCAGTAAAACAATTTAGAGATTTAGTGAAGGTTAAAAAACTCACAGTGGCAACAGTGTCATGGTCTAAATCTTTCTCAGCAAATTCAGGATTTGAAGCATGTAAGGCCTTTACTGCAATCTACAAGATAAATGAAAAATAGTGAAGATATATTTAGAGATTAAACCAAATGATATTATTCTTACCACATGCAGGTCCAAAGCAGTGCCATCTTTCCCGAATGGGAAGTCAACCACAAAGTTGTCCTATCAGGACTCTTCCTAGTTTTCTCCCTCTGCTCATAAAGTTCCAACAACATAGAATAGGGATTATTTAGTGAATAATGAAATATTATTATGATAAATAAAAATTCACATACCAATTCTTCGGCAACTCTGGCCTGCCCCTTTCTGCCAGATCAGTGAATACTTTTCATCCTTTTCCTACTCTGACTGCCAGATAAACTCTTTGATTGGTATTCGGGTGAGGAAAAGTAAGTGATAAGCAAGTTCCAATCTTCCTCCCTAACACCCAGTGGTGTATTAGCTTTTCTCTCTGTGTCATTACTATATTTTTTATAGTGGTTGGTGTATAGGGTGCTCTTCCACTTTTTCCATAGGTCGCCCACCTTAGACATAAACCATTCCTTCCTCTCTTCCGGAATAATATATTCAAGCTGGGAAGAAAATAATTTAGTTAGTAGCAGTTGAATATTTTCTTTAATTAAAAAATTAATGGGGCATAAATGATTCAAATATACTCACAGCGACAACATCCTTAACCTTCTCTTTAACCTCCAAGGGAACTTCTTTCCATTTTTTTACAGTTGGAGAAATGTGTATCCTCATAATACGACCAATGCATGAGGCCAATTCAAATATACTCAATAGGGGCCATATATCACTGTCATATATAATTTCACCAAACAATATAGTCATATGAATCTAAAATATAAAGTATTAATAAAGGTAACAATCAAGTAATCAATATAAGATAACCATTTTAAATTGTAATGTGGAAAAAATAATCATTGCACACTGATCAAGCAATCAGTAACAAGTTCAATGATGTCTGCCACTAAACCATATTGATCAAACATTCATCCTTGCACATCTTCTATGTTATCGTCTTCTATGGGAGAGAGAATTTCATTCATTCTTATTTCGAAGGCTAATGGGTCCTCATAGGCATCTGCATCCCTGTTCATTCTCTTTGGAGCATCAAGACAGCATACGATTTCTCCTACTCGGGCTTCGTATGATCTTTGCAGTAGAATACTTGTGTTGCCTGAGAAGCAAGGATAAATAGTTCATCTTCTTCTTTTGTCTTTCTCTGTAATCTATCTAAATCAATAATCCACAAATTTATATTTGGATCAACTTTACATCCATTGACACTATCACCAACACGTACCCAATCACAATAAAATATTGTTTCTTTGAAGTCATAGTAATCCAACTACAAAATTTGTTGGATGAAACCGTAGTACATGACATCCTCAACCACGGGGTTAGTATCCCTAGGACCTAGCACATGTGTAGTTAAAGCCTTCAAGGAGACTCCGCTATTTTGTGTCATCATATTCTTTTCCGACTCGGCTATATGATATTCATACCCATTTACAAAATATGCATTATACGAAATTGTTGTAAACTTTGGGCCATCAACAAGTCTTTTCAAGGTAGAATTTTCTACGGTCTATAGTTGTTGCTTAAGCCACGGAATGTATTTCATAACCATGTCTCTACACAAATTACTTCTACCCTGAAGAGCATGTATATGGCTTTGTCGGTATGACTGGTACTTCCTGCACATGAAAATTTTGATGATTGTGAGCGTGAACTAACCTAACTCACAAACTAATTGCATAAATAATTGAAACCTTACTTTTCCCACTCGGCATTGCTTGCAAACTGGCTCAATACCCATTTCCTTGCTTGTTGGTACTTTACATTATCAAGGAAATATTGCTTTCCTTTTTTATCTATAGGATAGCCGCATTCACTTTGATCATCCAAGCGTCCTCGCTTATGACTTCCATTACTACCATCGAGGATGAAATTCATTGAGTATGTCATTGCTTCATCCATTAGGTAGCACTCTGTAATACATCCTTCTGGATACGTTTGATTCACTACGTATCATTTATACGTTTTCATCATCCTGATACATTTGTCGTTAATTAGAATAAATATCAAATGAGTCAAACAAAAAATAAACATATATCTAAATGTTTTATTTACCTTTCAAGAGGATACATCCATCTATATCTGACAGGTCCACAAATTTGAGCCTCCTCCACCAAGTGCACAACAAGATGTATCATAGATACAAAAAAAGGTGGAAAATACATCTCAAATACGCATAGTATTTCGACTACATTTTCTTTCATCTTCAATAGTTCTACACGATTTATGACCTTCGAACATAACACATTGAAGAATATTGACAAATTTTGAATAGCGGCACACAGTGCCTTTTGATCTGGCTTTTTAAAAGCATGCATCAGTAAAACCAGTAGGAGTTGTTGCATGAGGATGTGATAGTCATGCGACTTGAGATTTTTTAGTTCCCCATCCTTTAAATTCACATTATGTTTCCAATTTTCATTATACCTGATAGGGACCTTTAAATGATATAAAGTCTCACAAACTATTTTTTTCTCTGTTGGGGAAAGAGTGTACGAAGCTTGAGGACAAGTGATCTTGTCATTCCTAACTTCAGACCATAATTTTTTCTAATGACCAGTGAATCCCATATACTCTAAGTCTTGATGAGCTGCAAGTCCATCCTTAGTCTTACCCTTTATGTTCATAATTGTTGCAAAGAGAGTTTCTACCATATTTTTTTTTATGTGCATCACATCCAAGTTGTGGTGAATAGATAATTTCTGTACACACAAAGGACATTTCAGTAGGCAAGATTCATGCATATGAAGAATAAAGTATAAAATGTAAGTGAAAAAATGATTATAACAAACCTCCCAATATGGCAAGTCGAAAAAGCATGACCTCTTTGACCATGGGGTATCATCATTTTGACACCTCTTTCTCTTCAAGCCTGTTGGATCCTTTCCGAACTTGGTCTCGATAGTTTGCAATTTGTGTAGAAGTTCAGAACCACTCAAGCGCCGAGGAGATAAACGAAGTTCCTCCTTGCCATTAAATTGTGATATTTTATGCCTACGGGGGTCCGACAACTTTAAAAAAAATTTGTGCCCCATGTAAGCAAACTTCTTTCCATGTGTCAACCACACTGATTCTGTCCCTTCACAACAAACAGGACAACCATATCTTCTAGTAGTCCTTCATCCCAATAAATGAGCATATGTTGGAAAATCATGGATCGCCCATAACAGAATAGCTCTCATAGTGAACTTACTCTAAGTGTAAGAGTCGTACACAACTGCTCCGGTCGACCACAAATCATTCAACTCTTTAATGAGCGGTTGCAAGTAGATTTCAATGTCATGTCCAGGACCGTTTTTACCAGGAATCAACAGTGATAGCATCGTAAACTCTTTCCACATGCATAAAGAGGGTGGAAGATTATACGGAACAATCATGACAGGCCAACAACTGTAGGAGTTATTCTTATTACCGAAAGGATTGAATCCATCTGTTGCAAGTCCCAGACGAATATTACATTCCTCGACAGCAAAGTCACTCCATATACTATCTACTTGTTTCCAACATGACGAATCAACAGGATGGCGCATGGTTGCCTCACTGGGTACTGATCCTGCTTTTGCATGCCACGTCATATCCTTTGTAATTCATGGTACACTGTACATTCTTTTCAACCTAGGAGTCAATGAAAAATATCTTAATTTTTTCTACGGTACCCGTTTACTATTCACTTTTGTGTCAATCACCGGCTTCCACCTGCTTTCACCACACGTAAGACATTCATTGCGTTCCGTGTGCTCTCTCCAGTAAAGTATACAATCATTTCGACATGCATGAATTATCTCACACTCCATACACAAGGACTTGATCATTTTCTTAGCAATATATGTTGTCTCTGGCAAAGTATTCTCTTTAGGAAAAATCTTTTTAATCAACTTTAACAATTCAGTGAAACTATTATCTAACCATTGATGTCTCGCCTTCATGCTCAGCAACTCAATAGTCACTGATAATTTAGTTTTCTCGCTTTCACATGACGGAAATAAGGGTTGTACTGCATCCTCCATCAACTTCTGAAAATTAATATTCTCGAGTAAATCATCTTCAACATCTCCAACCACTTCATCCATGAATGTATGCTCACTGATCCCAACATCTTGATTTTCAAGTAGATGACCAAATGTGTTGTTCACCATATTCATAATTTCAGGGACTTGATTATTAGTGTAATTATTAATGGGTGTACCGACCCCTTCAACTATATGCCTTTGGGGAAAGCTCTCTCCATGATGGATCCATGTCGTGTACTGCTGCCATATCCCATCACATATTAAATGTTCTTTAATAACGACAAGTATTTTCCTTCCTTTCGAAGCATTACGACAGTTCTTACAAGGACAACAATACCAATCGCCGGTCCCTAATTTTTCGCTATTGGCTTTTATAAACTTAATGAATGAGTTAACTCCTTCTATGTATTCAGGTGTATGCCTTCCAGCGCTCATCCACTCCTTGCTCGGAGGTATGGATATCGAAGACATCTTCTACAATAAATAAGTCTTTTGTTAGAGAGAACATGATAAATTATGTATCGAAATACGTCAACAGATGAAGATTACTCGCTATTTAAAATACGTCAACACATGAATCACTGTACTTGCATATTGCTTTATTAGTAAGTCGACTCATTTTGCTCTTTATATAACCTTAATTACAATGTATACAATAGGCCTTTTATATTTTACCTTATTGGTATTAATTAAGAACTGAAAAGGTTGTGATGTGATTTTGATTTAAGAACTGAAATGCCATTGAACGACCAATTTTTTCTCTCATTTTAATGACTATAGAGAATGAGAAAATAACCTTTTGACAACATTCAACGGCTAAAAACAACTCAATAAACTTAAGAACTATATCAATCTAACCCTTATTGGGTCCTCCATAGATATTGAAACACACAAAATGTGTGGAAATCCATCATTTTTATGTTAGTGACACCTTCCGTAAATATCGGGCAAACAAAATCAGCAGAAGATAATCTTTTAATTTAGTTAGTTGGTGTGATAGTGAGGCTAAAGCGGGCCAAAGTGAACCAATATATCCTAAAAAGTAGTATATTTTAATGGCTAAGCACTCAAGATACATGTTTATGGTTAGAGAAGAATACTTAACAAGTATACAATAACTAGAGGAATTTAGGTAAGATCTAATAATATCCATGTACGTATAGTTTCCATTATTCACTGGGTCAGATAAATAGCAATCAAGTAGTAAAGCTTAAATAAATCAAATGATTACACAAAAAGCTAAGAGAACTGCTAGTCCAGCTGTCCAACCAAATCAGCCTATTTTTCTTGCTACTGAAAGCACCCCATAGCCAGAATAATAGTAATAATATGACAACTTGCAATAAAATTTAATAGCAGATTGGCATGAATAACTGTAACAATTACAGATCCATCAAAACCAACGAATAAGCACAAAAAATTTCAGATTTGAACCTACAAAAAATAACTGCAAAAACCTCAATAATAGCTCAAAAAAATGCACAAAAAAAAAAAAAAAAAAAACTATGTGAAAATATAAATCCACCTTGAATCTCTTTAAAGCAACTGAAATTACTCATTTTAAAAAAAAATGGCAATAATAATCAACAAAAGTATCTCTCATGCAATCTCCATAAACTAATTCGAGTTCGGGGAAGATTCTGAGGCTGAGAAACCTCACCCAAACAGAATAAATTCTTGGAAAATTTCTTGACTGTCTTTTTTTTTCTTGATCGACGCCGACAGCAGTTGTGGTCGAATCAGAGTTGCTAGATGGAGCTAGGGTATTTTGTATTTTTAGAGAGATGAGACAAGAGATGAGGGAGACGGGATGAGGCTAGGGTTTTTTAGTTTCTAGAGATATGAGGGTGACGGGATGAAGCTAGGGCTCTTTTGTTTTTAGAGAGATGAGGGAGAGGGAGAGGGAGAGGTTAAAAAAAAAAAAAAAATACCTAGATCCAATCAAACCTTGTCTAAGAATGGGGCATTTGGACTTAGAAATTTTAGTGTTGATTCATCATAGAAATAGTATAAAGCGATTGACCCAATTGCATCGTGCAGGGTGTGCCAACCGTGTGCCTCATGGACCTTGAGACGAGTAGAAGACTTAAAGAGCATGGAAAACTGCACACCTCTCAGAGTCCATGCAGTGGACGGTTCTCACACTATATGCCCAAGATCAGGTTGGTTGCTCTATACTAATTCTACTGCTGCAAACGCCCACCCCTCACCCCACCCCCCGGCAAACCTACCCCTCAGCAGTTGCAGCTTGAGGAAGAAAATTATGCTATTCATCAACCTATACAAAATGACTATCTATGCATAAAAATCATGTAGTTAAACTAATTTAGCTCTGGCATCACTTCAAATATTTACCTCTCAAAATTACATTCCCTAGAAAAAGCAAAACCTCTCAAAACCTTGGCATAATCATTTCTCATCCCATATGAAAGCTAAACCTTAAGGCATATCGCATACACTCCCTAGAAAGAGAATGACAATAATTATTTTGTAGAATCTCAATACTTTTTGTGGCACCTCTAAGCATGCTATTCAATCTAGTTACCATCATTAACATCAACATATGCTAACATAATCATTTCTCATCCCATATGAAAGCAAAACCTTAAGGTATTCCCCATCAACAGCTGAACAGAAAATTCAATATACAGAATTTCTAAACAATGCTGAATTTGTCAACTAACTCGATCATGTAGCAATCTGAATCTATTTTAACAAAACCCTAAACACTAAATCTAAGCAAAAATGCCTCATTATACTTAGAATGCAAATTTCAGATTTTCATGTAGACTATTTCTCATTGATGCAATGAACATAACACAGCAATGAGAAATAAATAAATCAAAGAGACCTAATTTCCCTGTCTTGTTAGTGTCCAAATTGTAGAACGAAACATACAAAATTATTGTATTCACCTGTTGGATTAAATTCTCATCAGATTTTAATCTTTTAACATCCGAAAGATCAATTGCATATCCAAAGATACTAATAACGACATTAAACTTGTAAAAGAAAAAAGAAGTAAGTTACCAACTTCGGATCTAGAATAGCAGGAACATAACAAGATCAAACAAATGAAATGTAAAAAATAAATAAATAAATAAAATACCTTTATACAGCAACAAATTCGATAAGTAGAGACCAGGATCTCGATCTGCACAATGATGTAATAATTCGAAATAGCTTAATTACTAAATTGTTTGTTAACAAATAGAGGAATGGGGAA
The DNA here is from genome assembly GCA_021018995.1 of Chloranthus sessilifolius. Lineage (NCBI taxonomy): Eukaryota > Viridiplantae > Streptophyta > Magnoliopsida > Chloranthales > Chloranthaceae > Chloranthus > Chloranthus sessilifolius. The sequence continues at coordinate 92,026,950 of CM037585.1, read as the reverse complement.
AAAAATCAAGCTTTAAAAACAAACACACAAAAAAAAAAAAAAAAAACAATTCTAGGGGTGGGTGAGAAAGCGTGTCGAAATTATGAGGAGGAGAAGCCGAGGAGGATACCTATTTTTTCTTGGGCTTGAAGATTATATGATACTGTTGTGAAGCAGGGTGACAGGAGAAGGATGAAGTTGGTTAAATCCCTGGGGTTAGCCGAATCAATTGTAATATAACAATTTTTTGAGAGCCTAGAGAGAAAGATTAGAAGAATGATTACGGTTTCCTACTTTTGGAAATCGAAGAGAACGATGGAGAAAAGGATTTGGATTTGGATTTCACCCTTTCAGTTGGGTTTTGCCCCTTCGGAGATCAGAGAGCAGACAATTGGGTTTTGCCCCTTCAGAGATCAGAGAGAAGAAGGGACACTTTGAGGGGGAACAAGAGACGGGATTAATTAAAGGTATACACCCATCATAATAGTAAGACGACTTATCCCGTCTTATTAACCGTCCTTAATTATCATGCCACTTGTTAGTGCGTGGCCATCTTATTGCGAACTTTAAGACAGCCACATTCCGTCTTATTTTAGGACGAAAAAATGCAGTCTTATTTTCTGTCTTTTATCGGCTTTTTTGACGTAGTGTGATTACGCATGGTATGATATGATGGTATGCACATAACACATAGTTATCTATTTATTTGTTAAACAAGCATTTTATCTCAGCTAGTTATTTGTAACCAAGCATTTTATCTCGACTGGCATAATTCATCATAAGCCATCCTATTTTAAGTTCAAAACTGCCTTGATATGTATTTACAACTGATATAATGATATAAATTCACCAAATTTGTTCTGGTTTCATGTCTATATGTCTACAATGGACAAATTCTCATGTATTCCTGATCACTAAAATGACTAGGCATCTTTATAAATTTCTACTAAGCAGTTCTTTCTAGTGTCAGATTAGTAGTTCATCCGAGAGTGTACTACATCTTCTTTATAGCATTCTTTTATATATAGTCATATATGAGCATTAGTATTAATGTGCACTCTATAGGCAAATAAGGAAAACTAAATATACATTAACCAAGTAAATTACCTACATTTACTTCTGTGTACATCTACGGATAGCTGTTTAGCTGTGTACTTAAGCATCCAACAATACCGTCATTGTTGTCACTTTAGCATGTGCACCAAGCTGCAACCTCATCTATATATATACACATTTTTAGTATATACCATGACATGGAATAATGGGTCACTTGAGACCCAAAACATGTTTTTTTATAACGTAAATGGGTCAGAGTGTTAATGCACAGATTAAAATTACATCACAGCAGCACCCCAAAACACAGCAGCCAGAAATCTGCTTGCCTGTCCAGCTGAGGTTCTTGTTGCGACGACCTTGTGAGGTTGCCGCGGCAAGCCTTGCTTGCCGTGGTGCATCTCTTCTTCTGTGCCTTTGGTTTTATTTGGTCTATAGGCCTTTGATCAACTACCTCCATATGCTATTTTCTTTCTTATGTTGCATGAAATAGCATTGTTATTTACTAATTTACGTATGACAAAGTTGGAGTTTATTTAATAAGAAAAAAAAAAAACAACAACTTGACTCCAAAATTGTCATACATGATCAGGTCTTTGTGCTGAGACAACTGGTGCAATTGGCCTAAAAGCCATTAACATGTAGTGATAAGAGACTCTCAGCTATGGTTAATTTATTTTGATTGCATACCTTTATTTTTTGTGGACACGAGGCTACGATGATGCTGAAGTGGTATCAGGATCGTGTTTGCCGCACTCAGATACACATCAGGGATACACCGAGCTCATTGAAACCAAGGGTTGTCTCTGGCATCCTTCGATTGAGTGGCAGGTCACTTTGTGCTCTACGGATCGAACATTTGGAATTCATAGGTAGACAGAAGGTGGTTTCTTTTCTTTGCTTTTTACTGTACTTTCCTTACTTGGTTGTGATTTACATGGCTATGGTTTTTATGGAGTTGGTTTGCAGAGGAATGGAAACAGGAGGACGAAGAAGGCTCTCTTGCACTTTTATAATGTCTCAGCTGCACTTTACGTGCATGGGTTTGTATGATGACTCATGACATCGTGTAGGCAAGAACGGAGGCAAGGAGCTTACAAGCCCATTAGATTTTCATTCCATACCAGGCTAGCACTTGGTGATTGAATGTATGCCTATAACAGACAAACAAGGCTTTCTTGGTATATAAGTCTTATACACTATTTTTGTGTATAAGCCATTTGGGCTGGGTTTGCATGTAATGCCCACATGGGCTGTCCTTGTATAGGTATGTAAGCCAAACTAAGGCTTTGGGTAACTATCAAGCTATTAGACCAACGAGATAGCTGGGGTCTAACTTCATGTGTGGGGTAGGTATACTTCTTCAGCTAATTACTTCCTAATATTTGATGAATACAATGTCAAGGATATCCCTTCTATACTTGTTATCTATATGTCTTTATTTTTAGTATCCTATTTGTGTCTCTGATTTCACGCCCTACATAATTTTGCTAATATTAACGGGACCACCAAATCATCAGGTTTGACCACACACTACCAATATCTTTTCGGTCCTGAGGTGGGTATATACCTGTTTGGACCCGTCTCTATACCAAGTAGTAGACCAATCTCACAATGTTTGCAATGCCACATAGGTCCAGAACACAGAAAACGGGAATGACATTGATCACAGTGATCTCTTCAAGAATGATGGAATACACAGTTTTATGATTTAGTTTGCTAATGGTTTCTTATTTTTGAAGGATCTTCGAGTAACCAAATACTGTTTTTTCAAAATTACAGCAGTCCCCTCTCGTCCTAATTTACATAGTCCCTCTCCTCAACCACTTGTTTCATGCATGTGTAAATCCTTTTCATGTTTGGAACTTCTTCCTCTATTTTCCATGTATGCTAGACATAGTCACAAAGTTGGGATATGGAAATAATTTGGCAAGGAATCAATTTGGAAAAATTCAGACAAATTTGGGACAATTCAATAAATTTTGGGGAAAAAAACCCTAAAAATGCATTATAATATATTTTCAGTTAGAAATAATATTTTTAATAAACAAAATAACATATAAGGTATTCGATGCAAGGCATATCTATGATTATACAATCCATTTAACCATATAAATATATGTGTATGATTCATGTTAGTTAAATTCGATAAAATTCTTCAAAATTCGGCACACCCTTATCGAAAAATTTTAGTTTTTTTTTATCCCCCCCGCCAAAAAAAGACTTTTGTGATTATAATGCTAGAAAAAGAATAGGTATGACAGCATAAATGACCACCGCACCACAACTAGACACTGTCGATCCACCAGGCAGACTTAAATACTTGGGAACGGACAGTAACACACTAACACTGTTAGAACATAGCTTCATAATCAAGGATCCAAGCCATGCATAGAAAAAAACAAAAAGAGAAAAGAGGTAAATGTGTTCTCCTTAACTGCTCACACAATTTAATCGAAACTGATTTCACACTGCCCACTGTAAGACTGGTGAGGAAATGGATTCTCTAGCTATGGAAGGGATCTCAAACCCAAAATTCTTGACAGTAGGACCTATCCTACTAAATGATGATGCAGTGTGTCCCGTCAATTCCGTCTTTCTTTCTACTGTATCCCAATTTGTTTCTACCTTTCATTGCACATTTTTTCTCTGAGTAGGTATTCTATCATAGTTCCCTATTATCTTTGTTATCAACATCAGAAACTCAATAGTATTTTTCATTACACTAAAATAGTAGCAGGCTAAGTAATATACTCAATCAATTTTAAAAATTTACCAACTTTTTTAAATTGTGGGTGAATTTGACAAATTTTACGCACATTTTTATGATTGTCTATATTTTTTTTGGGTTCTAAAAGAAAAATTACATTTGGCTCGTTGAGTTGATTTGGAATAGGTAAGTAGACATGCTCAGTGTATACGAAATATCCAAGTCAATTTAATATTTTAAATATTGGATGGACATGGAAAGGTATGAAGTTTGAAGGAAAGGTCTTTTGATAGGATCTTTCACTAAGTACACAGCCCATTAGGAATTGTTATAGTGTGCAAGGGAAAATATCATTTAGTGGGATGCCTTGGATAAGAGGGTCATGTCGGCAAACTGGAACAATACACCTATACTTATCTGTAAATCAAGATTTTGAACCATGGTTGAGGTTTTTCAATGAATTGGCTGACATGGACTCAAACCTGAAACTTGTCGGAATCCATTCATAAGGTTTTGAACTTTAGCGAGTCAAGAATTGCATACCTGCCTGGCTTGCAGCTAGTAAAAAGGTAATAACATGTGGTTATCTATATTCTTACATAAGTTAACGATGAAAAATTAAGCTTGTTTTGAGAGAAAATCTATTAAATATTTGAAATTAAAAGAACTCAGAAAGATACTAATTTTCCAGAAATCATTTTCAAGCTTTCGGGCAGATTCCTTGTATCTAATTTACTTTGAACTACTAAAAATGGCTTAAAAGTAGGTGGATCTGCAAGAGAAGAAGATGGAGATATATTTCTACCTCTTCAGACTTCTCAAAGTTTTGGGTATCCAACTCATCATTGACTTCTGGAATAAATGCAGCTTCCATCCAGCTGGAAAACATCACAAAATTTCAGTCATTGCCTATCCTTTAATGTCTTCAAAATAAAGGGCAGGTATCTCAAGTGGAGAAGATAATGTTGCTACACACTTTCACTCTTTCCAAATTAAACATAGTCTATTTAGGTGCAATTCAATTAGCAAATTTAAAATAAACTATCAAAATAAAAATTATTCACAAAAATACTAAAAGACGTACCCTGTGTAGCTTGTATTTTTCCCTTATAGATACTAAAGAACATCCTTTCCTGTTCAATTGCAAGCCTTGTATGGCATGGATGCAGTCTTTTAGATCAGGCAGTCTATAGCCCGAGTAGTGTTGCAATGTTAAGCTATGACAACCCGACTTTTCCAATCCCTAAGGTATAGGAAAGGTCGGTTCATCAACTTATTGATTTCTCAATAAGCCGTAACAAACAGAAGCCGGCAACATAAACAAAGGTCTAAAGATAGAGGCAACATTGTTAATCCAAAAACAAAAGCTTCATATAACAAAATTAGATATATCACTGTGAGGAACCAAGAAGAACCACCGGTGATGGCCAATCCGATCACCAAAAATAGTGGTTCACAATAATGGTTCCTCGAGTGATACCAAAAGAACCAAAATAAAGGCCTAGGGCCCAATATTCCAAAATAATATCCAGACAAAATACCAAAAGAAAACACAGGATCTAAGATCACGGAAAGAACTCCTCAGCTGGTATGTCCAAATCCTCCTTAGGAATATAATCGGAGTCCTCCAGATCCTCTGACCCAAGGTCAGTCTCAGCACCTTTGACGTATAGTCGAGGGTGAGCTAACAGCCAAGCTCAATAGAGGAAGACAGATCTATTTGCATTTCTTTATAAGTAAAGGTTTTCAAAAGACGGAATCGGATCAAATATAGTTTTTCAATGATGCTTTTCAAATTAAATCTCCAGTTCTAATCCTGAGTCAAAACTAATAATATAATCTAAAGTGTTCAAAGTGTTCTGATTTAGCATGCTTCTTGTCTTAAATTTATAACTTAATTTTATCTCCCAAATTTCCTATAGCATGAGAGCGGACTACGTGACTGATGGGAAAACCCTACTGACCATCGTCGTTCATGAACCCATTTCAAAAATGCAACAAGCCCCTACGCTATGAGGGAAACTTGCGCCAAAGTAATACCGTCAACACGGTTGGTAGAATCTAGGGCATCGTACTTATGAACCCTAAATCAAATGTAAATGCTAACACATATCAAAGCTTATTATTCATAACATAATTCTGATTTTTCAAAGTTCTGATTTGAAGTTTAACTGAGGTTCTGAGGTTCAGATTTCAAAGTTCTTAGTCATAACAAAGTTCCAAATTTTTAGATTTGTATCATATATTCTAAGTTTTATTTATGCAATGTATAACAGAATTTCCAAAATTAATGCTTCTAAAAGAAATTGCCGAAAACAGTTTATGCTTATAAATTTATGCAAATAACAATTTGGGTTCCCCTACCTTAACCAAGAAGTTTCAAAGTCTAGCACAAACAGTCCTCTTCAAGGACTCCCAATAGTCAAAACCTACATATATTAACACTCTCAGTGTTAATATAGTACCCAAAAATCTCACCAAAAAGCTTGCAGGTTAAAAACCAACAAAATTTTCAAATGCTTGAAACAGGACAGAATTCCACCATCGAATTTCAAAAGTCTGTCTCAGGCCACAAAAGTCATTTCGACTGTCGATTTTCAAATCGACAGTCGAATTCCTCAGGTTCTGTGGCTGTTAACTTTTCATGCCCGGATTCTTTTTCCTTAGTTTCAACACAGCCATCAAATCTTTTATATTGAATACATATCTTAAATTCTAACAAAACCCAACAAATTTACATAAGGAGGTCTCAAGACTTACCTCTTTTAGCTTAAACTGTTGATCCCATTGTACCGATTCACGCACCGGAACAAGTTTCTAAGATCGAAGGTTTAAAAACTTCAATTCAGCCCATTATAAACCTTCCTCCATTGCACAGGTCCTATCGACACAGTGACATCCTCTCCTCTATCATTCTCTTTCAATAGCCCAAACTGATCTGAATTCAAGCACAAAATAAACTAATGGTTGAGATGAGAAGAGGAGCTCTCACTCTCTCAATTTCTAAAGATTAAAAGCAAGGCAATTGGTTTGCAAATTTACTTTCAACCGAAAGAGAGAAGTGTAAATTCTCTCAAATCTCTCTCTCTTTATAATACAAAACAAAACCTAATAAAAATCTAGATATTTCTAATTACTACTTATCCATTTATTCTTGTAAAACTTCCGGCGCTAAACACAAATACCAACCTTATTGTGTAAGTCATCGATTTCCTGACTTGTACACATCTCAAAACCAAGTCCTTTGGTCATCTCCCTCATCATAACCAAAACTAAACAAAAAACCCAGAAAATCCCATAATTATTTTCGGGCACGCTTACCGAGGTAAACAAAAATACGTCAAGAATATCAGGGATATTGCATAAGCTCTGAAAAATGAAACAAAGGAGATATATTGCCTTCATACGTTGCAGAGAAAAAAGGCACCAATATAAAAACCTAATATATATGCAAAACGAGCTATTACCCAAGGATGAGTCTTTGGATGAATGGTAAATCTGGAGATAAATATAACTAAAGCGGCAACCATTGGTGACAAAAAGCGCACACAACCATAATCTAACAAGCTTAGCTCCGCATGGTAACTGCCCAAGAATTCTAGGTGCAGATTTGGGGACTGTAAAAGATTGCAAAGACGATGGTTAGAACATCAAGAATAGAGATTCTAAAGCTTATGCCCAAATCAATGGTTAGGAGGCTCACTTTGTTAGTTTAGCTAAAGATCAACGAAAAAGAACTTTAGTAGTTCAGTTTAATATCCAAGCAAACTCAATTATATAGCTAATGATATAATGGATGAAATAACATACATGCTATTTGAGGAGCTCAGTGAATAAAGAGAAGCACAATCGGCTTTTTTCTTCACCCGAAATGATGGGCAATTGCTTGTTTTAATGTTGAGTGGGTTAACTGAAGTGATTCATAGGCAGTAGAATAGCTACCATGCCTGATCCAAATTTGTCGAACCTTGTTAGGTGAAATCAGATTAATAGATTTGAGGCACGCATTGTGTTCGAGGCCAGCTCTGACATTTTGGGGGCCCAAGGCGAGTTCTTAAAATGGGGCCCCTGTTCCCATTGAATCACACCCTTCTAAGCTGGTTGAAGGCAGAGGATCAAAGAACTGCTATTTTGATTTTGATAAGCTAGCAGAATTTTGTTCGATATCTAAAATATTGTTAGAAATACGTTAGCAATTATTTTGTTTGATATATGGCTACATTTGTTCCATGTTCGCGTGATGTATTTTCTTTGACAGGTTACATCAATAGTGACCTCAAATCTGAACAAAATAATTGATGTTAATTATTACACTATTGATATTGCAAAGAAGTCAAACATGCGGCACAGGCCAATTGACAAAGGGGTGCAGGGTCTTGCTGATACATTCATCTTACTTGGCATGTCATTTGATTTGCCAAGGTGATTGAAGATGCCCGACAAGAGATTGATAGTTTGTTAAAATTTAAACTAATTCTGATGCCTTAGTTATTTTGTTGTAATGAATAGGCTCAACAGCTCAACAAAGACATATTTGAGACTATATACTACCATGCTTTGAAAGCCTCTTCTGAACTTGCTGTAAAGGTTTGTGTTCCATACGAGACCTATTGTGGGAGTTCTGTGAGCAAGGTTTGTGTTCCGGCTTGCCAATTGGTGTATGTGTCTTGCTTGCTTGCACATATGTTACATAATACTTGCACATATGTTACTTAGATGATGTTTTTTTGTGATTATGACGATGATTCAAGATTAATCTATTAACCAGTAATGCAATTATAGTATATATTGCATTACTTATTTATTTATTTTAACAACACTAATATAGAAGCTATGCACAACTCATTTTAATAGTGTCCACAGGATTTTTGTTAGATCAAAGCATGGATATCCATAAGAGAAGTATGGTTTCAACTTATAGTGTAACATCCCTAAAATTTGGACATTTAACAATGACCTTGGGATGCGTGCCCGACTGGTCGTAGATTGGACCAAGTGAAAGTCAACAAGATGACATTGGTAGAATAGTCAAGATCTTAACGAACACGTGTGTGTAGTGTTGGAAACAGTTTGGAGATCACATACACCTATTTAGGGTGTATGTGCTTAACACCAAGGCTAAAGAGGTTTAAAGGGCTTAATAACTAAAGAGAAGTTATTCCTCTTTGTTTTGGTTGGTGTGGAGTTAAGAAGAGAGAGAGAGAGAGAGAGAGAGAGTAAGGAGGAGTAAATGCAAGAGAATTAGTGTGGATTCCAAATTGAAGACAAGTTTGAGCATTTAATACCGGATTCGACGTGTTAGAATTCGTTGGAGTTAAAGCTAGGAGCCCTAGCCCTTGAGCCAACCATTGTGTCAACCAAGGGTTGATTTAAGGTGAGTTCTTGTTTGATTTTAAATGAACATGTTGTTGTGCATTAAATTTTGATTTAAATGATGAGTTAAAGTGGGAAAGAAGGAAAATGGAAAGGAATGAAAGCTAGAAGAAATGCCCGCAAAGTGCTGCATTTCTGACCAAATCGATTGATCGATTTGGAAATCGATTAATCGATTTTGGCCTGAAAGTTAGTTGGGCAAAGAGACCCGAAACCGATTGATCAATTTTAAAATCGATCAATCAATTTTTGAAATTCGATTAATCAATTAAAAATCGATTAATCGTCTGAGCACTCCCAGTGATTGGAAAATGAAAGCTTGGGAAAATCAATTGATTGATTTGAGAAATCAATCAATCGATTTTGGAAATTTGATGAATTGATTTTGGGATTTCGATTGATCGATTTTGGAGATCGATCAATCGATTTGAAGCAGTTTCTGTGGGTTTTTATTTTGGACTTTAAGGTTCAAGGAGGGTTTTGTACCTTCATTTATGCATCTTTATTGATATTTTGCTTGTGCTATGGTGTAACATAGGTGGTACGAGTACATGCAAGCATGGGAAATTGCATTGGACCTTGATGCTTGGATATTCAGACACGTGAGGTAGGGAGCACCTTGAACATATAATATAAGAGCAAGAAAATGTATGTAGTGCTATAGAAATATATGCATGCATCTAAAATGTGAATCCTAAGTGTGTGTGTGTGCGTGTGTGTGTGTGTGTGTGAACACAAACTAAAGTAAATAAGTATGATGTCCCCAGGGGATGTGAATATGATAAAGGTATCTATGTGATGTATTGACTTGGACATCCTAGGGATGTATGTGATCATGTAAAGCAAAGAGAATGAGAATGATAAGGCCTAATTTACTATAATTAGCACAATCACACGATGAATAACTATATATAGTACACTTGATATTTAAGGTTTGGAGAATACCTCACCGACGTGGCGGGATACCCACAATTGATGCGAGAGGATATCCGTGATCGGTATGGCGGCCAATCAGTATACCAGTTAGACATCCCAGGGATGTAGGTGCTTATGTATGAGATAAACCCCGTCGCCTATGAAAAGGGACCTGGGTAGTATTAAAAGACATGAAAATGGTCTGATTAGACAACGATGGAGGGTATTCCATCCGGTGCTCGACACTATAGTAAGTCGGAGAATATTTAAGTTATGATTTAAGTCTTTAGGCCGAATCATTATGGTTAATGAACAAGTTGAGAACAAATAAAATATGTAAAGTAATAGTAACATCCAATGCATCTTTTTAGTCATTTAAACTATTTTTCCAGTAAATTTATTGATACATCATGCTGTTAAATATCATAGAATATATGTGAGAGTTTAACTTATATGTTTATTCAGTTGTTTCCCTATTAAGCTATAATGTAGCTCACCCTTTAGACTTTACGTCACAGGTCCTGTACTTACTACTGCTACTGCTTCTAGAGGCATAGATCTGAAGGATTCGGATTACGTACCCGGAGAGGATCAGGAACCCCCTCCTGAGGACTTCTTCTAGGGGACCCCTGCGTACTTTGATAGTTTTGAGAGAGTACTGTATGGCTTGGTATGTCAAGCTTTTTTTTTAGAAAAATATAATTAACTATGATATATATTGTTTTGCGAACCATCTGAGGTGATCTTGTTATATCACTGATGGTTTGAGTCGGTTCTTCTGCTCATGTAGTGGCATGGGATTTGAACTGCCTTGGTAGCTTTCACTATAATATATCATTAATGCATGGAGATTTAGTTAGATTCAGTTCTTACGCCTTACTGTTACTTGGTTATACCAATGTTCTGTGCAGGATTATGGGGCACGGCCTTGAGGGTCATGCTGATGGCACAAGTTTCAGAGCGTCAAAATCTGGGTTTTCACAGTTGGTATTAGAGCCGTTTCTTTTAGAAATTCTGATAATTCTTATTTTTATCAGAGCATAGGGACTTCTGCTAATGAGACTTTGGTTTCACTTGCAGACCATTATGTCTTCTAAGAGAAGAGGTCGACCCAAGGGCGGTCACAATAGAAACTTGCATAGTAGAGATGATTTCATATCGGCTACAAATAGAGTATCATTAGGAGATAGAGAGACTTCAGGAAGTGGTGGTCAAGAGAACCAGGACTAAGAGGAAAGGAATCGTCAGGATAGAGACCAAAGAGAATAAGAAAGAGTAAGGAAAAGAAATCAATAGAGAGAAGAGCGTCAGAGGATGATGCACACTATGGAAAGCATGGCGACAGCCATGGCTCAACAAGCAGCGTCCCTGGCAGCTCACAATGTCGGTAATCAACAACAACCACCTACACCTCTAGTAGGTCCTACACAGCCAGTGCCCTCTGCATTTACAGAGTTTAGGAGGATGCGACCTCCTAGCTTTTTAGGGTAGGCAGTGCCAATGGATGCTGAGAATTGGCTGAGTGAAATGGAGAAGGTTTTTAGTGTGCTTATATGCACAAAAGATGAGAGTGTCTGTTGGGCAGCTTATATGCTTGATGGGGAGGTTGGGCCTTGGTGGAAGTTCGTTTCTAGGACAAGGGCTCAGGAGACCCCAGGATTGCCCTGGACATGGGAGGAATTGGTAGAAGAATTCAATAAGTAGTACTTCTCTGAAGTTGTATGAAATCAGATGGAAGTGAAATTTTTACAGCTTGAATAGGGGAGAATGACAGTTAGAGAGTACGGAGTTGAGTTTATGCGACTTGCTCGCTTTGCTCCTGAGTATGTAGTCACAAATCTGATGAAAATAAAACGACCATAACGCAGCTTGAGGCCAGACATCGGGGGAAAGGTAGCAGCATTTGAGTTGAAGACCTATGGAGAAGTCATGAGCAAAGCCCTAGTAATTGAGGAGGATAATGAAGACAGATATAAAAGAAGGGATCAACAAGGAGGAGAAAGGATGGATCAAAGTAAGATTGAGAACTACGAGCCGGTGAATGAAAGTCAAGGTTCGTAGCGCCTATTCAGAGGCAACCATTCCAAACAGGGTATGTGAGACCGACACAGCAGACAAACTACCTGAGATTACAATACTTGCATTGGGGAGGCCAATAAGATATGAGAGCCTTGCTACCACCGCAAGAGCAGCAGTTACCCAGGGTTTCTCTCGAGCAACATCGACTACAGTGGAGACTTGTGCCAAGTGTGGTAAATCTCACAAAATGGCAGATTGTAGGAGAGGTACGCAAGGCTGTTATAAATGTGGAAAGGTAGGCCACATGATCTGAGACTGTCCAGAGATGGCTAAAGAGAGGACAGTTTCTGCTTCAATGCCACGACCTATACAATTAAGGAAACCGGCCGTGCAAGGAAGAGCCTACGCAGTCACTACTCAGGAAGCAAGAAATGTATACGATGTTATCCAAGGTGAGATTCCTTTTTTTTAAATAAAGAATTTTAATTTCTTAGAATTTTAGATAGAGAAGGTGCATTCATTTAGAAATAGTGAAGACTCATTCACATACATTAACTTTATATGTAAATATGCGTTATATCTGTATGTACATATGCTATAGGTACATTACGAGTATACGAGAAGGGATGCTACGTCGCATATGAAGCTAGGGTATTAATAGACCCAGGGTCTACCCATTCCTTTGTCACTCCGCGATTTGGAAAGAAAATGAAGATTATTCCATAGACGTTGGATTTTGTTCTAGTAGTGTCTATTCCGACTAGAGAATTGGTTGGCACATAATTAGTTTGTAAGTCAGTAGTAGTTGGCATCGATGATGGAGACGTTCATGAACTGGCAGCAAACTTGATACTGTTAGACATGCAAGGATTCGACGTGATCCTTGACATGGACTGGTTGTCACAATACTGTGCGACAGTAGATTGCAAGAACAAGGTCGTCATTTTTAGACCTAACACAAGGAGATCATTTCAATTTCGATAAGAGAGATCGACGAATATGCCACTTATCTCTGTAGTCAGGGTCGAGCGCTTGATCAGAAAAGGGTGTAGCAGTTATTTGGCATTCTTGAAGGAGGATAAGGAAGGGAAGAATATTATCTCGGAGATAGCAGTTGTGTGAGAATTTGAGGATGTGTTTCTTGAGGAATTACCAGGATTACCTTCAGATAGAGAAGTGGAGTTTAATATCGACTTAACACCTGGAACGGAGCCTGTTTCGAAAGAACTATACAGGATGGCTCCTGTTGAGTTGAAAAAGCAGTTGCAAGATCTCATGGATAAAGGATTCGTAAGACCAAGTGTGTCTCCTTGGGGAGCACCGGTCTTGTTTGTAAAGAAGAAAGATGGGTCAATGTGGCTGTGCATTGACTATTGCCAGTTAAATAAACTAACAATCAAGAATAGATATCCATTACCTAGAATTGACGATTTATTCAATCAGCTGTAAGGAGTAAGGTATTTTTCCAGGATCGATCTGAGATCTGGATACCATTAGCTGAGAGTCAAGGCAAAAGGTGTTCAGAAGACAGCATTCAGGACATGGTATGGACACTGAGTTCTTAGTGATGCCGTTTGATTTGATGAACGCATCGATGTTGTTGATGAATTTGATGAATCGAGTGTTTAAACCACACCTGGACTCCTGCATCGTGGTATTCGTTGATGACATTCTAATATATTCCAAATCAAAGGAGGAGCATGAAGAACACTTGAGAGTTGCTCTACAAACCTTACATGAATACCAATTATACGCCAAGCTCAGTAAGTGCGAGTTTTGGTTGGAAGAAGTTAGGCTTTTGGGACATATTATCTCAAAGGAGGGTGTCATAGTAGATCCGACTAAGATTGAAGTAGTGGTAAATTGGGAACAACCAAAGACGGTAACAGATGTCCGTAGTTTCCTTGGTCTAGCTGGCTACTATCAACATTTTGTAGAGGGATTTTCTAAAATATCAGGACCTCTTATGAGACTTACACGGAAGGATGCGAGATTCGAGTGGAGTGAAGCGTGCGAAAAGAGTTTTCAAGAACTCAAGAAGAGACTCACTTTAGCTCCAATACTAGCATTTCCTATAGGCAGTGGAGGGTTCGCGGTATATAGTGATACTTTGCATAATGGTTTGGGCAGCGTGCTCAACCAACACAAAAAGGTGATAGCTTACGGGTCAAGACAGCTGATAGAATATGAGAAGAACTACCTAATACATAACCTGGAACTAGCAGCGGTCATATTTACGTTGATGATCTAGCGACATTATTTGTACGGTGAGACCTTTGCGATCTTCACCGACCATAAAAGCCTCAAATACCTGTTTACACAGAAAGAGTTAAATATGAGGCAACGCAGATGGATGGAGTTTCTCAAAGACTATGATTGCTCCATACAGTATCATCCAGGCAAGGCTAATGTAGTAGCTGATGGCTTGAGTCAAAAAGGTTCAGCTTAGTTGGCTAGTCTGATTTTAGGAATGCATAGATGGAAATTGTTTGAAGACCTCTCACTGTGTGATGGAAATATTGAGGTGCAAGCTACAGGAGCTTTCTTAGCCAACATATCAGTGAGATCGATGATCTTTGAACACATTCACGAGCTACAGATGAAAGACCCAAAGTTTTTCAAGATTCGCCAAGACGTGATTGAAGGCATCAAACTGGAGTTCTCAGTCAAAGAAGATGGTTCCTTATTGTTCAAGGGCCATCTTTGTATTCCAGTTAATGCTGATCTATGGCAAACCATCCTTGATGAGGCTCACAAGTCAAAGTATGTAATCCACCCTGGTAGTACTAAAATTTATCAAAACTTGAGGAATAATTACTGGTGGAGAGGTTTGAAGCAAGATGTGGCCAAGTACGTGTCACAGTGTTTAACGTGCCAATAGGTGAAAGTCGATCATAGACACCCTGCTGGGTTATTACAGCCTCTACCCATACCAGAGAGGAAATGACAGTCAATCTCTATGGATTTCATCATTAGGCTATCGCGTACAGGGAAGAGATATAATGCCATCTGGGTAGTCATAGACCGATTGACCAAGTAAGCACACTTCTTGCCTTACAACACGATGTACACAACAGGAAGACTCGTGGAGTTATATATGAAGGAGATAGTGAGATTACATGGGATTCCAAGCAGCATTGTTTCTGATCATGATCCATCATACACTTCAAAGTTTTGGAAGAAGTTTCAGGAAGGCATGGGAACGCGATTGGACTTCAGTTCAGCATTCCATCCGTAAACCGATGGGCAAACAAAGCGGGTGAATCAAGTGATAGAAGATATGCTCAGAGCATGTATGCTTGAACTACAGGGATCATGGGATCAACACCTATCGTTGATCGAATTTGTATACAATAATAGCTTCCAAACGAGTATTGGGATTGCACTGTACGAAGCTCTTTATGGAAGGCGATATAGATCGCCTATCAATTGGGAAGAAACCAGTGAAAAGTTCATTTTGGTACCGGAGTTGCATGAAGATAATGCGATCGTTATCTGTATGATCAGAGAAAGACTTAAGTCGGCTCAGAGCAGATAGAAAAGCTACACCGATATCAAGAGGACAAGTGTAGACTACACCGTTGGCTAGCATGTGTTTGTGAAAGTATTGCCTATGAAAGGCGTTATGAGATTTGGAAAGAGATGCAAATTGAGTCCCCGTTACCTTGGACCCTTTGAGGTTTTGGGTCAAGTAGGCGAGGTTGCATATCGAGTTGGATTACCTCCACTATTTGATCGGGTGCATAATATCTTCGATGTTTTTATGCTCAGGAAATATGTGAATGACCCTTCCCATATCTTGGGAGGTCAACCTTTGGAAATGCATGAAGATATGAGCACGATAGAGGAACCGGCAAAGATATTGGATAGAAAAGAGCAAGTGTTGTGTACCAAAGTGATTCCATTAGTGCTTGTTCGATGGAAGAATCATCCAACCGAAGAGGCTATGTGGGAACGAGAGGCAGATGTCAGAGAGTAGTATCCAGACTTGTTTGCAATGAGTTGAGAGTCTGATTGTATCATCGCAAGCATGTTTGCGAAGTTAAACCGTCTATGTAATCAAAAGTTGGGCATTTATGCCAACTTATTCAAGGAATGAATGGAATGAGTGTAAATTGTAAATGTGTCGTGGTACGATTCAAACACATGACTTAATGGTAACCACATCATGAAATGGATGATCAATACATGCTCCACAAAGTCAAAGACCAAATGACCAAGAAACACCAAAGAAATGAAGAAAAATAAAGCACAAAATTTTTTAGAAAAATCTGTCAAAACCGATTATTCAATTTCCAAATCGATTAATCGATTTTGGAAATCGATCAATCGATTTCGTTCGATTGAACGACTGGCACACACCAGTTAGATGGAAAACATGAAAATTTAATGGCATTAAATTTCAATTAATCGAATGGAATTCGATTAATCGATTTTGGGAAATCGATCAATCAATTTCGGGCGGCTGAGTTTAAGTTATGAAAATCGATCAATCAATTTTTGAAATCGATCAATCGATTTTTGCCTATATATGCCAGTTTTGGGATTTTTCTAGCCATTCAAATTTCAGTTTGTTTCTTTTCTTTTGAGCGCCATTTTTCCTCCCTCTTTTGCTACCAAAACTACTAGGGATTTTGGCTTTTAGGATCGAGTTCGGATTGAAACCCTAGCCATTCAGATCAAACGCACAAGGTAAACCCTAGATTTCAAATTTCTTTTCAT
The DNA here is from genome assembly GCA_021018995.1 of Chloranthus sessilifolius. Lineage (NCBI taxonomy): Eukaryota > Viridiplantae > Streptophyta > Magnoliopsida > Chloranthales > Chloranthaceae > Chloranthus > Chloranthus sessilifolius. The sequence goes on along the minus strand of CM037585.1, from coordinate 92,010,179 downwards.
TTTGCATCATCACAGCCCTAAATTTGTGGAATATTTTAGTGTAAAAACCAAAATGCCACCTAGAACTCGATTGGCTATGAAGCAATCGATGTCTAAACTTTCGGTGCGGCGCAAGAACGTCACTCCACCGCCACCTTCACCATCACCTCCATCTTCACCATCATCTTCATCAGATCCCTCATCTGATTCGACGAGCGCGTCATCACGCGAATCGTCGCCACCACCACCACCTGGAAGCTTGCCCCAACCAAATGAATGGTGGGCGGGGAAGGAGTTTGAAAACAAATATATCATTGACGAGGCCCTATCTACCGATTCGGACATTAAGGGTGAAACCCAATGGGCCCGACACTACCTCATCAAAGCGGGCCTCGACAATCTTTCGAAGCCTTTGCACGAGCATTTTTACCCGCGGCTCGTGTGACTATTTTATAAAAACCTTAAGGCGGGTCGTGTGGATGATACTGTCACTACTGAGATTGATGGTCGGCATTACCTTTTTACCAGACATCATGTCCACGAGTCCCTCAAATGTTACCTAAACTACGTACCCAAGGTCACCCTTTATCCACCATTTGATGAGGAAGTCCCTTTTGAAGAGATTATAACTGAGATGACTAAAGGCAGTAAGGGATCCGAAAAATCCATACGGAGGGTAGACTTACCTCCTTACATGTGGATGTTGGATTCCATCACCAAGTGCAATCTATACCCCATGCGTCACAACACAGAGCAGGTAGAGTTGGTCCAGCAGGCCCTATACGCGGCATACCATGGCCGTTGGTTTGACGCTACCAAATTGGTCATAGAAGGGATGGTTTATATAAAGGGCAAGATGATGAAGGGTCCGTTGAGGTCTAAGGAACATATGCCATACGCTCGCCTGATATCGAGTATGTTAGAATGCTACTCTGATGCCCTAGAGTATGCTATTTCATCTACCGAGCGTAAAGCTACCAACCCCGTGAAGCATTACTCCATCGCTTCGTGGGGGCATAGCTATCGGATGTTGAGGAGAGCTCCACCAGTTGAGGGACCAGCACCTACCCAGGCTGGCGATGCCCCACCACCACCACATCAGGACCCACCAACAGCGTGGGAGCCACTTGTTATGGCACCAGTTAGGGGGAGCAGCCTGCTCACCCTATACAACCGGAGGGGCAGCCCATAGTGCCACCTACTGCTCCGTCACAATCACCTCTAGCTACTTCTATGCCATTGCACTGCCAACGCGCGACCCGCCCCGCACCTACCATTGAGGTTGTGTTGGCCAGGATGGAGGCCAACAACTAACAAATGAACTGCCGCATCGATTTCCTACTGTACCATACCATGCGGTACATCTATCCAGAGGACTATCGGCGATTATAGAGAGCAAACTTAGACTCCTCGACGCCTCCTGCCGAGGGTGCACAAGCGACGATGTTCCGTGCACAACAGATGAGGCGGATAAGCTAGGAGATGGGACGGCGTGATCGTGAGCTGATGACATTTCTTTTTATGTTGTAATTACTTTTTGGGAATTGGATTGTAATTACTTTTGGGATATTGTAATTATTTTTGGGAGTTGTACATATTTTGCCATAATATGTAAGAAACTAACTAGCATGAATGCCATTGCTTTTGGGATAGTTGCAAATGCATTTATTTTTCACTTAGAATGTGCACTGACTGTTGTTTCAAGTCTTTAGTTTCTCATGCAGAATGTGAGATCTTTCCTATTAAATGAAACTATATCTGTCTAGGTGTGTGGGTATTCCACCGGCACACCTTCGGGTACATTTTCGAGGACAAAAATTCCTAAGGTGGGGAGATTACAACATCCCCAAAATTTAGACATTTAATAGTGACCTCGGGATGCGTGCCCGACTGGTCATAGATTGGACCAAGTGAAAGTCAACATGATGACTTTGGTTAGAATAGTCAAGATGTTAATGAACACATGTGTGTAGTGTTGGAAACAGTTTGCATATCACATACACCTATTTAGAGTGTATGTGCTTAACACCAAGGCTAAAGAAAGGTTAAAAGGGCTTAATAACTAAAGAGAAGTTATTCCTCTTTGTTTTGGTTGGTGTGGAGTTAAGAAGAGAGAGAGAGAGAGAGAGAGAGAGAGAGAGAGTAAGGAGGAGTAAATGAAAGAGAATTAGTGTGGATTCCAAATTGAAGACAATTTTGAGCATTTAACACCGGATTCAATGCGTTGGAACTCGTTGGAGTCAAAGCTAGGAGCCCTAGCCTTTGAGCCAACCATTGTGTCAACCAAGGGTTGATTTAAGGTGAGTTTTTGTTTGATTTTAAATGAACATGTTGTTGTGCATTAAATTTTAATTTAAATGATGAGTTAAAGAAGTGGGAAAGAAGGAAAATGAAAAGGAATGAAAGCTCGAAGAAATGCCCACAATCGATTTGGAAAATCGATTAATCGATTTTGGCCTGGAAGTTAGTTGGGCAAAGAGACCCAAAACCGATTGATCGATTTTTGAAATTTGATTAATCGATTAAAAATCGATTAATCATCTGAGCACTCCCAGTGACTAGAAAATGAAAGCTTGGAAAAACCGATTGATGGATTTGAGAAATCGATCAATCGATTTTGGAAATTCGATTAATCGATTTGGATCGATTAATCGATTTTGGGGATTTCGATTGATCGATTTTGGAGATTGATCAATCGATTTGAAGCAGTTTTAAGGAGGGTCTTGTACCTTCATTTGTGCATCTTTATTGATGCTTTGCTTGTGCTATGGTGTACCATAGGTGGTACGAGTGCATGCAAGCATGGGGAATCGCATTGGACCTTGATGCTTGGATATTCAGACACGTGAGGTAGGGACCACCTTAAACATGTAATTTAAGAGCAAGAACATATATGTAGTGATATAGAAATATAAGCATGCATCTAAAATGTGAATCCTAAGTGTGTGAGTGTGTGTGAATACAAAGTAAAGTAAATAAGTATGACGTCCACAGGGGATGTGAATATGATAAAGGCATCTGTGTGATGCATTGACTTAGATATCCCAGGGATGTATGTGATCATGTAAAGCAAAGAGAATGAGAATGATAAGGCCTAATTTATTATAATTAGCACAATCACACGATGAATAACTATATGTAATGCACTTGATATTTAAGGTTTGGAGAATACCCCACCGATGTGGCGAGATATCCACGACTGACGCGGCAGGATATCCATGACTGGTACGGCAGCCAATCTGTACACCAGTTGCTAGAATGTAGGTGCTTATGTATGAGATAAACCCCGTCGATTATGAAAAGGGACCTGGGTAGTATTAAAAGATATGAAAATTGTCTGATTAGACGACGAGGGAGGGTATTCCATCAGGCGCCGGATGCTATAGTAAGTTGGGGAATATTTAAGCTATGATTTAAGTCTTTAGGCCAAATCATTATGGTTAATGAACAAGTTGAGAACAAATGAAATAGGTAAAGTAATAGTAACATCCAATGCATCTTTTCAGTCATTTAAACTATTTTTCTAGTAAATTTATTGATACATCATGCTATTAAATATCATGGAATATACGTGAGAGTTTAACTTATATGTTCATTCAGTTGTTTCCTATACTTGCTGCTGCTACTGCTTCTAGAGGCGTAGATCCGAAGGATTCGGATTGCGTACCCGGAGAGGATCAGGAACCCCCTCCTGAGGACTTCTTCTAGGGGACCCCTAGGTACTTTGATAGTTTTGAGAGAGTACTGTACGGCTTGGTATGTCAAGCTTTTTTTGAGAAAAATGTAATTAACTATGATATATATTTTCTTTTGCAAACCATCTGAGGTGATCTTGTTATATCACCGATGGTTCGGGTCGGTTTTTTTGCCCATGCAGTGGCATGGGATTTGAACTGCTTTGGTAGCTTTCACTATAATATATCATTAATGCATGGATATTTAGTTAGATTCAGTTCTTACGCATTACTGTTGCTTGATTATACTAATGTTCCGTGCAGGATTATGGGGCACGGCCTTGAGGGTCGTGCTGATGGCACGGGTTTCGGGGTGCCGAAATTTGGGCTGTCACATATAGAGTTGCATTCCTCAATTGGATTTGTAAAAGAGGAGGGGATTGCTCTTAAATGATTACAGATAAATCCTCCACCATTTTTTGGACTTGGGTTACCAAAAGGATCAGCCATAAAAAAAAAGAGATAACCTCTGGAAGGACACTTCCACCTCTCAGCATGTTTTTTGACACGTTCCACACTTAGTACAACTTTTGATCAAACACCTATGAATGATAACACCTTGACTCCTCCAAAAGTTTTGCATGCCATAGATAGTAGGGATTGACATTATTGTAAATGACACCAACAAACCATGTCCATCTTAGAAAGTTTCCCTAGGGCCTGCTGACACCCCTAGGGAAAGAACATGTAAGGAGGTGGGTAGACACATTGAATGGGTAAACCATCTCAAATGATTAGTACAACAGGTTGTGTGTGATTACTTAGACAGCAGGTAGGTAGCCCGCCTGCTGGTTTCACTCCAAAATTCTAATATGAGTAAGAATCCATCTGCGAATGTACAAACTACTTAGTGTAGAAAACTAAGAGAGAACAACTGGCTATCATTCTTTCCACAATGTTCAAGTTTCCAAACAAGAATTAGTTGTTGATGTTAATTCTCTCTATCATGTGTGAAAGTGGTCATAAAATATTCCCACATATATATATATATATATATCTGTGTGTGTGTGTGTGTGTGTTTTGCAAATCTGAGTGATACCAATGGAAGAGATTGAAGTTGTATGTGGGGAATGATGTAGTTTGCTAGGTACTTCTCTAAACCAGAGGTTAAAATGAAGGCTCTTCGATTGTAGAAAATAAATTACCTTGGCTATAACAGAGAATATGATTTACCAAATACAGAATTGAGAACCATTTTTTACTATATAGAGCAAGGCAAGGACGGCTTAGGAGTACCTGTGCTCATGGATCAAAATTTCGGCCGATACCGATACGTATTGGACGATACGTATCGGTATTGGTATCGAGCGATACATTGAATGTATCGTTCGATACATTCAATGTATCGTCCGATACCAACCGGTACCGATACGTATCGTCCGATACATATCATTTTTGAGCTCGGACGATACGTATCGGTAACTCGATATTTTGACCCATGCCTGTGCTGCATTTGTGAAGTTGCAGCTGCTGAGCCCTAGCCTTATCAATTTAACTCTTTCCATTCCCTTAACGATGAATAGATATCGACCTAGAAAAATGGTATGTGACAAACCCATTAGCAAATTTATTTTATTATAAATAAAGTATAGGTCAAACAAATTAATTCTTCACCTTTTACATGCACTTACGCCTTCAAATAAGGGCAATGGCCAAGTCCAATTGGTTGAACCTGATTTTGTATTTAATCATATTTACATCCACTAGATAGAAGAGAGTTTTGACTATATATCATTTTATAAAAATGGAAACGGTGGAAGACAAGATTCTAATCATACTTATAATAACTTACAGTACTAAAAAAATAACTAATAAACATAAAATAGAGTGTTGAAATCTTATAGCCACAAAAATAACCATAAACAAGAGATAACATAACTTTCGTTCCTCATTGGACTTTTATCAAACACCTACTGTACAGGCTTCATGCAGCACTAAGCTTAGAAATAGGAATTGAAAATCGGGCAATCGGGCACCCACACCCGCACCCCCCCTTTTGCACCAATCGGGCACCATCAAATGCACTAGGGAAGACCTAAAAATTGCCAGCATAAAAAATTTGCAGTTAAATTTAATTTTGAAGTTTGCTACACTTATTAGTTAAATAGGGAAAGTTTTTGAAGTGGGAGAAGCAGCTAAAGTTACAACCTTGATAAAAAATTCCAGCTGCTAAGGTTGAGTTCTCACATATTAATGTTGCTACCTTTGTTTTTAGTATCGGACATGCTCGATACATATCAGCCGATATGTAGTGGATTAGGCCCACTCGGGTTTGATATACATATCGGTCGATGTGGAGTTTCACCTGTAGCTTTAACAGAGGAATCACTTTGATATAGAGCGGTAATTTCCACACACTGCCTAATCACGGTCAATGTCTTGTTATGTGTATCCAAATTGCTTTTAATAGTAATTGGACGGCTACCATTGAAGACCCCATTCGTAGTATAGTTTTCTATGAAGTGTATGCAATCCATTTCCGCCTTTAAAGCCACATTCTTCCGTAGTTCCTCAGCATGCTCCATGTTCTTCAATGCATTCTTATGTGTTAATACCACAACCAAATTTAAGCTTGAAATTAGAGGGCAAAAGAAAATAAAAGAACAATTTAATTGATGGACATCCCAAATGCCTTGAGATGAGATGATGTGTGGTGGTTTAAATTGTTAAAAAGAAAAACGGGGGGAATTAGAGTGTATATATATATATATATTAGAAGAAACAACCTGGTTTGTAAAGATGATCGTTGAAGAACGTAGAGCTAGGGTTTGATTTCACGACCTAGATTCCTATATTTCTTATTGTTCTTTTTCAAAAACCTCCTGACCGAAATCCATAAGAAACCTGAGAGAGCTAAATCCAATCGTTGGGCGAAATCCAAACAAGAACTCTAGTTTAGCATATGCAATGGTTGAGATGGAATTATTTAAGCAAAAATTTCTTAAAAACCCCAACAAAATTGTACCTTGCTATCAAAACCCTAGAAAACCCACAAGAACATCTCAATTATTCCACCAATAGTAAGCTTTGCAAACACCCTATAAATCTTGTCGACGATCATGCAGATGATTGGGCGAGCAAAGACTCACTTCCACTGTTGGGGTTTCCGCTAGGAAAAGAGACGAAGAAGAAGGGTTTCCGCGAAGAAGGGTTTCCGCTAGGGTTTCCATAGATATTTGGGCTCCGCGCCAATTTGTTTTAGAAGGTCTCCACGCTGAAAGTGATTGGTTTCGCTCAAAGACATACAGGTCATGGGTTCGAACTCGCTCAATTACAAATAACAAATTTAAGTGAGCTGTTGTATTTGTTTAACCACTAATATGGGCCGTTGTATATGTAAATTTATTCTACAATAGCCGATGTCAGTGGTATTTTAAAAGTAAATGGTGTTGTTTCTTCTTTGTTTTCATGTAGTGTTTATTGTTCTTTTTGTTTCGATTTTCTTCATGTAAGAGAGAGAATTCAACTATGCCTCTGCTTGCTAGAATTGTGAGTACTTTGTAGAGGAAAAATTTGGAGTTGCCCAATTGCTCTCCTAAGTATGGAGAAAAGTACAAATGAAAAAATGTTGTTGGGTTTAAATACCCCCTATAGAAGCCAGATTGATGGATAAATCGAGGGGATTATTGTGTTTTTGTTTTTCATATAACAGATGGGGATAAATTGTTGGGGACACGATTTGACCCAAGGCTAGTTAAATAATTTCTAATATAGATTATATATGAGAATAGCTTGTCTTTCCACAGGACAGATTCTTGAATGTGGCACAAACGATAGATTCAGAATCGGAGTGCTTAACATATCAAAGAGAAACTAAAAATAGCGCGTTAATTCATTCTGTGGACATCATTTAGAGTCACAAATGCAACTTTTCTTTGTGAAGTCAGCAAATGACTGTGGAATTTTCATGATTTGATTTCAAGTACATAAGCAGGGTATTGCTCTTGGAAGGTCTGTGGACCTTACCAAATTCAATTGTTATGAGGAACTGTGTGTCGAGTTAGATCAAATGTTTGAATTTGATGGTGAATTGATGGGTGCCAACAAAAGCTAGATGCTTGTGTACATAGACAATGAAGGCAATATGATGCTCGTTGGTGATGATCCGTAGCAGTAAGTATTCAGAGAGCTTTTTTTTTTTCCTTTGTCCTGTTCAGAGCAAAATTTTTATGAAGTGTTTTGTTACAAGGGCCTTTTTTAACACAAATCTGCTCATTTAAATTGCTTTTGTTCTTGGAGATGCTAAGGTTAAGGTTGAGGCTTCTTTCTTCGGTGTCACTGCACCATGTATCGTTGGAGGAGGCCTAATGGGAGGCACAACACAAACTAGTATGACCGATCAAATATGAATTGTAGGGGCGATTCCGTTCAATTCTCTTGGAGCACCTATTTGACATTAATAAGCCCTGATGTTGGGTATGATTATGTAGGAAGAGAGAAGAATATCACAAGAACATGAATCTCTTCAAAGTACCCAAACATGAATATTTGAAATTAGCTTTTGTTGGATTTGCAGATTAAAAATCGAGGATAATGGTTTTTCTTTAATTATTTTGCTTTAAATATTTCAACTTTGTTGGCAAGTTGGTATGTTTGATTTTTATTTATTTAATTTTTTTTAGTGATGCAACAAGACGCGTAGTGCATATCATGGCATTGGCCTGGTTAATTGATGAGAAGAAGTTGTGGTTTTATAGTGATGTATGCATCATTTTCCAGTGGACAAATTGGCATCTATTTGATTCCTGAGGTTTGTAGCATCTGTGATATACCTTTATTTTTACGATGATTATTAGGAATTAATTCTTTGATATCTGAAATGAAGGTACCTTTTAATTTAGAAGAACCATATGGTGTTTACATCATCTTGAGCATTTGATAAAGATGAAAGGATCGGTTGTGGTTTGTGTGGCTGAAGGAGCAGGACAAGTAAGTGATTTTGATGGCTTCTTTTTAGTATGTTTGACCATATATCATGGGTATTGTTAATTTCTAGGATTTAGGAAAAAAAAAAATTGTGCTTGTTAATAAACATGTCTAGAAATTTTTAGTTGATGTGAATAAAGTTTATGTTTTTTAAGTTTGATTTGGCTGTCTGGACTAACTAAAGATGAATAAAGGATGGGGGTTTTGCTTCTTAAAAGCATCAACAAATCTCATTTATTCCTTGGCATGCATGGTCCAATCTTAGTATGGTCCGAATATATAAACCAACGCAATGCTAACACTAATATAGAAATCTTATCTCATCAGAAAAAAGTTTAAAAGGAAATACAAGGAAGAAATAGTAATTATAGTTGAATCTAGTGAAGTTCTGATGCTCTACTCCTCAAATTTGAGAAACATTTGTCTGTACATCACCAAAGACATGAAGTCTTCGCACACATTTGAGGAGAGTATAATCATGTGTCGTAGTGTAAAAAATTGGGATTGACTCTCCTTGCCTATAGTATAAAATTTAAACTTATGAATAGCCTTTTTTAAGCTAATGAATCTTGCCAAAAGCTGATTTTCACAGATTTCAAATGTTTTATCCATCAAGTGTCTAATTTTGATCGACATACTAGAAGACATTTGGTAGGATATATGAAATGTCTTGAATTATGTTATTCACTACTTTGAATGCAATTTAAAAGGTCCATAATTTTCTACAATTAGTTTCCTGTTTGAAGTGAACCCACCCTTTCACTTTCTACAATTTAAAGCAAGAATCAACTTATGTTTGTTTATGAAAATGCCTAGATAATGCATCTCTTGGAAATGTCTATCACTATCAAACTAAACTATCGATTACCAAATAGCCTCATGTAAGTCCTATCTTATTGATTTGATGACCAGTAGTTTCATTTGGAAGAGGCATTGTGTAAATTTTCAAGTAGTCAAATGTAAATTTTCCATAAGGTTTTCATAAATGTCAATATTCCACTAGTGTTTGCATTTGAAACAACTGCTGATTGAAATGATGCTGAAAAATAGGAGTGGAGTTGTCACTTTAGCAACATGCTTTCAATTCAGTCTTGTTTTCTCTTGGGCTGGGGCGTGTGTGTGTTGGCTTGAGGTACTTGTTAAAATAGGACATTGGTGCAACTACTCATACCTGAAATCTTCATTTCAAATGTGATATTAAGATTTTTCTATATTTAGATGCACGAGAAGAATCCGGCTGTAAATATACCATAGTCACTTCACCACCTCCTATTTTAGGCATTCCATAAGGGATTCTTAGCTCTTACCCTCTTTGGAAGTGATCAACTTGGTAGCATCATACAGCTATTAAAGCACTTTTGGCCACCGAAACGATAACTTCTTATGATATGCAGTCTCCCAAGAAACATTTATCTTCATCCGAGGGAATGTTAAGGTTATACTCCTATTATCCTTAGTTTTTGTCCTCAATTATTTGTCTCAACTCTAAACTTGTAATATGCAGTCTGCCAAGAGACATTTATCTTCAAGAATTGATCGCGTTGATAATAATTTAGATGAGTGTGCAGCTATTAGTGCTTCTACCAGAGATTAGGTGAAGTCAGGTTTTCAAAATTTTCATGGTAGGGTTAAAAATATTTACAGAAATTTATTACAGTTGGCTCTATATAGGTTTCCCAATTACGAGGAGATCTAAGGGGGTTTGGCGTGGATTTTGAATCTGTTCAGCATGCGAGCCAAAATCTGGTGACTTCTTCATTCTGTTTATTAGGATGTATACCTGTTCTCTTGATTAAAATTTATATTGGTGGATTATCTTGTAATAGGTAGTATGGTGTGAAAACTGCTCCTTGCCGACAATGAAACGACTTGTCAGCTTCACAGTGCAAGGACTTTGAAACACATGAACTTTAAAGAGCATGGATATCCGTGCATGTCTCAAGGTCCACTCAGCTTGCAGTTGACACACCATCGGCTTCGCTCGTTGTGCCCTTGTCCTTGTGTCTTCTAATTGCTAGTATATTGTTTGGCTGTCTATTAGGACTGTCAGCGGGTTGGGCCTGGTCGGGTCAAAACTTTAGAAATTCACAATTGCGCAACCTGACCCAACCCCATGGTGAACTAAAGCAGACCTGACTAGATCTGATGCCCTTCCCAAGAGCCTGAAACGACTTGACCCGACAATAATTTTGGTCGACCCAACGGGTCAAGTTCATCTACCCGACCTACTAAAATATCGGTTGACAACATTAGTCTCTATAACCAAGGCTCATTGCTGCATACTTGCTTATCTTGTGCAGCATTTCACAAAGCTGATTTATCATTGAGGGACTTCAAAATTGGCCATTTGTTGGAATAAGACTGATTTTTTGCCTTGCCATGTCTCAGGAAACCAAAATTGGAAGTAGGTACTATTGTTGTTTACCAATTTGAAAAGTTCACTCATAAATCATTTAATGCATGTTGACCTTTATGTAATGGTGGATATTTTCTTTGAAACCTGCTTTAGGATTTTACAAATGAACAAGTATTGACCTTGTGTGACTTCGTATTCATGTTGGAACAAAGCAGAAATCCAGAGCATACTGAGGCAAGCCAAAATTTTCACTCTTTGCAAATGTTATTTTAACTTTCTTTCCATGATTGCATTAGAACTCTTGATTCCATGATTGTAGTTTGCATTGACTTTTGTTTGTGAGGTTGTTTTTTTTATTACTGTTAATATATCATGCTGGTCACATAATCTTTTGTGTTAATTTTCTTAAATTTACTCGGCGGTAATCTCAAATTTTTGAAGCTCATTTGCTTTTTATGATGAATTTGCACCACTATCTTTGAATGAATTCTATTCTCTATCGTAGCTAGGGATGCAAATGGGTTGGGTTGACCTGACAGGTTGCATGACCCGACTTCAGGCCCAAAATCCTAAATGTTTGGTCACATTTGAAATCCCGGTCCATTTACTAAATGGGTGGGGTTCTGGTTTTGGGTTCTTGACCCAACCGGACCTAACCTGACTCTCTGCCTTATATTCTAACCAAACCAAACCCAACTTCAGTTTATGTTAATTAGATCGGGTCAGGTTCAGGTGGAGGTAAGACCATAATCAAGTTGACTCCAAATCTCCAACCCAACAAGACTCGTTTGCAGCTCTAATCATAGCACAGTGAAGGCTCACAAAAGATCAGTATGCAATTACTTCGACAACTCTTGTAGTTGAAGTAAGAATCTGTGAACAAAGATTTACTAGTAGCTTGGATATAATCCATGAAAATTCATCTTATCTGGAAAAATTTTAACTACTACAAAGAAGCGAACTTGTTCGCTTGGATATAATCCATGGAAATTTTTAACTACTATAGACAACCCTTTCCTACTACAAACAATTCTACGTTCAAACCCACAAGTATTGCAATCTTATTTGGGATAAAATCCTGTGAATTTATGTACTGTAATATTAAAATAGTACATGTGTAATAATATGATCCACAAGAATGTGCAACATTTAAATGTTGAGCTATTGTATGGAACAACTGATTATAAGGATTTATTTCATTCGTGAAATATTACCTATTCTGTTATGGTGAATAGTGTTATCGTTTGGTAACCCTAGAAAATTGGGAGAGATCTTATTTATTCTTTTTTAGTTATATATTACTTGTCTAACAATTTTACTAAAAAATGTAAATTTTCTAATAGACTATCTTTTCCATAATTTTGCATGATAAGGAGCTGTTAATTTTGCTCTTATGATTCAAATGGAGGGCGGTTGTCCAGTTGTCCTTCATGTCAGCCTCCGCCGCATTGAGCTTAACATTATAAGCGACCACCATTTAGATCTTCTGGCCGAGATGGTAGAAGTAATAACTGTCGTTGACATCAATGGGTTGCTTAACGTTGACTTTGTAGATGAAGAGGCCTAAGTGGTTGAGCTCCGACTGCACTTTTTCAAAAATCTCTTGTTTGAACTCTTTGGTGCCTTTAAAGATCTCTTCTATGGTCATGGAAGCGGCAATGACGTTGGTTTCGCCTATGATGACGTCGTTGATGAGTTCTGCGATGTGTGTTGTGAAGCTACGGCTGTAGGGGGCATGAGCTTGACGAGTTTGGCGAGGGCTTTAGTGTCGTCGGTGCAAGGGCCAATGGTAAAGACGGCAGGGAGAGTGAAGGGAAGCTTCTCAGAGCTCATGGCTTGGACTTCTATAGGATAGTTTATGGGGGCGACGTTAATCCTACAGCAATGCTGGTTGGGCCACACCGATGCCTTCTTCACTAGTTTGATGTCGGGGATGCGTGCACCGGTGATTACTAGGTATTCCGAAGCTCTGGCTACTTTGTAGCTCATTTTGGTTGAGGGAGATGTTGTAATTAGCGCTTGAAGTTGAAGCTGGTGCAATTTAAATGTTAAAGAGAAAATGAGTGAGTAGTGACCATTTAAAAAAAAGATGGATCCTTCAATGCATTTGCATTTGGCTGTTTGCTAAATATAAAATTGAACTGTATGAAAATCATCGTGTCGTTCTTCTTGTGCTAACTATAAAATTGAGTAATTATTTATTTTATATTATTTATAGATTATGGATGTGTACTGCTGGGCAATATGGTGCCTGGGGCAAAATATTAGCATTAAAAAAAAAAATTTATTAGAGACGGCCAAAAGTCGTCTCTAATAACAGAGTAAAACTTATTGGAGACGGCTGTATCCATCTCTAATAACATGAGAAAACTTATTGGAGGCGGCTTCAAGCTGTCTCTAATAGTAGAAGATTATTATTAGGGACGGCTGAATAAGTTGATATAATAATGGAGACGGCTTATATCAGTCTCTAATAAGCCCAAATATTAGGGACGACTAAAAGTCGTCTCCGATGTTTAGTCTTTAAAGACATTGGAGACAGAGCTATCGGAGACTACATGGAAGCCGTCTCCAAAACTAAAAGCTGTCTCCAATAAACATATTTTTTGTAGTGCAAGCCCTTGACAGTTCCAACATAATATTTTCATTGCTTTCGGCGAGGTTGCTTAGCAACCATCGTCGATAGAATCACATCATCATCTTCAACCGAGACATCCGGAATAACTCTGTGCCTTTTTTTTTGAAGATTTCGAAGTTTCCCCCTCACAAGACAAGAGTTGTGGGCTGGAATGGGTCGGGCTTAAAACCTTGGCTTTTTTACTGGAATCAATTATTATTGGTATGATAGAGGAGGGAAGAGCCGACTGAGATTTTGAAAGAGGGTTGGCGACGGAAATATTTGGGTCTAAGTAAATTTTCGGGTTCAAAAGGGGCTCAAAAAGGGCTTTGGTAGTTGGTAAAGAAGAGGGAGGTGTTGAGCACAAAAGTGGTTGGGTCAGGCCCGGTTAGAATCAATCGGGTTCGGCTGGGGCTTTGCTGGATTAAGGCATAGTTGATTCGGAATTAGCTCTTTTGTAGACTGGGTTTGGCAAGATAGGCTAATCGGGTTTTGCTTGGGTGGGGACGGGTAAAGGGTAGGTATGGATGGGTAATTTTTGGGTTGGGCCGGAGAAGAGGTAAATTTGATAAGGGGTCTGTTGCGTATTTTGGCAGGAAATGCATTGGTTATGTTAAGAGAGGAAGTGGAGAGAATTTTGGGGGAGCCTCATGATTCAAGGCAGGATAATGCGTTACACCCAAGATTTTTGCAGCTTTGGGGAGTACAGTTTTAGAGGTTAACATCCGTAGGAATATGGGTTGCCAAAGAAAAACGATCCTCCTCGTTAATCAAGGCGGGACAAGAGGGATCCTGCGTAGCCCGAGGGAAGGGGATATTGGTTTGAGTACCTTTATTTCAACCCACTTAATCTTTTCATCCAACCCTCATAAGTGGTTAGCATCCGATCAAAAGAATACGTGGGTGAAAATAAGGTGGGATATTAGTAATCTTTATTTCCACCCACATATGTGAGTGGATGGAAAGATTCAATTGGTGGATGAACAGATTCAGTGGGTGAGAATAAAGGTACTCTATTGATTTATCCGAAGTCATCCCTAGGAAATCAGTAGCATCTTTCGTCGGACTATCAAGTTAATTTTGTAAGACAATTTCACTTAATGCCGGTATATTTAGTCATAATGTAGTTGATAACAGCCGTTATTACAAAAAGTGCTTAGATTTTGACATGCACGCTTGTTTAATAGCTAAAAAGTGGTATAAGAGATGAAGCTTGCACTCAAGATTTGTAATGTGGTACATAGCTAAAGAGGAGCATTATTTTTCGTTGAACCAAGTCCACATAGTGCATTCACCACTCCATCCAAATCCCTCTGTGAACTCCCACCTTCTTTGATGGCATCAGACGCCGCTCTGCTCAACTCCAAGGCTCGGTCCCTCCTCGATGACCCGGCCACTCCTACTGACTCTGCCAAAATTCGAGCCAACTCATCCGAGTTTGGAACAGTCTCTGCACCTTCGCACACCCTTAAACCAATTCCTCTCTCTTCTAATAACCTTGCGTCCATGAACTGGTCGGCCGCCATGGGCCACGCCAAGAAACTCACACCGGCAACCAGCCCCTCCAACACCGAATTCCACCCACAGTGACTCAGAAACACGCCGACAGACTGGTGATTCAGTATCGATACCTGTGGGGCCCACCCTCGAATCACAAGGCCTCTCCCAACCACCCGATCATCAAAACCGGCGGGGACAACTCCGTACTCTGCCCCTCCGTGACCCTTTGTAGGCTCCTTCACACACCAAATAAACGGGATCCCACTCTGCTCCAACCCCGCTGCTAACTCTTCCTTCTGGCGCCCTGTCAACACAACTTGACTACCAAAACACACGTAGGCCACCGAACCCCATGTCCTCTGATCAAGCCATGCCATCACCTCTCCAACTGGCATAGAGCTAGATCCACCTCTCTCCGTGAGATTCGTTTGGGGAATTAAAGGCCCAACAGCCCAAACCCTTTGATGGCCCAAATCTCTTTTCATGTATTCCAAATAGGCACCTTCCAAAGCGTCGAACGAGTTGAAAACGATTCCCCAGCTCGCAAGGTTAGCGAGGAACCCGTCTTTTATAAATTCGCAAACTGGGTCCCTGCTTTTGTAATTACGGTAGAAAATGGAGACTTGGCTCCACGGAAAAGTCGGGGAATTCGGAATTTCGTCGAAAGTAATTGGGAAATTCGGGTCCCCAGGATCTTTCATTTCGGACACATGGCGCCAGCACCAATTGTTTATGGACAGCGTATGGGCGGCAGAGGGCGAGAAGACGACACGTTGGATGCCGAGGTGGCAGGCGAGGTGGTGAGTCCAGCCGAGGAAGAAATCTGACAAGATGGCTGTTGGGGGAGAGGGGTGGGTTTGGAACCAGTGGAGGAGGGGTTGATAAAGTGCGCCAAGGGTGTGCATCATAGCACTGAAGGAATGGGCAGGGAGGTCCTTGACGTTCTCTATGCCAGGGGGTATAGAGGGGGTGGTTGGGAAGGGCAGGACCAAAGTTTGGATGGTTGGGTTAAGGGTGAGTAAAGGGCAGAGAAGTGGGAGGTTTTTGTGTGTGACCAATATGGTTATGGTTAAGCCACGGTCGGCGAGGTTGTAGGTGAGGTCTAAGAGGGGTATCATGTGCCCCTGCGCCGGGAAAGGGAAGACCAAGATGTGTGAACCTTTGTCGGTAGTCGTCATCTTTGCAATGGTTTCTATGGGTAGGCTCTCTTTTAAGCCTACCAATTCATTTGCCGTGTACACGATGACTCGTTGAGATAAGTGATTAGAATTCATGAAAACGATGGCTTGGCTTTTACCTATCAAACAAATAGAAGAAGAGAAAAAACAAGAAAAGAGGGCTGGTTTTTGCAGCCAACGATTTAGTCTCCGCAACTTTAATATCGTTGAGTGCTTTGAATCAAACAATAAATCTTTTTTAGTCGGTCTTTCCATAATACATCTTGTGCACATGGCCCCACCTATCACACGGTCAAATGTTAATTTGATATGGAACACGTTCCAAAAAATTAGCAAATAAATCTTCTCATGGGATGCCATGATCACAATCACTTTGAGGATGTGTGTCATGTGGAATCAACATGTTCTCTGGCATGTTAGACATGATCTTTTTGGTGAAAGATTGGGATGAAAAATGATCTCCATCACGCTTGATTCGAGGCAGTCAACGATGAAATATGATCTCCATCAGTTGCAAATGCAAATCCTTTAGCTGCGAAAACCAATACTAAAAATAAAATAAAAACAAAAGAAACTTTTGCCTTTTGGCTTTAAGCTATAAAAGGGAGAGAATTACTTAGAGTTACTTACCTACTGAGGTCTCAACTATCCCCCTATTTACCCATCGGGGTCCCAACTTCATGAAACGACCCAGCAAGGCCTAAGACCCTCAATCTTTTCACTTTTTAGGTTTCAACTTAAAATGAAATAAGCACATGGGTATTACATTGTTGTAATTGCAATTTTTAGAAAAGATGATAATACCAAAATACTCTGCCCCCAATTATAATTTTAAAACAGAGGAATACCTAACTACCTCCTCAGTAATATCAAACTCTTGCCATTTAAAATCCAGCCTCCATACAACTTTTATTTATCTATCAACCTCTGCGCCGACCATCGCTTTCGTCGTCGGTTCTCACCGTTTGTCAAACGACGACCCACTCTCTCATCTTCTCCTTCGCGGTTCTCGTTGGTCGTCAAACGATGGTCCACTCTCCCATCTTTTCCTCGCCGATTCTCGCGTCATCTATGTTGTCGGTTTCAGGCATTACAGAGAAAGTCACAGCATGTGACAGCCCGGATTTCGGCACCTCGAAACCCATGCCATCAGCACGATCATCTTGACTGTGCCCTTTAGCTAAGCACGGAACACTGGTATATCAAGCATCAAAAAGTATAATAAACGAAATTGCGGAATTTAAATCTATATTAATTAACTCCCCAAAAGACAGTTCTACCATCATGCCTCTGCATGAATGGAGAACCGATCCGAACCATCGATGATAGAAATCATCACGGATGGTTCGTCCCAAAAGAATAATTCCAACTCCTTATATACATGGTTTTAAACAAAATCAAGGCTTGACATACCAAGCCGTACAAAATTTCTCTAAAAGCCCTCAAAGCGGCACAACGGAGTCCTCTAGAAGAAGTCCTCAGGAGGTGGCTCCAATTCTTCGCCGGCCGCAAGGTCCGACTCGCCGGGATCAGCATCTCCTGAAGTCTCGGCAGCTGCTAGTAGTGGACCTGCGACGTGTAGTCTATAGGGTGAGCTACATCCTAGCTCAATAGGGAATAAAACACAGTTGAACATATAAATTATTACTCACATATATTCCATGATATGCCATGCATGATGTGTCTATGCATTTATTGATGAAAACAGTTAAAAAGCATTTCGTTTTACTGTTGATTTCTTATGTTTTCATTTACTCATGAATGATGCTGAAAATGCCTAAAGCAAAACTTAAACTTTCAACTTAAGTAATCCCCGAGCAATATAGCATCGAGCCCCGATGAGATACCCTTCATCGTCATCTATATAGACAGTTTTAACGTATTCCCTGGGAATACAAATATAGTACCCAAGCCCCTTTCCCCTGGGGATTGGTGGCGGGGTTTCACTTGTCTCAAATCAACACCCCTGGGGTGTGCTTACTATGTATGGATAAGCCTCACTTGGCAGCCTACGGTTTTTCGCCCGTATCGGCCACGGATATCTATCAAACCTCAAATAACAAAAATATCGGTTCCTTACATATAGTTATTCACCGTGTAAGTGTGCTATCTTATATCAGTTAGGCCCTATCAACATGATTCAATCTTGGATACATCCCTAGGATGTATCCATTTACTTGCATCACAGCTGATGCTCTTATCTCTTTACTTCTTCATCCCCTGGGGATGGCTCATTCTCATTACTCTTATGGGTGTCACACGCACACACACTTTTCACATACAACTTTTAGCAAATAAACATTTGAATTGAACTCTATATCATTACATACATGCTCTTGTAAAATAAAGTACATGTTCAAGGTGTTCCCTACCTCAAGTCTTTGTTTGCTCAATGCATCAAGGTCCCACGTGGGTCCTTGTGCATTAGTTCACACGTACCACCTATGGTACCACATAACAGGTGAAACACATCACTAAGGATGCAATAAAGAAGGTCCAAGACTCTCCAAGAATCTTAAAGTCAACATAATTTATCTCAGTCGATTAATCGAATTCCAAAATCGATTAATCGAATCTGATTCGATTAATCGATTTCCAAAATCGATTAATCGAAAGTCAATATCGATTAATCGATTCTCAAATCGATTACTCGAGATTTTCATTCTATTAATTGAATCCTAATTCGATTAATCGAAATTCTCTGTTTCGCAAAGTCGATTCTCAATTCGAGTAGTCGAGTTCCTAAAATCGATTAATCGATCCCAAATCGATTAATCGAAAACTGAAATCGATTAATCGAAATCCCATTTCGATTAGTCGATTTTCCTCAAGCCATTTCCTCCAACCCCTGGGGTCCACTGGAGGTTCCCAGTCGATTAATCGATACCCAAATCGATCAATCGAAATCCACGGTCGATTAATCGAACTCCAATTCGATTAATCGAAATCGGGGTCCTTTGACCTTTCAACTTCCTGGCCAATTTCAATTAATCGAAACCCAATTTCGATTAATCGAAATTGTCGATTCAAATTTCGTTCTTCCCCATCTTTTTCCACACTTTTTCCTCTATTTTTCTAAACCATTATTCTATGATTTAAACCATTTTCAACTACAATTTAGACTCTACGATCTATGCATTTTATTCACAAAAATTTACCTTGAATCAATCGCAAGTTGATTTCAATCCAGTGGTTGAAAGGCTAGGGTTTCCAGCTTTGGCTCTAACAGATCCAAACCGTGTTGAATTCGGCTTTTATCGCTTGAATCCTCCCTCCAAATCAGTTGCAATAACTCCTCTCTTTACTTCCTCTCTCTTTCTCTTCTTTACTTCTCTCTCAACCACCAAAAAACACACATTTAGGGTTATTAAACCCTTTTATCCCTTTCCTCATGTGTGTGTTGAGCACATACATCGCGATAGGTGTATGCGACTTCACATTTACAATACACACCACATAGACATTCAATTTATCACATCTCATCCTTTCATCACACCTCATGCTAACTATTGGACTTCCATTTGGTCAAACCTATGACCGATCGGGCACGGATCTCGAGGTCATAATTTAGCGTGATTTTTCGGGCTATTACATCCTCCCCACCTTGGAAATTTTCGTCCTCGAAAATAACCCAAGGTATGGCTGTCGGGGTCTCTCTCCCCCCCCCTCTCACATTTTCAGGTGAGGTGATCAAATTGATTCAGATGTATTTAGGTATTCACACATACAAGCACGGAAGTAAAATTTAACAAAATTGAACAATTGACACAAAAAGTTTGATTTGTATTAAAGATTGAATTTTTACAAGGCCAGTTAAGTTGGCGTACAAAACAATTCTGTGTATACAATCATAACTCAAAATAAATACAAGACTCAAGCAATTTGCCAAGCTCTGAGGCGGGTGGGTCTCTGAGCCGACTGTGGCGGTGGTGGTGACTGCGAGTGGTGGTCAGGGTGGCGTCTCGGTCGGCGGAGCGGAGGTAGATGTGGAAGGAGCCGCGTCTGTAGTGGTGGGATGGAAGACAGGTCCTCTATGGAAGGCGGTGCGTCCAGCGGTCCACTCCTCCTCCTGTGCGAGGTAGCGGCGGTAGTCGGTAGGATAGATGTAGCGGAGGGTGTGAAATAGGAGGAAGTCCATCCTCCGGTTCATCCTTTCGTTGTTGGCCTCCATACGGGCCAACACCTCCTCGATGGTCGGCCCAGATGATGCGGCGCGCCGGCGGTAGGATGAGGTGGGTGTCGCGGGTGCGGAGTGGGCAGGTGGCGTCGGTGAGGCTATGGTGTGAGAGGGAACCCTCTCCACGGATGGCTTGGCGGGGATAGGGTGTGCTCCACCCACGGGTGGGTCCTGCTGAGGTGGTGGGGGTGGTGGCGGTGCTACTGCTGCTGCTGGGGCTGGAGCGGGACCCGGAGCTGGTAGGGTCCGCTTTAGCAGATTGTAGCTACGAGTCCATGAAGACTTCGAAAACGTCTTCACGCGATCCGTAGCCCTCACCTCGTGAGGCGAGATGCTGTAGGAGGGCTCGTCGGAGTAGCACTCCAACATGCTCGAGATGAGCCGAGCATATGGCATCTTCTCCTTGGGCCGCATGTTGCCCTTCATCAGTTTTCCCTTGATGTACTTCATCCCTTCTAGGATGACCATAGTAGCATCAAACCATCGACCACGGAAGGCCGCATAAAGTGCATGTTGCACTTTGTCCACGCGCTCTGTGTCGTGGCGCATTGGGTATAAGTTACACTTGATTATTGAATCAAGCATCCACATGTAGTGGGGAAGGTCAACCCTCTTGATGGAGGAGCCCGACCCCTTCTTGCCATTTGTCATGCGGGTCATGACCTCCTCAAATCAAGGGTCCTCCTCGAAGGGTGGGAATAGGGTGGTCTCTGGGGTGAAATCGAGGTAACACTCGAGTACCTCGTGTATGTGACGACGAGTGATCGTGTACAGACGACCCTCGATCTTGGTCAAAATGCAATCATCGGTAGGGCCATCCGTTAGCCCTTGGTAAAACAGTCTAACCAATCTAGGGTAGTAAGAACCCCGGATTGGTTTGAGAAGGTTGCCGAGACCTGCGTTGGTGAGGTAATTTCGAGCCCATTGGGTCTCGCCCGGCAAATCGGGATTTGTGAATAGGGTAGGGTCGATAATATATTCGACCTCAAAGGTCTTTGCCGCCCACCATTCATTTGGTTGCTCGACATTGGTGGGTGGTGGTGGCATGGGGGTGGACTCGCGGGAAGACTCGCGCGTAGATGCGCTCGTCGAACCGGAGGTGGTCTCCGATGCCGACGGTGATGGAGTCCTCACCGGCGATGGGGTAGGTGGTGGTGGCGCGGCGTTCTTACGCCTAACCGGGAGTTTAGAAGTCGCCTTCTTTGGAGATAATCGGGTTTTGGGCGGCATTCTTAGAAAACTAGGGTTTTTCTAATTCAAATTTGAAGGGAAAAGCAAAATTTTAGGGTTTACCGTGGTTTTGGACGCGATTGCGGAAGAGAATCGACGGCAAATCCCAACCTTAGAGCGTCGGATGGTCGGAGAAGAAAGAGGAATGTGAAACGCCCAAAATCTCCCAAGCCAAATGATTTCGAATGGGGAATAAAATCCCCAATTTTATATATATAGCCCGCGGCTCGATTAATCGAAATTCTGTTTCGATTAATCGAAATTCAAAACTAGGTTAAGCCGTGCAAAATCGATTAATCGATCTCCCAAATCGATCAATCGAAAATTAAATTCGATAAATCGAAAACATTTCGATTAATCGAAATCGTATCCGTTTAACATTTCAAGTTTTTGAGCTCACTGGCGCGAGCCAGTCGATTAATCGAAATCCATTTCGATTAATCGAAATTCACTTCGATTAATCGAAATCGTCTATCTGACTTCAATTTCTTCGAGGTCCCTTTAGTAAATCGATTAATCGAGATCCAGTTCGATTAATCGAAATCCAAAATCGATTAATCGACACTGCTTCGGTTAATCGAAATTTCATAATTGACTCCCAATTCTTCTAACATTCTCAGTTTGTTCAATTAATCGAACTTGCCGTTCGATTAATCGAATTCTAATTCGATTAATCGAAATTCTCAAAATCGATTAGTCGGTCCCAAATCGATTAATCGAGATTCTAACTCGATCAATCGAAATTTGTCTTCTATGTATATTCTAACTCTCCTTTCAATTTCCAGTCACTGGTACATGCCAGTCGACTAATCGAACAAAATCGATTAATCGAAATTCCAAATCGATTAATCGATTTGAAATTCGATTAATCGGTTTTGCCCAATTTCTGCAGATTTTCAATTTCTTTGGTTCTTTGATTATTTTTGGTAGTTTATGACATCAAGTGGTTCTTCCATAGAGTTGTATATACTTGATCATGTACATATAATTCTGTTCCTCAAATCAGATTGGATCAAATTTTCCATTGAATTACAAGTATAGTGGAGATTTCACAAACATGTTTGTGGTTTACATTAAGTTCTCACGTCGTTGGAAACAAGGCTGGATATTGTTCTTTCACATCGGCCTCTCGTTCCCAAGTAGCCTCTTCTTTTGGATGATTGTTCCACCGAACAAGCACTAAGGGAATCACTTTAGTGCGCAGTACTTGTTCCTTTCGATCCAAGATTTCCACTGGTTCCTCTATCATGCTCATGTCCTCACACATCTCTATAGGTTGCTTTCCTAATACATGAGACGGATCATTCACGTATTTCCTGAGCATCGATATGTGGAAAACATTATGTACTCGATCAAACAGCGGTGGTAAACCAATGCGATATGCAACTTCACCTACGCGTCCCAAAATTTTGAATGGTTCAACATAACGTGGACTTAATTTCCCTCTCTTGCCAAATCTCATTACACCTTTCATAGGTGACACCTTCACAAACACATGCTCGCCCACTTTATAGTCAACACTAGTCCGCTTCATATCGGCGTAACTTTTCTGTCTACTCTGTGCTGTCTTCAACCTTTCTCTGATAATTCGAACAACGGTGGCGTTGTCTTCAAGTAGTTTCGGTCCTAACACAAATTTCTCACCTGTTTCCTCCCAATTGAGAGGTGACTTGCATCGTCGTCCATACAGAGCTTCATACGGTGCCATGCCAATGCTTGTTTGAAAACTGTTATTGTATGCGAACTCGAGCATCGGTAGATACTCATCCCAGTATCCTTGCATATTAAGCATGCAAGCCCTGAGCATGTCTTCTATTACTTGGTTCACTCGCTCTGTTTGTCCATCAGTTTGAGGATGGAAAGCTGAACTAAAGTCTAGTCGTGTTCCCATTCCTTCTTGAAATTTCTTCCAAAACTTAGACGTATATAGTGGATCACGATCTAAAACTATGCTACTTGGAATCCCATGTAATCTTATAATCTCCTTCATGTATAAGTCTGCCAGTCTTCCTGCTGTATATGTAGTATTGTACGGCAAAAAGTGCGTCAATCGGTCTACGATGACCCAAATGGCATTGTGTCTCTTGGCAGTACGGGATAATCCAACAATGAAGTTCATTGAGATCGATTCCCACTTCCATTCTGGGATCGGTAAACGTTGCAATAGTCCAGCAGGATGTCTATGATCAGCCTTCACTTGTTGACAAGTCAAACACCGTGACACGTGCTTTCGCGTCTTGCTTGATCCTCTCCACCAAAGAGTTCTTTTTCAAATCTTGGTACATTTTGGTGCTACCAGGGTGGATAGCATAATTTGACTTATGGGCTTCATCAAGAATCGTTCGTCTTAGATCGGCATTGTCCGGAATGCATAGACGGCCTTTAAACAACAACGAACCATCTTCTTTTACTGAGAAGTCCGACCTAATGTCTTCACTCACGTCTTGATGAATCTTTGTTAATGCCGGATCTTTCATCTGTAGATCGTGGATATGCTCAAATATCACTGGCTTTACTGATATGTTAGCCAAAAAGGATCCAGTGTCCTTTGACTCAATGTTCGCATCATAGAATGCCAGGTCTTCCAATAATTTCCATCGGTGCATACCTAAAATCAAAGAAGCTAACTGAGCTGAACCCTTTCGACTCAATGCATCAGCTACAACATTCGCCTTGCCTGGAGGTATTGTATGGAGCAATCGTAGTCCTTGAGGAATTCCATCCATCTGCGCTGTCTCATGTTGAGCTCTTTCTGTGTAAACAGATATCGGAGGCTCTATTGGGCGGTCAAAATTTCAAAAGTCTCACCATACAAGTAATGTCTCCAAATCTTCAGCGCAAAAATGACTGCTGCCAGTTCCAAGTCATGAGTCGGGTAATTTTTCTCGTGTTCTTTCAGCTGTCTTGATCCGTAAGCTATCACCTTCTTGTGTTGGTTGAGTACACATCCAAGGCCATTGTATGACGCGTCGCTGTACACGACGTATCCTCCACTGCCTGAAGGAATCGCTAACATCGGAGCCGAGTGAGTCTCGTTTGAGTTATTGAAAACTCTTCTCGCATGCCTCACTCCACTCACTTGAATCTTTTAAATTATCGACTTTGTGAGAGGTCGATATCTTTGAAAACCCCTCAGCGAAGCGTCGATAATAACTGCTAAGCCGGAAAACTTGGGACATCGGTCCTTTGTCTTTGGTTGCTCCCATTTAACTCTGCTTCTATCTTTCTTTGGATCTCGGTGACACCATGCTTTGAGGCGACATGTCCCAAAAGCTAACCTCTTCAACCAAAACTCACACTTCTTTGAGTTTGGCGTACAATTGGTGTTCACGTGGCGTCTGTAGAGCAATCCTCAAATGTTCTTAGTGTTAGTCTTGGATTTGGGTATATCGGTATATCATCAACAAATACTCGACGCGAGAGTCAAGTGTGGTTTAAACACTCGGTTCATCGAGATCCATAAGCGGTTGGAGCATTCGTTAATCAAGCGGCATCACAAGGAATTCATAGTGTCCATACGTGTCCAGGAAAATTTGTCTTACGAATGTCCTCTTGACTACTTGGATGATACCCGGATCTCGGTCGATCTTGGAAAAATACCTTGCTCCTTGCGGTTGGTGAATAGATGCGTCAATTCTAGGCAAAGGTAGCGGTTCTTCACGGTGAGTTTGTTCAATTGTCGATAGTCAATGCATAGCGCATTGACCCATCCTTCTTCTTGACAAACAAGACGGTGCTCCCCATGGAGAACACTTCGGTCTAACAAACCCCTTGTCCATAAGCTCTTGTAGTTGTTCCTTCAACTCCTTTAGCTCAGCAGGAGCCATTCTATAAGGCGCTTTCGAAATAGGCTCCGTTCCTGGTGCTAAGTCAATGGCGAATTCTACTTCTCTCTCTGGAGGTAATCCAGGCAACTCTTCTGGAAACACGTCGACGAAGTCTCGCACAACTGCTATCTCAGAAATGACGTTCTTTTCTTCCTTGTCCTCCTCTAAGAAAGCTAAGTATCCACTACAACCCTTTCTGATCATTTTCTCGGCCCTTCTTCTTTGAGATCGGAGCCAGATGACGACCTCACTCCTTGAAACCGAAATGATCTTCTTGTGTTGGGTCTGAAAATGACTACCTTGTTCTTGCAATCGACGGTTGCACAATGCTGCGCCAACCAGTTCATGCCAAGGATCACATCAAACCCTTGCATGTCTAACAGTATCAACTTTGCTTCTAGTTCATGCACCTCTAAGTCTCGAACCGCTACATTGATAGATTTGCAAGCTAACTCCGTGTCTACTAACTCTCCAGTCTGAATAGACACAGATAGGACGAAATCCAATGTCTCTGGAACAATCTTCATCTTCTTGGCGAAACGTGGAGTGACAAATGAGTGGGTAGACCCTGGGTCTATCAACACTCGAGCGTCATATCCACCGAAACATCCTTTTTCATATATGTTTAAAGTACCTATAGTATACATACATACATACAATAATTTACACATCAATTTACACTCTTAATTCACATACAGCTTTTTGTCTTGAGAAAAGAATCTATACAATTTCTAATGCATGCTCCTTCTCTATCTAAAATTTTAAATGAAGTGAAATTTTCTTTAATTTTTAACGAGTCTCACCTTGGATGACGTCATGCACGTTCCCTGCTTCCTGAGCAGTGACTGCATAGGCTCTCCCCTGAACGATCGGCTTTCTTGCTTGAATGGGTCGTGGTGCTGCAACTCAAACCGTCTTTCTCTTATCCGTCTCGGGGCAATCCTTGATCAAGTGGCCCACCTTGCCACATCGGAAACAACCCCTAGTTCCCATTCTACAATCCACCGTCCTATGAGGCTTGCCACACTTTGCGCAAGTCTCCCGAGGTGCAGAAGAAACAGTACGAGAACCCTGTGTGTTAGTGGCGCCAGTAGACATGGTAGGGTTCTCATAGTGAATAGGTCTCCCCGACGCAAGTAATGGAAACCTCTGTTGGTGTTGTTGTTGCGTCGGTCTTCCGAAACTCCCTTGGAACTGTGGTCTCTGATTCTGGACCATGAACCTCGGCTTTTTGTTCACTGGTTCGTAGTTCCCCGTCCTTCGTTGTTCATTTCCTCCTCTCTGCTATTCTCTCTGTCGATATCTATTTGTGTTCTCCTCTTCAACCACTTGTGCTTTACTCATGACCTCTTCATAGGTCCTCAGTTGAAATGGAGCTACGCCTCCCCTAACCTCAGGCTTCAAACCTTGCTGAAACCTTTTGGACTTCATCACTTGAGAGCGGCATCCGAGCAAAGCAGAGGCAAGTCGTAGAAACTCCACCCCATATTCTCTCACTGTCATTCTCCCTTGCACTAATTGTAAAAATTGTATCTCAAGCTGGTTCCTCACCACTTCCGGGAAATATTGTTTGTTGAACTCCTCAACAAACTCCTCCCAAGTCCAAGGCAACTCTGGGGTCTCCTGAGCCCGAGTCCGTATCACGGACTTTCACCAAGGCCCAGCCTCCCCATCCAACATATAGGCTGCCCATCTCACACTCTCATCTTCCGTGCATGTCAGCACGCTAAAGACTTTCTCCATCTCCATCGGCCCAGCCTCGGCCGCCATTGTAGAAAATGAAGGAGGTCTCATCCTCCTAAACTCTGTAAAAGATGAGGGCATAGGCAATGCAGATCCTACAGGTGGTGTAGGTGGCTGCTGTTCTCTTGACGCATGAGCTACAAAAGATGCGGCTTGTTGTGCCATGGCAGCTGCCATAGTCTCCATAGTGTGCATCATCTTTTGTCGTTCTTCTCTGTCCTCTTGTCTTTCTCTCAATCTTTCTTGTTCTCTTAGATCTTGATCCTGATGATCTCGATCCTCTTCATCATGTTGTCTACTACTACTGCCCCCTGGGGCCTCAGTACCTCCTAAAGGCACTCTATTTGTAGGAGAGATGTAATCATCTCCACTACGTAGACTCCTCTGTTGGCCTCCCCTTGGTCGGCCTCTTCCTCTAGATGACATTTACGGCTGCATTTGAAACTAAAGTTTCGTTAGCAGAAGCCCCTATGTTCTGACGAAAGAACCCTTGTCAGAATTGCTAAAAGAAAATGGCGCTTTGATACCAACTGTGACAGCCCGGATTTCGGCACCCCGAAACCCGTGCCATCAGCACGATCATCTTGACCGTGCCCTTTAGCTAAGCACAGAACACTGGTATATCAAGCATCACAAAGTATAATAAACGAAATTGCAGAATTTAAATCTATATTAATTAACTCCCCAAAAGACAGTTCTACCCTCATGCCTCTGCATGAATGGAGAACCGATCCGAACCATCGATGATAGAAATCATCACGGATGGTTCGTCCCAAAAGAATAATCCCAACTCCTTATATACATGGTTTTAAACAAAATCAAGGCTTGACATACCAAACCGTACAAAATCTCTCTAAAAGCCCTCAAAGCGGCTGTGAGTCCTCTAGAAGAAGTCCTCGGAGGTGGCTCCAATTCTTTCACGCCAGGTCCGACTCATGGGATCAGCGTCTCTTGAAGCCTCGGCAGCTGCTAGTAGTGGACCTGCGACGTATAGTCTATAGGGTGAGCTACATCCTAGCTCAATAGGGAACAAAACACAGTTGAACATATAAATTATTACTCACATATATTCCATGATATGCCATGCATGATGTGTCTATGCATTTATTGATGAAAACAGTTAAAAAGCATTTCGTTTTACTGTTGATTTCTTATGTTTTCATTTACTCATGAATGATGCTGAAAAGGCCTAAAGCAAAACTTAAACTTTCAACTTAAGTAATCCCCGAGCAATATAGCATCGAGCCCCGATGAGATACCCTTCATCGTCATCTATATAGGCTTTTAACGTATTCACAGGAATACAATTATAGTACCCAAGCCCCTTTCCCCTGGGGATTGGTGGCGGGGTTTCACTTGTCTCAAATCAACACCCCTGGGGTGTGCTTACTATGTACGGATAAGCCTCCGCACTGGCCTACGGTTTCGCCGCTGTATCGGTCACGGATATCCTGCCGTGTCAGTCGTGGATATCCCGCCACGTCGGTGGGGTAACCTATCAAACCTCAAATAACAAAAATACCGGTGCCTTACATATAGTTATTCACCGTGTAAGTGTGCTATCTTATATCAGTTAGGCCCTATCAACATGATTCAATCTTGGATACATCCCTAGGATGTATCCATTTACTTGCATCACACCTGATGCTCTTATCTCTTTACTTCTTCATCCCCTGGGGATGGCTCATTCTCATTACTCTTATGGGTGTCACACGCACACACACTTTTCACATACAACTTTTAGCAAATAAACATTTGAATTGAACTCTATATCATTACATACATGCTCTTGTAAAATAAAGTACATGTTCAAGGTGTTCCCTACCTCAAGTCTTTGTTTGTTCAACGCATCAAGGTCCCACGTGGCTCCTTGTGCATTAGTTCACACGTACCACCTATGGTATCACATAACAGGTGAAACACATCACTAAGGATGCAATAAAGAAGGTCCAAGACTCTCCAAGAATCTTAAAGTCAAACCCAAAAGTCAACATAATTTATCTCAGTCGATTAATCGAATTCCAAAATCGATTAATCGAAAGTCAATATCGATTCTCAAATCGATTACTCGAGATTTTCATTCGATTAATCGAATCCTAATTCGATTAATCGAAATTCTCTGTTTCGTAAAGTCGATTCTCAATTCGAGTAGTCGAGTTCCTAAAATCGATTAATCGATCCCAAATCAATTAATCGAAAACTGAAATCGATTAATCGAAATCCCATTTCGATTAGTCGATTTTCCTCAAGCCATTTCCTCCAAGCCCTGGGGTCCACTGGAGGTTCCCAGTCGATTAATCGATACCCAAATCGATCAATCGAAATCCAAGGTCGATTAATCGAACTCCAATTCGATTAATCGAAATCGGGGTCCTCTGACCTTTCAACTTCCTGGCCAATTTCGATTAATCGAAACCCAATTTCAATTAATCGAAATTGTCAGATTCAACCCTTTTCGAGCTGTTCTTCCCCATCGTTTTCCACACTTTTTCCTCTATTTTTCTAAACCATTATTCTATGATTTAAACCATTTTCAACTACAATTTAGACTCTACGATCTATGCATTTTATTCACAAAAATTTACCTTGAATCAATCGCAAGTTGATTTCAATCCAGTGGTTGAAAGGCTAGGGTTTCCAGCTTTGGCTCTAACAGATCCAAACCGTGTTGAATCCGGCTTTTATCGCTTGAATCCCCCCTCCAAATCAGTTGCAATAACTCCTCTCTTTACTTCCTCTCTCTCTCTCTTCTTTACTTCTCTCTCAACCACCAAAAAACACACGTTTAGGGTTATTAAACCCTTTTATCCCTTTCCTCACGTGTGTGTTGAGCACATACACCGCGATAGGTGTATGCGACTTCACATTTACAACACACACCACATAGACATTCAATTTATCACATCTCATCCTTTCATCACACCTCATGCTAACTATTGGACTTCCATTTGGTCAAACCTATGACCGATCGGGCACGGATCCCGAGGTCATAGTTTAGCGTGATTTTTCGGGCTATTACACAGCAACAATCCACTCTTTCATCTTCTTCTCCGTCATCGATTCTCGCGTGGTCTTCATCGTCTTTATCGCCGATTTCATGAATTGCAGAGAAAATCACAATCTTTACAATCTTTAAGGTTTAAACCCCTAAAAACGTAATCTTTAGAAGTATTAATGATTCGTTGTTAGGGTTTAAACTCCTAGAGCTATAGAGATTCGTTACTGGACTTGTATGTATATTTTGCATTTGTAAAACCTTAACCTTTAGGGTTTAGATTTTTTATTTTGTTTATGTGGATGGAAATGTGATATTTATTTTTCTAGTTTTACATGTGTAAAATCATAATTTTTGTGGTTTAGGCTAATGATTTTTGTTTGTTTGTGAAAAAAATATAAACATTTTTATCAAGTCATGATCAGTCTTTTATAAGACTGTAATATCCATTTGTTAGCTCATGACTTTTAGTATATGTTTATTTTCGACTAATTAAAATTCTAAATTTCACGTGACCACTTGTATGTATTTTTTACATAAATAAAACCCTAATCTTTAGGGCTTAGGCTTTGATTTTTATTTGTTTGAATGGAAATGTGATATTTAATTTTTTGAAATACAAAAATTAAAATAAATTATTATTATTATTATTTTCTAGTTTTGCATGTGTAAAACTCTAATTTTTAGAGTTCGGGCTTATAATTTTTGTTTGTTTGTAAAAAAATAATAAACAGTTATCAAGTCATGACTAGTCTACTATTACATGACAATTTATCTGTATTACATGCTTCCATTAGATGGATCGCGCCCTTTTTAAGTCATGATCAGTC
The DNA here is from genome assembly GCA_021018995.1 of Chloranthus sessilifolius. Lineage (NCBI taxonomy): Eukaryota > Viridiplantae > Streptophyta > Magnoliopsida > Chloranthales > Chloranthaceae > Chloranthus > Chloranthus sessilifolius. Next base: position 91,979,087 of record CM037585.1, on the reverse strand, counting down.
TTTTATAAGACTATAATGTCCATTTGTTAGCCCGCGACTTTAAATTTTTATTTATATTCAACTAATCAAAATCATAAATCTCATGTCACTACTTGTATATTTTTTTTGCACGTGTAAAACTCTAATCTTTAGTGTTTAGGCTTTTAATTTTTATTTCTTTGGAAGAGAATGAGAAATTTAATATTTTGAAAATACAAAAATTATATAAAAAAATATTTTATCATTTTCTAATTATATATGCGTGGAACTAATCTTTGGGATAAGGCTTTTGATTTTGGTTTGTTCTAATGAAAATATGTTATTTAATCTTCTGAAAATATAAACATTTAGATAAAAATTAATTATTTTAATCATTTTCTAAATTTGTATATGTAAAGCCTTAATATTTAAGAGTCAGGCTTATGATTTTAATTTATTTGTAAAAAATTATAAATTTTTTATCAAGTCTTGGCCAGTCTTCGCCAATCTTCCATTATAGATTAAGATTTTATTAGATAGATCATGCTATTTGTAAGTCATGATCAGCCTTATATAAGACAGTAATGTCTATTTGTTAGCCCGTTATTTCTTTAAGACTTAATTAGTCTTTTATAAGACTGTAATGTCCATTTGTTAGCTCGTTGTTTCTTTAAGACATCTTTAATTCGTCTTTCATTTTTCAGCCCGCTGTTTAATCTAAGGCAGGCTAATGCAAGATGGTAAGTTTGTCTTACGATTACAAGAAAGCTATATAAGTGTCACATAGGACTTATATCAGATTGCACAACTGTGATCTTTAGAATAGAAGATTCATATTATACTTTTGTTAGACTTATATCAGACTTTAGCATTTATTTTTTATAGAAAACTCATATGAGACTGTTACCCAAAATATCGGTTGATTTCGCATTTATTAATCACTCATCTTATTGCTTCTGAAGTTGCTTTGTATTCTTTATAGTTCGACCAAAAGCCACTATGCATTAGCATATATTGATACAGTGAAACACAAACTATTTTTGCTAGAGTCATCGACTTCTGTTGATTTATTAATATGGAAATCATATTTATCTGCTCTAGTAAGGGATTGAAATGCATAAAACTTTATATTTATTACACGATTTTTCCTCTTTGAGAAAGTTGCAACTGGTTTACATGTTTTCTATTGCCACTTTTCAGGGTTTTCTTCTTCCCCGCCTTTTTTACGTGAATGGAGGAACATATGCATTGACGCAAAAGCTTTTGTGGATAACTTACATAACAGAAGGCCTCCCAAAATAGGAGCGCAAATCAATTCATTATGCACTGCTTGTAATGAAATATGTGGAGTGTATTATGCTCGGGAAGGAAATAGAGTTCACGGTGGGAAAGGAGGTGATGGCAGCTTTTAGGAAACAATATTTGTATGATATTGTAATGTATAACGATGAAACATATGAAGTAGGTACAACGAAAGTGAGGATGTTGTTGGGCCTAAACTCCAGTGAAGTTTAAAAAATATTAGGATATTATTTTTTGTTGAGGGTAAAAAATATAATTTAACAGTCTTATAACACTCCAAATCTCTAATTCAAAGTACACGATTGTAACAAGGGATCAGACAAAGGGAGTCTAGTTCGGGTTCATATCTAGATGGTCGATCAGACAGTATTGTTTTGGCGTTTTAAAGAATTGTTCCAAAAATGGAAACAATATTGAGTGACAAAACAGTCCTTCAAATAGAGGAAACACATAGTCAAGTTTAGACTCTTATTAGTGGTTTGTAGACTCTTCAAGTAACTGCACAATATGCGTGAGATTCGATAGCCACTGATATTAAATTTATATTATACTCTTATAAGTCTACAAAATGACACTTATGTAACTATGGGTCACATAAGAGTAATTTATTGACTTTTATAAGTCTAACAAAGACTCAAGTGAGTCCAGTAAGCCTTCAATTCGATAATTACTAACATAAGAGTCATGTTAGACTATTATAAGTCTAACAAATGACACTTATGTTACTTTGGCTCACATAAGTAGTAATATTTTTCACTCTTTTAGGTCTCACCCAGCCTCTCCAGAGTTTAGTTCGCGCAAGATTCAATATTCACTAACATCAGAATCATATAAGACTTTTATATGTCTAACAAATGACACTTATGTAACTTTGAGTCACATGAGAGTCATTTACTGACTCTTATAAGTTTAACAAAGACTCATGTGAGTCAAGTATCCCTTGGATTCGATATTCATTAAAATCAGAGTCATGTTAGACTCATCAGAGTCATATACAAATGACGATTATGTAACTCTAGGTCATATAAGAGTCATTTATCGACTCTTATGAGTCCAACAAAGACTCATGTGAGCCTAGTAGGCCATGGATTCTTTATTCACGAACATCATAGTCATGTTAGACTTTTATGAGTCTAACAAATGATTCTGATGTCAATGAGGGTCACATAAGTAGTCACTTTTATACTCTAACAAGTATCACTCAGCTTCTCGTGAGTCAAGTTTGCTTAGTATTCGATATTCACAATCTAATGAGTCATGTACAAATGACGATTATGTAACTTTGGATCACATATGAGTCTATTATTGACTCTTATAAGTCTAATAAAGACTCAAGTGAGTCTAGTAGGCCATTCATTTGTTATTCACTGATATCAAAGTCATGGTAGACTCTAATGAGTCATGTACAAATGAAGATTATGGAACTATGGGTTACATAAGAGTCTATTATTGACTCTTACAACTCTAACAAAGACTCAAGTGAGTCCAATAGGCCTTGCATACGTTATTCACTGACTTCAGAGTTAAGTTAAACTCTAAGAAGTCATGAACAAATGACGATTATGTAACTCTAGGTCACATAAGAGTCCATTATTGACTCTTATAAGTCTAACAAAGACTCAAGTGAGTCTAGTAGGCCTTTATTCACTTACATCAGAGGCATCTTAAACTCAAGCGAGTCATGTACAAGCGACGATAATGGAACTCTAGGTCACACAAGAGTCTATTATTGACTCTTATAAGTCTAACAAAGACTCAACTGAGTCAAGTAGGCATTGCATTCGTTATTCACTGACATCAGAGTCATGTACAAATGACGATTATATAACTTTCGGTCACACAAGGCTTTTATTGACTATTATAAGTCCAACAAATACTCAAGTGATTCCAGTAGGCCTTACGTTCATTATTCACTGACATCAGAGTCATGCTATACTCTAATGAGTCATGTACAAATGATGATTATATAACTTTGAGTCACATAAGAATCTATTATTGACTCTTATAAATCTAAAAAAGAATCAAGTGAGTCTAGTAAGCTCTAGATTCATTATTCACGGACATCAAAGTCATGTTAGACTCTAATGAGTCATGTACAAATGACGATTATGTAACTCTGGGCCACATAAGTGTCTATTATTAACTTTTATAAGTCTATAATAGACTCTTATTTGATTTAGAGTTACATAGTCGTCATTTGTACATGACTCATTAGAGTCTAACATGACTTTAATGCAAGTGAAAAATGAAAGCAAGGCCTACTAAATTTACTTGAGTCTTTGTTAGACTTATAAGAGTCAATAATAGATTCTCATGTGACTCAGAGTTACATAATTATCATTTGTAGATTACTCCTTAGAATCTAACAAGACTCTGATGTCAGTGAATAATGAATCCAAAGCTTACTGGACTCACTTGAGTCTTTGTTAAACTAATAACAGTCAATAATAGACTCTAATGTCAATGAATAAAGAATACAATGCCTACTGGACTCACTTTAGTGTTTGTTAGCCTTATAAGAGTCAATAATAGACTCTTATGTGACCCAGAATCAGTTGTACATGACTCATTAAAGTCTAACATGACTCTGATATCAGTGAATAACGAATGCAAGGCCTATTAGACTCACTTGAATCTTTGTTAGACTTATAAGAGTCAATAATAGACTCTTATGTGACTTAGAGTTACATAATCGTCATTTGTACATGACTCCTTAAAGTCTAACATGACTCTTATGTCAATGAATAATGAATAAAGGCCTATTGGACTCACATGAGTCTTTGTTAGACTTATAAGAATCAATAATAGACTTTTATGTGACCCAGAGTTATATAATCGTCATTTGTACATGATTCATTAGAGTTTAGCATGACTCTAGTGTCAGTGAAGAACAAATGCATGACCTACTGGACTCACTTAAGTCTTTATTAGACTTATAAGAGTCAATAATAGACTCTTGTGTGACCAAGTGTTACTTAATTTTCGCTTGACTTGTTAGATTCTAACATGACTTTGATGTTAGTGAATAACGAAAGCAAGGCCTACTGGACTCACATGAGTCTTTGTTAGCTTATAAGAGTCAATAATATACTCTTACGTGACTCAGAATTACATAATCGTCATTTGTACTTGACTAATTAGAATTTAACATGACTCTGATGCCAGGGAATAACGAATACAAGGCCTACTTGACTCACTTGAGTCTTTGTTAGACTTGTAAGAGTCAATAGTAGACTCTCAAGTGACCTAGAGTTACATAATCGTTATTTGAATATGACTCCTTAAAGTCTAACATGACTTTAATGTCAGTGAATAATGAATGCAAGGCCTACAAGACTCACTTGATTCTTTATTAGACTTATAAGACTCAATAATAGACTCTTTTGTGACCCAGAGTGACATAATTGTCATTTATACATGACTCCTTAAAGTCTAACATGACTCTGATGTCAGTGAATAAGGAATCAAATTCCTACTGGACTCACTTAAGTCTTTATTAGACTTATAAGAGTCAATAATAGACTCTTAGGTAGCCCAGAGTGACATAATCGTCAATTGTACTTGATTCATTAGAGTCTAGCATGACTCTGATGTCAGTGAATAACGAATGCAAGGCCTACTGGGCTCACTTCAGTCTTTGTTCAACTTATAAGAGTCAATAATAGACTCTTATGTGACCCAGAATTATATAATCATCATTTATACATGACTCATTAGAGTCTAACATGACTCTGATGTGAGTGAATAACTAATGCAAGGCTTATTGGACTCACTTTAGTCTCTATTAAACTTATAAGAGTCAGTAATAGACTCTTATGTGACTCAGTGTTACATAATCGTCATTTGTACATGACTCATTCGAGTCTAACATGACTCTGATGCCAGTGAATAACAAATGCAAGGCCTAGTGGACTCACTTGAGTCTTTGTTAGACTTATAAGAGTCAAAAATACTCTTATATGACCCAGAGTTATATAATCGTGATTTATACATGACTCCTTAGAGTCTAACATGACTCTAATGTCAGTGAACGATAAATTCAAGGCCTATTGGTCTCACTTGAGTCGTGGTTAGATTTATAAGAGTCAATAATAGACTCTTATGTGACCTAGAGTTACATAATCGTCATTTGTACATTACCTCATTAGAAAGTGAATATCGAATCCTACGCAAATTGCACTCACGAGTGGCTAAGTGAAACTTGTATGAGTATAAAAGTGAATACTTATGTGACCCTCACTGGCATCATGGCCATTTGTTAGAATCATTCGAGTCTAACATGACTCTGATGTCAGTGAATAACGAATCAAAGGCCTAATGGACTTATGAGTCTTTGTTGTACTTATAAGAGTCGATAAATGACACATATGTGACCTAGAGTTACATAATTGTTATTTGTTCGTGGCTCTGATGAGTCTAACATGACTCTGATGTTAGTGAATATCGAATCCAAGGGATACTTGACTCACATGAGTCTTTGTTAAACTTATAAGAGTTAATAAATGACTCTCATGTGACCTAGAGTTACATAAGTGTCATTTATTAGACTTATAAAAGTCTTATATGACTCTCATGTCAATGAATATCGAATCTTGCACAAACTGGACTCTGGAGATGTTGGGTGAGACTTGAAAGAGTAAAAAATATTACTACTTATGTGACCGAAAATAACAAAAGTCTCATTTGTTAGACTTATAATAGTCTAACATGACTCTTATGTAAATAAATATCGAATCGAAGGCTTACTGGACTCACTTAAGTCTTTGTTAGACTTATAAGTGTCATTAAATGATTCTTATTTGACCCACAGTTATATAAGTGTCATTTTTTAGACTATCGAATCTTATGCACATTGTGCAGTTACTTGAAGAGTCTACAAACCACTAATAAGAGTATAAAAATAATCCCGTATTTCCCCTATTTTAAGAACTGTTTTGCCACTTAATATTGTTTACATTTTTGGAACAATTCTGGAAAATGCCACAACATTACTGTCCGATCGATCATCTAGATATGAACCCGAACTAGACTCCCTTTGTCTGATTGCTCATTACAATCGCGTACTTTGAATTAGAGATTTGAAGTGTTATAAGATTGTTAAATTATTTTGTTTACCCTTAACAAAAATTATATGTTAATATTTTTGAAACTTCACTAGAGTTCAACCCCAACAGCATCCCCCTTTTGTTGTACCTACCTCATGTGCTTTATTATTATACATCACAATATCATACAAATATTACTTCCTAAAAGCTGTCATCATCTCCTTTCCTACAGTGAACTCTATTTCCTTCCTGAGCATAATACACTCCACATATTTTATTACAAGCAGCGCGCAATCAATTGATTTGCGCTCCTATTTTGGGAGGCCTTCTATAATGTAAGTTGTTCGCGAAAGCTTTTGCTCAATGTATATGTTTCTCCATTCATGTAGAGAAGGCGAGGAAGATGAAAACCCTGAAAAGTAGAAATATAAAATATGTATATCAGTAGCAACTTTCTCAAAGAGGAAAAGTCATGTAACAAATATAAAGTTTTATGCATTTCAATCCCTTACTAGAGCAGATAAATATGATTCCTATATTGGTAAATCAACAGAAGCCAATGGCTCTAGCCAAAATAGTTCGTGTTTCACCATATCAATACAAGCTAACGTATGGTGGCTTTTGGTCGAACTGTAAAAAGTACAAAGGACCTACAGAAATAATAAGATGAGTGAAAACAATAAGATGAGTGATTAGAAAATGCGAAATCAATCGATATTTCAGGTAACAGTCTCATATGAGTATTTTATAAAAAAATAGATGCTAAAGTCTCATATAAGTCTGATATGAGTCCGACAAAAGTATGATATGAATCTTCTATTTTATAGGCCATTGTTGTGCAATCTGATATGAGTCCTATATGACACTTATATGATTTTTTTTGTAATTGTAGGACAAACTTTCCGTGTTGCATTGGCCTGCCTTAGAGTTAAACAACAGGCTGAAAAATGAAAGACGAACTAGAGATGTCTTAAAGAAATAATGTGCTAACAAATGAACATTACAGTCTTATAAAAGACTAATCGAATCCTAAAGAAATAACAGGCTAACAAATAGACATTACGGTCTTATAAAAGACTGATCTTGACTTAAAAAGAGTTGATCTATCTAATAAAATCTAAATCTATAATGAAAGCTTGTAATACAGATAAATCGTCATATAATAATAGACTGACCAAGACTTGATATAAAATTTATAATTTTTTGCAAATAAATAAAAATCATAAGCCTGACTCCTAAATATTAGGATTTTACATGTGCAAAACTAGAAAATGATTAAAAAAACTAATTTTTATCTAAATGTTTATATTTTCAAAAGCTTAAATAACATATTTTCATTAGAATAAACCAAACTTAAAAGCCTAATCCCTAATATTAGTTCCACGCATATAAAACTAGAAAATGATAAAATATTTTTTTATATAATTTTTGTATTTTCGAAATATTAAATTTCATAGTCTCTTCCAAACAAAGAAAAATCAAAAGCTTAAACCCTAAAAATTAGAGTTTTACACGTGCAACAAAAATATACAAGTAGTGACACGAGATTTAGGGTTTTGATTAGTTGAATATAGATAAAAATTTAAAGTCGTGGGCTAACAAATAGACATTATAGTCTTATAAAAGACTGATCATGACTTAAAAAGGGTATGATCCATCTAATGAAAGCCTGTAATACAGATAAATTATCATGTAATAGTAGATTGGTCGTGACTTGATAATTGTTTATTATTTTTTTACAAACAAACAAAAATTATAATCCCGAACTTTAAAAATTAGAGTTTTACACATGTAAAATTAGAAAATTATAATAAAAAAATTTTATCTTGATTTTTATATTTTCGAAAAATTAAATATCACATTTCCATTCAAAAAAATAAAAATAAAAGCCTAAGCTATAAAGGTTAGGGTTTTACATATGTAAAAAATACATACATGTGGTCACATAGGATTTAGGTTGTTAATTTGTCCAAAATAAACATATATTAAAATATTTGGGCTAACAAATGGATATGACAGTCTTATAAAAGACTAACCATGACTTATAAAAGTCTGATCATGACTTGATAAAGATTTTTTTACTTTTTTTACAAATAAATAAAAATTACAAGCCTGGACTCCAAAGATTATAGTTTAACACATTCAAAATTAGAAAAATAATAATTTATTATCTAAATTTTTTTAGTTTTCGAAAGATTAAGTATCACATTTCCATTCACACAAACAAAAATAAAAAATCTAAACCCTAAAAGTTAAGATTTTACAAATGCAAAACATACATACAAGTCGAGTGACGAATCTCTATTGCTCTAGGGGTTTAAACCTTAAAAACGAATCATTAATACTTTTAAATATTACATTTTTAGGGGTTTAAACCCTAAAGATTGTGATTTTATTTGCAATTCATGAAATCGGCGACACAGACAATGAAGACGACGCGAGAATCGATGACAGAGAAGAAGATGAGAGAGTGGATCATCGCTGTGACTTTCTCTGCAATACCTGAACCGGTAACACAGACTACGCGAGAATCGGTCAGGAAAAAATGACATTGGATCATCGTTTGACGAGCAACGAGAATCGTGGAGGAGAAGATGAGAGAGTGGATTATCGTTTGAAGAGCTGCGGGAACCAGTGAGGAAGAAGATGGCTGGGGTAGAGGTTGATAGAAAAATGAAGTTGTATGGAGGTTGGATTTTAAATGGCAGGAGTTTAATAGAACTGAGGTGAAAGGAGGGGCATTTTAGTACATGTACGTTAGGGTATTTTGGTATATTAAAGTTTAACTTAATGTACCCAAAAGACATGTGTAGAATTTTTTAGACCCTTGTAGGTAAATATTAAAATAAAGTTTAGGGTCTAGACCCTGCTTGGGTCATTCCATAAAGTTAGGACCCCGATGGGTAAATTAGAAAGAGTTGAGACCCTTTTGAGTAACTCACCCAATTACTTAGGTTGACAAGCTCGTTGTGCAGGGGGTAGACCAGCCGTCATACATATGAAGTGCTTAGATATAAAAGGTTTTAGTTATATAAAAAAAAAACAAATAAAATTAGGGCAAACTATATTAGGGTAGCGCTCTTCACGCCCACGTGTTCTCTGAAAACGTCCATGTGAGCAACCCCTTAAAAATTGTTGATTTCTTTGTATATGATGATTGAGACCGTCACCCCAATCTTCCACAAAATGGATCTTAAGATCGCACCTATCAGACAATCAATTTTTTATTTCACCCCAAAAAATGCCCTTTGTGTGCAATGGCCATATTTTGTGCAGTATTTTTTTGGTAATATAACTTCTAGAAGGACAATACCAAATACCAAATATCTCATATATATATATATATATATATATATATATATATATATATATATATATATATATATATATATATAACTAATTTTGATTGGTCATAGATATGTGCCACATGACATGTTTCTTTGGGCTGAGATACGTTCTGATGATGGATTACTTAAAGACCATACCCTTTTTTTTATTTAAGAATTTTGATGCCTTTTCTAGAGTACAATTGCATATTTTTTATTTAAAAGAATTATACATGCATTAAAAAAGTTTATATCTTTGCATATCTTAGTAAACTACTCTAGTCGTTGACTTAATGCTTTGTAAAGTCTAGGTTTTAGGTTCAAACCTTCTTATCTTCTATATATTATTATTATTTTTAATTAATTAGACAAGAACCTATGCACTTTATGTGAGCGTGTAGCTCCACATCATAGTGATGTCCTTTGTGAGAGAAATCTCTCCAAAAATTAGTCACTAGAGCACCTAAATAGATGAAGGGGGAGCGGAAAAAAAGCATCAAAATTATGAGTAATTAAGTACCATTATTTGCAATCTAGAATCTTAATTTAAAATCATGGTTGCAAGTAAGGGTACTCCTTGTGACACAAATCTCGGATGAAGGGGAGCGAAAAAATGGAAGGATATAATTATTTGCAATCCGGATTCTTTCTTCAAAATTATGGTTGCAACTAAGGGTGCTCCTTGTGAGAGAAATCTCTCCCAAGAAAAGTATGTGGACTCACAAAAGGAGGGGTAAGTTATGGGTACCATTATTTCCAATCCTTATTCTTTTTTAATGTGTATTATTATATTATTATTATGTGATATATTATTATCATTTTTTAATTAATTATACTAGAGCCAATATATCCTATGTGAGTGTGTAACTCCACACCATATTGAAGTCCCTTGTGAGAGAAATCTCTCTTAAAATTAGTCATTTGAGCACATAAATAGATGAAAGGGTGGGAAAAAATGAGCTAAAATTATGAGTACTTGGATACCATTATTTGCAATTAGGATTCTTTCTTTAAAATCAGCGTTGCAACTAAGGGTACTCCTTTTGAGAAGATAAATTGGTGGACCACAAAAGGGGGGTAGGTTATGGGTACCATTATTTGCAATCCTTATGCTCTTTTTTTTAAATATGGTTGCAACTACGGATTTTCATTATTTAGTGAAGGAAGAGAAGTATATATGCAAGCAAGGTTTTCAAAACTCAGATTTGAGACTTTCCGAGCGAAAAGCTAAAACGAAGGGCTGTCGCTTTTGCTCCGAAAGTCTCAGAGAGCATTGCGCGCAACACAAACGCACGAACGTCTAATTTACACAGAAAAGCTCAGATTCTAGCTGTTTTCTGAGTAAAAACTCAAATTTGAGTTTTTGTTTTCTCTAGTACAATTCCTGTGGGTGTGGAATGCCCATTTGAGAGTAAGAACCCTAGCCAGGCGAAGATCAGCATAGTTTACAAGGTGGGGTGCAAATTTTTAAATAGTTAAAAAAGGACGCGATTGTCATGAACATAATTTAAATATTAAAAAAGTGTTAAAAGTGATCTTGCACCATCAATGGTTGAAGATGTGGGTGATCTGTGTCGTCAAAGTTATAGATCACACATTGAAGTGCTATATAGGCCCAAAAATGGTGTTTTAAGGACATAAAAACTGTCAAATTTGTTGACAATGATATGATCCGTTGTTTTTAATTTTAATGACTGATATTAAATGTCATCAATTAGATGGTTCATATCCACTTATAAGCAAGTTTCTTTGGCTGACATATGTTCCAATGGTGGATTGTCACTTGGTCAAGTTAGATTGGTAACAGATGTGCATCACAGGACATATTGATAAATCACACTTCAATGGCGAGAGATTAAAAGTATAATTTTAATGGTGTAAAATTATTGAACACCATTTTGGTATTTAAATGTCGGTCAAGAGCCATTATCTCTTAAAAAATGGGTGAACCTTAAGAGGTGCAACTCCTAATTAATGAACTTAATGAACTCCTTATGGGGTGTCCCTATCAGTGGGTGCGCCTATCCTTTCAAAAGGTGCACATACTGGTACTCTCGGATTTATACAAATTACAAAGATTTATAAAGTTAAACACCGATTTGGTCCCGTGTATATGTTTATCACCAGTATACCAACAGCACTATAGTATGAAAAAAAGGAGAATCTATTAGGCGCACACAGAGTCTATAAGTCAATCTCATTCCGTTGAAAAAATAAGCATGGAAAAGCAAAGCACAGATGTTTGACATCTATGGAGTGTGTGGGCAGTGGAGATTTTGTTGACCAAACAGTGGGGGTGAGATTAGTCCATGTATTGATACTTTTACACAATTACTGTAAACTCAATTACAACAAGGATCAGGTCATCAATTCCAAATATGTGGCATTTCTTTAAAGCCACATGGTATATGTGATTGTCCAAACTTGTTTTAACCGTTTATTTTTAGCCCTTGGTAATTGTAAAAAGAGTTAGTCTATAATGACTCAGGTGTCCACCCATGACTGGTGGACATAGCCCATCTGTGTAACTGTATGCCATGAACCGACTTCTAATGCACGGAAGTCTGTGCACGTCACAGTCACATAAATGTGTGGACTGCTTTAATGCATGTTGATGAGTGGGCACCCATTGTAGACTAATGGCTACTACAAAAAAACGACTTTATGACAACGGCTGGAATGGAAAGCCGATATTGTAGATATAACCTATGCCGATGGCTAGTATGGTGAGCCATCGGCGTAGGGTCCTAGTATATAAGTTCTTCATTTCTTTTTTTTGTCCCCTAAAACTGCCTCTCCCTTCTCTGTCTCTTTCGCTCCCACTCCCTCTCTCCCTCTCTCATCAAACCCTAGCTGCTCTAAATGTATCAGATCTGCTGCGATTCATCACTATAAAAAATAAGACTAATAACGGCAGTTTTTTGCTCCAAAAAATTGTCACTACTAATAAAAACACTATTAAGACTATTAGCGATAAGGGTATTAGCGGCAGTTCTTAGCTGCTGCTAATAGTCATATTTTTTGTAGTGCATCTTTGTTCTCGCATTTCTAAGGCTTACATTTAATCAAGTCTGCCCCAACTTCCAGAAGTGTTCACCTTCAATTTCTGTGGCAACCATCAAGAGACTTCGTTCGATCAAGGGATCTACAACTTCATCAACTTTCGATTTCAATTTTCAGGTACTCTCCTATCCTTATCTACTATGTTGAATTTGTACCCTGCATTTCCTATCTCTGATAATTTTTTTTCCTTTGATTTGAGTTAGGGTTTTTATTTTTATTTTATTTTAGGACTCCTTCTCTCTCTTCAAACACTACACTTTATCTCTCTGATATGTATTGGCGTGTTTGGTGTTTTCAGGTCTGATGCACCGGAGAGCATGGCGTAGCGAAATAGTGATAACTTGGCTGGTGCGGCTTCCATGGCTTTGGTCTCTTGGGCTCTCACTGCTCTTTCATTCGGGTATTTTGTTTTGTACATCATCAATTTCATATCTTATATGAAAAAATTATATATTTAGAGATGCTTAGTTTGGCTTGGGAATTGAGTTTGACACAAATTTGTTGTTCCTTTTAGTATATAATTATTTTGGGGTTGTTTTGAAGGGTTGCATTGGGTGACGATTGGTATGTGTTGTTTGTTTGTCTATCCACCAGCAATTGCAAAGGGAGTAATTATATGCACATAAGAACTTTTTTTTCTTTTTTCTGAAATTTGAGCCGAGGTTAGAGTAAGAGGGGTCCTTATCCCTCTATTTAATGTATTAAAAAGAGGCCCTCACTCTATCAGCTATGAGAAAGAGAAATACAAGTGTACCATGCACACAATGCAAGATTTGTATAAGGTAACTCTATCTTTGGTCTTTTGGACCTGTGTTACTTCAAACATCACCTAAGCCTTTTTTAAATTAGACTGGCCGATCATTTTTTGAACATTTTCTATAAATCGATTTCACTGCATCATCCTAGGATTTGCACTTAATCACTGGTATATAATAGTTAAAACATTATAGTAAAATCGCTCAATCAATCCGTATTAATAGGTAATTGGGACCTGATGAAACTTTGATTTGGTGGTAGATGAAGCCATATTGAATGAAAATTTGTGTATTCGAAATGTGCTTAATGAGTGCTGTAGATTTCAGTTATACTTTCTGGATTCATATAATATTTACTCCCCAAGTTTGTAGTAGAAAATTTTGAGTTTCTACCACCATGGAGTGTAATCAATTAGATAATCAATGAAGTGATTTTTCTGTTGATTTTACCTAGTAGTTATAAAGAATGGGAAATAGGTCGGACTACAAATTAGGGCTGTGTATGGCATAGCTCTTTGCTAGCCCCTGCTATAGCAGAGTTTAAATGTTTTAGCAGGTTCCCATCCTCTTTGCTGACATCTTGCTACTGCTTTAGCAGGTACCCCTTCACCTTGATAACTCCTTGTATAACAAGATTTTATGTAAGAATTACCTGTTTAGTAGTTTTATCCTCCTCTCTACTCACTTCTTGACAGAGCAGATTTTAATTGCTCTGGTAGGGAGCTAGTAGCACTACGTGAAAACAAGGAAAAAACAACATTAATAGGTTTTAAAGAACCACAGCCAAAAACACTTGTAAATAAATCCACTATCTAAAACTGTTGTTTATTGTGTTGTAGTTACTTCACATCGGAGAAATTTGCGGCTACACGCTCCATTACAAATAAAGGAAAGATTACTTTTATGTGCACTTATTAATTATTTGGGCACCTAAGCCAAAAACATATTGACTGTTTTGAATCAAATGATGGAGATCATGTTTTGCCTTAATCTTTCATAAAATTAATCTTAACATCATACACTTATCATCAGATGGTGCATTTTAAATTTCATATGGCATAAGTTACATGAAAATCGTGTTTGAGATTGATATCATGCATATGAGTTTTATTCAATTTTTTTGGATGCCTTCAAAATAGAAATAAAAAATTTACCGTCAGATGGTATACTCATTATGTCAAGATCTAGTTAGTGGAAGATGGACCTAAAAAATGATCTCTAATGTTTGATTCAAACCAATCAATGTGTTTGGGCGAAGCTGCCCTCAAAAGACTGGTTGCAATGCTCTCAAAGATTGTGGCTGCAAATAAAAAAGTATCTACTTTATTAAACCTTCCTAACAAACTCTCCACGCACACTCAACCTCTTCGAATCCCCAAACTTCTCCAACAACTCTATTTCTTCCCCCTTCGAATCCCAACTTCTCCAACAACTCTCTTTCTTCCCCCTTCAAATCCCCAACTTCTCCAACTCTTTCCAAGCATTCCATCGGAGAGTCGATTATTTTTTCTCTCCATTTTCTCTAATAGGTATCCTTTCGACTTAAAGTTTTGCTAAGCTGCCATTAAAGACGCACTTCTCTCCCAATCGATTCATGTGTTCAAGGTCTGTGTTTTGCTGTTTTGCTAGCTGTTTGTGCACAAAAAAAACTATTCCTAGAGGTTTTACCGTTCCGATGTGAACCGGCAGGCTGAAATTGTTGGTTCAGCTTCTATAAAAGGCCCAACAGTTTGGATGCTAGAAATCATCTCCATCTACAGGAAAAAGCCCAAGGAAATCATCTCCATCTACAGGAAAAAGCCCAAGGAAGGTTGGTGATCTTCAATTTTCGGTCTCTTTTCTGTGATGCTTTTTGAGGAACCAAGTGATTAGTAGCTGCCTTTTAATTTTTTTAAACCCTTTTATGGTCAAAATCTCATAATTATCTTCCATTCAATTCATTTTGTGGGGGTTTTTTGAACCGGGTGTTTGTATATATTCTAAAATTGGATGGCTGTGAAGTTCTTCATCTGTTGCAAGTCTATGGCCGTTCTTTAATTGTGGGTTTTTTAATTTATTTCAAGGTGTTTGTATGCAGATGGATTTTAGTGTATGCAACTGAATTTTGGTACATCCAGATGATTTTTTTATTTTTTTTTCATTCTGCGTTAAAATCTGGTTATAAAATGTGGGTTAACTTGGGTGAAAATCCATCCAAACTTTAAATTTGGGTTAAAATCTTTTTTTTTTTTTTGTGTATGGAGAGGCTTATAAAATGTGGGTAATTTTATTTTTTTGGATCTGGTTATAATTTTTTAAATCTGGGTTAAAATGTGGGTCAAAGTTTGGTTTGTTTTTGTGTATGCATGTGCTTATAAAATCTGGGTTACGTTTTTTTTCGATTTGGATTTTTTTTTTTCCGATCTGGGTAAAAATCTGGTTTCATTTTGTGTATGCAGATGCCTATAAAATCTGGGTTATTTTTATGTTTACGATTTGGTTATTATTTTCCGATATGAGTTAAAATCTGGCTTAAAACTGCTGATTCTACTTTACGGCTTTATTTTATTTATATTTTATATTACTTCGGTTACGGGGTTGTAACTGCTGATTGTAGAAATAATGAGCTTCACTGTTGACTAATTTGTAGATCATAATGTGGGGATTAATACAATGTCTGGTCATCGCACGGGATGCATTGTAAATTTTAAGTTTTTTAATGTTTTTTTCGTTTTACACCACCAATGTGTATTTGTATTCTAAATTTTAAGTTTTTAAAGTTTTTTTTTTTTTTTTTTTTGTCTTACACCACCTATGTGTATTGTATTTTCATGTGGACTCTGAGGAGATTGTGAACACAGGAGGTCATGAATAAGCAGACAGTGCAAATTAGAAATAACTCGAGTGGGGAGGTTTCATGAAAATGCGTGAACTGATGCATATAACAATCCATGCATTTTATGACGAGCCGCTCCCCCTTTGGAATGCTTAACTGAGATGCATCCTAAAATTATCTTTAATTGTGGGTTTAGTCCGAGCTAAAACGGGAAAGACTAAATGTGAAACCTACCAACGAGTTGATTGATAGCAAATACTATTCAATCTCAGGTTCTTCGATTCCCCAACTTCTCCAACAACTCTATTTCTTCCCCCTTCGAATCTCCAACTTCTCCAACAACTCTCTTTCTTCCCCCTTCGAATCCCCAACTTCTCCAACTCTCTCCAAGCATTCCATCGGAGTGTCGATTATTTTTTCTCTCCATTTTCTCTAACAGGTATCCTTTCGGCCGAGCATACAAAGGTTAGAGGTTTTTTTTTTTTAATTTCTTATGTCATCCAAAATTTCTAGGGTCTCTTTGTAACTGTTTGGGTTTTCTTTCTCTGGTTTCTTTGTATGCTTTAGGGCATTAATTATTTGTTTATTTATATATTTTAGGGCTTTATTTATTTTATATTTTAGGGCTTTAGTTTTTTTGTATTTTTCTAAGGTTTATTCTATTTTCTAGAGTTTATTTGTATATTTTAGGGCTTTATTTATTTGTTTATTTGTATATTTTAGGGCTTTATTTGTTTATTTATTTATTGATAGAGTCCTTCAGTAGCTAGCACACACCTCCTGCCAAGGCAATCACTGATTGGTAGATAACCTTCTGTAAGCTCACATTGGGGTTCCAAGCTGACTCAATCCAGGCAAGTATCTGATTCTCATTGAATATAATCAAGCAAATGTGTGGATAGTCGGTTTCTTTTTGTGATCTTTGCTCGCAAGTATTCTGATCCTTTTATCGAATCTAAATTTTTATATTAGCATTCTGATTTTGGTAAACCATAGAGTTTTGTTCTCGTGTTTGAAAATAAGTTAGGATCTGTTTGTTCTTATAAATAGCTATGCATTCATGGTGTTTAAGCCATTAATTTGGGCCACGTATGGCTGAATTGTTAGGTTGAATCTAGTTATAAGTATTTTGTTTGTTTATTTAGTGGACCAGTTTGGGTCTGATTCGGTTTCATTGACATTAAAGGATCAGTCAGGTCCCATTCTAATTAAATTCAGTTCCATAATTAGAATCAATGCAACTTTTTTATCCGGGCCAGATTCTGCTTTATTTAAAGCTAATAGGTTTGGTGAGGCCCGGTTTGGATTCCCAGTTAAAAATTACATGGGCCGATAAGGTCAATCTCAAATGCCATGGATAAGGGGATATTAACGGGTTAGTCAAATCCAATTTTAATTTAATTAGAAATTAATGGGTCACTTAGGACCCATTTCTGTTTTATTCATTCTTATAGGTCAGGTTGGGTAGGGACATTGATGACTTAGAGACCCCTTTTAACTATAATTAGTCCTTGAATGTGTTATTTTTTAAATACAAATAAATGTCTCCTTTTGAAGCCTGTTCAGTCGCATGAAAATAAACACTAAATATTATATGAAATTGAAGCCAAAACATGGCTAAATGTTTTATCAGAACTCCTTGAGAGAGTATGTACCAAGATCAAACGTGAATCTTTAGATATAATTATCCTCTAATAGATAACCTTAAATTGGTTCATCGCTGGGAATATGCTCCGATAGCAACTCCCACCTTCAGAATTATTCCTGTCGCTACCAAAAACTGCTGCTATTAGTCTTGCCGCTACAAAAAATTGCCTCCGCCTAAAGCACCTTATTTTTGTAGTGTTGTATGTATACTTGAAGCACTTTTCCATGGGTTTCAAAGGGTTTGCTATTATTACTATATATGTTGTAATCAAAAAGGAATTCTAGCTTATATTTTTCCATTTCTCTATCTGTGCATTGGCTTGATTATTGGGAATAGGGTAGGTTGCACTAAGAAAAGATTCTAAATAAGAGTACCTTTAAATCCATCACCCAATCTGAGTTCACCCACGTTGGAACACATTGAATTCATTGAATCATATGATGGAATTTTTTTATCGTCTCAATCTTTCACATGATGGATCTTGAGATCATGGGCGTGCCATCAGATGGTTGATTTTTTATTTCATGTGGTACACACCCAAGAAGGTGACCTTAAAATCAATATTGGGCTTGCACATGATGTTAAGGTCAAGTGTTTAATCTCGATAATCCTCCCTATCACGTGATCACTTAAATGATTAGGTGAGGGGTGATTTCGAGATTATAATCTTAGCATTTTCTCTGCCTCACTTGATCACTTATGGATAACTGTTTCCAATGTAGGGTTATCGAGGATGATCATAGAATTATGTATCTTCTTATTTAACTAACTAATCTCATATTGTCTTACGGTGTATTTTTATTTGTAGAAGATGTCTTCGACAATTCCAAACAAAGAGTGGATGGCTATGGAAAATCACATGACTAAAGAATACATGGAAGGAGTCCAATCCTTTATTTCATTCGCAAAACAAAATGAAGATGTTGATTGGTGTTTTTGTCCTTGTGTCAACTGTCGTAACCTTAGAAAGCATAACTTAGAAGTCATATCAAAGCATTTAATTTGTGATGGCATAGATAAGTCATACACAATATGGAACTATCATGGGGAACAGTTTCTGAAAACTAAGGTAAACATTGGGGCTCCCAGTACATCAACTAGTAACCAAAATGAAAATACGTCCACAAGACTGACAGATATGTTGGATGACACATTTGGACGTGTTCGTCCTGAAGATCTAGATGCATGCTTAAATGAAGCTCATGATGAAGAGGATGATTAGACACCACATGAATTACAAGAGGATATGGAGTACGATAAGTTGATGAAATATGCATTAGAACCCCTGTATCCTTCATGTCAACCCAACCATACGAAATTGGCAATCACAATTGAGTTGTTGAGCATGAAGGCTAGACATCAATGGTCTAATAATAGCTTCACGGAGTTACTGAATCTGATAAAAAAAATTCTTCATGAAGAAAATACTCTGCCGGATAGCACTTACAATTCGAAGAAGTTAATCAAGTCATTGCGTCTGAAGCAAGAAATTATTCATGCATGCCCCAACGACTGCATATTATACTGGAGAGATCATACAAATAAGGACAAATGCCCTATATATAATCAGAGTAGATGGAAACCAATGGATCCTTCTGTAATAGCCCGAAAAAAATTACACTAAACTATAACCTCGGGATCCGTGCCCGATTGGTCATAGGTTTGACCAAGTAGAAGTTCAATAATTAGCATTGAGTGTGATGAGCGAATGAGATGAGATGGTTTGTGAAGCTATGTGGTGTGTGTTGTGAATCTGAAGTCACATACACCTATTGAGGTGCATGTGCTCAACACACAAGCTAGGGGGGAATAAAAGGGTTTAATAACCCTAAAACCAATAGCTTTGGTTGTTGAGAGAGAAGTAAAGAAGAGAGAGAGAAGGAGAGCATAGTTAATGCAAGGAGTAAATGCTAGTTGAGGAAGGGGGATTCGAGCAATAAACGTCGGATTCGACGCGAGGGATCCGCTAGAAGCAAAGCTGGAACCCTAGCCTTCCAACCACTTGATTTGAAATCAATTTGAGATTGATTCAAGGTAAATTTTCGTGAATAAAATGCATAGATTGTAGAGGTTAAATTGTAGTTGAAAATGGATAAATCATAGGATAATGGTTTAGAAAAATAGAGGAAAAACTGTGGAAAAAGATTGGGAAGAACAGCTCGAAAGGGGCTGAATCTGGCAATTTCGATTAATCAAAATTAGGTTTCGATTAATCGAAATTGGCCAAGAAATTGAAAAGTCAGAGGACCCCGATCTCGATTAATCGAATTGAATTTCGATTAATCGACTTTGGATTTCGATTAATCGATTTGGGTATCGATTAATCGACTGAGAACCTCTAGTGGACCCCAGGGGCTGGAGGAAATGACTTGGGGAAAATTGACTAATCGAAATGGGATTTCGATTAATCGATTTCAATTTTCGATTAATCGATTTGGGATCGATTAATAGATTTTAGGAACTCGATTACTCGAATTGAGAATCGACTTGGCTAAACAGAGAATTTCGATTAATCGAATTAGGATTCGATTAATCGATTTGAGAATCGATTAATCGATATTGACTTTCGATTAATCGATTTTGGAAATCGATTAATCGAATCAGATTCGATTAATCGATTTTGGAGTTCGATTAATCGACTGAGCTAATTTATGTTAACTTTTGAGTTTGACTTTAAGATTCTTGGAAGGTCTTGGACCTTCTTTATTGCATCCTTAGTGATGTGTTTCACCTGTTATGTGGTACCATAGGTGGTACGTGTGAACTAATGCACAAGGAGCCATGTGGGACCTTGATGCGTTGAACAAACAAAGACTTGAGGTAGGGAACACCTTGAACATGCACTTTCTTTTACAAGAGCATGTATGTAGTGATATAGAATTCAAATTCAAATATTTTATTGCTTAAGAATTGTGAAAAGTGTGTGTGAGTGACACCCATAAGAGTAAGTATAATGAGCCATCCCCAGGGGATGAAGAAGTAAAGAGATAAGAGCATCAGGTGTGATGCAAGTGAATGGATACATCCCAGGGATGTATCCAAGATTGAATCATATTTGATAGGGCCTAACTGATATAAGATAGCACACTTACACGGTGAATAACTATATGTAAGGCACCGATATTTTTGTTATTTGAGGTTTGATAGGATACCCCACCGACATGGCGGGATATCCACGGACGACTGGCGGATATCCGTGACCGTCTGACGGAAAACCGTAGGCGGTCACGGAGGCTTATCCAGACAGTAAAGCACACCCGTGGGTGTTGATTTGAGACAAGTGAAACCCCGCCACCAATCCCCAGGGGAAAGGGGCTTGGGTACTATGTTGTATTCCCAGGGAATACGTTAAAAGTGTCTATATAGATGACGATGAAGGGTATCTCATCGGGGCTCGATGCTATATTGCTCGGGGATTACTTAAGTTGAAAGTTTAAGTTTTGCTTTAGGCCTTTTCAGCATCATTCATGAATAAATGAAAACATAAGTAATTACCAGAAAAATGCAATACTTTTTAACTGTTTTCATCAATAACTGCATAGACACATCATGCATGGCATATCATGGAATATATGTGAGTAATAATTTATATGTTCAACTGTGCTCTGTTCCCTATTGAGCTAGGATGTAGCTCACCCTATAGATTATACGTCGCAGGTCCACTACTAGCAGCTGCCGAGGCTTCAGGAGACGCTGACCCCGGTGAGTCGGACCTTGCGGCCGGAGACGAGTTGGAGCCACCTCCTGAGGACTTCTTCTAGAGGACTCCGTTGTGCCACTTTGAGGACTTTTGAGAGAGATTAGTACGGCTTGGTATGTCAAGCCTTGTTTTGTTTAAATCATGTATATATTGAGTTAGGATTATTCTTTTGAGACGAACCATCCGTGATGATTGCTATCATCGATGGTTCAGATCGGTTCTCCATTCATGCAGAGGCATGAGGGTAGAACTGTCTTTTGGAGAATTACTTAATATAGATTTAAATTTCGCAACTCCTTTATTGTTTCATTTTATGCTTGATATGCCAATGTTTCATGCTTAGCTAAGGGGCACGGTCAAGATGATCGTGCTGATGGCATGGGTTTCGGGGTGCCGAAATCCAGGCTGTCACAGTTGGTATCAAAGCTATTTTCTTTTAGCAATTCTGACAATGGTTCTTTCGTCAGAACATAGGGGCTTCTGCTAACGAAACTTTAGTTTCAAATGCAGCCGGAAATGTCATCTAGAGGAAGAGGCCGACCAAGGGGAGGCCAACAGAGGAGTCTACGTAGTGGAGATGATTACATCTCTCCTACTAATAGAGTGCCTTTAGGAGGTACTGAGGCCCCAGGGGGCAGTAGTAGTAGACAGCATAATGAAGAGGATCGAGATCGGCAGGATCAAGATCTAAGAGAACAGGAGAGAGTGAGAGAAAGACAAGAAGATAGAGAGGAGCGACAAAGGATGATGCACACTATGGAGACTATGGCAGCTGCGATGGCACAACAAGCCGCATCCTTTGCAGCTCATGCAAAAGAGAATGCCACCTACACCACATGGGACCTGCGCTACTGTGCCCTCATCTTTTCTGTAGTTTAGGAGGATGAGACCTCCACAATGGCCACGAGAACCCGGGCCGATGGAGATGGCGAAAGTCTTTAGCGTCCTGACATGCACGGAAGATGAGAGCGTGATATGCCCAGCTTATATGTTGGATGGGCAGGCTGGGACTTGGTGGAAGTCCGTGATACGGACTCAGGGAGACCCCAGAGTTACCTTGGACTTGGGAGGAGTTTGTTGAGGAGTTCAACAAACAATATTTTCAAGTGGTGAGGAACCGACTTGAGATACAATTTTACAGTTAGTACAAGGAGAATGACTGAGAGAATATGGGGTAGAGTTTCTACGACTTGCCTGTTTGCTCGGATTACGCCCATCAAGTGATGAAGTCCAAGAGGTTTGACAAGGTTTGAAGCACGAGGTTAGGCGTAGCTCCATTTCAGTTAAGGACCTATGAAGAGGTCATGAGTAAAGCACTAGTGGTTGAAGAGGAGAATACAAATAGATATCGACAGAGAGAGCAATAGAGAGGAGGAAATGATCAAGGAAGATCGGGGAACTACGAACAGGTGAACAAAAAGCCGAGGTTCATGACCCAAAATCAGAGACCACAGTTTCAGGGAGGTTTCGAAAGGCCGGCGCAACAACAACACCAACAGAGGTTTTCATTACTTGCGTTGGGGAGACCTTTTCGCTATGAGAGCCCTGCCATGTCTACTGGCGCCACTATCACACAGGGTTCTCGTACTGTTTCTTTTGCACCTCGGGAGACTTGCGCAAAGTGTGGCAAGCCTCATAGAACGGTGGATTGTAGATTGGGAACTAGGGGTTGTTTCCGATGTGGCAAGGTGGGCCACTTGATCAAGGATTGCCCCAAGACGGATAAAAGAAAGACGGTTTCTGGCAAAAGACACCCACCCATTCAAGCAAGGAAGCCGATCGTTCAGGAGAGCCTACCACCGCTCAGAAGGTGGAACGTGCATGACGTCATCCAAGGTGAGACTCGTTAAAAAAAAATTAAAGAGAATTTTCATTTCATTAAAATTTTAGATAGAGAAGGAGCATGCATTAGAAATTGTATAGATTCTTTCTCAATACAAAAGCTGTATGTGAATTAAGGGTGTAAATTGATGTGTAAAGTATTATATGTATGTATGTATACTATAGGTACTTTAAATATATATGAAAAAGGATGCTTCGGTGGATATGACGCTCGAGTGTTGATAGACCCAGGGTCTACCCACTCATTCGTCACTCCACGTTTCGCCAAGAAGATGAAGATTGTTCCAGAGGCGTTAGATTTCGTCCTATCTGTGTCTATTCCGACTGGAGAGTTAGTAGACACGGAGTTAGCTTGCAAATCCATCATTGTAGCAGTTCAAGACTTAGAGGTGCATGAATTAGAAGCAAAGTTGATACTGTTAGACATGCAGGGGTTTGACGTGATCCTTGGCATGGACTGGTTGGCGCAACATTGTGCAACCGTCGATTGCAAGAACAAGGTAGTCATTTTCAGACCCAACACAAGAAGATCATTTCGGTTTCAAGGAGTGAGGTCGTCATCATTGCTTGATCTCGAAGAGAAGGGCGAAAAGATGATCGAAAGGGATTCTGATGGATACTTGGCCTTCTTAAAGGAGGACAAGGAAGAAAAGAATGTCATTTCTGAGATAGCAGTTGTGCGAGACTTCGTCGACGTGTTTCGGGAAGAGTTGCCTGGATTACCTCCAGAGAGAGAAGTAGAATTCGCCATTGACTTAGCACCAGGAACGGAGCCTATTTCGAAAGCGCCTTATAGAATGGCTCCTGCTGAGCTAAAGGAGTTGAAGGAACAACTACAAGAGCTTATGGACAAGGGGTTTGTTAGACCGAGCGTGTCTCCATGGGGAGCACCGGTCTTGTTTGTCAAGAAGAAGGATGGGTCAATGCGGCTATGCATTGACTATCGACAATTGAACAAACTCACTGTGAAGAACTGCTACCCTTTGCCTAGAATTGACGATATATTCGACCAATTGCAAGGAGCAAGGTATTTTTCCAAGATCGACCTGAGATCTGGGTATCATCAGTTGCGAGTCAAGGTAGAGGACATTCAGAAGACAGCTTTCCGGACACGGTATGGACACTATGAATTCCTTGTGATGCCGTTTGGATTGACGAATGCTCCGGCGTCATTTATGGATCTGATGAACCGAGTGTTTAAACCACACTTGGACTCCTGCGTCGTAGTGTTCGTTGATGATATACTGATATACTCCAAATCCAAGACGGAACACGAAGAACATTTGAGGATTGCTCTACAGACGCTACGTGAACACCAATTGTACGCCAAACTCAGCAAGTGTGAGTTTTGGTTGGAAGAGGTTAGCTTTTTGGGACATGTTGTCTCAAAACAGGGTGTCACTGTAGATCCAGCGAAGATAGAAGCAGTGGTTAAATGGGAACAACCAAAGACAGTGACCGATGTCCGAAGTTTTCTGGGCTTAGCAGGCTATTATCGACGTTTCGTCGAGGGGTTTTCAAAGATATCGGGACCTCTCACAAAGCTGACACGAAAAGATTCAAGGTTTGAGTAGAGTGAGGCATGCGAGAAGAGTTTTCAAGAACTCAAAACGAGACTCACTTCGGCTCCAGTGCTAGCGATTCCTTCAGGCAGTGGAGGATACGCCGTGTACAGCGACGCGTCATACAATGGCCTTGGTTGTGTACTCAACCAACACAAGAAGGTGATAGCTTGCAGATCAAGATAGCTGAAAGAACACGAGAAAAATTACCCGACTCATGACTTGGAACTAGCAGCAGGCATTTTTGCGCTGAAGATTTGGAGACATTACTTGTATGGTGAGACTTTTGAAATTTTCACCGATCATAAGAGCCTCCGATATCTCTTTACACAGAAAGAGCTCAACATGAGATAGCACAGGTGGATGGAATTCCTTAAGGATTACGATTGCTCCATACAATACCATCCAGGCAGGGTGAATGTAGTAGCCGACGCATTGAGTCGGAAGGGTTCAGCTCAATTAGCTTGTTTGGTTTTGGGTATGCACTGATGGAAATTATTGGAAGACCTGGCATTCTACGATGTGAACATTGAGTCAAAAGCCACCGGATCCTTTTTGGCTAACATATCAGTAAAGCCAGTGATATTTGAGCATATCCATGATCTACAGATGAAAGATCCGGCATTAACAAAGATTCATCAAGACGTGAGTGAAGGCATCAGGTCAGACTTCTCGGTTAAAGAAGATGGTTCTTTGTTGTTTAAGGGCCGTCTATGCATTCCAGATAATGCCGATCTAAGACGGACGATTCTTGATGAGGCCCATAAGTCAAATTATGCTATCCACCCTGGTAGCACCAAAATGTACCATGATTTGAAAAAGAACTACTGGTGGAGAGGATTGAAGCAAGACGTGGCCGAGTATGTGTCACGGTGTTTGACTTGTCAGCAAGTGAAGGTTGATCATAGACATCCTGCTGGACTATTGCAACCTTTACCAATCCCAGAATGGAAGTGGGAATCGATCTCAATGGACTTCATTGTTGGATTACCCCATACTGCCAAGAGACACAATGCCATTTGGGTCGTCGTAGACCGATTGACCAAATCAGCACACTTTTTGCCGTACAATACTACGTATACAGCAGGAAGACTGGCAAACTTATACATGAAGGGGATTGTAAGATTACATGGGATTCCAAGCAGCATAGTTTCAGATCGTGACCCACTATATACGTCCAAATTTTGGAAGAAATTTCAAGAAGGAATGGGAACACGACTAGACTTTAGTTCAGCTTTCCACCCTCAAACTGATGGGCAGACAGAGCGAGTGAACCAAGTAATAGAAGACATGCTCAGAGCATGCATGCTTGATATGCAAGGATACTGGGATGAGTATCTACCAATGCTCGAGTTCGCATACAACAACAGTTTCCAAACGAGCATTGGCATGGCACCGTATGAAGCTCTGTATGGACGACGATGCAAATCACCCCTCAATTGGGAGGAAACAGGTGAGAAATTTGTGTTAGGACCAAAACTACTTGAAGATAATGCCACCGTTGTTCGAATTATCAGAGAAAGGCTGAAGACAGCACAGAGTAGACAGAAAAGTTACGCTGACATGAAGCGGACTAGTGTCGACTATAAGGTGGGAGAGTACGTGTTTGTCAAAGTGTCACCTATGAAAGGCGTGATGAGATTTGGCAAGAGAGGGAAGTTAAGTCCACGTTATGTTGGACCATTCGAAATTTTAGGACGCGTAGGTGAAGTTGCGTATCGCATTGGTTTACCACCGCTGTTTGATCGAGTACATAACATTTTCCACATATCGATGCTCAGAAAGTATGTGAATGATCTGTCTCATGTGTTAGGAAAACAACCTATGGAGATGTGTGAGGACATGAGCACGATAGAGGAACCTGTGGAAATCTTGGATCGAAAGGAACAAGTACTGCACACTAAAGTGATTCCCTTAGTGCTTGTTCGGTGGAACAATCATCCAAAAGAAGAGGCTACTTGGGAACGAGAGGCCGATGTGAAGGAACAATATCCAGCCTTGTTTCCAACGACGTGAGAATCCAATGTAAACCACAAACATGTTTGTGGAATCTCCACGATACTTGTAATTCAATGGAAGTTTTGATCAAAGTATGATTTAACGACCAGATTTTTGTGCACATGACCAAGTGTATGTGTTTTTATGGAAATATGAACCACTTGATGTCATAAACTACCAAAAGAAATCAAAGAACCAAGGAAATTGAAAATCAGCAGAAATTGGGCAAAATCGATTAATCGAATTTCAAATCGATTAATCGATTTGGAATTTCGATTAATCGATTTTGTTCGATTGGTCGACTGGCACCTGCCAGTGACTGGAAATTTGAAAAAGAGTTAGAATATACATAGAATGCAATTTCGATTGATCGAGTTATAATTTCGATTAATCGATTTGGGATCGATTAATCGATTTTGGGAATTCGATTAATCGAATTGGGAATTCGATTAATCGAACTGCAAGTTCGATTAATCGAACAAATTGGGAATGTTAGAAGAAATTGGGAATAAATTAATGAAATTTTGATTAATCGAAGAAGTTTCGATTAATCGATTTGAGATTTCGATTAATCGAACTGGAACCTCGATTAATCGATTTACTAAAGGGACTTGGAACAAATTGAAGACAGATAGACGATTTCGATTAATCGAAGTGAATTTCGATTAATCGATTTTGAAATTTCGATTAATCGAATTGGGTTTCGATTAATCGAATAACTTAAGGAATTCTGAAATTTTGGAAGTTACTGCACGATTTCGATTAATCGAAGTAAAATTTGATTAATCGATTTTGAAATTTCGATTAATCGAAATGGATTTCGATTAGTCGACTGGCTCGCGCCAGTGAGCTCAAAAACTTAAATTTTTAAACGGATACGATTTCGATTAATCGAAATGTTTTTGATTAATCGAATTTAACTTTCGATTGATCGATTTGGGAAATCGATTAATCGATTTTGCGCGGCTTAACCTAGTTTTGAATCTCGATTAATCGATTCTGAATTTCGATTAATCGAGCCGAGGCCTATATATAAAAATTTGGGGATTTCATTCCCCATTCGAAATCATTTTAGCTTGGGATTTTTGGGCGCTTCACCTTCTTCTTCTTCTCCGACCATCTGGCACCCTAGGGTTCCTTTTTTCTGACGGTTTTCGGCTCGCTTTCACATCGCATCGCCATCAAATCCTACGGTAAACCCTAAAATCGAAGTTTTCTCTTCAATTTGAATTAGCTAAACCCTAGATTTTCTAAAAATGCCGCCCAAAACCCGGTTGTCTTCGAAGAAGGCAACCTCTAAGTTGCCGGTTAGGCGTAAGAACGCCGCACCACCACCACCTACCCCATCGCCGGTGAGGACTCCGTCACCGTCGACATCGGAGACC
Organism: Chloranthus sessilifolius; assembly: GCA_021018995.1. NCBI lineage: Eukaryota > Viridiplantae > Streptophyta > Magnoliopsida > Chloranthales > Chloranthaceae > Chloranthus > Chloranthus sessilifolius. Next base: position 91,950,688 of record CM037585.1, on the reverse strand, counting down.
ACCTCCGGTTCGACGAGCGGATCTATGCGCGAGTCTTCCCGCGAATCAACCCCGATGCCCCCACCACCCACTAATGTGATACAACCAAATGAATGGTGGGCCGCAAAGACCTTTGAGGTCGAATACATTATCGACCCTACCCTTTTCACAAATCCCGATGTACTGGGCGAGACCCAATGGGCTCGAAACTACCTCAATAACGCCGGTCTCGGCAACCTTCTCAAACCAATCCAGGGTTCTTACTACCCTAGATTGGTGAGACTATTTTACCAAGGGCTTGTGGACGGCCCGACCGACGATGTGATCAAGACCACTATCGAGGGTTGCGACTACACGATCACACGTCGCCACATACATGAGGTGCTCGAGTGCTACCTCGATTTCACCCCTGAGACCACCCTATTCCCACCCTTTGAGGAGGAACCTCGCTTTGAGGAGGTCATGACTTGCATGACCAATGGCAAGAAGGGGTCGGGCTCCTCCATAAAGAGGGTTGACCTTCCCCACTATGTGGATGCTTGACTCGGTGGTCAAGTGCAATCTATACCCGATGCGCCACGACACCGAGCTCGTGGAGAAAGTGCAGCAGGCACTTTACTCGGCCTTCTGTGGCCGGTGGTTTGACGCCACCATGCTCATCCTCGAGGGGATGAGGTACATAAAGGGGAAACTGATGAAGGGCAACCTGCGGCCCAAGGAGAAGATGCCCTATGCTCGCCTTATATCGAGCATGTTGGAGTGCTACTCCGACGACCCATCCTACACCGTCTCTCCTCACGAGATGAGGGCTATGGACTGTGTGAAGACATTCTCTAGGTCTTCATGGGCCCGTAGCTATAACCTACTAAAGCAGACCCTCTGGCTCGGGTCCTCCGGTGCAGCAGCAGTAGCACCGCCACCACCCCCACCACCACAGCAGGACCCACCCATGGGTGGGGCACACCCAGCCGAGCCTTCAGTGGAGAGGACTCCCTCTCATCTGCTGACCTCCACCGACGCCCACACCGCCCACTCAGGGCGACACCCACCTCTACCGCGGCCGTGCATCATCTGGGCCGACCATCGAGGAGGTGTTGGCCCGTATGGAGGCCAACAATGAAAGGATGAACCGGAGGTTGGACTTCCTTCTATTCCATACCCTCCGCCACATCTACCCTACCGACTACCGCCGCTACCTCGCCCAGGAGGAGGAGTGGACAGCTGGACGGATCGCCTTCCATCGAGGACCCGTCTTCCATCCTACCACAGCCACTACCGACGCAGCTCCTTCCACATCCACATGCTACCTCCATTGCCCGACCAACCACGGTCTCCACCACTGCTTGACCCTGACCCGGCTCCATGACCACCAGCCTGTGCCCGCACTAGACAGCGAGGGGACTGCATGAGTCTTACCTTGATTTTGTATCAGTTAGGATGATTGTACATGTATATTTTTGTATGCCAACTTATTGGCGCCTTGTAAAATTTTCACATATTAATAGAAATCTACATTTTTGTGTTAATTGTTTTATTTCGTCAAAAATTTGAATTCCATGCTTGTAATTGTGAATACCTAAATACGTCTGAGTCAACTGGACCACCTCACCTGAGAGGGTGGGGGGGGGGGGGTTAGACCCAGACAGACAAACCTTGGGTTATTTTCGAGGACGAAAATTCCCAAGGTGGGGAGGATGTAATAGACCGAAAAAAATCACACTAAACTATAACCTCGGGATCCATGCCCGATCGGTCATAGGTTTGACCAAATAGAAGTTCAATAATTAGCATTGAGTGTGATGAGCGAATGAGATGAGATGGTTTGTGAAGCTATGTGTTGTGTGTTGTGAATCTGAAGTCACATACACCTATTGAGGTGCATGTGCTCAACACACAAGCTAGGGGGGAGATAAACGAGTTTAATAACCCTAAAACCAATAGCTTTGGTTGTTGAGAGAGAAGTAAAGAAGAGAGAGAGAAGGAGAGCATAGTTAATGCAAGGAGTAAATGCTAGTTGAGGAAGGGGGATTCGAGCAATAAACGTCTGATTCGACGCGAGGGATCCGCTAGAAGCAAAGCTGGAACCCTAGCCTTCCAACCACTTGATTTGAAATCAATTTGAGATTGATTCAAGGTAAATTTTCATGAATAAAATGCATAGATTGTAGAGGTTAAATTGTAGTTAAAAATGGATAAATCATAGGATAATGGTTTAGAAAAATAGAGGAAAAACTGTGGAAAAAGATTGGGAAGAACAGCTCGAAAGGGGCTGAATCTGGCAATTTCGATTAATCGAAATTGGGTTTCGATTAATCGAAATTGGCCAAGAAGTTGAAAAGTCAGAGGACCCCGATCTCGATTAATCGAATTGAATTTCGATTAATCGACTTTGGATTTCGATTAATTGATTTGGGTATCGATTAATCGACTGAGAACCTCCAGTGGACCCCAGGGGCTGGAGGAAATGACTTAGGAAAAATCGACTAATCGAAATGGGATTTCGATTAATCGATTTCAATTTTCGATTAATCGATTTGGGATCGATTAATCGATTTTAGGAACTCGATTACTCGAATTGAGAATCGACTTGGCTAAACAGAGAATTTCGATTAATCGAATTAGGATTCGATTAATCGAATGAAAATCTCGATTAATCGATTTGAGAATCGATTAATCGATATTGACTTTCGATTAATCGATTTTGGAAATCGATTAATCAAATCAGATTCGATTAATCGACTGAGCTAATTTATGTTAACTTTTGAGTTTGACTTTAAGATTCTTGGAAGGTCTTGGACCTTCTTTATTGCATCCTTAGTGATGTGTTTCACCTGTTATGTGGTACCATAGGTGGTACGTGTGAATTAATGCACAAGGAGCCATGTGGGACCTTGATGCATTGATGAAATGAAGACTTGAGGTAGGGAACACCTTGAACATGCACTTTCTTTTACAAGAGCATGTATGTAGTGATATAGAATTCAAATTCAAATATTTTATTACTTAAGAATTGTGAAAAGTGTGTGTGAGTGACACCCATAAGAGTAAGTATAATGAGCCATCCCCAGGGGATGAAGAAGTAAAGAGATAAGAGCATCAGGTGTGATGCAAGTGAATGGATACATCCCAGGGATGTATCCAAGATTGAATCATGTTTGATAGGGCCTAACTGATATAAGATAGCACACTTACACGGTGAATAATTATATGTAAGGCACCGATATTTTTGTTATTTGAGGTTTGATTTGATACCCCACCGACGTGGTGGGATATCCACGACTGACACGGTAGGATATCCGTGACCGTCTGACAATGAAACCGTGGAGGTCGCGAGGAGGCTTATCCATTACGAAGCACACCCCAGGGGTGTTGATTTGAGACAAGTGAAACCCCGCCACCAATCCCCAGGGGAAAGGGGCTTGGGTACTATGTTGTATTCCCAGGGAATACATTAAAAGTGTCTATATAGATGACGATGAAGGGTATCTCATCGGGGCTCGATGCTATATTGCTCGGGGATTACTTAAGTTGAAAGTTTAAGTTTTGCTTTAGGCCTTTTCAGCATCATTCATGAATAAATGAAAACATAAGTAATTACCAGAAAAATGCAATACTTTTTAACTGTTTTCATCAATAAATGCATAGACACATCATGCATGGCATATCATGGAATATATGTGAGTAATAATTTATATGTTCAACTGTGCTCTGTTCCCTATTGAGCTAGGATGTAGCTCACCCTATAGACTATACGTCGCAGGTCCACTACTAGCAGCTGCCGAGGCTTCAGGAGACGCTGACCCCGGTGAGTCGGACGTTGCGGCCGGAGACGAGTTGGAGCCACCTCCTGAGGACTTCTTCTAGAGGACTCTGTTGTGCCACTTTGAGGGCTTTTGAGAGAGATTAGTACGGCTTGGTATGTCAAGCCTTGTTTTGTTTAAATCATGTATATATATTGAGTTAGGATTATTCTTTTGGGACGAACCATCCGTGATGATTGCTATCATCGATGGTTCGGATCGGTTCTCCATTTATGCAGAGGCATGAGGGTAGAACTGTCTTTTGGAGAATTACTTAATATAGATTTAAATTCCGCAGCTCCTTTATTATTTCATTTTATGCTTGATATGCCAATGTTCCGTGCTTAGCTAAAGGGCATGGTCAAGATGATCGTGCTGATGGCACGGGTTTCGGGGTGCCGAAATTCGGGCTGTCACACCTTCGAAGCCGAAGACTAAACAATTACCATGGAAGAAGTTACGATATTTTCCATTATCTCATAGGCTGCAAAGAATGTATAGTGTTCTGTGGATTGCAAAACAAATGAGATGGCATGCAATGTCAGTTGAAAATGACAATTACATGCGTCATCCTGTGGATTCTTCGTGTTGGAAATCAATCAATGTTCGCTGGAATGACTTTTCTTTAGAGACGCGTAATGTTCGTCTAGGACTTGCAACAGATGGATTTAATCCCTTTGGGAACAAAAACAATTCTTATAGTTGTTGGCCCGTTATGATTGTTCCTTACAATCTTCCTCCGTCTTTGTGCATGCGAAAGGAATTTACAATGCTAACACTATTGATTCCTGACCCAAAAAGTCCTGGTCATGAAATTGATGTCTACTTGCAGCCATTGGTAGCAAAGTTGACTGAATTATGGTATACTGGTGTCGAAACTTATGACTCGTATACAAAGTCTAGCTTCAATATGAAAGCAATTTTATTGTGGGCAATACATGATTTTCCAGCATATGGCCATCTATCAGGTTGTAGGACATCAGGACATTATGGTTGTCCTGTTTGCAGCGAAGGAGTTGATTCAGTATGGTTATCACATGGGAAGAAATTTGCTTACATGGGCCACAGAAGATTTCTTATAGATCTAAGTCATCCTTTTAGGACACAAAAGTCACAGTTTAATGGGAAGGAAGAACATGAAAAACATCCACGTCGTTTGAGAGGTTCTGAAGTACTAGGCAAAATGAAAACTATTTAGACCAACTTCGGAAAGGTAGCAGGGAAGAAGAGAAAGAGGTCCATGATTGAGAATAGTGCATGGTCAAAGCGATCAATCTTTTATGACTTACCATATTGGAAGGTAATAAATTAAATATTTTATTATATTAATGTGATCTCTTATGTACATTCCTTGAATACTAATATAAATACTTTATATGTGTAGGATCTACCAATTCGTCATAATTTGGATGTAATGCATATAGAAAAAAATGTTGCAGAAAACTTAATTGCAACTATTATGGACACAAAGGGTAAAACTAAGGATGGTATTGAAGCCCGTTTTGATCTCAAGGATATGAAGATAAGGAAAAAGTATTGGCCCGTGCAAAAGAATGACAAATGGCATTACCTTAGAGCTCCATTTTGCTTGTCTCGACAGGAAAAAGAAATGATTTGTAAAACCTTGCATAACCTTAAAGTTCCTATTGGATACAGTGCAAATTGGAAATATAACATAAGCTTTGAGGATTTCGAACTCAAGGGCCTGAAGTCACACAACTACCATATTCTTATACAACAATTGTTGTCAGTGCTTTTGATGCATGCTTTCAAAAAATAAAAGCCTTTAAGAGCCGCTATTCGACAGTTATCATTATTTTTCAATGTCCTATGTTCTAAGGTCATAACCCATACTGAGCTATTGAACATGAGAGCACGCATAGCCGAAACACTGTGTGTGTTTGAAAAGTACTTTCCACCTTCATTTTTTGTTTCTATGACCCACCTTGTTGTGCACTTAGCAGAGGAGGCACTGGTTTGTAGACCTGTTCGATATCAATGGATGTATCCCTTTGAGAGGTAAATTCAGATTATATAATTGGTAAATTATTTCATTTAACAGTATAAAAATGTTAATTTTTAAATAAAAACAATAATGTGTAGGATGATGAAGACATATAAACATTACGTAAAGAATCAGACCTACCCAGAGGGGTCTATTCCAGAGCAATATCTCATGGAAGAATGTATGAGGTATTGCATGGAGTACATGCCGGATGGCAGCAAAGGAAGCCATAAGCGAGGGGAGATGTCGTTCGTGGGCTTCGATGTTACTCGTGGGTACCCAATCGATAAAAGGGGTAAAGCCTATTATCTTCAAAACGTGCAGTACCAGCAAGTGCATAGATGGGTTCTAGAACATTCACCAGAAAATGTTGAATGGAAGGTGAAAGTAAAATATTATTTACATCTTAATTGTATATTTAGTTTTCATACGTAGAGATTTAATCTAATTAACTTTTAATATTTATAGGAAGTATCAAGCTTATCTTCAACACCACAAGTCAAGCGATAAGCATCGAAGGGACAACTATATTCCTTGGTTAAGAGAACAATTACCAAATGAACAACCTACTATGTTAAAGAGGCTTGTTGATGGTTCGAACTTTAATGCCATATCATATAGTGCTTACGCGGTCAATGGATATCTTTTTTGTACAGCACAGTCAGAAATGAGTACAAGTACACAAAATAGTGGGGTCTCCGTGAAGGCTTTAACTAGTTTCAGATCCAGTGTGAAGGATAAGAACATCATTGAGGAAGAAGTCACTTATTATGGCATTATCAAACAAATACTGGAATTTGATTATGATGGCTTTAAGGAAACCGTTTTTTATTGTGATTGGGTGCGTATTGAGGATAAAACAAATGGATGTGTAGTTGATCCAGAAACAAGCTTAGTGTTTGTTAATCTTCGAAGGCTTATGAAGACTTCGCATGAGGATAATGAGCCATTTATTCTTGCCTCTCAAGCCACTCAAGTATTTTACTGTAAAGATCAAACCAGGGATGATTGGTATGTCGTCTTAGATGCTCCAAAGAGATTGAATCAGGATATTGATGCTTATGAAGATCCCTTAGTATTTGAGGCTAGAACAACAACAGATGCTTTAGCATTAACATTAGTGATTGATGTTGTGGAAGAAGATGGAGATTTGTTTATAGCACTATCTCTTCGGTGACTTTTTTCTTATTGTTAGATTGATATTTTGCGTCTTAATATTCAGTTTCATTCTATCATTTATGAATGTGTATAAAAACTTCATTTCACTCAATGATTCAGTTCACTCAAGAATTTATTTTCTCAAGCACATGCAAGCCTTATTGGATAATAACTCGATCTCAAACCGCAACCTCTTCAGCCTGATTTTGTGGTAGTGCCCTATTTTAGGCTGATAAACAGCCCCCCCACCCCCAAACAGCAACCTCTTCCACTATTTGGTCAAGAGTATGATAAGTATAACCACAGTTGTCATTGGGCGAACGACCAGAGTGGCAGTGGCTACTGGATAATACCAAGTCCATGCTTTTGAGAGGGTGCAGTGGTTCAGTTCAATGTTCATGTGCATGGAAGATGAAACTGTGAATTTGTCTAGAATGAGCTGTAGACAATGACCTGAGTCTTTTCAGCTCATTGTATATGCAGCGAGTAGACTGATGCAGGACTGAAAAGTGCTAACTTTGAAAAGTAAAGAATTCCTTGTATATCTCAAAGTGGGAAGACTTGACCGTTGATAAGAGATCAGCTCATTGTATAGGACGTGTGACAGCCTGAATTTTGGCACCCCGAAACCCGTGCCATCAGCACGATCATCTTGACCGTGCCCCTTAGCTATGCACGGAACATTGGTATATAAAGCAATGAACTGAACTAAAATAATAAATAAAGCTGTGGAATTTAATTTTCATTTAAATATTTCTCAAAAGACAGTTCTACCTTCATGCCTCTGCATGAATGGAGAACCGATCCGAACCATCGATGATAGCTAATCATCACAGATGGTTCGCCCAAAAGAATAATCCCAAACTTTAGTTACATTGTTTAACCAAAAACCAGGCTAGAAATACCAAGCCGTACCAATAATCTCACGAAAACCCTCAAAGCTGCACAACGGAGTCCTTTAGAAGAAGTCCTCAGGAGGTGGCTCCAACTCGTCTCCGGGTGTCGGGTCTGACTCCCCAGGGTCAACGTCCCCTGAAGCCTCGACAGCTGCTAATAGTGGACCTGCGACGTATAATCTAAAGGGTGAGCTACATCCTAGCTCAATAGGGAATAGAACACAATTGAACATATAAAATACAACTCACATATATTGCATGATATGCCATGCATGATGTGTCTATGCAGTTATTGATGAAAAACCGTTGAAAAGAATCATAATTTACGGGTAGTTTACTCATGTCTTTTAATTATTCATGAATGACACTGAAAAGGCCTAAAGCAAAACTTAACCTTTCAACTTAAATAATCCCCGAGCAATATAGCATCGAGCCCCGATGAGATACCCATCATCGTCATCTATATAGGCAGTTTTAAACGTATTCCCTGGGAATACAATTAGTACCGAAGCCCCTTTCCCCTGGGGATCGGTGGCGGGGTTTCACTTATCTCAACTCAACACCCTTGGGGTGTGCTTACTGTATACGGATAAGCCTCCGCACTGGCCTACGATTTCGCCGCCGTATCGGTCACGGATATCCTGTCGCGTCAGTCGTGGGTATCCCGCCACGTCAGTGGGGTACCCTATCAAACCTCAAATAACAAAAATATCAGGTGCTTTACATATAGTTATTCACCGTGTAAGTGTGCTATCTTATATCAGTTAGGCCTTATTAGACATAATTCAATCTTGGATACATCCCTGGGATGTATCCATTCACTTGCATCACACCTGATGCTCTTATTTCTTTACTTCCTCATCCCCTGGGGATGGCTCATCATGATTACTCTTTTAGATGTCACACACGCACACTTTTCACAAACTCTTAAGAAACAAAAGCAGTTTGAATTGAATTCTATATCACTATGTACATGCTCTTGCAAAATAAAGTACATGCTCAAGGTGTTCCCTACCTCAAGTCTTTGTTTGATCATGCATCAAGGTCCCACGTGGCTCCTTGTGCCCAAGCTCACACGTACCACCTATGGTACCACATAACATACGAAATACATCACTAAAGATGTAACCAAGAAGGTCCAAGACCCTCCAAGAATCTTAAAGTCAAACTCAAAAGTCAACAAAAACTGGCACAGTCGATTAATCGAACTCCAAAATCGATTAATCAAATCTGATTCGATTAATCAATTTCCAAAATCGATTAATCGAAAATTCAAAATCGATTAATCGATTCCCAAATCGATTAATCGAGATTCCCATTCGATTAATCGCAATTCTCCACTCTATCCATTCGATTCTCAATTCGAGTAATCGAATTCTCAAAATCGATTAATCGATCCCAATTCGATTAATCGAAATTCGAAATCGATTAATCGAAATCCCATTTCGACTAGTCGATTTCCCCAGGTCTTTTTCCTCCATCCACTGGAGGTTCTCAGTCGATTAATCGACACCAAAATCGATTAATCGAAAATCAAAGTCGATTAATCGAAACTCAATTCGATTAATCGAATTCGGGTTCTTTGACTTTTCAACTTCTTGGCAAAAATCGATTAATCGAATCTCAATTTCAATTAATTGAATTTGTCAGATTCAGCCCCCTTTTGGCTGTTCTTCCAACACTTTTCCTATTCTTTTTCCTTCCTTTTTCTAAGCCCTTAATCTATCATTTTGAATATTCTTGACTGAATTTAAACCTCTATAACCTATGCATTTAATTCACAAAAATTTACCTTCAATCAATCTCAAATTGATTAGATCTAGAGGTTGGAAAGGCTAGGGTTCCAGCTTTGGCTCTAACGGATTCCTCGCGTCGAATCCGGTGTTTATTGCTCGAATCCCCCTTCCAAACCGTTGCAATAACTCCTTAATCACCCACCTTCTTTACTCCTCTCTCTCTCTCTCTTCTTTACTCTCTCTCAACAACCAACATTGATTTAAGGGTTATTAAACCCTTTTTATCTCCCCTCAACTTGTGTATTTAGCACATGCACCGTAATAGGTGTATGTGACTTCGGATTTACATCAATCTCCACACATTCACTCGAATTCTCACATCTCATCCGTTCATCGTACCCTATGCCAACTATTGAACTCCTATTCGATCAAACCTATGACCAGTTAGGGCACGAATCTCGAGGTTACTATTTAACGTGATTTTTTAGGATATTATATCCTCCCCACCTTGGGAATTTTCGTCCTCGAAAATAACCCAAGGGTGCGTTGGTCTGGCCCCCCCCCCCACACTCCCAGGTGAGGTGGCCTAGATGACTCCATACATAGCAAGGCAATTACAAAAATACAAGTATAGAATAGAAAATACAATGATACTGGAAAATTTACACCAAAATTTTTTATTTCTATTAAGTGTCTGAAATTTTTTTTTTTTACAAATTGCCAGATAGGTTGGCATACAAACACTCATACATACAAGGAAACCACTCAAAAAGAAGAAGAGAGCACGAGGCTCACGCCGTCCCCTAGTTAGGCAGGTCGGGTGGTGGAGCTAGCTCCCATCTCGAGTGGCAAGTGAGCTATGGGGCAAAGCGGTCTGCTGAGCTGGCCGGGTGGTCGGAGGTAGCGCTTCGTGTATGCCTTGGCGTCTCGGCGGAATCGATGCAAGTGGGCGTGCAGGCGTCGGTAGTCATGTGTGGACGGAAGACGGGACCCCTATGGAAGGCGGTCCGTCCCGCGGTCCACTCCTCCTCCTGAGCTAAGTACCGCTGATAGTCGAATGAGTAGATGTAGTGGAGCGTATGGAACACAAGGAAGTCCATCCTCCGGTTCATCCGCTCGTTGTTGGCCTCCATACATGCCAACACCTCCTCGACGGTAGGGCCGGATTTAGTTGTGCACCGGCGGTAGGATGATGTGGGTGTAGCTGGTGCGAAATGGGCTGGCGGTGTCGGTGAAGTGGTGGTATGAGAGGTAGCCCTCTCCGCTGGTGGCTCCACCGAGTGTGCCCCACCCCTTGGTGGACCCTGATGTGGTGGTGGGGGTGGTGGTGGTGCTACTGCTGCTGCTGGAATCGGACCCGGAGCCGGTAGGGTTCGCTTCAACAAGTTGTAGCTACGGGTCCATGAAGACTTTGAAAACGTCTTCACTCGGTCCGTCGCCGGCACCTCGTGGGGCAATACCGCATACTCGGGAGCGTTGGAGTAACACTCCAACATGCTCGAGATCAACCGAGCATACTGGATTTTCTCCTTGGGCCTCAAGTTGCCCTTCATTAATTTTCCTTTTATATACTTCATCCCCTCTAGGATGAGCATGGTCGCATCGAACCACTGGCCACAAAAGGCCGCATATAGTGCTTGTTGCACTACCTCAATCCGCTCGGTGTCGTGCCGCAATGGGTAGAGGTTACACTTGATTATGGAATCAAGCATCCACATGTAGTGGGGAAGGTCGACCCTCTTGATGGAGGATCCCGACCCCTTTTTCCCGTTTGTCATGCGGGTCATGATCTCCTCAAATCTAACTTCCTCTTCAAAGGGTGGGAAGAGGTTGGTCTCTGGGGTGAAATCGAGGTAGCACTCGAGTACCTCGTGTATATGGCGACGGGTAATGGTGTAGTCTCGACCCTCTATCTTGGTCAAGACCACGTCGTCGGTAGGGCCGTCTACAAGCCCTTGGTAAAACAATCTAACTAATCTAGGGTAGTAGGAACCCCAGATTGGTTTGAGAAGGTTGCCGAGACCGACATTTTGGAGGTAGTTGCGAGCCCATTGGGTCTCGCCCGATACATCGGGGTTCGTAAAGAGGGTTGGGTCGATGATGTATTCGACCTCAAAGGTCTTCGCCTCCCACCACTCATTGGATTGTAGTACGTTAGTGGGTGGTGGCGGCATGGGTGTCGATTTGCGTGAAGACTCGTGCGAGGATGCGCTCATCGAACCGGAGGTGGTCTCCGATGCCGACGGTGATGGAGTCCTCACCGGCAATGGGGTAGGTGGTGGTGGTGCGGCATTCTTACGCCGAGCCGGGAGTTTAGAGGTCGTCTTCTTCGAAGACAACCGGGTTTTGGGCGGCATGGTTGGTGAAATAAGCTTAAACTAGGGTTTTTATAGCTCAAATGGAAAGAAAATGTACAAATCTAGGGTTTACCTTAGGTTTTGATGCGAAAATAGGCGATCTCGGTCGAAAATCGACGAAGAATGCTCAAAACCCTAGCTCGGACGGATGGTCGGAGAAGAAGGAGAAAAGGCGCCCAAAACACAAAAGCTCAAATGGTTTCTAATGGGGAGAAAAATCCCCAAATTATATATATAGGCTTAAATTCGATTAATCGAAATCCAAAGTCAATTAATCGAGATTCAAAACTATGTTAAACAGTGCGAAATCGATTAGTCGAAACTCAAAATCAATTAATCGAAACCACTTCGATTAATTGAAATCGTATCCGTTAAAATTTTCAAGTTTTAGAGCTCACTAGCGCGAGCCAGTCGATTAATCGAAATCCATTTCGATTAATCAAAATTCCAAAATCGATTAATCGAAATTCACTTCGATTAATTGAAATCGTGCAGTCCCTTCCAAAAATTTCAGGATCCTTTAAGTTACTCGATTAGTCGAACTACAATTCGATTAATCGAGATCTCAAATCGATTAATCGAATTCTACATCGATTAATCGAAATCGTTTCTTATACTTCAAACTTTCTAATTTATCGATTAATCAAACATCCAGTTCGATTAATCGAAACCATAAATCGATTAATCGAATTCCTCCTCGATTAATCAAAATTTCATAAAATCCCTTTAAGTTCTTCTAAAATTCTCAATTTGTTCGATTAATCAAACCCTCGATTAGATTAATCGAAAACCTAAATCGATTGATCGAAACCAATATCGATTAATCGAAATTTCACTTTGTCATTTTTCTAATCCTTATTCAAGTTCCCAGTCACTGGCGCATGCCAGTCGACTAATCGAACAAAATCGATTAATCGAATTTCCAAATCGATTAATTGATTTTGATCAAATTCTGTTGGTTTTCAATTTTCTCTGTCTATTTGATTTGTCTTGGTAATTTATGATATCAAGTGATCCTTGGTTCTACAAAACACATCATCATGGTCATGTGTGCATATAAAATATATTTTTTTTTCTTCGTCATACTTTGATAAAAAATTTCATTCGATTACAAGTTTTGTCAAAATCCACAAACACACTTGCGGGGGTACAATTGATTCTCAAGTGGTTGGAAACAAGGTTGGATATTGTTCCTTCACATCGGCCTCTCTTTCCCATGTAGCTTCCTCGGCCGTATGATGGTTCCATCTGACAAGTACGAGTGGAATCACTTTCGTTCGCAGTACTTGTTGCTTTCGATCCAAAATCTCCACCGGCTCTTCGATCATGGTCATGTCCTCATGCATCTCTAACTCTTGACCGCTCAACACATGGTCAGGGTCGTTAATGTACTTCCTAAGCATTGATAAGTGGAAGACATTGTGTATTGAATCAAACAACGGTGGCAATCCAATGCAGTAAGCAACTTCCCCTACTCGTCCCAAAACCTCAAATGGTCCAAGGTAGCGGGGACTTAGCTTCCCTCTCTTTCCAAATCTCATCACTCCTTTCATAGGTGATACTTTCACAAACATGTGTTCACCCACCTTGTAGTCTACGCTCATCCGCTTGATATCGGCGTAGCTTTTCTGTCTGCTTTGTGCCATTTTAAGTTTTGCCCTTATCATACGAACATAGGCGGCATTATCTTCAAGTATTTCGGGTCCCAAAATAAACTTCTCACCTGTTTCTTCCCAATTAATGGGCGATCTACATCGCCATCCGTAGAGTGCTTCGTAGGGTGTCATCCCAATGCTTGTCTGAAAACTGTTGTTATATGCAAACTCAATCAAAGGTAGGTGCTGATCCCATGATCCTTGTAGCTCTAACATACATGCCCTAAGCATGTCCTCGATAATTTGATTGGCGGCATTATCTTCAAGTATTTCGGGTCCCAAAATAAACTTCTCACCTGTTTCTTCCCAATTAATGGGCGATCTACATCGCCATCCGTAGAGTGCTTCGTAGGGTGTCATCCCAATGCTTGTCTGAAAACTGTTGTTATATGCAAACTCAATCAAAGGTAGGTGCTGATCCCATGATCCTTGTAGCTCTAACATACATGCCCTAAGCATGTCCTCGATAATTTGATTGACCCCTTTCAATCTATCCATCAGTTTGCAGATGGAATGTCGTACTGAAATCCAGTCGCGTTCCCATTCCTTCTTGAAATTTCTTCCAGAACTTTGATGTATACAATGGGCCACGGTCCAAAACAATGATACTCGGAATCCCATGCAAACGGACAATCTCCTTCATATATAGTTCTGCCAGTCTCTCCGCCGAGTACATCGTGTTGTAAGGCAAGAAGTGCGCTGTCTTGGTCAATCGATCGACCACTACCCAAATGGCATTGTATCTCTTGGCGGTATGTGGTAATCCAACAATGAAATCCATCGAGATCGATTCCCATTTCCATTCTGATATTGGTAAAGGCTGCAATAGCCCAGCAGGATGCCTATGATCAATCTTCACCTGCTGACAGGTCAAACACCGTGACACGTGTTCGGCCACATCTTGCTTCAAACCTCTCCACTAATAGTTCTTTTTCAAGTCTTGGTACATTTTGGTGTTACCAGGGTGGATTGCATAAGTTGACTTATGAACCACGGCAAGTATAGTTTGCCACAGATCGTCGTCATCTGGAATACAAACGGCTCTTTAACAATAAGGAACAATTTGCTTGAGTGAGAATGCTGAACTAATGCCTTCTACCGCACTATTCATCACCCAACATGAAAGATCCATATCTAACAAGTTTGGCGCACCGCCGATTTTTCCAATAGGATAATTACTACTAACTATATTCTATAACAACCAACTACAACATATACTATCTATAAGATCGTCAACCCACAACGGTTTAACTCATGACTCGAAATAGGTCTCACCGGTCTAGGAACAAGAGTTCACAGTCACTCACGGTCTGATACAGAACGACGGTAAAAGAAATTATCAAAGTGAGATAAAGCCACCACTAAGATGAGATAAAGCCATCATCAACATGAGATAAAGCCATCATCAACATGAGGTAAAGCCATCAGCAAAATGAGATAAAGCCATCACCAAATAAGGTAAAGCTATCAGCAAAATGAGATAAAGCCATGACCAACATGAGATAAAGCCATCACCAAAATGAGATAAAGCCATCATCAACGTGAGCACTCCTATAACCTACCGCAACGATCTTGGAATCTTCAAACTTTATGCCCTTACCTAGTTTTACGATACGCTAATATCCTTCCGATCGTACAGGAAGGGCAAAAGTGTGACACATCTTGGCTTTCATTTCAAGGAGATGATTACCAATGATTGCTCTCAAGTTCTTACCATTTAGGTGCACCAGGATTGGGGTCGTACATAACTACTTAGGCATAATTATTAGACTCTTCATGTGTACTACTCTCAATACACTCCCTATACTAACTAAATCTCCATATAGTCCTTGAAAATCTATAGTCATTCATCATGGCTTAAGTGAAAACAGCGCAATCTACTGTAGCGACATTCAATTCTGCTCTCCCATGATATCCTAAATTTAAATTCTTCCCATCCTCTGTCAATTACCTACCTGATTGTCCTAAATCCTTCCAATTCTCGAGAAAACTTCCAGAGTAAAGTAAAACGGCTAACAACCGAATTCAAGTTTGAAAGGAATGTATTTAAATACACTATAATAATGACTCATCAGTCAGGACGAAGAATACTAGGATTAAGTCTGTTAATTCAATTTCATTACTCATAATGTCAACTCAACTTCAAATCATGAACAATCTATCCGTAAGTAATTTCACCCTAACTGTGAAGATTTATTCCAGTCTCGTCCTTATATTTGTCACCTACTTAGTTAATCTTTTGAAATTGAAATTCGTTTATGTCATGGAGGTGATTTAATCGAATACACATACGACAGTGTCGTGATATTCCTTAAGTGTCAAAGTAACCACAATTTCTAAGGATATTCATCATCTAAAAATTTGAGAAAAATATCGACAATCAATAGTAAGTCTATACCTTGGGAAACTTCATGTGCCATCTGGGCATCATGCATCGATGTTTCACTTGTAGGACCTTGAGTCGTAGGGAGGATCGGCTCGAAAGTAGACGTCGATGCTACCCGCCTTTGATGTCTCACTGGACAATCCTTGATCCGGTGCCCTTTCTCACCGCACTTAAAACATGTGCGCAAAACTAATCGACACTCTACTATTTTGTGGTGCTTCCCACAATGCGCCCAGATATCACTCGATGTAGATGTCGTCGCCCCCTTCCCCAGTGCTGGACAATGCTTTATGAGGTGTCCTATTCGTCCACACTTGAAACACCCTCTCATGCCTCTCCTACAGTTCGATGTCTTGTGTCGTTTTCCACACCTTGAGCATGACTCAACCTGTGTTAATGGAGAGATGTGAGTCGTCTCTCTCAACCTTGTCGTGAGTAATGAAGTCAGCTGAGCCAGTGTGTTGATCATTGTCTTAAGCAATTGTCTTAAGCAATTGTCTATTCTGCTCATCTTCTTTGGTGCGCCCATTTCTTGCTCTTTTATGTGGTGCCATTGTGATCTGTCAAAATGAAACAGGGTTCCAATTAATAATGATTGTGGTCACCACGGCCCTAAGCTCCAACAAAACTACACTTTGCTTCATCCACTACTACGTCAAAATAGACGATATAAGACTGCCCAAAGCCGTCTTATTTAAAAAATAAGACGGCTTAAAACCGTCTTCACGTCCGTTCTTTTTTTGGGCGTCTTAAATATATAAGACGGTCTTAAACCGTCTTATATTCCATAAATAAGACAGTAGTAAATGACTGTTTTCGACAGTCCTAATATAAGACGATCTGAAGCCGTCTTATATTAACCATTGAAGACAGTCACCGACCATTTAATAAGACAGCTCAGCACCGTCTCTAATAAACCGTCCTTTATTTAGCGACAACCATGAGCTGTCTTATTTATTATATCGACAGTCCTTTATGAACCGTCCTATTTGAATGACGACTTAATTAGGATGGTCTGGAACCGTCTTATATTTTTAATTTTGGAGAAAAAATTAAAAAATAAGACAGTCTTAGACAGTCGTTTTTTAACAATCGTAATAAAAAAAATATTTATAAATTTGGGAAGAGCTTGTACCAAAGATCAAAATTTTGGGTTTCATTTTGGTTTCGAAGGGGACCGAAACCAAAATTTTTGTCGAAAATTTCAACCCCATACAAAAATGACCGAAATTTCGGTCCCATATTATCGTTTCGGTAGGGACCGAAACCTATATTTTCGGCCGAAATTTCGATAATTTCGGCCAAAATTTTGATCCATGACCTGTACCCGAGAATACTCTGCTCATCAATCAGAAAATTACAAATGGTCATAAAAATTACTTCATAATTAAACCACAAATTTACCCTACTTGTCCAATGAAATACCCTGCTTAACCAACACCAATATAATGCCAATGTCTTGTCTGGAGAAGACAAACTACAGAAGAACAGACCCACTACCCTCTTCACGTAACAAGAACCCTCACCTGCTAGCACTAATGAAGCAAAACCAGAAGAAGGAAGCTAACATAAATATCTATGGTTCTTGAATGTGAATACATACCATACAAGTTTTACAAAGAGCTAAATAATAGTAGCAGTATAGTTAACCTGAACTGTATGAAACCAAGGTAGGGCATGAAACATGGGTCCATCAATAGTACAATTAAGTGATCACTCTCGTCAGGTACAGAATGAACAACTGTTACAAATAGAACGATAAAAATAAGAATGATTCAGGCATTCATCCTCATCATTACATGCCTCAAGATGACTGACACCATCTTCATTGCGTGCACAGACTAAGCTGCTCTATGGGTAACCCCAGTTGGAGTAGAATTGGTAGTGTGGTCCATTATTATAGAGGCTGGGATCCCAAGCTTCACAAATTTCTCTAGATGAAGCATAGGAAGCTCTGCATTCCTTCAAAAGGGATCCACAAGTTGCAGTTAGCCACATTTGGTTGAACCATAGCTACAAATCAAATAAGAGAACCATAACTAAACATCCAAAAATGAAACACATAATACTTAAAGTACAGTTAACCAACTTGAGAAATGTTTGCACTTAAAAAATATGCACAAAAGTTTAAGAATTTGGCCTACAGCAACTTCATTTTAAAAAAACGAGTGCATGGCCTAATGTGGCTTATAATTTTTGGAAGAATGATTCGAGTTTGGTAGCATTGTAAAGCTGAACAGGAGATAGGACACTCACCAGTAAGAGAGGAAACTCATTCCAAGGACAGAAGCAATGTCAAGGTCCGATGCCCGAACAACATCTTCATCCAACACACGACATGCCTTGTTTATGATTGGAAAGAGTATCATCTCCAAGACTTCTTGATCATTCACAGATATGGGCTACAAATAACATACCACCAAACATGTCAGCCACTTTTAGTAAAACATCAGCACAAGAAGGTACATGCATAGAAGTCTATGTCACAAGTGCAAGCATGGATGCATACACTAACATAACTATTAACATCAATTCACACATATAAATGGGAACGCCCTCATGCCGTACGATACTATAAGTATGGGCAAAAGGATAATTTGCCAAGTTGGTTAACTGCACTTTACCGATGGCATCAGGTGCATCCATCTCCTGTTTATATGTGTGTGTCCTATCTCCTGTTTATATGGACAACCCTTCTTATGAAGAATTTCAGATCTGACCTTTATGTATTCAAAAATTTATAGAAAAATCATTAAAATAGGTATGAGAGTGATTCTAGATTCCAGTAAAGGAAGACTCATTGAGTATCACTTCATAGGTGGAATCATCACAAAACTAGGTCTAGGTTAGTCAAATCACTTAGTGTAATACCCAAGAATCTGCAGTTTTAGTTCTACAGTTTCTTAGGTTAGCCTTGGTAATTTAAGGATATATCCTAGCCTACTAATGAGAAACTCACATATTTTATATGGTTGGAAAGCTTAGGAAGTCCTCTAAAACTTTTCTTAAGGGTCTAATACTTAAAAGTTTAAATATTTAATCTGATCTTTAATTCTCAGGTCAGGTGCTTGTCCTGATTTTCTCAAGCTAAAACAGTTCTTGTTTCTAGACAGAGGTCTAATCCCGAATTTCTGTAGACCAAAGTGCTTTGGTTTTTAATCCCAGATTTTGTGTATGTCTCTGGGTTCATGCTACTTACCATGACTTTAATGCAAAAAATAGGGGAGCGCCATGTCACAAAGTGAGAGAGAATATAATACCCATGACTTTAAATAGGAAACTCAGGCACTACTCCAACTACTTACCATCTTTCACTAATCACTCCTTTAATTGTCTGTCTTGTCATCAACAAAAAGCTAGTGTTTTGAATGCAAATTGCAGAGAAGCCATCTGGCTTTGGGGTTTTAAATCTGGGTTTTTAAGGCTTAATCTCTTAGTGACACTCAGCAGTAGGTAGTTGAGGACAAAATGGAGAAGAATAGGTCCTAGGAGCATAATACTCCCTAAGGGGTCTATTTTGTTCTGCCATTTCAAGGGTTTCCTCAAAAAGCTAGAGCCCCTGTACAATTAAAATATTAGCACCATTACCATCTCCTTGACAAAATTAAAGAAGCTAGAAAACTAAGTGGCAGCATACCATGAAGCTGCAGCTAGATCTTCCAGAGCTATCATTAGGAGGAGATGCTTTGACCTGACTTACAGAACTCCAGTAGCAAGAGAAAACCCAGTTACAATAATATTGAAGATTTGAAGCCAATACAATTCATTAAGTCCAGTAATGATCTAATGAACAACACTGCACCCCATTAAATATCATATTTCCATTTCATGATATCCTACCCTGGGCACAACTTAAAATCTAACATCTTGAAGTACTTCCTATTTATCCACTTCTGGAGAAACTTACAATAACTAGGCTTGAACTGCAATTCCTATAGTGGTCATTTACTTGAAGAAAATAAATTCAAAATTTATAACAAATCTTACATTTACGGCACTTTTGACTATACGTTTGCCTGAACCTGTACCATTGTGGCAAACTCATCTGCTGGTGGAGGCAATATGTTCCTGACGCTGGCAAAGTAATTGGACAACCAGTAATTTGTTGAACCCTGCTCCAGAAACACGACATATGTGAGTAAAACCATGTCATAAAGCTATCATAAAGCACATTGTTATGTTGAGCATTACAAAGCACATTCAAGTAACATGACAAGATTGAAGCGTATAAACAGAAAAAAACCTCATCAAAGAATGAAAGTGTACATATCCATGAGTGAGGCCTCATCAATTTTTTTTTCTTTGGTCTTTTTTTTCAAGGTGGGGTGGGGTGGGGTGGGGCAAGGTGGTGGGGTTGATTTTATATGCACCATATATGATTACAAAATGCAAGGTACTATATGATAGGAAAAATAAGCAATGCAAAAAAAGTTTTGTTACCAACTATTAGAAGCATATTTAATATCATATTAATAGAAAGAAAGCTCCATATCAATTACTTAGCACTTATATTAATGAAAAACTACATGATAATGAAGGGGGGGAGCACCAACATCACATTCCCTTTCTAAAATAGGTACATTTGGTCCATTGGGAACAACATGGTCCATTCATGCCAATAGGGTTACTTTAATCAGCTTATACGTTCATGGCAATGTGCTAAGAGTTGCTAAATACAAAAAATTCACCAAGATTAAGGCAATGGGATGCCCTTGGCATGCATGTTTAGCCAAACTCGAATAGGTCCAGACCTAGGATGCCCTTTGCACATGCATCAGCGAAATTGATCAAATACTCATTGCATGTGCTCTCTATCAGCTTTCACACCATGTCAATAGCATCCTAGAAAAATGTACTTAACTTTATAACCAAAATCTATCTTGCAGACAACTGCGCCTCTTTACTTTCAGTCTTTCAAGAGTGCATTAACAAATTCAAAGGTGTTAAATGCTCAACCCAGTATTGGGTCTGGATGTATTATCTATTGCTGGCCAGATGGCGTAATCTGTGGATTGCATTGAATACCATACCTGCTAAAAGCAGCTGAAGATAAAAAACAAAACTAAACTTCATGACTATTGACCCTTAGTGACTAAAATGTTGAGAAGTCAGGGCATGTGGGGAAGCGGGAGTGATAACAACATATAGAAAAATTAAGTAATTTTAGGAAGTTGAGATCATGTTTGCTGGACAAAGAAACTTCATTGGAAACTAAACATAGACGTCTTAACTTAATAAAGACAAAGTGCAACAAAGGAAAAAACAAACAGAGCATAGAAGGAATGGGAATGAGTTGGAGCATGGGAGAGGAAAAAATGTAATGCAGGTGAATTGTGAAGGAAACAAAAACAAAAGGAAGATTTTATCTTGAAACACAGTTTGAGGAAACTCCCAAGGACAATCGGGCAATGGGGGATGAGTTGCAAAATGCTTAAAATTACTCTTGCACAATTGGGAGTTTTTTCTAGCATTGACACCAAACTTTAGTTTTTTCGGGAACAAATTTATATGGATAGGAAATAGATATGGATATCAATACAAATACGATGTTGCATGCGACACGTCACACAACAGTTTTCAAGAACTTGGGTGCTTATAACTGCCACTAAGCCAATTTGACATCAGGCTACCAGCCAGCTGTAGAAAACTAGAAATCCCAAATACTAATAATCACTTACCTAAGACTAGGGCATTCCCTCGAAGGGACACATTGCAACAGAGCCTAATTATAGTGATGGACCTGGATTGAAATTTTTCCGGCTATTGTTCTACTATATTATGATAATTTCCCTGTAGGTGAACTCCATAGACAGATGGACTGTGATTGATGCATCAAGAAATGGAATCAAGAGTTCAAAAAATGGCACCAGCCATTTAGTTTAATAATATAGAATTGACAGCATTATTGCATTTAAGCATTGTTTAATCAAGTTCTAGTTCTTAGCCTATAGAATAAAGATTCAGTGATTGTCTTCAACAATCAAAGTGCCAACACGCCCACATCTGGATTATACCAGATCATTTCAATCAGTTATCATACTCCAATGATTTTGTTTGAGACTTAACCAGGGCCACAACTTAGCCCTAAACACAAAAAAAGTACCCTAAACCACAAAACGAGCAAATAATCAAATAACTAAAAACAAACAGCTCAATCAACAACATCGCAATCGAATCAAATGTTAAACAAACAAAACAAAAACAGAGAGAAATAGATCCAAAGAAAGATCGAATCAAACTCACTCGTCTTCGAACATGAGGCATCGCTGGACAACATCTATGGCCGAATCAGCAGCTTCCGCCATCATAGATGCCTCTGCAATAGAATACGAGACGCGAGATCTAGAAGCCAAAGGGGAAAATGAGAGACAGCAAAAACGACGAGTGAGAGGTAAATGCGAAGAACTTTGTTGCTTCGACTTGTGGAACATTTTATTGTATGCTAAAATCCCATAGATCTGAAAATCTCCATTTTCAGATCTATAAATTAAAAAAAAAAAAAAAATTAAATAACAAAAAAAAGATTACCTTTCAATGGGCAGCAGCAATGGTGGTCGAAGCCAACAGTAATGGAAAATAGGATTCTTTTGGAGAAATGAGAGATAGAGGGAGACAAGTGACAATAATAGTAGCGGTGCGGTGGTCGAAGCAGCGACAATAGAGATTAGGGTTTTTGTTTTAAAAATAGATGAGAGAGAGGGGAAGGGGAAGAGGAAGAGGAAGAGGAAGAGCCAGACGGGATGAGAGAGGGAGAGCAAGCTCTAGAGAGAAGTTTAATTTATTTGGGCATTATGTTAATAAAGTGAGGGAAGTTTTTTTAGATGGGTATCGAGATAATAAGACGATATATATAGTCTTAATTACCGTCATTAAATTTTATGTCATTTGTTAGTATGTGATCGTCCTATTAGTAAATTTAAGACGGCTACTAACGGTCTTATTTAAAGACAGAAAAAAACAGTCTTATTTTATGTCATTTTAAAGTTTTTTTGACGTAGTGCTAGCCATACTTCTATCACTATTCATCACAATCACCCAATATTCCCACGACAAGCGATCGTTGAAAATCCATAGCCCATGTTCTAAACAGAACTTACTGCCACAACTTGAGACTTCAAGAACCTAAAGCCTAACGTTTCCACCCACTGTGATAGAGACCTGATTGGATCTCCTATACCCTAACAGAATCTACTGCAATAGTCTTGGTTCCCAACAAGTTCTAAGCTAAGACCAAAATGCTTAAGCCCTACTGCCATAGCGTCCCTAGAAGACTTAACGCCTAAAGCTCTGATACCAACTATGACAGCCCGAATTTTGGCACCCCGAAACCCGTGCCATCAGCACGATCATCTTGACCGTGCCCCTTAGCTATGCACAGAACATTGGTATATAAAGCAATGAACTGAACTAAAATAATAAATAAAGCTGCAGAATTTAATTTTCATTTAAATATTTCTCAAAAGACAGTTCTACCTTCATGCCTCTGCATGAATGGAGAACCGATCCGAACCATCGATGATAGCTAATCATCACAGATGGTTCGCCCAAAAGAATAATCCCAAACTTTAGTTACATTGTTTAACCAAAAACCAGGCTTGACATACCAAGTCGTACCAATAATCTCACGAAAACCCTCAAAGCTGCACAACGGAGTCCTCTAGAAGAAGTCCTCAGGAGGTGGCTCCAACTCGTCTCCGGGTGCCGGGTCTGACTCACCAGGGTCAACGTCCCCTGAAGCCTCGGCAGCTGCTAATAGTGGACCTGCGACGTATAGTCTAAAGGGTGAGCTACATCCTAGCTCAATAGGGAATAGAACACAATTGAACATATAAATTACAACTCACATATATTCCATGATATGCCATGCATGATGTGTCTATGCAGTTATTGATGAAAAACCATTGAAAAAAATCATAATTTACTGGTAGTTTACTCATGTCTTTTAATTATTCATGAATGACACTGAAAAGGCCTCAAGCAAAACTTAATCTTTCAACTTAAATAATCCCCGAGCAATATAGCATCGAGCCCCGATGAGATACCCATCATCGTCATCTATATAGACAGTTTTAAACGTATTCCCTGGGAATACAATTAGTACCGAAGCCCCTTTCCCCTGGGGATCGGTGGCGGGGTTTCACTTATCTCAACTCAACACCCTTGGGGTGTGCTTACTGTATACGGATAAGCCTCCGCACTGGCCTACGATTTCGCCGCCGTATCGGTCACGGATATCCTGTCGCGTTAGTCGTAGGTATCCCGCCACGTCAGTGGGGTACCCTATCAAACCTCAAATAACAAAAATATCAGGTGCTTTACATATAGTTATTCACTGTGTAAGTGTGCTATCTTATATCAGTTAGGCCTTATTAGACATAATTCAATCTTGGATACATCCCTGGGATGTATCCATTCACTTGCATCACACCTGATGCTCTTATTTCTTTACTTCCTCATCCCCTGGGGATGGCTCATCATGATTACTCTTTTAGATGTCACACACGCACACTTTTCACAAACTCTTAAGAAACAAAAGCAGTTTGAATTGAATTCTATATCACTATGTACATGCTCTTGCAAAATAAAGTACATGCTCAAGGTGTTCCCTACCTCAAGTCTTTGTTTGATCATGCATCAAGGTCCCACGTGGCTCCTTGTGCCCAAGCTCACACGTACCACCTATGGTACCACATAACATACGAAATACATCACTAAAGATGTAACCAAGAAGGTCCAAGACCCTCCAAGAATCTTAAAGTCAAACTCAAAAGTCAATAAAAACTGGCACAGTCGATTAATCGAACTTCAAAATCGATTAATTGAATCTGATTCGATTAATCGATTTCCAATATCGATTAATCGAAAATTCAAAATCGATTAATCGATTACCAAATCGATTAATCGAGATTCCCATTCGAATAATCGAATCCCAATTCGATTAATCGCAATTCTCCACTCTATCCATTCGATTCTCAATTCGAGTAATCGAATTCTCAAAATCGATTAATCGATCCCAATTCAATTAATCAAAATTCGAAATCGATTAATCGAAATCCCATTTCGACTAGTCGATTTCCCCAGGTCTTTTTCCTCCATCCACTGGAGTCCACTGGAGGTTCTCAGTCGATTAATCGACACCAAAATCGATTAATCGAAAATCAAAGTCAATTAATCGAAACTCAATTCGATTAATCGAATTTGGGTTCTTTGACGTTTCAACTTCTTAGCGAAAATTGATTAATCGAATCTCTATTTCGATTAATCGAATTTGCCAGATTCAGCCCCCTTTTGACTGTTCTTCCAAGACTTTTCCTATTCTTTTTCCTTCCTTTTTCTCAGCCCTTAATCTATCATTTTGAATATTCTTGATTGAATTAAAACCTCTATAACCTATGCATTTAATTCACAAAAATTTACCTTCAATCAATCTCAAATTGATTAGATCTAGAGGTTGGAAAGGCTAGGGTTCCAGCTTTGGCTCTAACGGATTCCTTGCATCGAATCCGGTGTTTATTGCTCAAATCCCCCTTCCAAACCGTTGCAATAACTCCTTAATCACCCACCTTCTTTACTCCTCTCTCTCTCTCTCTTCTTTACTCTCTCTCAACAACCAACATTTATTTAAGGGTTATTAAACCCTTTTTATCTCCCCTCAAACTTGTGTATTTAGCACATGCACCGTAATAGGTGTATGTGACTTCGGATTTACATCAATCTCCACACATTCACTCGAATTCTCACATCTCATCCGTTCATCGCACCCTATGCCAACTATTGAACTCCTATTTGGTCAAACCTATGACTGGTCGAGCATGGATCCCGAGGTCATTGTTTAACGTGATTTTTCAGGATATTACAGGACGGGTCCGCAATGAACCAACGACTAGCTATTGACAAATCAATTCTCTACAGTTTAAAGGTGCCGATGTGATATATATAGAGAATTCAAATTAGCATCCAAGATCTAGATGATTTTGTATAGACCCCACCGTCCATTAATATCACCAAACAGATATTTTCAGTGTCTAACTTTATGGGCTGTGCCGTTGGGGTACGACAGATCGCCGCATTATGCACACTAAGTCCAAAAGGAGGGAAAAAGTGGCTCATCAAAAACTCCATTAAACAACTTCAGAGTTTTGACTGGGTCCAGTTGAGGCAGTCAACTGGTTGAGCTACCAGGCCATGCCCTCCTTGGGCGGTGTGGGCTAAATGTCTAGCCAGAAGGGCTGAACTGGGGGTTGATTACTTTTTAGGGCAGGGACCCAGACTTTATATTACATCATCTTGACGCAAGGAGTGACCCATTTTGTAACATTTCTGACTTGAGCCTTTGGCTCGTTCCATTGATAACTAGGGTGAGCTCGAGCCATGTACGCTTCAGTATGAGGCATGATTAGAAATTGAGGCAGTTTTGAGTGCAGGCATTCTCTAGTTCTCTATTTCTGAAAGGGTACTACTATTTGCACCCATCAAACATCTTAAGGCAGCACAACTAAAAACCATTGATAGCGTTGAATTAGACGGTGGAAATTATTTTGTCTCTATCTGCCTCACAGTGGCCCTTGAGATTATGGGCGTACCATCAAACAGTAGTTTTTTAAATTTCATGCAGCACATATCCCAAAAAGTGATTGAAAAATTACATTTGAATGTGACACGTGACTGTTGGGTAGTTTGCATTATTATTATTATTATTTTAAATTCAAAAGATCATCGAAATCAATCCACGTTTGACCTTCATTAGTGGTCATGGAGGGCAGAGCGACCTTCATTTTAACTTCTAACAGGGGGGCACAAATCGAAACAAAATCATGCAACTATAAACTGCAAGCAGCCAAATCAATTATTTTAAATATTAGGCAGCTTCTAAGATCCGTTATAAACTATGTACAGAATATGACTGTACAAATTATCATTAACAAGGTCATGTATGAAGTCAACATAGATAGATGCAATAGATATGACAAAGGCGTTAATGAAGTGTGACCCAAATACCACAGTTTGGCTACTACAACAGTTTCTAGAGCCCAAATGTGTTCTCTCCACTGTAAGTGACATAGAGAAACCCATCTTCATCCTTCTTCTCATCATATATCGTAGACCTTATAGACCGAAACACCGCTTACCTTTGCGAAGAGCAATAGGCAGGGAGAGGTCATAAAAAAAAGTAGAAGAAGGAACTATATAAAAGGATTTTCCAAAGACGAAGGTGGTGCAGGTAAATGGCGTACCTGAAGGATCTAACTCTAAGTGGGCTGATGGCATTGAGACTTAGAGGAGGAGGCACTGATTTGCTCTAGCATTAATAGACATGCCTGAGGGAAAATACCTACATGTAGATGGTGGAGAGTCCTGAGAAACTGAGATAGGGCCTGCAGAAATGGGAGAAATAGGATGAAAAAGCACAGTAGAAGACTCTAAATGAGGTAATTGTGAAGAAGATATCGCAGAGAAATATGATGTATCCTTGAAAAGGAGACATCCATGGAAATAAATAATCGACGAGTCTTAGTTTCATAATAGTGATACCCTTTAGACATACCATAATATCCCAGAAAGACACAATGTACAAATTTATCATCCCATTTATGTCTTGTGGGGTAAGAGGTTCTGAACAAAACAAGTACACCCAACACTTTGGGTGCAATCTCAAACAAAATAATGTCAGGTTTAAGAACTTGCATTGGAGTTTGACCATCTAATATATGAGTGGGTGTACGATTAATAAGGTAAGTGGCAGTGAGAAGAGTCACAAACCTGTAAGATTGAGGTACTTGCATTCCATGACATAGAGATCTAATCACCTCCATAAGATGCCTATTCTTATGCTCCGCAATCCCTTTATGCTGTGGAGTGTAAGGATAAGAAAATTGATGCAAGGCCCCCATCTTCTGAACGTATGAACGAATGCCTTAGGATGTATACTCACGACCATTGCCAGACATAAGAGCCTTTATGGTATGGCCATACTGAGTTTATACCATAGTAGAGAAACTAATATAGGTGGAGAGAACTTCATCTTTAGACTTAAGTAATACACCCATGTATATCAAGGATGACTATCAATAAAACTGAGATAATATTGGATAGGGCCTGTAGCTCAACAGAGAGATCACAATATTGCAATCCCGAGGTCACAGGTTCAATCCCGAGATCACAACAGAGAGATCACTTATCCATCAGAAAAAAAGTGACATAATGTATAAATCCATAAAAGAAAAGGACAAGGAGCTGGCCTTCAAACATCACTGAGTATAAGATCACCCAAGGTACTACTGCGAGTCATATGGGAAGAGTAGAAAGATATAGTATGTTTAGATAACTCACAAGTTAGACATTGAAATTAAAAACCATTAGCAATATTTTAGAGACGGAAATAACAAGCACAAGTTCTGTAGATTGGCATGTCTAAGCCTGGCATGCCAAATACCTAGAGTATCTTTGTTGAAAAGATGACTTCTCCGCACTCAATTTGATTCTCTTACGAATCACATATACAAATTGTCCGACAGTCAAATCAGCAGGGACTAGGTACCTGTATTTTGTTTTTGTACGTTACAAAACAAACATTAAGGTTAAAAAAAGAATAATTATCAGTAGTTTACCAAAAATAGGTTCCCTTGACGAAAAGGGTTGTAAACAGTCTTACTATCATCTACACTCAAGCATAGTAGAGTTACCTTTGCTTGATATCAATTCTATCCAATTGCCGAATAATCCTAACAATCAGACCATAGGACTTCTTTCTTATTTTTATTCTATGGAGCATCCAATAGAATTTCATCGAGCAGGTTTTATGATTTTTGGACCAGTGCAAATTTCAACCAAAATTTGGACCATCATGATCAATACAAGAAATGCCCCATCGATTACAGTTCTCCAATCAATAAAAGCAGTCCACCTGGCAGCTCATTATTAGCATGTCTCTTAGCTTCTTTTTTTTTGTGGCCCAGGGTAGCTTCCAATATGAGCTGCCTTTTTTATGAGTTGGAGTCCCAACACTTTTGCCATGTGGCCTACAAGTGGGACGCTCATGGAACAATCTCTAAAAAGGGCAGTCAGATTCCGTTATTCCTAATGATTGAATGCGGTTTCCTAACACAGTTTGGACTGATGGAAAAGGTAGTCTGACCAAAAGTTTTGTGTACCAAACTATTGCGTGGAGGAAAGATCACCTTGGGACCCAAATAAATAAAGAAATAAAGTATATATATATATATATATATATTATGTGTATTGGATTGAACAACAGTAGGAATGCAATATAGGGGCTGCAAGCGACTAATACTAGCCAGTGTTACCTAGACACGCACTAGTGTCAAGGTATCATAGGTGTTTGGCACGAAATTTTCAAAAAATCCAATACAGAAGTACTATCATAAAATAAAAATAAAAATAAACTAAAGGGTAATCTTAGGGAGCTAATTGAGAAACCTACTTTATGAAAAGATTAAAAAGTGTACATAATGTATGTTTTGAACCGAACTTAAAATATTCCATAGTTTACAAATGGTAATCAAGGAGACCGTTTTTTTATTTATAATTTACTATACATAGTTCTTTCTAAAATTGCAACTCATTTTACGGTGTTGTAATGAGGCACAATTTGATGGCATTTATTTGCACACGTCTTGAAGTTCTGAACATATGCATGCATATTTGCACATGTCTGTTTGGCTGCCGTAGACCATGATTAATTTATTTCAATTTTTTTTTGTTTTGCCTTTGCTTTTTTTGTTTGGATGAATAACGATAAAAGTTTTCCAATACCCCGAATTTCCGAGCATCAATATCCCATGTTTCTGAGTTCCGCCTCTAACAAAGCAGTGTCTCTGTAGCACCATCATACAGGGTAGAGGGGTTCTAATCCTAAGATGGTTAGGGATCCCTGTGACAGCCCAAATTTCAGCACCCCAAAACCCGTGCCATCAGCACGGTCATCTAGACCATGCCCCTTAGCTAAGCACGGAATATTGGCATATCAAGCATAAAATGAAATAATAAAGGAGCTGCGGAAATTAAATCTATATTAAGAAATTCTTCAAAAGACAGTTCTACTCTCATGCCTCAGCATGAATGGAGAACCGATCCGAACCATCGATGATAGCAATCATCACGGATGGTTCGCCCCAAAAGAATAATCCAACTCAATATATATACATGGTTTAACCAAAACAAGGCTTGACATACCAAGCCGTACCAATCTCTCTCAAAAATCCCTCAAAGCGGCACAACGGAGTCCTCTAGAAGAAGTCCTCAGGAGGTGGCAAGGTCCGACTCACCGGGTCGGCTCACTCTGCTCCCAAGCCTCTACCGCTAGTAGTGGACCTGCGACGTATAGTCTATAGGGTGAGCTACATCCTAGCTCAATAGGGAACAAAACACAGTTGAACATATAAATTATTACTCACATATATTCCATGATATGACATGCATGATGTGTCTATGCAGTCACTGATGAAAACAGTTAAAAAGCATTTCATTTTACTGTTAATTACCTATGTTTTCATTTACTCATGAATGATGCTGAAAAAGCCTAAAGCAAAACTTAAACTTTCAACTTAAGTAGTCCCCGAGCAATATAGCATCGAGCCCCGATGAGATACCCTTCATCGTCATCTATATAGACACTTTTAATGTATTCCCTGGGAATACCATATAGTACCCAAGCCCCTTTCCCCTGGGGATTGGTGGCGGGGTTTCACTTGTCTCAAATCAACACCCCTGGGGTGTGCTTACTGTGTACGGATAAGCCTCCGCACTGGCCTACGATTTCGCCGCCGTATCGGTCACGGATATCCTGCCGTGTCAGTCGTGGATATCCCGCCACGTCGGTGGGGTACCCTATAAAATCTCAAATAACAAAAATATCGGTGCCTTACATATAGTTATTCACCGTGTAAGTGTGCTATCTTATATCAGTTAGGCCCTATCAAACATGATTCAATCTTGGATACATCCC
This sequence comes from Chloranthus sessilifolius, assembly GCA_021018995.1. NCBI lineage: Eukaryota > Viridiplantae > Streptophyta > Magnoliopsida > Chloranthales > Chloranthaceae > Chloranthus > Chloranthus sessilifolius. The sequence continues at coordinate 91,919,751 of CM037585.1, read as the reverse complement.
TGGGATGTATCCACTTACTTCCATCACACCTGATGCTCTTATCTCTTCACTTTATCATCCCCTGGGGATGGCTCATTATAATTACTCTTATGGATGTCACACACACACACACTTTTCACAATTCTTAAGCAATAAAACATCTGAATTGAATTCTATATCACTACATACATGCTCTTGTAAAATAAAGTACATGTTCAAGGTGTTCCCTACCTCAAGTCTTCGTTCGTTCAATGCATCAAGGTCCCACGTGGCTCCTTGTGCACTAGTTCACATGTACCACCTATGGTACCACATAACAAGTGAAACATATCACTAAAGATACAATAAAGGAGGTCCAAGACCCTCCATGAAGCTTAAAGTCAAACTCAAAAGTTAACATAATTTATCTCAGTCGATTAATCGAACTCCAGAATCGATTAATCGAATCTGATTCAATTAATCGATTTCCAAAATCGATTAATCGAAAGTCAATATCGACTAATCGATTCTCAAATCGATTAATCGAGATTTTCATTCGATTAATCGAATCCTAATTCGATTAATCGAAATTCTCTGTTCAGCCAAGTCGATTCTCAATTCGAGTAATCGAGTTCCTAAAATCGATTAATCGATCCCAAATCGATTAATCGAAAATTGAAATTGATTAATTGAAATCCCATTTCGATTAGTCGATTTTCCACAAGTCCTTTCCTCCAGCCCCTGGGGTCCACTGGAGGTTCCCAGTCGATTAATCGATACCCAAATCGATTAATCGAAATCCAAAGTCGATTAATCGAACTCCAATTCGATTAATCGAAATCGGGGTCCACTGACTTTTCAACTTCTTGGCCAATTTCGATTAATCGAAACCCAATTTTGATTAATCGAAATTGTCAGATTCAGCCCCCTTTTGGCTGTTCTTCTCAATCTTTTTCCACACTTTTTCATCTATTTTTCTAAACCATTTTCCTATGATTTAAACCATTTTCAACTACAATCTAACCTCTACAATCTATGCATTTTATTCACAAAAATTTACCTTGAATCAATCTCAAATTGATTTCAAATCAACTGGTTGGAAGGCTTGGGGTTCCAGCTTTGCTTCTAGCGGATCCCTCGCGTCGAATCAGACGTTTATTGCTCGAATCCCCCTTCCTCAACTAGCATTTACTCCTTGCATCACTATGCTTGCTTAACCTCTCACTTCTCTCTCTCTCTTCTTTACTCCTTCAACAACCAATTTCCAGGATTTTAGGGTTATTAAACCCTTTTATCCTTCCCCCAGCTTGTGTGTTGAGCACATGCACCTCGATAGGTGTATGTGACTTCAGATTTACAACACACCCCACATAGCTACGCAAACTATCACATCACATCCGCTCATTACACTCTATGCTAACTATTGAACTTCTATTTGGTCAAACCTATGACTGATCGGGCAAGGATCCCGAGGTCATAGTTTAGCGTGATTTTTCGGGCTATTACATCCTCCCCACCTTGGGAATTTTCGTCCTCGAAAATAACCCAAGGCTCATCAGTCTGGGTCTCTCCCCCCCACACTCTTAGGTGAGGCTGTCCAATAGACTCAGACGTATTTAGGTATTCACAGATACAAGGATGGAGATTAATTTAACAAAATTGAACAATTGAGACAAAAATTTGATTTATATTAAAAATTTAAATTTACAAGGCCACATGAGTTGGCGTACAAAAGACTTTACAGATATACAATGATAAGTCACCATCCGAGGTGACGGTGCTATATGGTCAAGTGGTCTGAGCCAAGGGCCTGGTGGTGAGGCTGGTGGAAGCTGCCTCACGGAGCTGAGGAGGCAGATGTGGAAGGAGCCTCAGAGTGGCGTGGTGGATGGAAGACGGGTCCTCTGTGGAAGGTCAGGCGTCCACCTCCTCCTGGGCGAGGTAGGGGCGGTAGTCGGTCGGGTAGATGTGGCGGAGGGTGTGAAAGAGGAGGAAGTCCATCCTCCGGTTCATCCGTTCATTGTTGGCCTCCATACGGGCCAACACCTCCTCTATGGTCGGCCCAGATGATGCGGCGCGTCGACGGTAGGACAAGGTGGGTGTCGCGGGGGCGGAGTGGGCAGGTGGCGTCGGTGAGGCTGCGGTGTGAGAGGTGGCCCTCTCCACGGATGGCTCGACTGCGACAAGGTGTGCCCCACGCACGGGTGGGTCCTGCTGTGGTGGTGGGGGTGGCGGTGGTGCTACTACTGCTGCTGCTGCTGCTGGGGCTGCTGGAGCGGGACCCGGAGTCGGTAGGGTCCGCTTTAGCAAGTTATAGCTACGGGCCCATGAAGACATGGAGAATGTCTTCACGCAGTCCGTAGCCCTCTCTTCATGCGGAGAGACGGCGTAAGATGCATCGTTGGAGTAGCACTCCAACATGCTCGATATGAGGCGAGCATAGGGCATCTTCTCCTTGGGCCGTAGGTTGCCCTTCATCAATTTCCCCTTTATGTACCTCCCCCTCGAGGATGAGCATGGTGGCGTCAAACCACCGGCCACAGAAGGCCGAGTAAAGTGCCTGCTGCACTTTCTCCACGCTCTCGGTGTCGTGGCGCATAGGGTACAAATTACACTTAACCACCGAGTCAACCATCCACATGTAGTGGGGAAGGTCAACCCTCTTTATGGAGGATCCCGACCCCTTCTTGCCATTGGTCATGCGAGTCATGACCTCTTCAAATCTCACTTCCTCTTCAAAGGGTGGGAAGAGGGTGGTCTCTGGGGTAAAATCGAGGTAGCATTCAAGCACCTCGTGTAGGTGACGACGAGTGATCGTGTAGTCGCGACCCTCGATAGTGGTCTTGATCACATCGTCGGTCGAGCCATCCACAAGCCCTTGGTAAAATAGTCTCACCAATCTGGGGTAGTAAGAACCCTGGATTGGTTTGAGAAGGTTGCCGAGACCGGCATTATTGAGGTAGTTTCGAGCCCATTGGGTCTCGCCAAATACATCGGGATTGGTGAAAAGGGTAGGGTCGATGATGTATTCGACCTCGAAGGTCTTGGCTGCCCACCATTCATTTGGTTGCACCACATTGGTGGGTGGTGGTGGCATGGGTGTGGACTCGCGGGAAGACTCGCGCATAGATGCGCTCGTCGAACCGGAGGTGGTTTCCGATGTCGACGGTGACGGAGTTCTCACCGGCGATGGGGTAGGTGGTGGTGGTGCGGCGTTCTTACGCCTAACCGGCAACTTAGAGGTTGCCTTCTTCTAAGACAACCGGGTTTTGGGCGGCATTTTTAGAAAAACTAGGGTTTAGCTAGTTCAAATCGAAGGAAAATGCAAAGTTAGGGTTTTACCGCGGGTTTTGGATGCGAATGCGGAAGCGAATCGACAGAAAATCCAAACCCTAGAGCGTCGGATGGTCGGGGAAGAAGAAGAAGATGAAGCGCAAAAAAAAAATCCCAAGCAAATGATTTCGAATGGGGAACGAAATCCCCAAATTTATATATATAGGCCTCGGCTCAATTAATCGAAATTCAGAATCGATTAATCGAGATTCAAAACTAGGTTAAGCCGCGCAAAATCGATTAATCGATTTCCCAAATCGATCAATCGAAAGTTAAATTCGATTAATCGAAAACATTTTAATTAATCGAAATCGTATCTGTTTAAAAATTTATGTTTTTGAGCTCACTGGCGCGAGCCAGTCGATTAATCGAAATCCATTTCGATTAATCGAAATTCCAAAATCGATTAATCAAATTTCACTTCGATTAATCGAAATCGTGCAGTAACTTCCAAAATTTCAGAATTCCTTAAGTTATTCGATTAATCGAAATCTATTTCGATTAATCAAAATTTCAAAATCGATTAATCGAAATTCACTTCGATTAATCGAAATCGTCTATTTGGCTTCAATTTGTTCCAAGTCCCTTTAGTAAATCGATTAATCGAGGTTCCAGTTCGATTAATCAAAATTTCAAATCGATTAATCGAAACTGCTTCGATTAATCGAAATTTCATTAATTTATTCCCAATTTCTTCTAACATTCCCAATTTGTTCGATTAATCGAACCTGCAGTTCGATTAATCGAATTCCCAATTTGATTAATCGAATTCCCAAAATCGATTAATCGATCCCAAATCGATTAATCGAAATTATAACTCGATCAATCGAAATTGCATACTATGTATATTCTAACTCTTATTCAAATTTCCAGTCACTGGCACCTGCCAGTCGACTAATCGAACAAAATCGATTAATCGAAATTCTAAATCGATTAATCGATTTGAAATTCGATTAATCGGTTTTGCCCAATTTCTGCAGATCTTCAAGTTTTTTGGTTCTTTGATTATATTTTTTTTTGACAATTTATGACGTCAAGTGGTTCGTAGATCCATTGAGACACATTCACTTGGTCATGTACATACAAAACTGTTCCTTTAGTCATACTTTTGAGTAAAATTTCCATCGAATTACAAGTCTGGTGGAGATTCCACAAACATGCTTGTGGTTGACATTTGATTCTCACGTCGTTGGAAACAAGGCTGGATATTGTTCTTTCACATCGGCCTCTCGTTCCCAAGTAGCCTCTTCTTTTGGATGATTGTTCCACCGAACAAGCACTAAGGGAATCACTTTAGTGCGCAGTACTTGTTCCTTTCGATCCAAGATTTCCACTGGTTCCTCTATCATGCTCATGTCCTCGCACATCTCCATGGGTTGTTTTCCTAACACATGAGATGGATCATTCACATACTTTCTGAGCATCAATATGGGGAAAACGTTATGTACTCGATCAAACAGCGGTGGTAATCCAATGCGATACGCAACTTCACCTACGCGTCCCAAAATTTCAAATGATCCCACATAACGTGGACTTAACTTCCCTCTCTTACCAAATCTCATTACACCTTTCATAGGTGACATTTTCACAAACACGTGCTCGCCCACCTTATAGTCGACACTAGTCCGCTTCATGTCGGCGTAACTTTTCTGTCTACTCTGTGCTGTCTTCAGCCTTTCTCTGATAATTCGAACAACGGTGGCGTTATCTTCAAGTAGCTTTGGTCCTAACACAAATTTCTCACCTGTTTCCTCCCAATTGAGGGGTGATTTACATCGTCGTCCATACAGAGCTTCATACGGTGCCATGCTAATGCTCGTTTGGAAACTGTTGTTGTATGCGAATTCGAGCATCGGTAGATACTCATCCCAATATCCTTGCATATCAAGCATGCATGCTCTGAGCATGTCTTCTATTACTTGGTTCACTCGCTCTGTCTGCCCATCAGTTTGAGGATGGAAAGCTGAACTAAAGTCTAGCCGTGTTCCCATTCCTTCTTGAAATTTCTTCCAAAACTTGGACGTATATAGTGGGTCACGATCTGAAACTATGCTGCTTGGAATCCCATGTAATCTTACAATCTCCTTCATGTATAAGTTTGCCAGTCTTCCTGCTGTATACGTAGTATTGTACGGCAAAAAGTGCGCTGATTTGGTCAATCGGTCTACGATGACCCAAATGGCATTGTGTCTCTTGGCAGTACGGGGTAATCCAACAATGAAGTCCATTGAGATCGATTCCCACTTCCATTCTGGGATTGGTAAAGGTTGCAATAGTCCAGCAGGATGTCTATGATCAACCTTCACTTGCTGACAAGTTAAACACCGTGACACGATTTCGCCACGCCTTGCTTGATCCTCTCCACCAGTAGTTCTTTTTCAAATCTTGGTACATTTTGGTGCTACCAGGGTGGATAGCATAATTTGACTTATGGGCTTCATCAAGAATCGTTCGTCTTAGATCGGCATTGTCCGGACTGCATAGACGGCCTTTAAACAATAAGGAACCATCTTCTTTAACCGAGAAGTCCGACCTAATGCCTTCCTTCACGTCTTGATGAATCTTTGTTAATGCCGGATCTTTCATCTGTAGATCGTGGATATGTTCAAATATCACTGGCTTCACTGATATGTTAGCCAAAAAGGATCCGGTGGCTTTTGACTCAATGTTCGCATCGTAGAATGCCAGGTCTTCCAATAATTTCCATCGGTGCATACCCAAAATCAAACAAGCTAACTGAGCTGAACCTTTCCGACTCAATGCATCGGCTACTACATTCGCCTTGCCTGGATGGTATTGTATGGAGCAATCGTAATCCTTGAGGAATTCCATCCACCTGCGCTGTCTCATGTTGAGCTCTTTCTGTGTAAAGAGATATCGGAGGCTCTTATGATCGGTGAAAATTTCAAAAGTCTCACCATACAAGTAATGTCTCCAAATCTTCAGCGCAAAAATGACTGCTGCTAGTTCCAAGTCATGAGTCGGGTAATTTTTCTCGTGTTCTTTCAGCTGTCTTGATCCGTAAGCTATCACCTTCTTGTGTTGGTTGAGCACACAACCAAGGCCATTGTATGACGCGTCGCTGTACACGGCGTATCCTCCACTGCCTGAAGGAATCGCTAGCACTGGAGCCGAAGTGAGTCTCGTTTTGAGTTCTTGAAAACTCTTCTCGCATGCCTCACTCCACTCAAACCTTGAATCTTTTCGTGTCAGCTTTGTGAGAGGTCCCGATATCTTTGAAAACCCCTCGACGAAACGTCAATAATAGCCTGCTAAGCTCAGAAAACTTTGGACATCGATCACTGTCTTTGGTTGCTCCCATTTAACCACTGCTTCTATCTTTGCTGGATCTACAGTGACACCATGTTTTGAGACGACATGTCCCAATAAGCTAACCTCTTCCAACCAAAATTCACACTTGCTGAGTTTGGCATACAATTGGTGTTCACGTAGTGTCTGTAGAGCAATCCTCAAATGTTCTTCGTGTTCCGTCTTGGATTTGGAGTATATCAGTATATCATCAACAAACACTACGACGCAGGAGTCCAAGTGTGGTTTAAACACTCGGTTCATCAGATCCATAAACGACGCCGGAGCATTCATCAATCCAAACGGCATCACAAGGAATTCATAGTGTCCATACCGTGTCCGGGAAGTCTTGAATGTCCTCGACCTTGACTCAAGCGATCGATGATACCCAGATCTCAGGTCGATCTTGGAAAAATACCTTGCTCCTTGCAGTTGGTCGAATAGATCGTCAATTCTAGGCAAAGGGTAGCGGTTCTTCACAGTGAGTTTGTTCAATTGTCGATAGTCAATGCAAAGCCGCATTGACCCATCCTTCTTCTTGACAAACAAGACCGGTGCTCCCCATGGAGGCACGCTCGGTCTAACAAACCCCTTGTCCATAAGTTCTTGTAGTTTTTCCTTCAACTCCTTTAACTCAGCAGGAGCCATTCTATAAGGCGCTTTCGAAATAGGCTCCGTTCCTGGTGCTAAGTCAATGGCGAATTCTACTTCTCTCTCTGGAGGTAATCCAAGCAATTCCTCTGGAAACACGTCGGCGAAGTCTCGCACAACTGCTATCTCAGAAATGACGTTCTTTTCTTCCTTGTCCTCCTTTAAGAAAGCTAAGTATCCGCTGCAACCCTTTCTGATCATTTTCTCGGCCCTTACTGCTGAGATCAGTGGCATAGATGACGACCTCACTCCTTGAAACCGAAATGATCTTCTTGTGTTGGGCCTGAAAATGACTACCTTATTCTTGCAATCGACGGTTGCACAATGCTGCGCCAACCAGTCCATGCCAAGGATCACATCAAACCCTTACATGTCTAACAATATCAACTTTGCTTCCAATTCATGCACCTCTAAGTCTCAAACTACTACAATGATGGATTTGCAAGCTAACTCCGTGTCTACTAACTCTCCAGTCGGAATAGACACAGATAGGACGAAATCCAACATCTTTGGAACAATCTTCATCCACCGAAGCATCCTTTTTCATATATATTTAAAGTACCTATAGTATACATACATACATACAATAATTTATACATCAATTTACACCCCAAATTCACATACAACTTTTTGTATTGAGAAAAGAATCTATACCATTTCTAATGCATGCTCCTTCTCTATCTAAAATTCTAATGAAATGAAAAATTTTCTTTAATTTTAACGAGTCTCACCTTGGATGACGTCATGCACGTTCCCTGCTTCCTGAGCAGTGACAGCATAGGCCCTCCCCTGAACGATCAGCTTCCTTGTTTGAATGGGTCGTGGCGCTGCAACTGAAGCCGTCTTTCTTTTATCCGCCTCGGGGCAATCCTTGATCAAGTGGCCCACCTTGCGACATCGGAAACAACCCCTAGTTCCCAATCTACAATCCACCGTCCTATGAGGCTTGCCACACTTTGCGCAAGTCTCCCGAGGTGCGGAAGAAACAGTACGAGAACCCTGTGTGATAGTGGCGCCAGTAGACATGGCAGGGCTCTCATAGCGAAAAGGTCTCCCCGACGCAAGTAATGGAAACCTCTGTTGGTGTTGTTGTTGCGCCGGTCTTTCGAAACCTTCCTTGTTCATTTCCTCCTCTCTGCTGCTCTCTCTGTCTATATCTATTTGTATTTTCTTCTTCCACAACCAATGCCTTACTCATGACCTCTTCATAGGTCCTTAGCTGAAATGGAGCTACGCCTCCCCTAACTTCAGGCTTCAAGCCTTGCTGAAACCTCTTGGACTTCATCACTTCAGTAGCGACGTAATCCGGAGCAAAACGGGCAAGTCGTAGAAACTCTACCCCATATTCTCTTACTGTCATTCTCCCTTGCACTAACTGCAAAAATTGTATCTCAAGCTGGTTCCTCACCACTTCCGGAAAATATTGTTTGTTGAACTCCTCAACAAACTCCTCCCAAGTCCAAGGCAACTCTGGGGTCTCCTGAGCCCGAGTCCGTATCACGGACTTCCACCAAGGCCCAGCCTCCCCATCCAACATATAAGCTGCCCATCTCACACTCTCATCTTCCGTGCATGTCAGCACACTAAAGACTTTCTCCATCTCCATCTTCGGCCGCCATTGTGTCTCGCCCAGTAAAAATGAAGGAGGTCTCATCCTCCTAAACTCAGAAAGATGAGGGCACAGCCGCAGTCCCTGGTGGTGTAGGTGGTCACGTTCTCTTGATGCATGAGCTGCAAAGGATGCGGCTTGTTGTGCCATGGCAGCTGCCATAGTCTCCATAGTGTGCATCATTCTTTGTCGCTCTTCTCTGTCTTCTTATCTTTCTCTCACTCTCTCTTGTTCTCTTAGATCTTGATCCTGCCGATCTCGATCCTCTTCATTATGCTGTCTACTACTACTGCCCCTTGGGGCCTCAGTACCTCCTAAAGGCACTCTATTTGTAGGAGAGATGTAATCATCTCCACTACGTAGACTCCTCTGTTGGCCTCCCCTTGGTCGGCCTCTTCCTCTAGATGACATTTGCAGCTGCATTTGAAACTAAAGTTTCGTTAGCAAAAGCCCCTATGTTCTGACTAAAAGGACGATTGTCAGAATTGCTAAAAGAAAATAGCTTTGATACCAACTGTGACAGCCCGAATTTCAGCACCCCGAAACTCGTGCCATCATCACGGTCATCTAGACCATGCCCCTTAGCTAAGCACGGAACATTGGCATATCAAGCATAAAATGAAATAATAAAGGAACTGCGAAATTTAAATCTATATTAAGAAATTCTTCAAAAGACAGTTCTACCCTCATGCCTCAGCATGAATGGAGAACCGATCCGAACCATCGATGATAGCAATCATCACGGATGGTTCGCCCCAAAAGAATAATTCAACTCAATATATATACATGGTTTAACCAAAACAAGGCTTGACATACCAAGCCGTACTAATCTCTCTCAAAAATCCCTCAAAGCGGCACAACGGAGTCCTCTAGAAGAAGTCCTCAGGAGGTGGCTGACTCACCAGGTCCGTCTCTCAAGCCTCATTGCTAGTAGTGGACCTGCGACGTATAGTCTATAGGGTGAGCTACATCCTAGCTCAATAGGGAACAAAACACAGTTGAACATATAAATTATTACTCACATATATTCCATGATATGACATGCATGATGTGTCTATGCAGTCACTGATGAAAACAGTTAAAAAGCATTTCATTTTACTGTTAATTACCTATGTTTTCATTTACTCATGAATGATGCTGAAAAGGCCTAAAGCAAAACTTAAACTTTCAACTTAAGTAGTCCCCGAGCAATATAGCATCGAGCCCCGATGAGATACCCTTCATCGCCATCTATATAGACACTTTTAACGTATTCCCTGGGAATACCATATAGTACCCAAGCCCCTTTCCCCTGGGGATTGGTGGCGGGGTTTCACTTGTCTCAAATCAATACCCCTGGGGTGTGCTTACTGTGTACGGATAAGCCTCCGCACTGGCCTACGGTTTCGCCGCCGTATCGGTCACGGATATCCTGCCGTGTCAGTCGTGGATATCCCGCCACGTCGGTGGGGTACCCTATCAAACCTCAAATAACAAAAATATCGGTGCCTTACATATAGTTATTCACCGTGTAAGTGTGCTATCTTATATCAGTTAGGCCCTATCAAACATGATTCAATCTTGGATACATCCCTGGGATGTATCCACTTACTTGCATCACACCTGATGCTCTTATCTCTTCACTTTATCATCCCCTGGGGATGGCTCATTATAATTACTCTTATGGATGTCACACACACACACACTTTTCACAATTCTTAAGCAATAAAACATCTGAATTGAATTCTATATCACTACATACATGCTCTTGTAAAATAAAGTACATGTTCAAGGTGTTCCCTACCTCAAGTCTTCGTTCGTTCAATGCATCAAGGTCCCACGTGGCTCCTTGTGCACTAGTTCACATGTACCACCTATGGTACCATATAACAAGTGAAACATATCACTAAAGATGCAATAAAGGAGGTCCAAGACCCTCCATGAAGCTTAAAGTCAAACTCAAAAGTTAACATAATTTATCTCAGTCGATTAATCGAACTCCAAAATTGATTAATCGAATCTGATTCGATTAATTGATTTCCAAAATCGATTAATCGAAAGTCAATATCGATTAATCAATTCTCAAATCGATTAATCGAGATTTTCATTCGATTAATCGAATCCTAATTCGATTAATCGAAATTCTCTGTTCAGCCAAGTCGATTCTCAATTCGAGTAATCGAGTTCCTAAAATCGATTAATCGATCCCAAATCGATTAATCGAAAATTGAAATCGATTAATCGAAATCCCATTTCGATTAGTCAATTTTCCACAAGTCATTTCCTCCAGCCCCTGGGGTCCACTAGAGGTTCCCAGTCAATTAATCGATACCCAAATCGATTAATCGAAATCCAAAGTCGATTAATCGAACTCCAATTCGATTAATCGAAATCGGGGTCCATTGACTTTTCAACTTCTTGGCCAATTTCGATTAATCGAAATTGTCAGATTCAGCCCCCTTTTGGCTGTTCTTCTCAATCTTTTTCCACACTTTTTCCTCTATTTTTCTAAACCATTTTCCTATGATTTAAACCATTTTCAACTACAATCTAACCTCTACAATCTATGCATTTTATTCACAAAAATTTACCTTGAATCAATCTCAAATTGATTTCAAATCAACTGGTTGGAAGGCTAGGGTTCCAGCTTTGCTTCTAGCGGATCCCTCGCGTCGAATCCGACGTTTATTGCTCGAATCCCCCTTCCTCAACTGGCATTTACTCCTTGCATCACTATGCTTGCTTAACCTCTCACTTCTCTCTCTCTCTTCTTTACTCCTTCAACAACCAATTTCCAGGATTTTAGGGTTATTAAACCCTTTTATCCTTCCCCCAGCTTGTGTGTTGAGCACATGCACCTCGATAGGTGTATGTGACTTCAGATTTACAACACACTCCACATAGCTATGCAAACTATCACATCACATCCGCTCATTACACTCTATGCTAACTATTGAACTTCTATTTGGTCAAACCTATGACCAATCGGGCACGGATCCCGAGGTCATAGTTTAGCGTGATTTTTCGGGCTATTACAATCCCAAACAGACAATGTAGGCGATTGACCCCCTTTTAGCCAAAGCAACTGCAATCAAGTTTGCCTCTTTGAAAAAGAAAATACTAGTAAAATTTGCATAGGCCGAACATACAAAAGCTGGAAGTGCCCACATGTATTATGATATTTATGAGTTGGTATTAGGTACCCGATCCTTTTGGATTCTTTAGCACAATATCTGAAAAGTAGTAGTTTGCATTTATTTCTTTTTTTAATAAAACTAATACTTTTTTATTTTGGTCCCATGTTTTCTATTTCATACTATCTTTACTCCAGGTGGGTAGCAATTGCTTTAACAACTTTTATGATTGGAGGGGCTACAGTTCCACTTCTAGTAAATCAACTAAAAGCTACCTACAAACTTATTGTAAGTTGTGTCAATGCCTCATACCTATATACTTCTATGATTCTATCCACACATATCATTCATATATTGACAACTTGATATCGATGCACACTATATCATTCACTAGAAATGGGGTTTATATCATTCAATATAATTGTTTATTCAATATTAAAAAGAATAATTATATTTTTTCTGAAATATTTATTGTGAAGACAATGAATGTATGTGTTCTGTTTGTGACTATGAAGCAAGCAACCAATGAATCTTTATGTTTTATTTTTAGCAAAGAATTGATGGCGCAATCTGAATCTGAAACAAGTGGGTTTGAATCTCGACCAAATGGGTCTGAACAAAACGACGCTCAAGAAAATTAGTCTGAACAAAGCGATATTCAAGGGACTAGTTAGTTTGCTTCTTCTTTTTTATATAATAATTGTTCTGAATAGATTACTAACAAGATATTATTCATTTAGGTGAGCCTAAAAAATCACTGCATTTCAATGAATATGGGCAACCTGTTGGAGAAGGTTCAGCAAAATTCTCTACGTTTGTAGGTCGAATGGCGAGGGCACATTGCCCACCTACACACAGTACTTGGCGTGACGTACCAATTATCGTGAAAGAGCAAATATGGAGTAAAGTCTTTGTGAGTGGAAGTAAATCATTTAAAATTAAATTTAATTATTCTACTAATAATTTTTTTAATCTTTTTTTTATTATATGGAGTAAAGTCTTTATGAGTGGAAGTAAATCATTTAAAATCAAATTTAATTATTTTACTAATAATTTTTTTATTCTTTTTTTTTATTATCACAGGCTAAATATGATATTTCAACAAGTCACAAAAGCATGGTCTTATCGAAAGCTAATACTTCTTGGAAACAGTGGAAACATGACCTGCGCATACACTACGATAAATATTAGACAAATGTGAAACGAAAAAATGATATACCAAATCGTGTGAAGAAAGAAGACTGGGAAAATTTTGTTGATATGTGTTCGACGGAACAAGAGCAAGCACGTCGAGAAAAAGGAAAGTCTTCCAGGGAAAAGATGAAAAATCCACACACTACTGGTAGACAAGGAGCAGCTAACATGGCAGAGGAATTGGTAATATATATCCAATATTCTATTTGTATATAATTATTTGAAATATTAATATTTACATAAAATTTTTATTGTATAGAAAAAACAGAGTTCTGACGGTAGAGTCACTAGGACACAAATATATATAGCCTCTCATACCAAGAAAGATGGGACTTGTCCTTTTCCCGCTATGAGCAATCAACTAGTAAGACTATTATTTTAGTTCATTTTGCTTCAAAATTTTAGTATTGAAATATTTAATTAATATTTATTTTTTACAGGATGATATTAGAAGAATCATTATGAACAATCCTCTTCTAGGGGATAACGATTTAGGTACTGACCCTGTTGCTAAAGTAAATGATGCTCACCTCCATTTTTTATTTCTTCTTTTCCTTGTAAGGAATTTATAGTTCTAAAATATTTTGTTGCTTAGGTTTGTGGCCGTGATGGAAGAGGTTGTGTACGGGGCATGGGTAGGGGTGTATCTAAGACTGCTATTCAAGTATCAGCGCCTTGTAGAGAGAACGCTCAACGGGAGAAGAGAGCACGTGAAAATATTGAATTGAAGTTTGATTTACTTATTCAACAATCTGATGAGGACCGTAAGGCACGCAAGACCCTTGAGGAAAAAGTCAATGCATTATCAAGTCAAGTTCTCTCTCAAGGAACACATATGTCAGATTTAGGTTCTTCTCAGGTACAAATTTTAATCTCATGAAGGCCCAAATTCTTTTTCAAAATTATAATTTTTTAATACTAATCAATTATCATTATTTTTGTAGGCACAACGACATTCATCAGTTCTTCCTGATTCACCAGTGGACCAATCATCCACACGCTGCTTATTAAAGAACTTCAGGAAAAAACTTGTTGCACTGGGATGTATTAATAGAGAGACGACAACATCAACAGATTCATTTAGCATCATAGTAGATGATATTTATGATATCGCCGCCGAGCTGTATGCAAGTGAAGGGACATTAGCATATATTACAATTGGGGATACAATTATCTGGCCAAAGGGACTTATCCAATTTATATGATTATTGTTAGGCATAATATAAATTAGATTTATTTGGTTATAGACATTTAATGGATTTGGATGCTTAGTAGTTTTTTTTGGGAATTTTAAGTTTTATGTTTTTTATGATTATTTCAAAATTGAAAGTTGAAAGTTGTAATTAAGGATGATGATTATCAATTTATTTATTTGAAGATGTGAATTTTCTTATGGTGAATTTAGAAATTTATGTATTTTGATGATTATAGATTTCATTAGATTTTAGATGAAAATTATTTAAAAAATGATGTTAAAAAAATATTATTTTTAAAAATTTAAATATTTTAAAATATATATAAATACAAAAATATGACTGCTCAAAACCGTGGTTGTTTCATAAACGTGATTATTCTAAAGAGAAACGACAGTCATAATATGTTGATTATGGGGGGGGGGGGGAATACGTCATGTCTTTTTCAATAAAACGACATAAAAAACAATAGCTTAAAACAGTCGATTGTGGTCGACAGTCGAAGACAGTCGTTATTTTGATGACAAAAATGACGGTCTAAATATGTCGTTAAAAAATACTACTGCTTTTTCTAGGACGGCTCACTCGACGGTCAAAAACTGTCTTTTTTTGGAAAATGACCGTTTTTGACAGTTGTTTTTTTTTGCATTTTCACGTAGTGAGAGAGCTGGGAGGTTGCTGCTAGAGCAGATAAATCCTCCTTTGCAGGGAGTTAGAAAAGAGAATATGAACAAACTAAAGCAGGTGAACTCCATTGTGATAGGGGCTAGGAAAGAGCTATGCCATACGCAGCCTAGGTCATTACGGTCAAGCAACTTCTAAAATCAGTAAATGTACTACTTGTGACTATCAATGGGTCGGGTTAGGCTAAATATCTTTAGGTTTGTGAGAAATTTCTCATGCCAAAGCTTTTACTTGATTTAGTGCGTAAGGCACATGAACACTGAAAATTTACTGGAAGAACTCTCTTATATCAATCACTTTTATATATTTGCTAGTTAATAATCTAAGAACTTATATAACCATGTTTAGAGAGGATTCAAGGCTTAATCCCCTAATATTAGTGGCACTTGGCATATGTGCCAATACTTGGACACTCCTTAAACAACATGAACTTATATATATATATATATATATATATATATATATATATATATATATATATATATATATATATTGTTCACTATGTGAAAAGGCCAAAAAAATCACTGCCTTAAATAGTGATTTTTTCAAAAAATTACTGTCTTTAGTAGTGGTTTTTTTCAAAAAAATCACTGCCCCAAACAGTTGTAAAAAAAATAGTGATTTTTTTTTTATCACTATACAAAACAGTGGTTTATGAACTTCAACAACGACTGCTCTTAACAGTCATAGAAAAAACCACTACCAAAAGCAGTGGCTTTTTATGCAATTTTAAAAAAAAAAAAAATCCTTTTTAAAAAAAAAAATTACATTAACAAATTTTTATGCAATTTTTTTTAAAAATAATATTTTTTTATACTTTTTTTAATACTTTTTTTAATGCTTTTTTTAATGCATTTTTTTTAATACAATTTTTTTAATGCATTTTTTTTAATGCAATTTTCTTAATGCTTTAAAAAAAATTATATAAAGAAAAAAAGTCATTAATCCTATGTTTCAACACATCCATTCAACTCAAATGCAAATAATTCAATGTCATTAATAAAAAAAATAGAAGCCCAATTATTTTATTCAAACACAAGGTTTCATCTCAACCTATGATCCAACCTTTCAAATCAGCCAAATACTTAAAATTTTACATGTCCAATCCTTTTATTCAAACAAAAGAAGAAGAAAAGAAAGAGAGTTAACAATCTAAGAACCCCATGGCCCATTTTCAAAAAAAAAAAAAAAAAAAAAAATTTGCTTCACCTCTCGTGCCAAATGTCCCCGACCCCTAGTGATCCTTTGAGGTGAGTTTGAAATCGGTCGCCTGAAAACAAAAGGAGAACATCATTAAAGTCTAGGTCATGGTATATTAACTCATGCAATTCATTTTCCTAAAATCTGAAAAATATGCATCACAAAATATTGGGTTTTTAGCGGCAGCTTAAAACCGCTGCTAAAGAAACACTAACCGCCGCTAAAGGTTTTAGCGGCGGTTAACTCAACCGCCGTGCTTAGCGCTGTCGGGGAAGGTATTAGTAGCGGTTAGAGCTACACCGCTGCTAAATGTGGAACCTTTTAGTGGCGATTATTAGCCGCCGCTATTGACTTTTACCAGCGGTCACAACCGTCAGGGACATTAGCTTTGTTTGAAAGAATTATTCATGTAGTGGCGGTTGGAGACCGCCAGTAAAATTAGTTTTACCGACAGTTATTCCAGAACCGCTGCTAAAAGTATGACACTCTTAAAAAAAGGGGCTGCTACTAATCCCCCACCAAATACTGAATATCTCCAATTATGTAATAATGAAAATCGTTGACGCTTGGAATTGGATGATGGATATCGTTCTTCATTCCAATCTTCTACACTACTGATCTTGAGATCGTGAGAATATCACCATGCAGTCAATTTTTGATTCTACATGGCAAACATCCCAAAAAGTGACTTGTGAGCATTATGTGTGCCACGTAGTTTTTGGCACACACTTTTTTAAGATGTGTGTCACATGAAATTAAAAAATGGACTGTTTGATGATATACTCATGATCTCAAATCTTTTGTGTGGAAGATTGGAACAAAAAATGATCTCCATCGTTTAATTCAAAGCAGTCAATATTTTCAGTTGTACTTAGTCGGGGATATTCAGTATTTGGTGGGGGTTAGTAGCAGTCCCCTAAAAATATAATCGGTATTTAATGATAAAAAAAACATCATATTTTATCTACTTACAAATTGCGGAGAGAGGGAAAGCTTCCCTTTATATGGATGAGATCCCTTATGGTTCCTATCAAATGGTTGTTACCAACATCCCTGATAGAAGATGATAAGGTGGATTAGCAAAGTACAAAATAAAAATGTAGCTAGTCAGTTGACTTTCTTCAACCGTTTAAGAATTTGTATTGGTCATAAAAGAATAGACACCTTTTTTCTCTTGCTGAAACATTTATGATTTGAAGACTAACTATCAGGATATAGCTTGGATAGCGTTGAAAATGAAAGCATGCAACACTAATTATCTCTACTGAAGTAACCAATCAATGAACAACAAATATCTTCATGAATCTCACACTCAGTTCACACAATAATTATACCACCTCTGTTTATATGTAGCCTTGTACCATTGTGCACATACCAAAAATTAAAATATTGTCCAATATTATAAGTATCAAGAGGAAATATGTAATAACTATGTGTCAAGCTATCAAACTTGGTATTGTTGTATCGATCTCAACCTCCGGTATCAGTCCCTGAGGGTCCAATACATATCGGTATCGGTCGATACCAGTATCGATAGCAGTATTGGTATCGATTCAGCTGAATTTTGATCCATGCTATGTATCATCCTTAATCACATCAGAGAATTATATAAACATACAACATAATTATGTCATGAGCATTATTTTATTATTTGCCTAGTTCCCTTACTTTTTCTTACTCTCAAAAACACATCATATTCTCCAATGTGAGACTGATACTTGAGGAGGATAATTACTTGGGAAGATGATACAAGCTCTTATACCTATAATTAATCATCTGAGATGTATAAGACAATAGTTATCTGTTTAACTCCAAAGGTAATAATTATTTGTTTAAATCCAAAGATCTTATACCTACAATTAATTGTCTGAGATGCATAAGGCAATAATTATCTGTTTAACTCCAAAGGTATACTGATAGAGTTAAGCTGGCTGAACAAGAGAAGTATTATATACAAAATGAACAGAGAGTCTAATCACCATGATGACATACAACCACATAGACAAATACAGGAACTCTTGATAGATTCAAATATTGATAGATTCTGTGGGCTTAACAAACCTGAGGAATGCACTATACCTACTCAATTTTGGGATCAATTCTTTAAACTTTTGTAAAAAAAAAAATTAATATTATTATAG
Source organism: Chloranthus sessilifolius (assembly GCA_021018995.1). Taxonomy (NCBI): domain Eukaryota; kingdom Viridiplantae; phylum Streptophyta; class Magnoliopsida; order Chloranthales; family Chloranthaceae; genus Chloranthus; species Chloranthus sessilifolius. The sequence continues at coordinate 91,901,366 of CM037585.1, read as the reverse complement.
AACCCTCCTTACTTTACATAAATATTTAAAAAAGAACTTTGAAAGTCTACTTTATATATGCATGAACTATTTTATACAACATTATGGGGCCTAAAAACTATATATAATATCATCAAGAGAACAAGCTCAATAATTCTTATAGCATGGTGAGATCCATCAGGTTGGTTACAGTAGTAGGAAAAGGTCCAACAATTGACAATGCATAAACTTCCTTGCAATTGAAGACTGTATATAGCAAGAACTCAAGGTCACCCATCTCAAACATCAACTACACATAAAACTAAATGGCGACTTATACATAGAAGCAAGGTGTAGAAGAAGCTTATTCTATATATGTTTAAAAACTAAATGGGGGCTTCAACCCCTACTCTGCTATATGTGGCTCTACCCCTGATTAGACATACTATGGAAGCACATTAGTATTAGTTCTGATCAAGAGTATTGAATTGCTCGATAAACTGATTCGTTTAAGTAAGATTCAAGAACTAGTTCACAAATGGGTTCAGTCCCTCACATTCAGGCTAGCTTGAGTGGTTCATTTCTCTATAAGAGTACTAAAATTAAAAAATGTTAAATGATGTTAAGAGAACTTAAACATTGGCCACTTAGTTTTAAGGTAAAGGTTCCAACAATAAAGCCATGATATTATTATATATAGTTAATATCATATAAACTCATTCTACATAGATGAATCGGGTTTGCTTGACAGTGGAAAACAACAAATGACGAACCCGAATTCGAACCAAGCGACCCAGCTAATGGGGTAACATTGGTAATGACCAATTGCGCCATTTTAATCCTTGATGCACTAAACTTATAGATATTGGTATTACTTCATTATCAGTCACAAAGGCCTTTAGAAATCGTAGGAGAAATTGCATAAGGTGTGGGGACTGTTAAGTTTCATTCAAGCTTTCCCAAAATCCTTTTTTTCATAACCAATATATGTTTTCTACAATATGCTATATTTGTTATGCAACAAAGTCCATGATTTGTAGTTAAGACAACCACAAACCTAGATCAAAATATGATAGAAAAACATTTTAAATTGTGACAGCCCGGATTTCGGCACCCCAAAATCCGTGCCATCAGCACGACCCTCAAGGTCGTGCCCTGTGATTCTGTACGGAGCATTGGTATATATAAGCTAAAGACTACAAGTAAGGCACATGCATCTACTCTAAACAAGTTCTCATGCATTTAAAATAAAAAGAATCTCTAAAGACAATTCTTGTCCCATGCCAATTCATGGGCATAAGAACTGACCCAAACCGTTGGTGATAACTATTTACCCCAGACATTTTGTCAAAAGAATAACGATATTTAATTACATTCAAATAAAGAGGCTTGACATACCAAGCCGTACCTAATACTCTCAACTCACTCTCAAAGTACGCAAAGGGTCTCCTAGAAGAATTCTTCAGGAGGAGGCTCTGACTCTTCTGTGGGCACGTAATCCGAATCTCCTGGATCAACGTCTCCAGAAGTCTCTGCTGCCGCTAGTCCTGGACCTGAGACGTATAGTCTAAGGGAGGTGAGCTACATCCTAGCTCAATAGGGAAACACAGTGAACATAAAAATTAAGTTCTCACATGTATGTCAAAACAGTTTAAAGATACAATTTATTTAATAGAATTGCTAAAAGACTATAGAATGATTGGAAATAAAATGATGGATACACTGTTACTTTGCATGACTTTGTTTATTCCTGTCTTACTGGTATAGTAATGGATTCTGCCTAATCACTTAAATCTTAACTTAAATAGTCCCCGAGCAATATAACATCGAGCCCCGATGGAATACCCACCATCATCGTCTAAATAGACACTTGTTATATGATAAAAATTTAATACTACCCAGGCCCCTTTTTCTTAGGCGGCGGGGTCTATTCTCAATTCAACATCCTTGGGATGTGCTATTGTGTATGGTTTGGCTGTCATACCGGTCACAGATATCCTGCCGAGTCAATCGTGAGTATCCCGCCACGTCGGTGGGGTATTCTAATTAAACCTTAAATAACAAAACATCGAATGTGCTATACATATAGTTATTTACCGTGATTGTTCTTGCTTAATAGCAACAAATTAGGTCTTCTTGGTCCATCTCATCATTCATTCAGTATTTTCAGCATTGCCTACTTATCCATCGGTTCGAGCCCCATTGATTAGTTGGCCCAACACATAATTACCTTTGGTAGATGGTAAAACAAACTTGTTTTTCACCCGTAAGATCTTCAAGAACCTTTAGATTGATCATTCATAAGTAACATAAATGTCCTGTGAACAAACCCTCTTTTATCGAGCAATGTCCTGTGAACCCTCCAGTTCATGTTGGACAAATAAAAAACAACCATTTTCCCTAGCCTACTAAAGATACGCAACAGACATCCACTAAATAGGATAGTAGCAACACAACCAAAAAGCACTGTCGAAATTTCGGGTATGGTTTCTACCCACATATCATCACCTGGGCGGGACACTTTGACCATTATCTTTCTCCATGATATGTAAGCAAGAATTATGCAGCTGGCAGTGGCAGAGATGGTGCTGAAAACTGCCCATTTTGGTGGACAATCTACTTTTGGCAAGTTGATTCTAGCAAAAGTGAAGGCATTAATTAAGAAGATGGAACCATCTCTTTGATAAATCAGCAACCAGCCATCTTTCGAGTGAAGTAATTTGCCATTTTGACAATCCGGCAAGTCAAGGGTGCAGATTTCCTTTGTGAAGATATTCACAAATTCGCATCTCGTGCCATTGAATTCACTGAGATTTGTAATCCATGGTGTTGGAAGGGTGGCAGATTCATTCTGGTTGCTCTGTTTAGACAGTGAATTTTTGAAAAGGTATAAATAATTGATGTAAACTTACGAAGAAACAATTAATTCTTTTACCAACATAAAATATTGAAACAAGAAGCGATACTGATCGTATCAGTGATCCTAGTAGGTATTGATGGATCCGCTTGCCGTACATCACCTTACCATACATCTTGCCGGACACCTTACCATACACCTTACCGTTTATAGGTCTCATTCTACACCTACTGATAACTTGGTGATACCAACACAAATTCATAGTACGTATTGGTTAGGCAAGAAACAGATGCATATCGGTGATAAATATCAAAACCGATTAGTACTTTAAACTTTGGTTGGAATCAAGTTGCGCAAGACTAACATTATCAAGTGGTACCATACACACACATACTAGTATTAGGAACATGCTATGCAAGTGCCCTATTTATTTCTATATGCATGACAGCTTCCCATTAGCTTATCTCAAGTGTTTCTCAAGTGCCATATAGTGTAATGATTGAATGACATACATGAAAGGTGGTGCAGAAGCCTGACGATTGATAGATCTCTAAATGAGATTGGGTACTCATGTCATGACTATATAAGTTGGTATAGGGTAACCTACCTATTTAGAATAAGATTGCAAATGGATCAATTATTTTGTATGCTTGGCGGCACTATTTCTCATTAAATAGTAGCATTTGGCGGTACTATTTCTCATTAAATAGTAGCATGCGCTGCAAAAGAGCTGGGGCTTAAATTATAGGGATACTAAGGATGCATTGAAGACACATCTCTAGGATTGCACTAAAGAAGCATCTCTAAGTTGACCCGTGCAGGAGCTCCTCCTAAATTTTTTAAAAATACCAATTAGCCCCTATAATAAATGCATATTAAATGAGTGAAAATAGATATATCGAAGGCATTTGTCAAACTCACAAGAGCAGTTTCATCTAAAGTGAAAACATGATCTCCAAGAGAAACTAGGTTTATTGACCAACATTTAAACACCAATGGTGTTTAGATGATCTTAAACCATTAATAGTCCCAGAGGTAGTTCGTCATTGCACATGTCTCAGACAAAGAATCATTCCAATAAGAGGATTGAAACCTTCTAATCAATGCAGTTTGACATCAACCATTAAAAGAATGCACAACTATCCATATTACTTAACCCCTTTTTAACTCCGCCAATGCAATGTTGTTTGCATTGCTGGTCCCAAGCCTGGAAAAAGGAAGAGGGGAAAGGGATATCACCATTAATATCCAAATATTTTTAAAATAATTCATACAAATCCCAATTATTTTTTATGAAAACTTAGTTTTGCAAATCCAAACATATGCACGAAACTTCCTTCAAATCGTTCTTCTCTTGTCTTGGTGGTTGTTCCCACTTTAAATAGTTTTTTAATTTTTTTGAGGAAAGCTGATATGACAGCTGGATCATTTGCTGGCGGCGCCTTCACTATGACAGCTGCATCATTTGCTGCTCACATTGATGTTTGTTTATTGTATTGCTTACTTTTCTTCTGTTGGTTCTTATTGTCTAATATTTTGATTGTTGAACTATATTGTATATATCATAAACTCACATGGGGGTGCAACAAGCAGACTACTATGCAAGTTAACCATTGTCAGTAATTTTTTCATATTTAAAGAATAGTTATTTCAGGGTCCTTCAGGAACTGTATATTGTAGATTGTATAACACATGGTATCGAAACTCAAGATTGTATAATTTTTTCTTCACCCAAGTAAGTTAATTGTGGAGTGATGTAAGGCTCATGCCCTTGCCAAATAATTTTCAATCTTGATACTTATTTATCTTAGATTCAAGATAGCACTAATTCAGCCCAATTGGGTTTTGTTCTAGGGGAAGGTTCAAATTCCATACAAATTAGAGGGAAGTCTGAAAAAGATACAGCCTCAAGCCATGCATCTTTTCAAATTCCTGGTTAGCTACTACATGTAACAGCACATCATTTGAGGGGAAATTTGTCCTAGTAGGTTAAATTGCTAATTTTCTACTTGTTCTACCATGTGTGCATAGCAATCCTTATTGCTCGCCGTCGGGCCTTTCAGACATGCTATATCCCTCTCCATAACTTACTGCTTGATTGCCCATTTCAGGAAGCATCTTGAGGGGACAACGATCACCATCCAGAAAATGTACTGTATAAACTGCATTTGTAGGTGAAACTGCATTTGTAGGTGAGTTGTGATTCTTTTTTTACTGTACCATCATATGATGCTTGGAGAATGATCTGCAGGGGAGAACGAGGATTTGACTTTTCAATTAGAACCCCTTGCACACCTTCTTGATGGGATGATTATGACTCAGAAATGACAATGGCATGGGAGGTATGCTGCAATCGGCCTTAAATTTGAGCTAAAGTGTTCTTGGTTTCTTTGATTACTCCCAACATGATTTTGAATTCTATTATAATACTGCAACAAATAGCAAAGTTGGAATATTCACTGTAGATTTATCACTTGGGCCTGTTCTCCTTGCACAGATTAGAAGGAACTTAAGTAATAGACAAGGTCAAGGTCTCTAACCTCAATTTTTTTGTTGTTCCGAAAGTAATCTACTTGTAGCCTTCAGAACTGATGGATATCTTTGTATGGAATGAAACAATAGTACCATTTCTATTAAACAAGAGTTAGGAGTCATTCCTCTTGCAAGAGCATCAGCAGTCATTCCAATCATATCAGAAGTTTGTATATAAGCTCCTTCTTATTATACTTGGGAGACTTGAAATAGTTCCATCAATTTTCTTATATGAAATTTTTCAGTAGCATGACCAAAATAATCGAGTTTTTTAATATTGGACCAAGTCAACTAAAAAAGCTAGCTTGCCAATTTTCAATTTAAGTTCAAGTGTTTGAATTGTTCTCAAGGATTTCTTGTACATGCTCTGTATTTTTCTCTTTCTATGTAATGGTTGTTCTCAAGGATTTGCAGTGCTTTTTCACAGTTCAAAACTACTAAGTCCCTGATTGGTCAATTCCAGATCAAGTGGTCGGAAATCAGTAGTGAGAGAATTGACAAGACCAGAGACTTGATACATGTTGGGCTGTGCATCTTGTTCATGTAGCGCAAAGCAGGTATGATCCTTTGGATTGGAAAATTGGCAAAATTTGAAACTTATCCACAGTTAAATTTAGTTAAGATAGATTATTCTGCTACATGGCTAGTTGTCAGTCCTATAACCCTTTGTAATTCGACGATCTCTGACCATCACCCATTTAGGAGAAAATTGTCTAAATAGCAAACTAATATCACTTAAATTCTAATGGTGATTGCTAGAACAGTTTTGGCCGTAGAGAGTCAACATCTTTAGCCGGCTTATGGTATGCCCATGATCTCAGGATATATAGTGTGAAAGATTGAAGCGCAAAAGGAGCAAAATGATATCCATCATTTGATTCAAAGTAGTCAACTTCGAATAAAATATTAATATGTTGACTAGCTACAGTATTAGATTATCTTAGCCTTTTTTAGCAAAGTTAGTTAAGAAGTTATATTGTGACACGTCAAAAGCCAACCTCCCTTGAATAAAAATTAGTTAAAGTTCCCAAAAAGAAAGGGGCCCATGTCCCTTCTCTACCATAAGAAAAGTGTTGCGGGTGATTGCTGGTTGTTGGAGTGGATAGCAATTCTCATGATTTGAGCTCCATCTTCAGAATTCACATACCCCAACAAAATCATTGCATCACATATTGCTTTTGATATAAACGAATAGATGAGTTTATAGAATTTGAGGACCCTAAAATTAGCAAATTCAGTTTGTCACCAGACTTTGTGAATGATTGATTAGATTTCTTCCATTTTAAGTCCAGTGCACTCTGTGCCAAGTTTAAATCCTGATTTGAGGTCAGAATGGTAATTTTGTCTTTGAAGGGTGCAAATTTCTAAGATAGTGTATGAAAATGTGAATATGAGCTGCTGTTATATACCCAACCAGAGTACCCACTGGCACTTGGGTTGATCTCCTTTTGTCCAAATGGTCAAGCTTCGGGAGCCACACTGCTATTTATGAACATACAAGTCAGTGAACAGTGAACAATCAATTTTGACCTTCTACTGATTTGCGGCTAAAGTTATCAGCTATTTTTAACTAGGTTGTCGGTTTGAGATTGACCCGAGTGCCACAACCGGCACTCAGGTTGAGTACCTCGTACTAAGCCATTTGAACATTCAGGGGAAGGAGAGTCACAATGATGACTATGATTGGGTACCAACTTCTCTTTTTTTGTGGTGTTATACCTTGTCTTGAAACGGTCTTGTAATTTGTTGAAATATCCATTTTTTTTGTAAGACTCATAAATTTCCTGATTCTTTGTCAGGGTCAACTTGCTTCTAAATTTGGAGATCTATTGAGGCAGTTGTGGAGTTCTGAAAGAAATTTTGTCCCGCCAATACATCTTAAATTAAAAATTGATCAACTCGCCCCGCAATTCCTTGGCTATAACCAGCATGATTCCCAAGTTAGTGAACTTTCCTTGCTCAGATGATACTGTTAAAAAGCTAGGTTAAAATAGAAGTAGCATAAATTATGATGAATGGTTGTGCCTTATATTTGTGAGATCTAAAAGAAAAAATCTATTAATTGTTTTGATGGCTACTCCATAGGAGTTTCTTGAGTTTTTATTGGTTAAACTCCTTGAAGATCTGAATCAGGTGAAATTCAAGCCTGATAGAGAAGCTAAGGATCTACTCGTTCAGGCGGGTCAAGGAGCTGATGAATGTTGGGCTCATTATCTCTTTCTCAATGACTATTATAATTGACGTATTCTATGTGAGCATCATTTCTGGTACTCTTACGCACATTATTGTAATGTTTTGGGTTTAAAATTTGAACAAACAATTTTCTTGCTATAATATTTCTGCTTATCTACATTGGATCTCTAATGACATGCCATACTGCTTATCTACATTCGTCAAATCAAGATTTTGTCTCAAGTTTCCTTGTCAGAAGGCTCGATGCTATAAATTAAAGTGCATATAGAGCTTTTGATTACAAACTTGTTGATTATTCTGAAGAACTTAATAAACTACTGTTCTACCATTTCATCCATTTATGTCTTTCTGATGGCAAGCCTTGAAAATTTTCTTCGACAAGCTATAGTGTTTTGTTTAGGCAATTATTTAGTCTTCACATTTATGTTTTTAGAATGAATCCTAAGCCTTTTATATGGGATTTGGCATGGACTCGGTACAAGTCGGCTTTAGCATGTACACATTGCAATTTGGTTTTAGCATGTACACATTGCATTGAAGTAAGCTCGCTCATTTTCTTTTTATGATGAACGTAAGGTAACCAATGATGCCAATTTTCAGATATGGATATGCACACAGGCTAAAATCCTTAATGTTTGATACTTGGATACTTTCATGTGTGTTTAGAATATCGAGCACTTAGATGTCCAACTAATTTTATGGGTTGCAACTTGTAATTTTCTGTTGATTAAGCAAGGTAAATTTTCGCTGGATAAACAGGGTAAATTTGTTGTTTTATTCTGAAGTATTTTTTTTATGTCCTTTTGTAATTTTTTGATGGATGAGCAAGGTATTCTGGGTACAGGCCATTCCCAGAATTATTAATATTTTTTTTATTACAATTTCTAAACAAGGACTGTCTAAGACCGTCTTATTTAGTCTGCTCATGGCCGTCTTATTTTGACGAGTCAAATAAGACGGTTCATAAAGGACGGTCAGATATAATAAATAAGATAGCTTCGGACCGTCTCTAATATAATATTGTTCGATAAAGGACGGTTTCCAACGGTCCTTTAATCTTAAAAAAAAATTATTAACGGGTTAGTGACCGTCCTTTATTGCTTAATATGAGACGGCTTCGGACAGTCTTATATTAAGACTGTGGAAAATAGTCATTTTTGATCGTCTTATTTATGGAATATAAGACGGCTTAGAACCGTCTTATAAATTTAAGACGCCAATAAAAAGAACGGACGTGAGGATGGTTTTGAGCAGTCTTTTTTTTAAATAAGACGGCTTTGGACCGTCTCTTTTCGTCTATTTTGACGTAGTGCTTAAATAACAGAATATCGAATGCACTCTACATATAGTTATTCACCGTGATTGTGTTAATTTTATTACATTAGGCCTTATCATTCTTCTTTTGTTTCATCATTTGGTTTCATCTGCATCCCTGGGATGCTACTGGTTTAATGTATCATTCAGATGCCCATTGTTACAATTCTACGTCCCCTGGGGACTTCATGATTTCTATTTAAAATTCACTCACGCACACACACATGTTGAAAACATATTTATATGAATGTTCTCTTGAGATACTCTACATGATTGAAATACTCTACATACATGATTTTGACGAATTAAAATACATGTTTCAAGATATTCCCTACCTCAAGTAAAATCCAAAGCACTCATTTCTCGTAGAGGTTTACGCGTAACAACTCACGTCACACCTACATTGCATGTGACACAAATTTACTCAGAAAGGTCTCTAGAACCCTTGGAAACACAGCTCTCATAAATTACACTAAAAGAAATGAGAAAATTGGGTAATTCCTCGCGCGAGCGGTCATTTAGCATCGCTCGAGTGAGCACTTGACCTCGCTCGAGCGGTTACAATTCATCGCTTGAGCGGTCATTATTCATTGCTCGAGCGAGCACTATTCATCGCTCGAGCGATTATTATTCATCGCTCGAGCGAGCACTATTCATCGCTCTAGCGGTTATAATTTGAGATACCTGGAGCTCTAAGCGATGCCTCGCTCGAGCGAGCTTCTCCTTCACTGTGAGTTTCGCTCGAGCGAGTCCAAGACGCGAATATGCTCAGGATATTCCCTCTTCCCTTGCTTGAGCGAGCCATTTAGACCGCTCGACCGAGCCACGAAAAGATGTATATCCTCTATCTGTTCGAGAACTATCACCTTCTTCATAAGAGATTTAATAGTGTCAAGGATCATTCGTCCACTAGTTTAAACTCTACTTAAAATATACGTAAACGTCTAAAATCATACCTTACTCGATAGATCTCCTATAGTTTGATCCCAGCTTCGTCTACTCAGAAAGATTTTCAAGGTTCTCTATTGCTTAAAAAACCAACGAACCTCTCCTCTTTTTATGTAAACCTTCTCCTCTTTCTCTCTATTTTATATTCTCTCTATCTATGCTAAATTTAGGTTACGTAGGAGAGCTCTCCTCCCCACTTTCACTTATATAATGAAAACTAGAAAGTTTCACATATACACACATAGTGTGTATATATAGTTTTTTTTTTACTTCCTTGTGAAACACAAATACATGCGTATGATATGTGATGTGCACGGTTCCCAAAAATCTGGGGTTATGATATAAATAGAAATGATATCTATCTAACATATAGATTTATATATGTATTCCTCTCTCTCTCTCTCTCTATTCCCCAATCCCCAACGCCCCCAACCCCCCCTCTCTCTCTCTATCACTTTCCCCATTCCCATTAAAACATTATTATAAAAAATAAACAAATGGAAAAGAAATCTAACCTAAATGAGGTAGAGCAACAAGAGAGATTTGATAGTGATCGATGCCAATTCCACCACAATTGGGTCTGCGCCGACTCCGTCACAGTCAGTGTGGGTCCGTTGTTAAATTGTAGTTGAGTAAAGATTAGCCCATAGATACGTGCTTTATGTTAGAAAGTAAAGCTTCGAGTTTTTTCCTTTCTCTTGTAAAACTAGTTCTTTTAAGTGCATACGGAACATATCTGGTGTAGAATGGTTACTGAGACTAAAATTCAAGAGCTGATAATTAAACAAAAAAAGGAAGGAAACAAAAAAGTTCTTCATGTTAATATGGTAATGTTGGGTTCATGCAGACATAACCATGGCTTTTAAAGTATCCTATATATGATTCAAAGATGTAGGCCGCGTAGAGACTAGTTTGAAGCTATCAATCACCAATTTACCAAATTAATAGACACAAAAATAGAAAGATCTAACCCAATAAATCTTTTTAACTTAAAACAGAAACACTTAGATTTCATCTTCTTTGAAATGACAGCATAATAAAGAGATTACAAAGCATAAACCTGATGCAAAATCATAGGCTTCTTGACAAAATCAACGAGTGGCTTTGAGACAACTGAGAGTCAAGGGTCTCAACCGCGTCACAAATCCTCCCACAATAATGAGGGCCATCATAATGAAAAGAAACTTTGTTCTTGTTGATGAAATTGTAAATACAACACAAGATGCCACAAATTGTTCTTGTAAAATTAGAAAAGAGTTGTTTGGAGGTCGGGACCAGTTGTTAATTGATTTGGTTTCATTTAAGCATTTTCACGAGCAACTGATGTGCAGCGCAGACCCATCCCTGCTTTGATACTGGACTGCTTTTAGGAAAGCTAGGCATTTTGGTTTCCTTCAAGCATTTTCAAATAGATTGAAAGCAACCGCTTCCAACTTTAAAATTGGTGGGTCATATAGTTTCTATAGAACAAAACCAATATTTTTAAAACATGCCCAACAAACATAAAATCAAATATACAAGCCAGAAAAAATAAATCAGATTTATAAACAAACCCCATTTTCTGAAACATGCGCAACAAGGATAAAATCAAATATAGAGATTATGGGTCATTTTAGTTTCCATAAAACAAAACCCTACACCAAACAAGGACAAAATTAAATATACAAGCCAAAAAAAAAATAGATAATGAATATTATATTTTCTATAAACAAAAACTTATTTTTTGAAACTTGCCGAACAAGGATCAAATCAAATATACAGATTCTCAGTCATTTTAGTTTCTATTGAACAAAACCTTATGCCCAAAAAGGATTAAATCAAACATACAGGTCCACATCCTCAAAAAATAAAAATAAGAATAAAAACAAAAAAAATAGACTATAAATACTTGTCCACAAAGATTTGCACAGACATCATCAGTTTTCTTCAAACAATAATAGCTAAAATGCCCTACAATGAGATATTTTCTGAGAAGAAAAGGAAGGAAAAAGAGCACCACATCAATAACAGAGTAAAATAAAATAAAATAGGATAAAAATAGAAAATAAAATTTAAAAAAACTTACACTTGGTAGAAGAGCCTCTGGTTTTTTAGAGGAATCAAGGAGGGTTTGGAGTGTGATTTGCTTGGAGGAGATTAAATTGAAAACTCAAAAGGTTGAGATTGAAGTGCCATATGTTTGGAGGAGTTGAGATTGGAGGGCTTCATTTGGTTTCGAGGGTTGCGCAAGGACGAAACTCTTCTCGAGTGATTTAGCTTGGGAAAGCTCTTTGTCTGCCTTGGCAAATCGAGAGGAAATTTCGAAAATTAAGAGAAGAGAGAGTGAAAAATTAATAGCGGGAGTCGTTGGTGCTTTGGTGCCCGATGTTGCAAAAGGGAGATACTCTTTTGCCTGCGGTTTTTAATAAATGACGTTAATTAGGCGCCACTAAAACCTCCAAATTTTGTAGTGATAAGTGACAAACTGAGCTAGTAAGAACATAACCTGCTGCTAGATATGAACTCCAATATCTCCGAGCATCACATTGCCAGATGCATATGTTGCATTTGACTTTTGTAGCAATTCCTATATGCAGAGAAATAAGAAAACCAATAGAAAAATTTGATTACTTGTTTTTATGACTATTTAAGTTTAACTTGGGGGAGAAGAAGTTATGATAGCCATCTAAAATTTTGAACACTGAAACGCTAAAAAAGTAGGCCAAATTACTAAATCTCTCCATTATTGGAAAAAATTGAAATCAAACAAGACCTACCCTATCATAAGCCAGTTTGTACTTCAGTTCTTGACATAAATGAATTAAGTAAGCCTATGCTTATATATATATATATATATATATATATATATATATATATATATTGGCCACGTGGAGCGCATATTTGTTACAAGATGGTTCAAATCCTCCAATGAGTGATTTTTTTTTAGCCCACTATGACCAAGTACTTGGATTGCTAAAACCACGTGACCCAAAAATAAGGCAATCACTGCTCCACCATAATGGAGGGGTCACGCCTCATTTTTCCATGAAAAAATTACCGATCACGACTCTATCCCATCCTCCCAATGGAATAGATTCCTCTTGGAAATTACAAACTCAAACTTGCAAGGGAAGAAGGCCTCAAGTGGAGGGCCAAGGCCAGAGTCAATCACATCCTCAAATCTGCCCAAGGATCACTGATCAAGAGCAACAACAACTATCAGGAGAGTATCCACTATATTTCTAGTAAAATTTTGTAGCACCATATAGCCAGAGTTAGTCATTGGTATTATAATATAATTCATAATTAAATTGATGAAAAGTGTGTGGTTCTGAACTAATCAGTTACATGGATTCTTCACTTGGTGTGTCAAGTCCAAGCCAATATGTGTTGAACTCTTCACACATCTCGGACTCTTTGGAGAGCTTATATACATATTTACATATAATAATTTGCATAATATATACATATTAATATACCTATTAATATGTATTAATATAAATTTGTGACAGTTTTTTCTTATCGGTTTCCCCATATAGAGTATGAAATAGAAATAGCTTCTCATGCTTTCCAAATCATTACCTCATCAACATCTTTAGCCCTTGTTGTCACCTTTCTGCTGCAGTTCTCTCCATCTCCTTTATGTTGAATTCGAGCGAGATGAGCCCACTTGATTCTTCCTTTTGCTGCACAAGAGAAAGATTTTACAAAAATGAGACCATGATAGAGTGGTAATAATAATAAATAGAGTAGTAATATGGACAATGATCACCTAAAATCCCTGCAGTGCAGTAAACCAAGGCAAATCGCTATGATTGTTATGTTTAACACTGAGTTCGATCGCTCGTCATTGACTATGTACTTGATAAAAATGCATATATGTTTCGTTGAAAGGAGAGCCTTGTGCAATGGGTAGACTTTTAATGAATGCCTAATAAGGAACACCATGCCATGCACTTTATTTATTGTACTACAATTGCAAACTGATGGCTACTGAACCTTAGGTACCGTATAATATTAACATGATTTTCACATAGGCAGCCTATGGTAACTCCCTTGGTCCTCATTAGATGACAAGGTCATTATCTAATGATGATAGAGAGAGAGAGAGAGAGAGAGGTTAGTTCCTCTTGCTTGCATCTTCCGAGAGCCATAAGCCCATTAGCCCAAGCAGATTGGAAGCAGGGCCTGGAAGACCTTGTTGTGAAGAAAGGAAATCCAAAAGACTCTTAACAAGGGTCGCATCCACATCCACCGGGGTGAATTCATCATCATATGCCTCTTCCAATGCATTCGATGTCCCCTGCATCTGAAATGCACAATATGCACTTTTAGTTGAAGATAGGGAAGGTTGGAATCATAATATATTTTGCAATGAAACTAATGGCATTTCATCAAAAAGAGGTCTGATGATTTGTAGTTTTGCATTGACTTCAAACATTCTAAACTAGGACTTGGCATAGTCCCCAAGCGCTAGCGATGGTGGTGCTCGGGTCAAATCTCAAACAGTCGGCCTTGGAAAATGAGCTAATAGTTTAAGCGCGAAATCATTGAAAGATCAAATTAAACTTTCACAGATTTCTACACTATTTTATTGTGGTTTCTCTAGCTAGGGAAAGTTCATCAAAAGTTGTTCTTTGTATTGGGGGAGTCTCCACTTCTTTGATGTTGGTCGTACCATACCACTTTGGTATTAATAATAATAACTCCAGGCCAGATATTTGACATGACAAAACACTAGAACATAATAGATCCTCTGGTTAATCCTTATCTTACATAATAGATCCTCTGGTTAATCCTTAGTCTACCCAAGCAATGTGCAACCCAAGCATATTGACGCATGGACACTATGTCGCCCAGACAAATTCATCGGGCCAAGCCAGGTCAGCTCATTTATGAATCAGGCCTACTACCTTAGCCAATACCGACTTACAAGTTGGTAAGTTCTGCGGGGAAATGGGGGTCGATTACTGGAATGCTGCCACTTGGAATAAGTGTTTGAACGAATATTAGGTATATCACTTCCTTTTATTTCTCCACTTTCATGTATATAATCTATATACAATTTGAGCCTTAACCTGAATGGAAGTCCACATAACAAACTAACCCTCTGTTCAGGTATTTGTAATGACACCTCAAGTTTTGCTCGACAACCTATGACATAACTTTTTCAGTCTAGAGAATATAAAGTTGTTGATATTTGATGAATGTCGTCATATTAGAGGTAAAAGCCCGTATGCTTCAATTATGAAGGTCAGTTCCAACTTAATCGTACTTTTTTTTTTTTTAATCTTTGACAAGATAATCCTACTCTTTAGCTATTCAACAGATTGTAAATATTCTTGCTCATATTTTTGTTACAAGCTTCATGCTACTACTCATTTTAGTTATGCTCGAGTGTTTTCACCATGTAATTGTGGGGCTACTTGAATGATATGTTGGCATTGTAGTTGCCGCACTTGTACAAGTTTGAAGGAAAATCTTCTATTTACTAAAGAATCATCATGACCAGAATCCTTAACCCCTTATTAAATAAGTTTGCAAAGTAAGGGATTATGTTAGGCAAGAAAAACAAACAAATAGTTTGCAGTAATAAACAACAGAAGATGTGGTCTAACTAGTCTTTCATTCAATTTAATCAAATGAAACTATGTGACATTTCTTCACTCCTTTATGTATACACTACTAAAATCCTTATTGATTGATTTTATGGCTAGTGTTGTCAATTTGACTGTCACATCAACATAGTGAAGCTGTTTGTGGCTGTCTTTATCTGTAAACATTTTTATTATCCATCATTTCTTCCACTCAACTCTCAATTTACTCAGACAACATCTTTGTAGAGATCAGCTAGAGAGGTTCAACGGATTGGAAAACTTGAAAACCAACAATCTAGACTGAAGAAATAAAATATAAACAACCTAAAGATGGATTTATTAACGTAAAGTATAAAGGAAAGAAGAAGAGAGGGAGAGAATCTAAATTGTGATGCATTAGATGATTTCCAAGCTACAATATAGAACTCTTACATATAAGAGCATTAAAAAGAAGAAGCTTAACCTAGACGATATGGGACTATTCTCTCACACTAACTCATACACTCACTTACTTACTCCATGCTTACATTACATTCAACACTAAAGTTATCACGTTCAACACTAACACACATATCTCGCATACTCATAAGACAAATATCTCGCATACTCAAGTCTAACATCAATGACAATGATGTTCAACTTTCCAATTAAAGGACTTGAACCATCTCCCCCTGAGATTGATAAGGCAAAACAAGACCATAAGGTCAATAAAATTGCTATGTATCACAATAGCGACAAAGGCCACAGAGCCGATAAAAGGCTGCATACTACAACAACAGAGGCCACTCATCATCAATATTAGGAGAGAGAGAAGACAGTCATAAGGTATGTGTCACACATCATCAAACACATACTAATATAAATTGACAAAAATATAAAAGAAATAGGGGGAGAAAAGAGATACATGGAACTCAAAACAGTGAGATAGTGGGAAATAAGTCAAAGAACCACATCCAGTAGAAACACAGATCCTAAGGCATCGATGTAGGAGTAACAGTGCGAAGAGCAGTAGACATCGATTTTTAAGGTATCAAATTCAAATTTGAAATCAATAGATACACAGATCAACAACAACAGTTGGAAACAAGTCTATGGGACAGCAGCCTTATGGATTTCAAGATGGAAGCAATAATGATCACGTATCTCAATGTAGCAGCACATATTCAAGGTATATGCATCAGGTATTTTCATGGATCTGAAGGCCGAAACATTGATAAGTTATTTTAAGGATCAATCGAATTAACATAAACACTAGGATTTGTGCCAACGCAAAGGTTCCAAATTGTCCCAACATGGTGAAGCACCAAGATTGGTGTCGAAGCTATACAGTATACACCCAATAAAAGCACAATGAAACCAAATTTATGAGTTATATAAGAAATGAAATAAATTAACTTTTAAGTTTCATAAACTATAAGAAATTTGAGTAGAAATCAAAGTTCTCCTGTACCTCAATTACACATAATCAACAATGATAGATAATAGTAAGTTTGTAACCAAATTCATACCAACAAACTAGGAATTAATTTAAGCAAATTGTTGTGAATTCAAGCTGTTTTCTCTTAATGTTTCATTGAGTCACAAATTATAAATCAGTTAACTACAGTGCAGAGTTAGCTATCTAAAAGGGAACTAGTAAACAACCCTTCTCTATTTAAAAAATTGATTATAGGCCAATTTGCATAAGATTATTTTAAAAAGGGTCTTTCAAGGATGCTAAGATTAAACAATCTATTTGTTCAGCCTAAGAAAAAACTACTTTTTGGAAATTCTCCAGCTAAGAAAGCACATACTACATTTTTAAAATGAGGTGCAAACTCTAAAGCCCCATTATCTTTAGCCCCAAACTCTAATAATAAACCTGAAACCCCCAAACCCTCACACCAGATTTCTTAAAACACTATTTACCTGAGCATACATACAAATCCAAAAGCAGAGAGTTAATCAGAAAATAATAATAATAATAATCAAACAAGTCACATGTTCCAAACAAATCACAAATTTGAAAAATAATAAGCAAAGATCAGTAAAATCGAATCACAGATTTCGAAACAAGTCACCAGTCTATGATAATCAAACTCTTCAAAATAATTCAAATATAAAATTTTAAAAAAGATAAATTTCTGCATACCTCTTCAAATGTTTATGCTCCGCACCAAGCCAGCCTAACAGAACTACTGTCAAAATAGGCCCTTCTTCACTTGAAAGCCCTAACCCTAGATCGCCGCCATTAACGTCTCTTCGATTCCACTCGAAAAACCTCTCATTCGGATCAGAGACAACGGAATCGAGGGTCTTAGAATTAGCTTCCATCCTAAAGACCTCTCAACCTAACCGAACTTCTAGCAATTAGAACCCTAGAACCAGACACCATAAAACAAGAAGAGGAGAACGAAACCCTAGAACCATCAATAGTTTTAGAATTTGCTTATACGTTGAAAGTTGCAACAACATTGTCATTAGCAGTTCGGACAACGACTTCGATATCAAACCCTCGATTCGACGATCCGACATTGTTAAATCTCAAAGCTGCGTAGGAGTTCCAATTGGCGAGCAGAGATGAGGGTTTCTGTTGATCGTTGTTGCTCGGCCTGCCCATGAACCAAGCTTGAGCTATTTTCTGCATTGGAGGTACAATTCTCATGGAATTGGGACGACGAGAGGGTATGAAAGATCCCCTATTATAAGAAAAATACCAACAAATAAATAGAGGAATGGCCATGAAACCTATAGTTAGAAGAACAAAAAAAAGGAAAAAAAAACAAAGAAGGTCTGGATATGGAAAAATAAATAAATAAACTCAGGAAATCTAAGAAATTAAAAAAAAAAAAAACAAAAAACAAAAAAAAAACACAAAAACCCTAGCCCTAAATCTGACTCCAATTTAGGGTTTGGATCGAAAAAAAAAAAGAAAAAGAAAAATAAAATTGTAAGAAATAAAAAATAAAATAAAATAAAATAAAATAAAACGTACCAGTTACTTGATGAAGATTTGGTGATTTCAACTACAATTTCTTCGGAAACTTGGTTCAAACCAACCAATTCGAGTTCTATCAGTTTCAAATGCCTGTAAGGTATGGCGATCGATGGGGAATCCATTACTCCAATTTACTGGTCTTTCCCAAAGGCTCTTGGATAGGGGCTTCGGTTATCAATCGAGAAGGTGTTAGGCACCCAATCAACCCGCTCGTAAGCGGTCTCTACTGTGGTCAAATGAAAAATAATAAAAGAAAATGAATGGCACTTCCTCTTGCCTGAAGGCACTCTGATCCTATTTGACCCCCCACCCTTACCGAAATTTCAACGGCGTAACGGCTCAAATTCATGGATTGAGGAAAAGCAAAGAAGGTAGAGGAATAGAGGGGAGAGCCGAAACTCTCGGGCCCTTGTAGCACCGCTGTGGTCCTTCGCATTGATGTACTTTCGGTGAGCTTCCGATAGAAAATGGGTTGAGGAATGGGTTTGAACTTCGAAGGCGTGGAAGCTAGAAGGTAGGAGAAGAAGGCTAAGGCCTAGTTCTAGCCAAATCTAAGGGTTTGATAATGGAAAATGGGATCTAGAATAGTGAACTCAATTATGAAATTTTGGAGGTTTTGTGCTCAAAAGGGAAGAGGGAACTCTCTAGGATTTTCTCTCTTTTGAAATTTTTTCAAGCCCTTAAGCAAGGGGGGGGGAGGGGGGTGGCTCTCTATTTATAGAAAAGGATAGGATTAGTGAAGGGTTAAAGGGCTAATTGGGTTAGCAATTAGGTAATCCTAGATCTAGGGTTTTGAAAGCTTAGATAGGTGAGAAACGGGTTTAATGGTAGATGATAGGGTGGGGCTTTAAATGGCTAAAGGGGTGCCAATAGAGTTAATGGGGGTGCAACAGCCCTAAAGAAACCTACCCTAGACTTTGGGGTGGTCAATAAGTCAAACCCCAAAAGTGAAATTCAGATATTTTCCCAAAAAATATTGTAGCTAATCCTAGTGTGTATATTATATATGTTAGGCTTAGGAACAGTGTCCCTGAGAAGTTCAAAGACCGTTATGGAGCTCAATTTTGGAGGAAGAAGGCAATTTTTGCCTTGCATGTATAATATATACGGTAGGACAATTTCAGTCAAAAATTGGCCTAATGTGTATAATATACACGCTAGTGTAATTTCCTTTATTTCTGCATAAATTTCAAACTGTTATAACTTTTGATATACAACTCGGATTGAGGCAATTCTTGACTTGTTGGAAAGTTGGGAACATCCTCTTCCTACGGGTATAGGTCTCAGCCATAGTAGTAATCTACATAATCTTTAGAACTCCTCTTTCCAGCCATTGCTCGAGAGGGTCCAAAATTGGTCCAGGAAGGGTTTTATGGGTTAGGGTTGATTCCTAAGGGTCTGGGAATGATTTCCAAGGGTTTGGAAAAAGTTCCTAAGGGTTTGGGGAGATGCTATCAGAAGCTTGAGGGTATGCCTTTCTTGAAGTACGTGTCGGTCGAGCATTAGGCTAAATTTAGGGATTGTCCAAAGCGTGGGAACACTCGGTTATACTGGGTCCTTCTCTGCTCAGGGGTTTGCTCCCTCCAGGGGACATTGTTCTGCCATGAAGCTTGATTTATTGGTATT
The DNA here is from genome assembly GCA_021018995.1 of Chloranthus sessilifolius. Classification (NCBI taxonomy): domain Eukaryota; kingdom Viridiplantae; phylum Streptophyta; class Magnoliopsida; order Chloranthales; family Chloranthaceae; genus Chloranthus; species Chloranthus sessilifolius. The sequence goes on along the minus strand of CM037585.1, from coordinate 91,881,385 downwards.
GTCGTTGGTTGTGCTGCCGCGAATCAAAATGGTACCATGCTAGTGCTGGGCTATGTGTTTATTATTGTCTAAACATCTGCCCCAGTTCTTCTCTCATTTCTTTACTCGACGAATTTATGAACCCCACTGGCCCCACTGGTCACCTGTTTGTTCAAACACCCCTCTCTTATCGCGTCTTCGTAGCGGTTGGTGTTTTTGACCAGATCGGCAAAACTTGCCTCCTGTTGGTATACAAGAAAATCAGAGATAATGGGTAGGGCAGTTTTCGAGATCATCTCGATTTGCTCCTCATCGGGGATCTGGTTTCTCACTTGGGCTACTAGGGCCCTCCACCTCGCGAGATACTCGTTAAAAGTCTCATAGGGTTTTTGTTTCAATTGTGCCAGATCTGACTTGCACGGTTCTATGCCTATATTATAGACATATTGCTCTTGAAATAAATGGGTGAGGTATTTCCATATTTTCAACGTAGATGGTTCAATGGACGTGAACCACCTTAGAGCCGGACCCGTAAGGCTTTTCTAGAACACTTTGATGAGGAGCCGTTCATCTTTGCCATATTGACACATGTCCCTGCATTAAGATTTGAGGTGGGAGATCAGGTTGCCTGTGCCATCATATTTATTAAAAGTGGGCACTTTAAATTTGTGAGGTAATGGCACCTCGAAAAATAGACATAAATCAGAAAATTCTGTAGCATGTATTTCAGCCCCTCCCATCTTCATCAGTTGTTTATGGATTTTATTCATCTGCTCCTTCAATAGTTCTGGCTCCCCTGGATTGTACCTGTTGGTTGGTGAGTGTGGGTAGTGGGGGATTAAGATTGGCAAATGCCCCCATGTAAGCTCCACTATTTTGAACCTCATCTTCTTCATTTTGAGGATCTGTATCCACATAAGGTGGAGGGAGGGTGAGGTTATCTTGTTGATTCTGAGTGGGCTGAACGGGTGCTTGGTGAGGCCATTGTACATGAGGGAAGCTTTGATGGGTGACTTGGTGTAACACCCTGGTTTTTCTAGCGCTGAATCGTTGACCTTCGACGATGATACAATAGCCTTGACCAAATTGACTTTGGTCATGATGTTTATGACTGTGACGAGGCCTCTGGCCCATCCACCTTGATTGGGTGAACGCAATTGACATCCGAATTCTGAGAACCCATTTCCTAACTCGAGCATTGAATCGAAACCCAACCCCTGATAGGCCCGAAATGAAAACCCAAGACACGGGCACCTTTAAAAGGGATGGGCACCCACACCAATTGAATGTAGGGGTGGCACCCTCTAAAAGTACCAACCATCGATCTAGAACCCTTTAAGGGCACCCACCAATTGATGATCATAAATGGCACCTAATAATCCTTTCGGTATAGTCATGATAGTTGGGGACGATCTAAGGATCACAATCAACATAGGAGATGGAACACCACCCATCCGATGTACCATTATCAAGTTGGTCAAACATTTGACCTATAATTGAAGGCTCTATATAAGCCACACACACACACACACTAGTTAGAGATCTGGTTGTTAGTGAGTGGCCCAAGTATAGAAGCCCATTATGTATATTGGGCCTAGTTCATTTTGGGATCTTACAAAGGCCTGATTTTTGGGTCTTAAGAAGAAACACCTAGTTCTATGTAACAACTCAGTACCAAATTATAGATGTGGATCATTACCTATACACTTTACATTCGTCTGCAAGTAGTACACTAGAACCAGCCAGGGATAGAGGTCCAGCCTATATTGGATCTGACCCTAGGATAGAGGCCCGACAGGTATAGGGTATGGGTGGAATTGGACCTTATGGGGACCCTATTTAAAATCCTATAAACTAACATCCAGAATTTCGTATTTGCAACCATCATACATAGCCCTAGTGTGTATGGGCCATACACTACAGCAACCCCCTTTAGAAATAAAGACCTCTCGCACGCATAAGGCCACGCATTTCGGAGGAAACAAGAGAGGTGAGAGTGAGAATGGAAATCCTGCCCAATCCTGCCCTTTCCAGCTCTCTTGAACCTCACTGTGTGAATCCATTTCAAAAGACGAGTGATCAATTGGGTAAATCGCCACAACCTCGGTGATATCGGAGATCGAAACCTCGAGCGGGAAGTACAGGAAGCTTCGATCAGGTGCCACTGGATTAGCATCAAAATTATACTATTTTCATTTAGGAAGAAGAAGAATGGCCTGAAATCGATCCAAGTACCCCGGCCATCTTCCAAAACTCGCTTGGGCTAGGTGGCTGCTCGGTTAGAAAGCACAATGAGCTATTGGACTCACTGGGGCGAGTTCTAAAGGCTAAAATGCTCGGGAAAAAGTCGCCAGGGCGACTTCTTGTGTGCCACATAAAAAAAAAAAAAAAACATTTATAGCCAGGCGACCATGTGTGTTAAGTGAACTTAAAGTACTCGCTTGGGCTACCTTCTGAACTCGCCGGGGCGAGTTGGCTGCTGGGTGTGGATTTTAAGTGAGTTGTGAACTTCCCGGGGCGAGTTTCACAAGCCAAAAATGCATGGTTTAAGTCGCCGGGGCGACTTATAGCAAAGCGCCGACATGTGCTCGGTATTTCACTTGTAACTTTTGACCCCGACCTTAGAATGACGCAATTCTTCCAGCGCTGGAAAGAGGGAAGGGATTCCTACAACTTTCATGAATGAACAAATTCATGAGTTGATCGTTTTAGAGGTCAAAAGTAAGTAGAAAGTAGGGACAGGTTTTCAATGATCCAAAGTCAATGCGAGCTCATCCTTTTCACCCTAATTTGAGAAACCTTTAGTAACTTCAATACATGTGATAGTAGCCATGCTTTGGGATGTAGGTTGAGCTGTGGGAACATTTGTGAGGACTTTGTATCGATCTGCGTGACCTTGTGTGCATTCGCAACCGAGGAAGGGAAGAACCACGTGCCTAGTTACTTGTTTTCTTGAATTCTCGTCATTGATGCACCTAGTATGTACTTGATTTTTTTAGAATTAATATGAGAAAACTCTTGGCATGTTTTGAAGTATTAAGAAATTGATATTTGTATATATATTTGCATGCTTTTGATACATAGCATCTTGTTATGATTAATCTTTGTAAACTCCATAAATTGTAAGTTTTGACACTTTGATAGGTATCATTTCCTCCTGTCTTGTATAAATGGTCTGACTTTGAAATCCCGTTGTGTCTCTGATCAAGTGACACTGTTAACGTAGCCTAGGGGCGTGATGGTCTCAGTTCAAGTGACCCTGTTAACGTAGCTCAGGGACTTGACGTTTCGGTTCAAGTGACCTTGTTAACGTAGCTCAAGGGCTTGACTTCTGGGAATCAAGTGACCCTGTTAACGTAGCTCAGGGGCTTGACTTGTCTCGTGTTGAGTGACCCTATTAACGTAGCTCAAAGGCTTGACCTGTCTCGTATTGAGCGACCCTGTTAACGTAGCTCAGGGGCTTGACAACTTGATATGTAACTTGGTTTGTGACTCCTTGTGTGACGACCCGACTTTTCCAATCCCTCAGGTATAGGAAAGGCCGGTTCGCCAACCTATCGAATAAACGATAAGCCGGACAAACAGGGCACATATCAAAGTAAAGCGCAATAAATATCCATAGCTAAAATAAATGCGGAAGCAATTAAAAGTAAAGAACCACCGATGATGGCCGACCATCATCGAAACATGGCTCATAACAGAAATCAACGTCAAATATAAAACTATGGTATCCAACTAAAATGGGCCCACAAATTCAAGTCTAACTCTCACCACAAATAAGAAAATCAGCTTTTTCTATTAGCTTTTTCTATTAACTTTTTCTATTAGCTTTTTCGAGTTGGTCAAAACATGAAAGTTGTAGATTTTTCTATTAGCTTTCCAACGCAAAAAATATCGTCTTAATCGGAGTTCGGGATAAAAAGTTATGACTAAAATACTAAGGTAATATCGGAGTTCGGTGATACCTCGCTCGAGCGATGATAATAGCTCGCTCGAGCGATTTGACGTAACATTCTCATATTTTTTTAACCATCAAGACGATTGATTCATGAGTTGGTCAAAACATGAAAGTTGTAGATTTTTCTATTAGCTTTCTAACGCAAAAAGAATCGTCTTAATCAGAGTTCGAAATAAAAGGTTATGACTAAAATACTAAGATAATGTCGGAGTTCGGTGATACCTTGCTCGAGCGATGATAAAAACTGACGGGTTTCCTCAACAATTCGCGCCGCGATCGATCCCACGAGTTCACAGAGACAACTCCAACACGCCCCCAATGATCTCAACCTCTCCCAATAGTCAACTACGAATCCAAGGTTGATTCAAGTTCTTTCTAAGGTTTAAGTGTTTTCAACAAAGAGGGTTCTAGAGAAGGAGGTTTTCTAAACCGATCTCCTACGATGATTGAAGAAGAGAGAAGGAGTTTCACACGGTTTGGTAACTATCCTCTCTTAACAAAACCTAGTATAATACGGGAATGCAATTCCTTCTTATAATAGGATTGCTCACAAAGTAAAACACACACACACATCTTATGTATTATACACTTTTAATTTTAAAACTCAAGTCCGGTGTTGAGCGGCTACACCGAGGTCGGTGCACAACTTTCGCACGAGGGTCCAAATGGGCTCCAAATTAAAATCTGTCCGCACAATCACATCTAGATAAAAATTCAAAACAAATGGTGACGCGGTTGAGCGAATACACACATGGTCGCCTAACTCGGGTTCAAAATACGGGTCTTTACATTCTACCCTCCTTAGGAATTTTCGTCCTCGAAAATATACTCGGATAGCTAAACCGAATTGCGGTAAGTCCTTATCCTAACACCGATAAAGCAAAATCAAAGCAGTCTAAAGTCAAAGAACTTTGGTCGCGATAGGGCTTCACCAAGCACGCTTTCAAGGGTGGATCCGTAGTAACTGGATGTACTGCGTGTGGCATCCCATACTGCCATAGAGGATTACATCCGTACATGGATGCATACCTTCCCAAGTGTCACGTGCCTGGAAATATACTTCACCATGACACAAACCTAGCACACACACCTACCTCACCCTTTTGGTAATTATTTGAGCAGAAATTTCAGATGTCAGAATCGAACACTTATTCAAAAGCATGATCACGTGCCTGGTAACATGTTCTAACTGATGACACGGGTTCCAACAGACATACGGTTCTAACCGAGAATGAATAAATATGACATTTAAGATTTTATTGTGTGATCGTTATAGATATATATGTAAAGCATCGATGTTATGAACCAATTTAACATTGAAGAATTTGAAGAAATTCTACTTTTTTTTTTTTTTTTAATTTTTAGAAGCAAATTCAAGAATTTAAAGGTACGTATGGTTTTCTTACATAACTATAGTTTACAATATACCTTCACTCGAAAAGTTGTGGAAATTGCTCGCGAATCTTCGCTTCACGCTCCCATGTGGCTTCCTCTGAAGAATGGTTCCGCCACTTCACGAGTTCTAAGGGAATGTTCTTTGTCCGTAAGATTTGTTCTTTACGATCCAAGATTCTTATCGGTTCCTCAACCAAGGATAGGTCTTCTTGGAGCTCAATGGGCTGGTAGTCCAATACGTGAGTCGGGTCCTTAACATATCTTCGTAACATGGACACATGAAACACATTGTGCATTTTTGATAGCTGCGGTGGCAAGGCTACTCGATAGGCAACCTCGCCGACTCGGCCCAATACCTCGAAAGGTCCAACATAGCGCGGACTCAGCTTCCCACGCTTCCCAAAACGCATCACGCCTTTTGTAGGAGAGATTTTGACAAATACGTTATCTTCCACCTTAAACTCAACATGGTTTCTATTCAGATCAGCGTAGCTCTTCTGACGACTTTGAGCAATTCGTAGTCTCTCACGGATTAACCGAACTGTCTTAGTTGTATTCTCCACGATCTCGGGACCTAAAATGAGTTTCTCACCCACTTCTTCCCAATTAAGCGGAGACCTGCACCGTCGTCCATACAAAGCTTCGTAGGGTGCCATGCCGATGCTAGCCTGGTAACTGTTATTGTAGGCGAACTCGATCAGCGGTAAATGTTGGTCCCATGACCCCTGAAAATCCAACATGCAAGCACGTAACATATCTTCTATAATCTGATTCACCTCTCGGTCGCCCATCAGTGCGAGGATGGAATGTTGTACTATAATCGAGCCTAGAGCCCATTCCTCTCTATCGGAGATAATCGAGTGGTAGACCATGCAACCTAACTATCTCCTTGATGTATAATTCTGAGCTTGTTGGCGGTATCTGACGTATTATAAGGAAGGAAGTGTGCGGACTTAGTCAATCGATCCACAATGACCCATGGCATTGTATTTTCTTAATGTTCTTGGCAATCCCAAAATAAAGTCCATAGAAATAGCCTCCCATTTCCACTCAGGTATCGGTAGTGGTTGCAACAGTCCTGCCGGATTTCGATGATCCACCTTTACTTGTTGACACACAAGACATCTCGAGACATACACAGTGACATCTTTCTTTAAACCTCTCCACCAGAAGCTTTTCTTTAAGTCCTGGTACATCTTGGTACTGCCAGGGTGAATAGCGTACATAGACTTATGAGCCTCTTCCAAAATAGTGTCCCGAAGCTCAGTACTAGTTGGTACGCATACCCGGTTTCTAAACAACAAAGTGCCATCATCTTTGATAGAAAAATCTATTTTGCTTCCCCCAATCACATCCCGTCTGATAGCCATAAGTTCATCATCCGTCATCTGAAGTCTGCGAATGTTCTCATAGAGGGTCGAACGAATCACCAGCGTAGCCATTAATGCACCTAAACCTTTTACGTCAAATCTCATGCTACTTAGAGCCATATCTTCCAAAAGATGCCATCGTCGCACCCTTGTGGTGAGATGTGATAACTGAGCAGAGAACTTTCGACTTAACGCATCTGCCACTACGTTTACTTTCCCGGGGTGGTACTGGATGGTACAATCATAATCTTTCAAGAACTCCATCCATCGACGCTGTCTCATATTCAACTCCTTTTGTGAGAAGAGATACTTGAGGCTCTTATGATCGGTAAATATATCGAAGGTCTCCCCATAAAGGTAATGCCTCCGGATCTTGGAAGCGAAAATCACACTGTAACTCAAGATCATCGTCGGGTAATTCTTCTCATGGTCTTTTGTCTAGACCCATAAGCAATGACTCTCTCATTACGGTTAAGCACCTGCCTAAACCCCATATGATGCATCCTTTGTATCTTTGCAAAGCCTCCCACGATGGTATAGCAAATCTTGTGGCGCGATGAGTCAATCGTTCTTGAGTTCACGAAAACTTTGCTCTGCTTGCTCTGTCCAATCAAATTTAGTATTCTTCTTTGTAAGTTGTGTAAGAGGACACGATATCTTGAGAAGCCCTCCACAAACCTTCGTAGTATCACCTTAAACCGAGAAACTACGAACCTCTGTGAACGGTCTTCTTTGTCCCAATTCATCTTGACTCAATCTTCTTTGGGTCAAGCATGTAATACCGGTCTCAAAGATAACATGGCCTAGGAAATTGACCTGCTCAAGCCAAAACTCACACTTACTAAGTTTTGCATATAACTGATGGTCTCTAAGGGTTTGTAGAGCCACTCACAGATGTTGCTCATGTTCTTCTCGCGTCTTTGAATAGATGAGGATGTCATCTACAAAACCTACTCGAGACTTGTCCAAATGTGACTTGAATATCCGGTTCATCAAGTCCATAAATGGCCTTGAGTGCGTTTGTCAACCCAAATGGCATGACCAAGAACTTCGTAGTGCCCATATCGGGTTACGAAGCATCTTGAATGTCTTGACTTAACTTTCAAGCGATGGTAGCGACCTCAAGTCGATCTTGGAGAAGAACCTTGCTCCTTGTAACTGATCGAACAGATCATCAATTCTTGGAAGTGGATAACGGTTCTTAATTGTCAACTTATTTAGCTGGCGGTAATCGATGCAAAGCCGCATTGAACCGTCTTTCTTCTTTACAAATAGAACCGGTGCTCCCCAGGGTGACACACTCGGTCTAATAAAGCCCTTATCTAGCAGTTCCTGAAGCTGCTCCTTCAACTCTTTCAATTCTGCAGGCGCCATTCGATACGGAGTTTTTGATACTGGTTCAGTACCCGGCACTAACTCAATCGCAAACTCAATCTCCCTGTCAGGTGGTAATCCAGGTAGATCTTCAGGAAAAACATCTGAATACTCGCAAGCAATCGTAATATCTGTAATATTTTTCTTCTCCTCCTTATGATCTTGCAAGTAGGCCAGATAACCATAACACCCATTCCTCATCATACGGTCTGCTCGAATGGCAGAGATAAACGGTATCACACAAGATTTGACTCATAAAATCGAAAAGATTTTCTCTTCTGGTAGGAATGTTACAATCTTTCGAAGACAATCACGCTTCACATGGTAAGTAGATAACCAATCCATCCCTAGTATCACGTCGAACCCTTCCATGCTCAAAATGATCAAATCAGCCTCTGTCTCGTGGTCTTTGATCATCACAAACACTGATTGACACATGGTATCGGTGCTCCTTTGAGTTGCCGTGAATTGACACTACCAAGATGAAATCAAGGGCCTTGGGAATGATTCCCAACTTCTCGTGAACAATAGAGTAACAAAGAATGTGTAGACCGAGGTCTATCAACACTCTTTTGCTTGCTTTGGAAGGGTACCTTAGTTTAGACAAGCGTTTCAATTAAAAGTTTCTAAGCATGTGTATTCATCCATAACTTATTAACAAAATTTATTAAATATCAAGCAATTATATATAACACATAAAATAAGAAGACATCTCAACTTTTAATAATACCTTGGATCACGTGCGTTCGACGTTTAAACTTCTTGAGCCATCACGGCATAAGCTCGACCTTGAGCAGAGGGTTGGTCGATCTTTGAGTAGAAGCCGAACTAGTTCTTCCCTTGTCCTCTCGAGGACAATCCTTAACCATGTGTCCGATTAGCCACACCGAAACACGCTCCGGTGTTCCTCCTACAATCCTCGGTCTTGTGTGGTTTCGCACCTTAGGCACATAGTGGCCAAAACAAAGGATGGTGCACGAGAGGATCCACTGTCCTGAAGCTCCACTAGCATTAGAACCTCACGGTCGTCGATTGCCACAGTGATGATCGCCAATCTCTGAAAGGGTGGTCCGAGAAGAAAATGTTGGTCTAGAAAATGCGGGTTGAGTAAGGTTCATGGCGGCTTTGTAAACTTGGCCCTCTTATTTTCATAAGTACTGGGCCCTTGTACAACCTGTCCTTGTTAGGTGTTGCTTCTCAAAACCGCTTTTGAATTTCTTCCTCTGCTATGAGGGCCTTTGTGATACTCCTCCATATGTTTTCATTTCCCACATAGCCACGCTCTCACAGTACTCGGCCTAAGACCCATGAAATTTTCGGCCTTCATCATATCGGTGGCCACATGTTGAGGTGCAAACCTTGAAAGTCGCGTGAACTCATCTCCATACTCACACCGACATTGTCCCTCGCTTCATCGATGTTGAACTTCCATCCGATTCCTAACGATCTTGGGAAAATCTTGATGATTGAAGCGCCTCGATAAACTCATGTCCAAGGAGTATTGGGAAACTCCGCTCCGGTGTCTAGCCACGGACTTCCACCATGGTCCAGCCTGTCCATCCAGTTTGAAGGTTGCCCATCTAACCTTCTCGACATCGGTGCACTGAAACACCTCGAAGATCTTTTCCATCTCATCCAACCAACCTTCAACTTCTATCGGGTCGGTCTGTCCAGAAAAATTTGGAGGTCTCATCCTCCGGAATTCGGCAAATCCTGATGATTGTTGTTGTTGTCGGTAATCAGCTACGCTTCTTTGGCGATTGCAGATCTCGAGCCATAGATGCGGTCTGCTGAGCAATGTTGGTGGCCAGACTTTCCAACACTTGTTCCATTCTTTCACCCTGACCTCTATCAACTCCGGCTCCTATAGGGACTGCATTAGAACCGGATGCGAAGGCAACTCCCCTTGATGTACCGACACCTTCAGGAATGTCCTCTAAAGGCACCGTCCTACCTCTGCCTCTGCCTCTAAATCTTGGGGCCATACTGATCTGTTATTGTGAACACCACAACATCAGTCAACATTGATTGTAAAGACAATTACAAACAGTACTAGTGATTCTGGACCTAACGACATGACTCTGATGCGAACTGTACCGGGTCACGGTTAGTTCTCATGGGTCCTTAGAGAATCTAAAAACCATGTCTCTGATACTAACTGTGACGACCATCATCTTTTCCAATCCCTCAGGTATAGGAAAGGCCGGTTCGCCAACCTATCGAATAAACGATAAGCCGGACAAACAGGGCACATATCAGAGTAAAGCGCAATAAATATCCATAGCTAAAATAAATGCGGAAGCAATTAAAAGTAAAGAACCACCGATGATGGCCGACCATCATCGAAACATGGCTCATAACAGAAATCAACGTCAAATATAAAACTATGGTATCCAACTAAAATGGGCCCACAAATTCAAGTCTAACTCTCACCACAAATAAGAAAATCAGTAAGTTCTATACTGGGAAAAACTCCTCAGGAGGAACCTCAAGCTCTTCCTCGAGCACGTAGTCGATCGGTCTCACACCACAATAGCCACGTCGTCAATAGAACTCATGGCGTATAGTCAGAGTGAGCTAACCAACAAAGCTCAGTAGAAGAAAGACATCTACGGCATTTTACTTTAACTAACATGGTTTTAAAACAAATATCGGAATATAGCTTGTCAAACATATAAGCAGATAATAAACTGAATTTAGGTGCGGAAATCATATGTAAGATTTATTTCTAAATGTGTGAAAACAGTTTGAAACAGATCGGTGTTTGATGTCTTAGTTTCTCTAACTTCTATATGCAAAGTTCATAATTCATGACTTAATCCTCAACTTAAAATACCTCCAGTAAACTATATCTAAAGAGCGGGAATATAGCGATGGGAACCCCTACCTACCATCGTCGTTCATGAACCCTTTTCAGGGATGCAACAAGCCCTGCGTAATGAGGAAACTTGTGCGAAGTTGTTAGAATTTTGAGGTCGTTCAGGTCAATCATAAAACAAATGCAGATACTAATATAATCAGATGGAAGTCTCTTATACATAGCTCAGGTTCTTGATTTCAGATCTTCAGAGCTTAAGCAGATTCAGGTTTCAGGATTCAGGTAGATTTAGATTTTTAGTCATTCATATCAATTTCAGTTTACAGATGTGATTTCAATGGCATATGCAAGTTCAAACTCAGAGTTATGCGAAGTCAAGCAAGGTCTTATTGATGGCCTCTCGCCCTCAATCTACATCACAATATACGTTCATGCATTAAGATAAACTCTAATTACTAATAATATAGACTTATTTAAGCGTTTCCTCAAAAACAAGTCAAAACAGGCAAGTTGCGCCAATCCTAGAATTTGACGTAACATTCTCATATTTGTTTGACTATCAAGACGATTGATTCATTTGTTGGTCAAAACATGAAAGTTGTAGATTTTTATATTAGCTTTCCAACCCAAAAAGAATCGTCTCAATCGGAGTTCTAGATAAAAAGTTATGACTAAAATACTAAGGCAATGCCGGAGTTCAGTGATACCTCGCTCGAGCGATGATAATAGCTCGCTCGAGCGATTTGACGTAACATTCTCATATGTTTTTGACCATCAAGACGATTGATTCATGAGTTAGTCAAAACATGAAAGTTGTAGATTTTTCTATTAGATTTCTAACTCAAAAACAATCGTCTTAATCGGAGTTCGGGATAAAAAGTTATGACTAAAATACTAAGGTAATGTCGGAGTTCGGTGATACCTCGCTCGAGCGATGATAATAGCTCGCTCGAGCGATTTGACGTAACATTTTCATATTTTTTTAACTATCAAGATGATTGATTCATGAGTTGGTCAAAACATGAAAGTTGTAGATTTTTCTATTAGCTTTCCAACGCAAAAAGAATCGTCTTAATCATAGTTCGGAATAAAAAGTTATGACTAAAATACTAAGGCAATGTCGGAGTTCGGTGATACCTTGCTCGAGCGATGATAAAAACCGACGGGTTTCCTCAACAATTCACGCCACGATCGATCCCACGAGATCACAGAGACAACTCCAACACGCCCCCAATGATCTCAACCTCTCCCAATAGGCAACTATGAATCCAAGGTTGATTCAAGTTCTTTTTAAGGTTTAAGTGTTTTCAACAAAGAGGGTTCTAGAGAAGGAGGTTTTCTAAACCGATCTCCTACGATGATTGAAGAAGAGAGAAGAAGGAGTTTCACACGGTTGGGTAACTATCCTCTCTTAACAAAACCTAGTATAATACGGGAATGCAATTCCTTCTTATAATAGGATTGCTCACAAAGTAAAACACACACACACATCTTATGTATTATACACTTCTAATTTTAAAACTCAAGTCCGGTGTTGAGCGGCTACACCGAGGTCGGTGCACAACTTTCGCACGAGGGTCCAAATGGGCTCTAAATTAAAATCTGTCTGCACAATCACATCTAGATAAAAATCCAAAACAAATGGTGACGTCGGTTGCCGAGCCGAATACACACACAGGGTCAGTCTAACTCGGGTTCAAAATACGGGTCTTTACACCTTGCTATACGTCTTAATCATGTACTTGTGATTTGCTTCCATATTTCTAACATGTTTCATTGCTCCTATATGCATCATGTTGAATAATTAGATTTCTTGCACGCATGAAAGAATAAGTTTGATTTTGCTAAAGACTTGTTAGTTTGACTCTATTTTATTTATGCATCAAGATTATTAATGAGTTGATTAAAAAAGGATAATTTAGCATTGTTATTCCCTACTGAGCTTAGATGATTAGCTCATCCCTTGACTATATGTCACAGGTACAAGCTGTGAGTGAGCCCTCAAGATTTTGTTGAATCCTACTCTGAAGCTTTTGTGTGGATATCCAGATTTGGTATAATTATGGAGTTTTGTGGACATTAGAGTTATATTTTCTCTTCTCGTACACCACTGTTTAGGTGATGGTCGGCCATCATCGGTGGTTTTAGATTGTTAGACTATGTCTCGTATATGGATAGATTTTCTATTCCGGCCATGTGTATTATTTTTTGTATTACTTTTGCAATAGTTGCTTGATTAATTCTGCTCTTGTAATATGCCATTTCTATAATGGAACGTTATCTATGATCCGACGGCATGAGTTATTCCTAATAAAAAAAAAATTGTGTTGGGAAAAATTCGGGTTGTCACACTTATAGGGTAATGGGATGAGTGAATTGTGGACTTTGAATGAGTGGCTGGTGAGGCCATTGCAATTTTTTGGGAGTTTGGTTGGGTAGTGAGTGAATGGGATAATTGGGGATTGTTGATGGTTTGGGACGGATTCTCTTATTGAGTTGGGTGTGGATGAATGGGGTGCATACCGGTTTGAAGTAGGTTAGCCATTTGAGGGGGAATGGGGGTTTGTTGGGCGTAGGTGTATGTGGGAAATTGGGGAAATGACAGAGGTTTTGTCGTTTGAGGGGGAATGGGGATTTGTTGGATATGGGGGTATTAGGAGATTTGTTGAGGGTTTAGAAATGTAGCCCTTGAGTCTGAATGGGCATGAGCTTGGGATTGGGTATTGGGCCTTTGAGGCTGATCGGCTTACTATGTGTATCTAATTAAGTCTTAACCTATTACAAGCATATAATAGAAATTGTAGAGCTAGTATAGGATCGTTCCCAGGAAGATAGGTTTAATATATTTAATTTAATTTTCTGAAAACTTAATTATTTTTATCTTTTAAGTTCGTAAACTACTTGAGAAATATGAATAAAGAATTATTTTTAATCTAGTTTTACAGAAAATAAATCATAAATCCTCCTTTATATTATGATTGTCAATCATAATCTTCAGCTATTGGATATTTATACCATTACACCATATATCAAGTTTCTTAGCATTGGGCGTCAATCAACACTAAAATCCTATCAATACAGATTTAATCTAATCTACAATCTCCTAAAACTTGAGCTTCAATCAAGTTCTAGAAAATTGAAGATGAAAAAATAAAATCGTTACACTAATCTGCAAACTTCAACCTGAGTCATCAATTCAAATTAAAATTTAGAGATATTTATAAAGCAGGAAAATAAATCTAAACTAGAAAGCAATAAAATTATATCTTTCACCCCTCAGTCGCAGTCGTCAATTGCATCTGAGAAACTACAAATATCTACTCTGATTTTCAGCTCCCAATTGCAGGCGTCAATTGCTCTTGAGAAACCTTGGATATCTAATCTACAAAGCAATAAAAATCTACTCTAATTTTGATCGGAAGAAAACTCAACCTCAATCATCAATTGATGATGAGAATTTCTTCAATACTTATTCCTATACCGAGCCCTCTTATTTATAGATCATAAGTGATCGATCTACAAAGATCTAGTTCTAATAAAAGAAACTACTAAAAATAAAAGTATCCTATTATAATTCTAACTGTTAATTTTATTCCTCCTTGCTTTGAATAGTTGATGCACTTCTGGAGTGTTCTCTGATTTTCAGCAACAGAGTCCTTTAAAGAATCTTCTTCGTCAATTTCTCAGATCCGTGATTTGCTAAACTTCTAATTGTAAAAGACCTCTAAAAATATGCATGGCAGTGCAAATTCTCACATGATTAGTAGTAGTGGAAAGCTTCAATTTTTGGGAAATCGTAAATCACAATTTTCTATGCTCAATAGGCTTCCAATAAACGATTTTTCATTTACGTTTCATTGCTTTCTCTTGTATCGTATTTACTTTAAACGGCTTTTCTTGGAGAATCATAAATTACGATTTCTCTCTTCTTTTCAGTACGTAATTCCGTAAAATCGTAGAATACAATTTTTCACTTCTTTGTAGGCGAAGAATTGTCTTTTTACGCTCAATCATTTTTTTACTGCATTATGAGTTTAGTTTGAAAAATATTAATACTTTAGCATTATTTTGTTGGTTTTCCTTAATATCTGTACATCGACAACTTATTAGTAGCAAACTATAATCTAGCATCACTAAGTTAAGGATGATAAATTGGTAAATTATGTGACTGATCACACCCCCAAACTTAAACTTTGCTAGTCCCTAGCAAACAAGGAAAATAACTATCTCAAAACTATAAATTTAAATGCCACTTTCGTAGGGAGCACGATTGGATTTAGCAAATGTGACAAGTCTTTAAACCCCTAGGTGATCCCTAGTGGAGTTGTAGTCTTCTGAAGATTTTCAATGAAGTTACTTACAAACTTTAAATATTATTATTATTTTTTTTTTCGAAAATTTTAAAAAATAATTTTAAAACAAAAGATTAAAATCTAAATTACTTTTATACACTAAGTTAACTAATTTATTTATTATACAATTATTATGATTTCCAAAATTTACCAATCCTTTGTCCTTACTTTCCATTACAACAGTTATCCTTGATTAGAATTCCAACAATTTCAATTCATAATAAGCAGGAGTATATGCATTAGTGAACAGTTTATTCTTCATAAATTTTTTTAAACTGCAGTTTTTAGAAAATATTTTCGTCCAAAAGTTCACTACTGACATACTCTCAAAAAAAAAAAATATCGAAACTTCTTAGGTTCTCACAGTAGTATTTCAGAAAAATCCAGTCAAAGATAATTGCAAAAAAAATTTAATCTCATAGAAAAGGATAATCTATTCTATTCATATGAATCCCTATACAATCCATAGTATCTATTATTCATATCTCTACTAGGCTTATACTTCTGCAAATTATAAATAAAAAAGGTCTTTCCTTCGCTTGTAATGGGGCTTTAGGTTTTAAGGTGTCAAAGAAAGGTAGAAAAGGATTCAAAGTTTTTCTCTTGAAAATTTAATTCTTCTTTTCCATCTTCTTCAGTAATTATCCAAAAAGTTGGATAACTTCTTCCCATTTTTTCTCTATTTTGTAAATCTCATTTCTTCTTTCAGAATTATCTTTCGTTTTTTTTATTTTTAGAAGCTTTTTGCTTCTCTTTTTTTTTCTGGAATCGTAATTTATGATTTTTCTTTTATCCCATATATCTATTTTAGTTCTCAGTTGTACCCTTTTTCTGCATATCCCTTATCTTTTAACTCATACTCTTTTCACTCCCTCTTCTCTCCTTACTTTTGAATTTTAAGTTCTCAGAAAATTTTAAGGGTTCAAGGTTGAAAGTTTTAGATAGTACATATGGTTAAGAGTTTATAATGCCTTGGTACAGAGAAATTTGGTTTAAGCTTCTAATATGGGTTCAAAGGATAAAATATTTATAAGATTTTGGCTTTTTGGTTCTGACTTTTCAAAAGATGGCCGTAAATCATCTTCACGATTTACTAGCATAAATGTCTTATTACTTTGATATTTCTAACAGATAGTTCTAGACAAAAAATCAGGTTATCATATTCATAGAATATTTTGATTCTAAATTCAGCAATATGAGATTTTCTACAAGTATAAAAGTTTAAAGAAAAATTTCTTGAATAAGAATAGTTTCTCTCTGAAAGAAAGGAAAATATGACTCTAGATCTCAATGGTTTATATAAACTTTGAAACTATAATCTAAAATATTGCAGTTTAGATCAATCTATTATTTCAAACATCCTTTCTAATACAGTGTTTCAGAGATTATACATGAATAAAAACTATTTTATATTCTGATTATTGAACTCCTACTATAATGGAACGCAAGTTTACCAGATTTGAAAATTTTCTATCATAAATCCTATATGATGATTTAAAAAAAATTGAACTAAAAAAAAAAATTTACTGAAATAAATCAAACTAAATAAAATTTAATGAATACTAAAAAAAATACTAAATTTTTTTACTGAAATAAGACTACTATACACAAAATTGTGTATCTCCCCTCCCCCAAACTTCATTCTGACAATGCCCTCATTGGCACAAAAATAGGGGATAAAAAAATTGCTAAAATTACTTATACTCACTGATGTTGCACCGGTGGAAAAATCTTATCATAAGAGTATCCCCCAAACTTGAGAAAAAACACATCCGGGTAATCATAGATCATAAGTAACAAAAAAAAAAAGGAAATTAAAGCTAGTGACTACGTCAGTTGGTTAGTTGGAAGGAAATATATTATATAGAATTGAAATATTTACAAGAAAGTGCTATAAAGATAAAACTAATTACATAAAGTAAATCTTAGGATAAATCTAGACACACACTAAACTAAGACATCGACAACAACGTCCGAGAGAAAATATTCTTTGATAAAGATCGGCCCTTGGCTTCTAACCAAAATTTGTTGCTAAAAAAGATGGTACACCCACCTGCAGTAGGTGCATCCAATAGAAAAGGAAAAAGAAAAGGGTTAAGAAGACAAAGGGGGTGAGGATGGAGGAGATTATTGATGCTTAGTTGAGGAAGAAGATGTGTTGTCCGTTGATTGTGGGAAGGGGAGAGAGACGAAAAGGTTAACGATTTCACTGATTAGTCGACTTATTTCTTCCAAATGCGCGGTCACTTCTTCTTCGTGACGCTGGAGGAGGCGTGAAAAAGCTTCTGTGATCTCCGCCCAACTTGATTGTCTTGCCATGGTGATAGGGATTGTTGTTGTTTGAAATGGCAGAGAATGGTTTATAGTAACTCCCGAGCGAGAAAGCGAAGGGTTGCTATAAATGAGAGTTATGGTTTGGCGTTGAAGAATGCGAACCGGTTGGTGGGTGTAACAGCTGCCACATTTTTATCCTGACAACATCGGGTACTGGCTTGAGTAGGGTCAGGCTTGTGCCAAAAACGTGACACAAGTGACTGATTTGGAATTTTAATGATGACTATTAAATAGTGAAACCTTAGTGGCCCAATAAATTTTTTTTAGTAAAAACCAGGTCCGTAGTACGCTTAACGTTAATGTATTAAAAACACACTTGAATTTTTACCCTCCCATATAACTATATTAGTGTATTACATAATACACTTGAGGTTTATAGTATTACATATATATATATATATATATATTTATAAACAGTGTAATGGAGTTGCACTAAATCCCAAATATATAATGTATTTAAGTGCAGCAGATTTATACCTGAGCCATGCACAATCCATACACCTGCTAAAGTGTAGCAGGAATTATGAATTTAATTAGTAGAGTAGCTTTACACTACACCCCAACCTTATAAGGCTTATAAACTTAAAACAGTGTATTAGACTTATATTAAAGCTAAGCCTTATTTGGCTTATATGGTGCAACACTGATAAAAACAATGTGGTCGATAGTTTATAAATGTTGGTAGCAAACTCATATCATGCAACGCTATACACGTAAACTTAGACCATGTTAGAACGGAGTCTTAGATCATAATCACACATTTAGTGCTCATATCTATATGTTGTATAGCTCTATCGTATAGCAGTATTACATGTTATATTTTTGGGCTACTAAGCTGCTAGTCCAATTCAAGTAAATAATCGCCATCATTAAAAATAACCCATGGGGCTAAGCTATGTCTTGGGGGGATAAACCTCATTTGGCTTAACTGCCTATACAAAGTAATGCCCATATGGGCAGTACAGAAGAACCCAGCCCAATGGATGATAAACTCTCAAATATATAATATACAAAGAGACATAAACTTGCTTGTTTTATCTGAGATATAGAATTGCATGGAACTCTTGCTTTGCCCAGCTTAGCTACTTAACATAGATGGCATACATAAATAGGTGTCCGTGTACATGTGTTACATTGGAATTAAAACTAGCTATACACATGATACAAAATAAATTAAAGTTAGCATAAATATATGTAGATGGTATATTTGCCTTATACTCCAGCCAAACCAAACCATAAGGCTTATCCTTTTACACTATGCATGAGCTTTTGCGAGAATCCTGTTTTAACTTATTTGGGGTTACATTCATACAGCATGTGATGACTTGCATAGAATAATAGCTATACAAGCTTATAAGCTGCTTGCATTCCAATTTGACTACACGCGACCTTGTGAGTCATCTATCAAAGCCACGCATGCAAAGTGTAAAGGAACATGTATATAAAACGGTCTCAGAGTCTTCTTCTTCTTCTTCTGCTTTTTCCTACTTCGGCAACTGCTATCACATATAGTAAACGTAAACTTAGCAATTTAAAACTACACTCTGCTACTACACCCTTATACACCTCTAGATTCCTTAGCTCACAACTTGCAATCCTGCAATTTTAGAAACAACCCTTTGTCTTAATGGACTCCATACATCCCCGACTTTTATACGCACTTGGCGAACACGACGTTGATAGACGTTCAGCACCGTCGTAACGACAAGTCCACAAAAAGGTACATTAAATAATACCTTACTATATCAGAAATTATAAGATACTCGCTATGGTGTCGATTCCCTGAGACCGAATCGGCAGCACAATGAAGCATAGGTTGCAATGGGTTCGAAACCCATATTTCTTATAGAAATGCACCGAAATTTCAGCATGTAAAATAATAAGAAAACTCAATTTTGTGCAAAATATACATGAAATATATTAGATGATTATACATATAAAAGACCCAGTCAAATGCCTGAATAAACGAAGCCAAAGTAGAGCAGAAAACACCCCGGCAAGCCTGGCCTGATAGGCTTGCCGCGGCAACAGTGTGCTCAAACCTTTGGTCAGTATTGCGGTCATAACTTTTGACCTTGAACTCCAAATGGCACGATTCTTCATGCGTTGGAAAGGGGACAACGATCCCTACAACTTTGATGTTTTAATAAAGTTCTGAATCTAACGTTTAAAGGGTCAAAAATTGGTATCTAGTCAGGGCAAGGTCCTCAACAGAAGAGCTTGCCGCGGCAACCCCTATTACTTGCCGCGGCAACCCTATTTTTGGGCCTTGTTTATGCTTTGTACTAATATGCATGAGGTCTATGTGTTTAAGGCCGTAACTCCTATAAGTAAGACTCATTTAGGAGACTTATATAAGGTCTATAACGACCCTGGAAACCATTAAACTATACTAAAACCAATCTATACGTCAATGACTTAGATACTTGGTGCACATGATACGCTCGTGCTGATGACTTAGCTTGGATGCGTGCGAGCACATGAATGCAAATGCAAGTATAAAATGTAACGCACAGGCTTGATCTTACGGTAGGGAAATTACCTTCCTAATTTATGTGGTATTTTATGATTCTTGTCTAGTTAAGCAAGATATTGACATGAGCATATGTAGACCTATACGCATATTAGTTTTGGCATGAATAATGATAGAGACATTACTAGGAGTTTAGTTCAGTTTAAATTAAGAATGAATATGCTAGTATCAGAGAATATGATAGTCTGTTCATCAAGTGATAGATATCATTATTGAGATGTGTGTTCCGAAGTACTAGCTGATGTAATATCTGATTTTAAAATCGATATATTAGTCTTGAAAATGGATGAAGCTATATGGCTATGCAATGTCAATTTGAATATGCTAGCTTGATAGTTCAGCTTTGAGAGTTCAGAGGTGATAGGACAGTATTGAAAATTAAGCTTTGATAATTGATAGTTCAGTTTTGCTAAAAAATAAATAGGATGACCATGCTATGTTAGTTTTGGTTATGTTCATTTGATAGTTCAGCTTTAGAATTTAGACTTGATAAGTGCAGTTATGATAATTCAGCTTTAATAGAGTATTAACTCAATTTTATGGAATAAATGGATATAAACATACTATGTTATTGTTGAGTATGCTAGTTTTCGTTATGTACTAGCATATAAAGCTCAGTAATGCTAGGTAAGCTTTGAGACACTTTTAAGTTATTACATGATGTAGCATACTTGAGGTATATATGTGCATGGTGTTCTCGCATACTTAAATCTCGTACATGGTCTCGTCTTGACACTCGCTTGCTTTGGATTCAGCAAAGTGACCCTGCTAACTTAGCTCAGGGGCTTGACTAGTCTTGTATCAAGTGACCCTGCTAACTTAGCTCAAGGGCTTGACCAGTCTTGTATCAAGTGACCTTACTAACATAGCTCAAGGGCTTGATTTCTTGAGCCAAGTGACCCTGCTAACTTAGCTCAGGGGCTTGACTAGTCTCGTATAAAGTGACCTTGCTAACATAGCTCAAGGGCTTGATTTCTTGAGTCAAGTGACCCTGTCAACCTTGCTCATGGGCTTAATATACCAGTCCAAGTGATCCCGCTAACTCGAGATCTTGACAAATGATCCCGCTACTCGGGAGCTTGGTTTTCTTGTCCTTTTTCATGTCTTGTTTCAGCATGATTCCTTAATATCCACATGATTCCTTGTCAGTACTCGTATTTAGTTAGCATGAACATGTCAGCATGAGTATGTCAACATGGTTAGCATGATACAATAATTGCATGAATTAGTACTTGTCTGTGATTTACTACTAGGATATATTGAAGCTAGAATAGATATAACATAAGATGACATGTGGTTCGTTTTATTTTTACATCTAGACATAAATTGATAATCTCTTATATAAATTAGCATCTTAATTGTCCCTACTGAGCTTTGATGATAGCTCATCCTACGACTTTATGTCTTAGCTGCAGATACTGCTCAAGACCCTGAGCATGCGACTGTTCCTACCTAACTACCAGCCTGAGGAGGTTGAGGAGGAAGGTTCTGCTGAGGACTTCTTTCCTTGAGAGGTTTTAGAGAGAGAGAGAGTAGTGATTTTAAACATGTATAATAGCAGTATGGATTAAGATAGTTTACTACTTCAGGTATATTTTCTGTTTATATTTCCTGTTTAATATACTACTTTAGATAAATGAATGGATATCAGTTGTTGCCATATTTCTTCGTATCAGAGTTAATTAAATTCACTTTCGCATATGTAACACTTTGTACACGATGTCCTTGTATGACAGGATCATGTTAGGTGATCTGACGGTGTGATTTTTTCCATTTTCGAGAAGGGGAAAAGTCGGGCTATCATAGTGGGTTTAATCAATGCAGGAAGACATGTCTATCCAGTGTAAATCAAGGCGGTGCCTACGGCGTCGAAGGTCGTGCCTATTTAAATACGTATAGAGAAGGATCATTTTCTTAGCAATCGTAGTCGCTACGATTATACGCTAGAGAATACTCAAGTTCAAGAAATCGTAATTATTACGATATCTCATTCTAGTGTAACACAGGCTCAATTACTCCAATATTTAATATATAAAATTTTTTGCTATGGCTGAGTCGGTAGCTCGACAATGCCCTGGAGTATTTCAATCATATATATGGTCTTTTAATGATATTGTGGTCATTGTCCCTTTTTCTTCTAAAGATATCATTAGCTTAAGTCTCTGTCCATTAACCTTAAAAGTACGGTCGTCCTTGGGATCTCTGATAGTGACAACATCGTGAGAAAATATTTCTATAACTGTGTAGGGACTGGAACTTGGTTCTACCCAGAATATCTATCCAAAAAGCAAAAATATTCTTGACCCGCTAATTTTTCCAAAATTTGGTCAATGAATGGCAATGGGAAATGATCTTCACGGGTCATTGAGTTAAGTTTTCTATAATCAATACATATGCACCAATTTGTAATTTCACGACTGCATTTTCTTTAACTATAATCCCAGACTTCTTTGGGACTACTTGAATGGGGCTCACCCACTCACTATCGAAAATCGGGTAAATGATACCTGCATCAAAGAGTTTCATGATTTCCTTTTGAACAACCTCCCTCATGTTTGGGTTCAATCGTCGTTGGCTTTCTCGTGAAGTCTTGTCATTGTCCTCCAAATGAATACGATGCATGGAGATAGAGGGGTCAAGCCTTTTTAGGTTCGCGACAGTCCATCCTATTGCACGTTTGTACTTTACAAGTATGGCTAATAACTTACTCTCTTACTCCGTGTCAAGCGCAGAGGAGATAATTACGGGGAGAGTCTTATTAGGCCTAAGAAAAGCGTACTTAAGGGTGTCGGGAAGTAGTTTCCAATCCAAAGTAGGTGCTCTTTCGGTGGATGGTGGTAGCGGTTCACTTGAAATATCGGGAAGAGGTTCTATCCTTGACTTCCAACTTCATGATTGGGAACCGCGAAAAGAGGAGTTCAACAAATAAGTCACTTCTTCGAATTAGGATTCGATTCCTTTCAAGTCTGGATACCATAATGCAGCTGGGAGCACATCTTTGGATAAGTTCAGGAGTAATGCTTCTTCTACCATTTCTTCAATTTCATCAACACTGAAGCATTCCTTATCATCAATTGAAGCCATCTGGTTGGCGGATAAAAAGACATTTAACTAAATTTACATAGCCCTAAAAGAAACTTCCATCACCCCAGTTTTATAATTAATGCAAGCGTCGGTCGTGGCCAAAAATGGTCTACCGAGTATGACGGGAATTTGTGTTGGAGACTTTGAACTAGGTTCCATGTCCAATACCAGGAAATCAACAAGGAAGACAAATTTATCAACCCCAACCATTACATCTTCAATGATTCCTACTAGCCTCCTCTCTAATCTATTGACCAACTGAAGAGTTACCGATGTAGGCCTCATTTCTCCAAGTCCTAGTTTTTCGTAGACTGAGAATGGTAGCAAATTCACACTAGCTCCCAGATCCAGGAGGGCCTTTTTTATTGCATGATTCCTGATGATACATGGAATCGTGGGTACTCCAGGATCCTTAAACTTAGGCAGAGTCGTAGCCTGTAAGACTGAGCTTACTTGCTCGGTTAAGAAAACTTTATGCGAGATGTTATTTCGGCGTTTTCATTTTTGCGTACACATCTCTTTAAAAAATTGCGCGTAGGCTGGAACTTGTTTGATGGCCTCCAAGAGGGGCAAGTTGATCTTCACTTCTTTGAAGATCTCAGTAATTTCTTCTAATTTTTTGGGTTTTTTATCAAAAGGAGAGGGTGCACCAAAGGCATTAGGGAATGATAATTTTTGTACATAGGGTACCTCTGTTACAGAGGTGGGTTCACTCTCATTTTTTTCTATATTTTTCTTTTTTTCATTTTCCAATTTTTTTTTTTCTTTTTCTTGTGGGAGGGTTTCTTCTTGGGCTTTATTCTCCTTGTCTTTGGTCGTAGAGGCATCTACTAGTGTAGGCATCTTTACTCTGTTATCAACAGTTCGACCACTTCTCAAGGTCTGGACATCATGAATTGTGGGAATTGATGTCTGCCAGATCGCTTGGTTACTCTCTTTTTCTTCCCATAGCGAGGCTAATTGCCTCACTTAGGTTTCTAGATTTGTAATGGACTGAGTACAAGAGTGTAAGTTTTGGGAGATCTGAGACAACTGAGCAAATTTCCTTGAATGATGGTGTGTATGTTGTTGCAAGTTTTGAAGGATATGCATCATAGTAGCACTATCGTTACTATTTTTAGAACATGGCCGTTGTATATAACATTGGTATGGGCAGCTGTTGAAAGTTTGAAGAATATTGGGTGTATGAGTAGGGTATTTCTTGTTGAAATACCCGTGGGAAGCCATAAGAATTGTCCCACTGAGAATTATAGGAATCCTCCATGTCACACCATTGAGAAGCAAAGACCTGCTCTATATCCAACGGAGTTGGGTGCAAAGATGTAGTTGGGAATTCCATTGAGGGGTAAGTCATATATAAAGTTGGCCAAAATATATCATCATGGCCTTGCATCTTTAGAAACTATTATACTAACAAACTATAATTATTTTTGTGTTGTTAGATTTATTTGATTCTTATTTTAGAAGAGCATAGAGAAAACATATCTGAGCCTCTAATATCTGTGGCCAGCAGAAGTCGGAACCTTAATTCGTCGACTCCGAATAAACCTGCAAAGGCTTCAAAAAGTGATCAAAGAAAATATAAAATATAAAATTATATAAAAAGAGAAAGATAAATACTCATTTTCCTAAATTAATATATAAAAACTATCCCTGGCAACGATGCCAAAAACTTGATCGGCTTAGTATGTGTATTTAATTAAGTCTTAACTTAATGCAAGCGTACAATTGAAATTGTAGAGCTAGTATAAGATCGTTCCCATGAAGATAGGTTTAATATATTTAATTTAGTTTTCTGAAAACATATTTTTATCTTTTAAGTTCCTAAATAACTTGAGAAATATGAATAAAGAATTATTTTTAATCTAATTTTACAGAAAACAAATCCTAAATTCTCCTTCAGATTACAATCGTCAATCATAATCTTCAGCTATAGGATATTTATAAAATTAAACAATACCATTATACTATATATATCAAGTTTCTTAGCATTGGGTGCCAATCAACACTAAAATCCTATGAATACAGATTTAATCTAATCTATAATCTCCTAAAACTTGGGCGTCAATCAAATTCTAGAAAATTGAAGATGGAAAAATAAAAACCGTTACACTAATCTGCAAACTTCAACCTGAGTTGTCAATTCAAATTAAAATCTGGAGATGTTTACAAAGTAGGAAAATAAATCTAAACTAGAAAGCAATAAAATTATATCTTTCACCCCTCAACCGCAATCATCAATTGCTTATGAGAAACTACAGATATCTACTCTAATCTTCAGCTCCCAATTACAGGCGTCAATTGCTCTTGAGAAACCTTGGATATCTAATCTACAAAGCAATAAAAATCTACTCTAATTTTGATCGGAAGAAAATTCAACCTCAGTCGTTAATTGATGATGAAAATTTATTCGATGCTTATTCCTATACCGAGCCCTCTTATTTATAGATCATAAGTGGTCGGTCTACAAAGTTCTAGTTCTAATAAAAGAAGCTACTAAAAATAAAAGTATTATATTGTAATTCTAACTCCTAATTTTATTCCTCCTTGCTTTGAATAGTTGATGCACTTATGGAGTGTTCTCTGATTTTCAGCAACAGAGTCCTTTTAAGAATCTTCTTCGTCAATCTCTCAGATCCGTGATTTGCTATGTGTATCTAATTAAGTCTTGAATGGGCACAAGCTTGTGATTGGGTATTGGGCCTTTGAGGCTGATCGGCTTACTATGTGTATCTAATTAAGTCTTAACCTATTGTGAGCACACAATGAAAATTGTAGAGCTAGTATAGGATCGTTCCCACGAAGATAGGTTTAATGTACTTAATTTAGTTTTCTGAAAACTTATTTTTATCTTTTAAGTTCCTAAACTATTTGAGAAATATGAATAAAGAATTGTTTTTAATCTAATTTTACAGAAAATAAATCCTAAATTCTCCTTCTTCAAATTAATTACAATCACAATCTTAAGCTATTGGATATTTCTAAAATGAAATAGTACCATTACATCATATATCAAGTTTCTTAACATTAGGCGTCAATCAACACTAAAATCTTATCAATACAGATTTAATCTAATCTACAGTCTCCTAAAACTTGGGAGTCAATCAAATGCTAGAAAATTAAAGATGGAAAAATAAAAATCGTTACACTAATCTGCAAACTTCAACCTGAGTCGTCAATTCAAATTAAAATCTGGAGATATTTACAAAGTAGGAAAATAAATCTAAACTAGAAAGCAATAAAATTATATCTTTCACCCCTCAGCCGCAGTCGTCAATTGCTTCTGAGAAACTACAGATATCTACTCTAATCCTCAACTCCCAATTGCAAGCGTCAATTGCTCTTGAGAAACCTTGGATATCTAATCTACAAAGCAATAAAAATCTACTCTAATTTTGATCGGAAGAAAACCCAACCTCAGTTGTCAATTGATGACGAAAATTTCTTCGATGCTTATTCCTATATCGAGCCCTCTTATTTATAAATCATAAGTGATCGATCTACAAAGATGTAGTTCTAATAAAAGAAACTATTAAAAATAAAAGTATCCTATTATAATTCTAACTCCTAATTTTAATCCTCCTTGCTTTGAATAGTTGATGCACTTCTGGATTGTTCTCTGGTTTTCAGCAACAGAGTTCTTTTAATAATCTTCTTCGTCAATCTCTCAGATCTGTGATTTGTTAAACTTCTAATTATAGAAGACTTCTAAAAATAGGCATGGCAGTGTAGATTCTCACATGATCAACAGTAGTGGAAAGCTTCAATTTTTGGGAAATTGTAAATTACGATTTTCTATTCTCAATAGGCTTTCAGCAAACGATTCTTCATTTATGATTCATCGTTTTCTCTTGTATCGTCTTTACTTTAAACGACTTTTCTTGGAGAATCGTAAATTTCGATTTCTCTCTTCTTTTCAATACGTTATTCCGCAAAATTGTAAAACACGATTTTTCAATTCTGTGTAGGCGAAAAATTATCTTTTTACGCTCAATCATCTTTTTATTGTATTATGAGTTCATTTTAATGAATATTAACATTTTAGCTCTATTTTACTGGTTTCCCTTAATATCTGCACATTGATAACTTATTAGCAGCAAACTGTGGTCTAGCACTTAGTAGCATGAAGCGAGATTGGGAGCGGGAGCGGATTAAGGGGTGGGAGCGGTGAAATGGAAATTTTTGAAAACCTAGGAAGGGAGCGCATAGGAACTATCTATTATATATATATATATATATATATAGAGAGAGAGAGAGAGAGAGAGAGAGAGAGAAAAGAGTCATACTTAATTAGATGAGATCATGAGAATTAAAATAAAAATTGAGGCCTTTTAAAAGGAAGAGACCCTATGATGACAATGTAAAGTAGGGGAGAGCAGCGCTTCAATTTGGTGGGACCCTTTTAATGAGCTTTAATTTTGTGGGACCCTTTTTAGTGTTTAATGGAAAGATCGTGCAATAGATCTTCAGACCATGGATCACTCATTGGACGGTCAGATGTTGATTACATGTAAAGAAAATCCTCAAAAGTGACTAGAGAACCTTTCTCATGGTTCAACTATGATCACGGTGGCTTTTGAAATGTATGTCACGTTAAATCAATATATAATCGTATGATAGGTGGCCACGATCTCAAGATCTTTTGTGTGGAAAATGGGGATGAAAAATGATCTCCACCGTCTGATTCAAGGCAATCATCAGATCTCAAGGCTAAAAACACTTGTTGTACTTTAAAAGGGAGAGACCCTTTAATGACAATGTAAAGTAGGGGAGAGTGGCGCTTCAATTTGGTGGGACCCTTTTAATGGCACTTTAATTTTGTGGGACACTTTTATTGTTTAATGGGAAGACCGTGCAATAGATCTTCAAACCATGGTTCACTCATTAGACGGTCAGATGTTGATTTCATGTAAAACAAACCCTCAAAAGTGACTATAGAACCTTTCTCATGGTTCAACTATGATCACGGTGACTTTTGAAATGTATGCCACGTTAAATCAACATATGACCGTTTGATAGGTGGTCACGATCTCAAGATCTTTTGTGTGGAAAATTGGGATGAAAAATAATCTCCACCGTCTAATTCAAGGCAGTCATCAAATCTCAAGGTTGAAAACACTTGTTGCAATTTAAAAAGGAGAGACCCTATAATGACAATGTAAAGTAGGGGAGAGCGGCACTTCAATTTGGTGGGACCCTTTTAATGACGCTTTAATTTCGTGGGACACTTTTATTGTTTAATGGGAAGACCGTGCAGTAGATCTTCAAACCATGGTTCACTCATTGGATGGTCAGATGTTGATTACATTATTTACATGTAAAACAAATCCTCAAAAGTGACTAGAGAACCTTTCTCATGGTTCAACTATGATTACGGTGACTTTTCGAATGTATGCCACGTTAAATCAACATTTGACTGTCTGATAGGTGGCCAGAATCTCAAGATCTTTTGTGTGGAAAATTGGGATGAAAAATGATCTCCACCGTCTGATTCAAGGTAGTCATCAGATCTCAAGGCTGAAAACACTTGTTTCACTTTAAAAGAATATCTTCATATGCAAATATCAGTACCCAACTTTACTTGGGTTGCGAGATACCCCAATTTTTAACAATTTTTATTAAAGTATACCGATGGATTGGTTCCACTTCTTTGGTAGGTATAAATTTTTAGATGAGACATGCACTAATGGTGTAATGCTTAGTGGACTGCTTGGATTAATCATATGTATAGTTCACTTGGCATAACACATACAACATACATTAACAATCATTTATACACAAGCATAACCCATGATCTATCATTTTTTGGGGATGTAGCTTCGACGGAATCAATATCTGAGCATATGATAAGTGGGTCATGACCTCAAGATCTATAGTGTGAAAGATTGAGAGGTAAAACGATCTCCATCGTCCGATTCAAGGACGTCAACGGATCTCATGACATAAAACGTTGAGTGGATTTAAAGAATCCTCCATTGCAAACATCGCATCAAACACTTCCTAAGTCTGAAAGGGTGTTAAGAGTAAAATCCTAATTATAGGGTTTTGAAATAATAACCATCTTTTTAAAAGTGTCTTTATTTATAAAATTATAAGCAAAAGAGGGTATAAACTTTAAAAACCCAACTTTAAATGTTTTAAAATCGATACTTATCAGCCTTATGTTCATTACTCATTTTACTAAGAGAGAGAGAGGAGTGCAGAGGGAAGGAGGGAGGGAGGGAGAGAGAGAGAGAGAGAGAGAGAGAGAGAGAGAGAGAGCGAGAGAGCAAGAAGTTGCTGAAAAAATTGAAGATCAACTGTAGGGTTTTCTATATGTTTTAAAAAGAAGAAGATGATGTAGAAACCAAGGAATGCTTTAGGGTTTCTCTATTCTTTATGATTTTTTTCCAATTTTTTTATTTATATAGCAAACATTTAATCTGTTTTTTTTTTCTGCTAGCAATTTTTGCTTTTTCTTTTCATATACACATTTCATAGGTGTATAACCAAACACCGAATATCTACCCTTTTGTTTTTCTACGCAAGAAACATGAGAATCGTGGTTCCTACGCGGGTCCGTTTCCGAATCGGGGATTCGCGTTTCCCCTAAGAAACGTATCGAGGTTTGAGCATTTCCTGCTACTAGGGTCTAGCATCACTAAGTTAAGGGTGATAAATTGGTAAATTATGTGACTGATCAGAGGCCCACTCGGATGACCCCATGGTTGTTGTGGGGTGTTTTGGGTAGTATGGATTATGGATGGTGGGGTAGGATTAAGGTTTTGGACAAATGGGGTGTTGAGATTTTGGAGGGTTTGATGGGGATTGGGTATTTTAGGTGAATGAGGAAGGCTTTGAGAGGCCTTCCATGCGGTGTAAGCCCTCAACATTTCCTCCATCATGACCATGGGATCGGTCATGGGTGCGGATAGGGATGATTCATTTGATGGGAGAGATGTGTGGGGTGGCGGAAAAGCATGGCGAGATGTGGATGGGAAATGGGTCATGGCTAGAGTGGATGTGGGTGGAAAATTACGCATGACTTGGGTAAATGACGGAAAATTGGGCATGACGCGGGTGGATGGAGGAAAATTGGGTGTATTTAGATTGGAGGGAAGATGGGGTATATGGGATGTGGATGGGGGAAAATTGGGCAATATGGATGTGGGAAAATTGGGCATGGTTTGAGAAAAAATGGGGATATTTTGGGTGGAGGTATGTGAAAAATTAGGTGTATTTGAAGTGGAGGGATGTGGAAAATTGGGCTTGACCTGGGTTGATGTGGGGGAAAAATGGGGTGAATTTTGATTGGTAGTGGATGGGGGAAAATTAGGATTATTTGGATTTGAGGGGAAATGGAGTAAAAAATGGGGTGTATGTGGGGTGGATGCGGATGGATTATGGGTAGATGTGGATGGAAAATGGGGCAAATTTGGAATGGGTGTGGATAGGAAAATGGGTGCAACGAATGGTCCAGTGACGTTGAATGGGGATTGGGTGGGGGAACCGGATATGGGTATATCCTCTAAATGGGAATGTGGTGGGGATGAATAGAGGTCGGCATAAGCCGGATCAACCGCCCAAGACATGGTTTGGCGGCATGTCGGGTATGGATTCCTCGGGTGAGGCCCGAACACTTTCATCCTCCTTCCCCTACGAGATGATGGAGGACAAGGCGATGTCGTTGTTCCG
Source organism: Chloranthus sessilifolius (assembly GCA_021018995.1). Classification (NCBI taxonomy): domain Eukaryota; kingdom Viridiplantae; phylum Streptophyta; class Magnoliopsida; order Chloranthales; family Chloranthaceae; genus Chloranthus; species Chloranthus sessilifolius. The sequence goes on along the minus strand of CM037585.1, from coordinate 91,850,514 downwards.
GTACCACAATTTCTCTTTTTTGGATTTTGATTTTTCTTGATTAATTTTTTTTTTTTAATGGCTTTTTTTGGATAAAAATTTGAACCATCTTACTATGCTTTTTGGGGTCTTGGAACTCCCGTTTCGGGTGGCATTCATACCCCTAATATCTCCCATGACGGGATCTCGATGCACTTCAGAAGAATCAAGGGGAACTCCTTGATCTATGTGAAGGCACAAAAATTCACGCGACCACCTGATCCCTCGGAAGAGTCAATAAGAGGGCGGCCTCTTTTGACCAGCAAGGGCGCTTTGGGCTTCAAAGTGTGGGATTTATTAGGAGTACAAAAACTGTCGAGTGGGGTCTCTGGGAATGATGGAAAAAAGCCTCAGATTCGGGCTACTTGAGCCAGAATAGGCTAGGGTATATATTATATACGCTAGGCCAAATTTCTGGAGATTTAACTTAGCGTGTATATTATACAAAAACTCTGGAACTTTGGCTTAGGGTATATATTATACACGCAAGGCTAAATTTGGGGATTTTTGGCTTAGCGTGTATATTATACACACTAGGCTAAAAAGTAAATATATTTATATTTTGGACAACAGCAGCAAACCCGAGTTTGTCTTTTTTTTTTGGTTTTCTAGAAGCAGTGCTTCTGGGGACTATTTTTTCTTGTTATTTCGGGTCCCTCCTCACTATACCTAGGGATACAAGGTTGTTTCGGTGTATTCTAATGCACTTTCCCAAGGGTTTTAGGCTTTGTAACCAGATCGGTCACCCACCCGATATACCTCTGGCACGAATGCTTTCTCAAATGCTTGATGGGCTGGTTCCTTTTGAGATCATCACCACTAGGGCTACCGCTCTACCGGTAACCGGGATGAGTATATCGCTACCTATTTCCCACCCTTTTAAAATCTACCAGTGTAAAATTTCAATTAAGCACCTTAGTTCACTTTTAAGGTTCAATTTTAAATTCAATTTTAAAGGGAGTTTGCTTAATGTTCAAAAACGGGTAGTGAGAAACCCGTGCTGCCTTTACGGGCCGGCATCCACTGTTGGTATATGATTAATCAGAAATGTAGGTGCTCAAGTATGCCCGCCAAACGGCTAAGGTGGTAAAATGTACAAATAAGCCTGCCAATCGGCTAAGGCATGTAAATGACAGAAACGTTGGGGTCAGTAGAAATATGATAGAATCGAAGGGGTAAGTAGAAAGAGTGCGCAAGTAGGCCTGCCAATCGGCTAAGGTGTGTAAATGATAGAATCGTAAGGTTAAGTAAAATTAAAAATAAAAAGGTTAGTGAAAAGAAGAGCATATACAAGCAAACAAGGCCAAAACTTCAAGGAGGAGCTGTACAAGCTATCCCCAGTGGAGTCGCCATCTGTGCAACCGTAGACTTTGTGGGTCCGTCGTGACGATGTGCACTCGTCAAAAAAAGATGGAGTTGCCACCCGGAGCTTATGGTGACTCGGGATACCTCAATAATTAATATGTAAGTATCGAAGTACAAAAATATGATTCCGATTTATCGGTCTTTTACAAAGGCTCTTGGGTAGGGGCTCTTCGGTTATCAATCAAGAAGGTGTTAGGCACCTAATCAACCCGCTCGTAAGCGGTCTCAACTATGGCTAAATAAAAAATAAAAAAGAAAATGAACGGCACTTCCGCTTGCCCGAAGGCACTCCGATCCTATTTGAGCCCCCCACCTTCACCCAAATTTCGACGGCATAACGACTCAAAATCAAGGATAGAGGAAAATCAAAGAAGGTAGAGGAATAGAGGGGAGAGCCGGAGCTCTCGGGCCCTTGTAGCACCGCTGTGGACCTTCGCATTGATGCGCTTCCAGTGAGCTTTTGATAGCAAATGGGTTGAGGAATGAGTTTGAACCTCTATGGCTTGGAAGCTAGAAGCTAGGAGAGGAAGGCTAAGGCTTAGCTCTAGCCAAACTAAGGGTTTAGTAATGGAAAATGGGATCTAGAATAGCAAACTCAGTTCTAGAATTTTTGAGGTTTTGTGTTGAAAAGGGAAGAGGGAACTCTCTAAGATTTTCTCTCTTTTGAAAATTTTTCAAGCCCTTAAGCAAAGGGGGGGAAGGGGGGGTGGTTCTCTATTTATAGAAAAGGAAAGGATTAGTGAAGGGTTAAAGGGCTAATTGGGTTAGAAAATAGGTAATCCTAGATCTAAGGTTTTCTAGGATTTTTAAAGCTTAGAAAGGTGGGGAATGGGTTTAATGGTAGATGATAGGGTGGGACTTTAAGTGGCTAAAGGGTTGCCAATAGAGTTAATGGGGGTGCGATAGTCCTAAAGAAACCCACCCTAGACTTTGGGGTTGTCAACAAGTCAAACCCCAAAAGTGAAATTCGGACATTTTCCTAAAAAATACTGTAGTTAAGCCTAGCGTGTATAATTAGCATGTATATTATACATGCTAAGCTTAGGAACAATGTCCCTGAGAATTCTAGAGCCCGTTCTGGAGCTCAATTCTGGAGGAAGAAGGCAATTTTTGCCTAGCGTGTATAATATACACGCTAGTGTAATTTCCTTCATTTATGTACAAATTTTAAACCGCCATAACTTTTTTGTATAGAACCTGGATTGAGGCGATTTTTACCTTGCTGGAAAGCTGAGAACATCCCCTTCCCAAGGGTATAGGGCTCAGCCATAGATATGGTCTGTGTTAGCCTTGGTACTCCTCTTTCCATCCACTACCCGGGAGGGTTCAAAATGGGTCCGGGAAGGGTTTTATAGGTTAGGGTTGATTCCTAAGGGTCTGGGGAAGGTTCCCAAGGGTTTAGGAAAAGTTCCTAAGGGTTTGGGAAAGGTTCTTAAGGGTTTGGGGAGAAGTTATCGGAAGCTCGGGGGTACGCCTTTCTCCAAGTACTTGTCGGTCGAGCTTTGGGTCAAATTTGGGTGTCTACATATACTTTAACTGTTATTAAATCCTGTTAACTGAATGATCCACAGCCCCGTCAACCCAACCTAACAATTTTGAACCCTGACCTCCTAATTGATTGCAAGCTGGAATAGAGCCTGAAAGCAACAACACAACGGTTCCAAGCGATAAAGCCCGTAGTGTAAAACTGTTATCTACACTAAAACTAGCTACTTCTAGCTGTAAAAAACACAATTGGGTGAAAGCCACATGAGCTCTTATCGTTAATTGGCTGCATATGCAATGAGTTTTACCATCTAACTGTGTTAGCCTATTTTTTGGAATGGGGCAGTGGTCCGTGGACTGGTTATGGAAAGAAAGGCTTTTAGATCTAACAAGATAATATTCTGTGCAATGGCCAATAATGGGTAGGGTACTAGGTGATCAATGGTCCTTGATTGAGCTAGCTTGGCAGCTTTGCTATGTCAAGAGCAACAAGCTCAGTCAAATCAATATGACATACCTACAGGATATAGGTATCCTATGATAATTGCTTACTCAAAATCGACCTCTTCACACACTGCCATGTCAAGTAGTTCGCATATTTATGTTTGGATTTTCTCTTTATTATAACTATTTGGGAAGATATATAAACGATCTTTAGTTGCTTTGTACCTAAGATGTTGAAAATAAAATATGATGTTATGAAGTTAGAAAACATTGATCTAAATCGTGGAGAACTAATGTGTAGTTAGTGAAGGTTATTCAAGTGCATTGACTATGATTTTGCAATAAATTCGCTATTGAAAATAGAACAGAACTCTACGCACAATGTGGTTGCAAAAGAAAATTATTCCCATATGGACGCCTATTTAATTAGTGATGGTAAGAAGCCATTTTCTTATTTCAGTTTTCACTAAGCTTCCATATCCAAAGCTGATGATAACATACAATATAAAACTGCTCTCCTTATTATGAATAATAGTGAAAATTATAGGGGCATTTACTGTGGTGTTGTCATCTTGAGACTGACCAGTTTTAGTGGCGGCATGTCGGTCAGGTACCTTACACTAAGTCTACTTTATTAGTAAAAATCATAAACATGCCAATAGATATTGCAATCAATATTGTGAGGGTAATGATCAGGTCCAAGTGGTTGAACCTGATTTCACGTTCAACGGATTTTACAATCATTTGATAGAAGGTAATCTTGACTGCACATCATTGAAAATTGTAGAAGTCAAGATTCCCTTTTATCCAATAGTTCTGAAACCAGTTGAATATCATATTATGTTCAACTCGTTGGACCTGACCATTGCCCATATTGTGAAGCTTCCAGTTGCATTAGATATTATAGAGCATATAATTAAAAGTCCCAAATGAGTGGTTATCTATAAAATTTTGCTACAGCTTTGATTGATATTTGCAAATTTATATATCATTAAAATATTATTACATGCCAATTCATCTCTTTATCCGATTTGATTGATTTATTTGTCTGAAAGCTTAATCTAATTGCCAGTTAGATATATGCATATTCATATGAGTTTGGCAAATTCCTAATGTCTAGAAAAGTTTCTACTAACCAGTTTTGGACACAAAAGGTAAACACAACAAATTTTCAATATTTGATTTTCTCTTAAGCTCAATTCTGCCCCTTAATTAATCCCTAAATGTAAGTGATCCATTGCATAAACATGTGTTAAACATGATTTTGAGCTTAAATTTACTGCCATTGTTATTTTGTTAATTTTTTGAATAGATTTACTGCCTTTGTCATGTAATCCCCAAAAGTCACTGATTGCTCTATGGCCCATGCTATAATTCAATTCAAGTATAGGCTCATTGCTGATGGTGTGTATCTGGGAAGTATGTGCTACAGAGGTGGTGAGGGTGGATAATTACAAATTCAATAAAGTCTCTTGTTATGGACAGTTGCTTCATATCATTAAAGTTGCACCAATATTTGAAACATGTACTTAAGTTGGGTTTATACTTGAAATGTTAAGAGAATGGAAGTCTAGAGAGGCTGCAAAGGTTACAATACATATAGGGATAATAGCTCGTGACAGACATTTAAACTCCAAATTGTGTTTAAATGATCTTACACCATTAAAATCTCACTTTTTATCTCATACCATTGAAGTGTGATTTCAATTATGCTTTCACTTTTTATCTCATACCATTAAAACTCCTACATATTCCATTTCTTCAATACTACTTTAAGCTTTTCGGTTTTTTTTTTCCTCTAGTAAGATGATTGAATTTCTTGCTATCTTTTCATTCCAATAATTCTCTACTATTGACTTGGATTCTGTGTAGAGTAAATGTCTCTAAAAATTTAAAGGGGGTCTTTCCCCTTTTGCAACATTTTACAAAAATTATAACCACAGGTGTGTGGTTTAATGTACCCAAATTTTGTCAAACTATATTAGGCCACAATTTGCCAAGCCTAATTTACTTGATTGAGCCAACTGAAAAATAAAAAGATTAACTTCTGGCCTTCTTGTCAATAACTTTTCGAACTGGTTCAAACTGGTTCACTTATACACCAAACACACTCTATTGCAGAGACCTTCCTTTTGAGTGTCGGCTAAACCCATTTGAATGAAGGTGAAATTAGGCACTTTGTTGGTTGAGAAGATGAGCTTCAGTTTGTTATGCTTTAAGTGGAGAGAGCAATGGGTTTTGATAGAATGGTCATCTTCACTTCTAAAACAGGACTGGTTTAAAATGGAGAACGGGGCTCATCAAAAGGAGAATGTCCCAGATACCCAGCATCCATACCATTCGTGAATGTCTATTTTTCTTTCTTTATTAAATTTATTTCTAAAATAGAAGATGACTTATTAGACTATTTCTTTGGTCATCTAATTTATTTATTTTTACGTTTGAGCTGTAGTTATATCATGATCTTGTGATCAGTATACTGCCCGATATATGATGCCATGCCCTAAACACATGACCCATTTTTGTAGGAATTCTTATTTAATTGCAGGAATTGATATATTATGCTGCCAGGGATGTTTCCAATGAGATGCCTTGCATATAATTTTGGAAATCAAGCCAGAGTCGAGCAACTCAGAATACCTTGCCCAATCGACCCTTACTCAGTAAATTCTTCAATCTGAATGAAAGACATATAAGGAAAATATCAATTTGCTCTGTGTGTACATCCATTATTAGGGTTCTATAGAATTGTTGGTTTCCCGTTGAGCAGGTCTCCAATTGTTTCCATCCATGTTAATTAAATCAAACTTCCCAAAGAAATTTGAACTTTAGATAATGGAAGGAACACTGAAACATAAAAGAATCCCTCAAGTTAAATAAGGAGCGGGAGCACCAAATAAGGTCAAATCCAAAGGAAACCCTGCTATGTGGTACTGTTATCAACTTATAGTCAATCAGTGAATTCTATTCTCACAACTAATAAGAGGATGCACATTTATGATCTAATGCGCAACTTGATCATGAGCAATCCTCAAATGCATGCATTCATGCTTAGTTTTTCTAATAGAAGATGACAAACTTGTATAGCATATGCTTAGTTAAATTTGTTGGTTTTGCCTTTTTAGGGAATTTTGTAGCCTACTTATTATGTCAATGGGCAGTGTGTTGATAATGGAAAAGATGGTAACTTGCAATTTGCAATCAAAGCTCAAATAATCACTAAGGGTCTTAAATACTCCCTATTTACTGGAAAATGGGGATGAGCAAATGCAGCTGGTACAAGAACAGGAATTTCATAGGTCTGTATTGTTCCAATTTCATTGCCTCTCTAAAAATGAGTATGCATGTGTTTTTATTCTCATATTTATTCTCATATTTATATCGTTTCAATTGGATATGTGTTTTTATTCTCATATTTTCCAGCTTACTCGGCCGATACCTACAGTATTCGTTGTATGAGTATTGGTGGGCATCGGCCAAAACGTATCAGTATCAGTTGATACTGTCATTTTTTGTTAGCCAACCAAGGGGTTTGGTATCCCATTGTATCGACCAATATGCACCACCGTATCAATATTGGCGATACGCATCAGTCCTAAGGTTTGCTGATACCACCTCTCATTCCCAAGTTTAAACCTTGTTTAGTAGTTCCTTTTCAATGCTAAATGATATAGCACACTAGTATCTTGTTCTAATTATTGATAAGATAATGTTTGCTAAGGTCCTCATAATGGCTCCTCTGCTTGGCGAACAGGCTAAAAGGTAATGAGTTTCCTCTACCCTGGATCAGGCTAAGTTTATAGTGTTGGGTATTTGTGACCCACACAATAACTTTACCCATTTACTATTTTAATTAAAATATGACTGACTAAAGACTTTGGGTTTTCCTTGTAACGTGATTCCACTCCACGCAACTTAAGGAGTTGGTTTTAACTTGATTGGTTTGTGGTAAGCCAATCCCTATTTTCTAGTGATACTCCTCTCCCTTGAATCCTTGATGGGTTAGGATTCAAGGGTATGCTATAAAAGAGGACAACGTCTCCTCTTCATCTCCACTCAATGAAATCACACCCATCGTATAGAGGGAGATAGAAGCGAGGTAGTATTGTCCTCAAGTTTTAGTGAGCGGCATATCGGAATCATCTATTACGGATCATTCTCTCCGGCGGCAAGGTATGTTCTACCCTTGCATTATATTATTTTGATTGAAATAAATTGCCTAATATATATTTGATCTAACAATTGGTATTAGAGCCCGGTTTAAGGCTTATTTATTTTCAATCAAAAAAAAAAAAAAAAAAAACTAAAAATAAAAATTTGGACCGACGGTCCTGCGCCGTTCGGCACTTTCCGGCCACCGGACTGGCACCGGCCGACGGCCGGCGCCGACTGGATGGCACACTGGCCCGTTGGGTCCGGTGACGGGACAGATCTAAGCCCTTTGGTGGCTACACTGTTGCTGCCTACAACTCATTTAAAAAAAAAAAAAATAATAAATAAATAAATAAAATTTCCTTGTACACTTTGGACCAAACCGGATCACTGTAGATAACCGCACCGAGGTCGACCGAGCGGCGCACTGCAGGCTTCGCATCGACTGGTGACCGGTGAGGGGGCAGGGCTAAGCCCCATGGGGACTGCACTGTTAACCAGCCATCTTAGTAGTCAGAAGAAAACCAGATACTCTTTCAAAGTTGAGTTAAAGACCGAACTTGTTGTCCATCTCTGTCTAGGAATCCAATTATTTTATTTTATGAGTTAAAGATATCTTCTAGTAAATGAAGGTGATAAAAATCACATAAAGCAGCTTGGTATTATCTTCACAAATCTGCTTTCTTGGATCACAGTTGATTTTTTAATGTGGATGGAAGATTTGATCCCCTATACGAACGGCTCTTTGATTTGGTGTTCCAAAGTTTTCAACATATTGTAAATGATACTCCTTTCCGGATGAGAGGAATCGGCAGCTAGAAAGATGTGCCGCCTCGTCTCCACCTGCAACTGCAATATATAAAAAAAAAAAAATAATAAAATAAAAATATGTGAAGAAGAAGAGGGAGGGGCTTGGGTTTCTTGGACCGGGTCGGCCTGGTCCCGATCGGCCTTGAATCTGACCCGGTCTACTTCTGCCAAGGACCTGCAGCCCGACCCATGTGGCCCATGCCCCGACCCGTAGACCGACCCATGTGGTCCATGGTACCGACCCACAGCCTGACCCATGCAGCCCATTGCCACTTCGTCCCGATACTTGACCCTTGGACCTGGCCCACCTCAGCTCGGTTCCATGACCCATGCATCGGTCCATCTATTCTATCTTAGGCCCAATACCCTGCCCATTTGGCCCTGGCCTATGACGTGACCGTATACGAGTCCAACACCCAACCCAAATCCTATTCATATTTTGTTTGCAACCACCATACTGCACTGCTTCCGCCGGCTGTAGACAAAACTTTTAAACTCAGAACTTATTTCTGCAACCAGACTGAACCCTTTTTGGGCTCAAATGTTAAAACGTGATATCTGGAGTTTTATAACTCTGTTTGCGCTTATGACCTATCGATTTTAATCTACTTGACGAGATCTACTCTTTGGACTGGTTTATGAGACGTTGTGACACTGTTTTAGACTTGAAATTGCCACTTAAAGGTCATAAATTTCTTTTATTCTACAAATAAATTTTTGAACCATTTTTTTTTATTCTGTATGAATACTCTTACACTATCATGTCATTGTTCATAGTTACTCCATGTGCATCTTCACTTATAACTCTATTTGGTATATGAACGTATTTAGGGTATGAATCATTGAACTAATGATATGATAGAATGCCTAAGAGCTTTAGTTCTATCTATAAAGGGGTTTAGGTAGAACGGTAAAGTAATCGTATCGGGATGCGTAGCTAAAGTAAGTTTGCAGTCTGCCCAAAGGTGACCGATTTATAGAGGACACGTTATCCTTAAATTTTGAAATCCAATTTCATCAAGATTGCATATGCATTCCTCTATGTGAAGTACTATTTCTGGCCAAAGCTGATTGAGAAAATTTATGTAGATAGAATGAGTAGAATAGTCATGTGTGTCTAGGTGAGAGAGGAGCGACACTTCTGGCCTAAGCTGATGGATAGCTTCAATTAAACCGAAAATATATCTGACTAGGTCTATGTGTGTTCCTAAACACAAATTAGGGAGACTTATAATAAGTCAAAGCTTTTGCCCAAAGGTGATGCTGAGACAATGAGTGAAGTTTGTCCCTCAGAGTGAATGCTCCTTTGCACATGCTTGTTTACACTCTGATTAATTTAACCTTGACCCCAGGTATGAATTTCTATTTTATAAAGTTCTAATTGAACAATGTGCTGATAGTCATTATTTTTCATATCAGCTATGGACGGATCAGTCTTACACCAATAGATGACCAGTATTGAAAAACTTAATGGCACTAACTATAACTCTTGGCGGATGGGTCTTGATTTGACCCTTGGATATATGGACTATGACTTTGTTCTCACGGAGGACAAGCCAACTTTACCATCCAACGCCACTGAAATTCAAAAGACTCAATACGCTCGATGAGACAAGGTAAATCGTATGACAATAATAATCATACACGCTTCTCTTATTGAACCCATTAGAGGTGATATTAAAACCACTGAAACAGCCAAAGAATTATTGAAGATCATCAAAGACCAGTTCGTTGGAACAGTAAAGTCCTTACAGTACCGCTATTTAGTGCAATTGGTCAATATGGGATATGTTGGAAAAGAGAGTGTGCGAGAATTTATTCTTAAAATGTCTATGTTGGTTATGAAGCTTAAAGAATAAGGAATTACAATCGAAGAAGATGCCGTAGTACATTTAGCTACCGCTTTTCTTCCTAAGCAATTTGATACCTTTAAAGTAAATTATAATGTTCAAAAGGATAAATAAGATTTAAATCAATTGATCTCGATGTGTGTGATTGAAGAAGAGAGGCTTCGAGGAAACCAAGTAGAGTCTGCTAATTTTGGCTACAATCGGGCTTATAAGCCAGCTCATAAGAAGAATTTTAAGAAGGGTCAGAAGGAGAACTACCACAATGGTAAGAGAACAAATGAAGACTCCAATCTGAATGTTGTAAAGACTGACAATGATGATGGTTGCCACTTCTGCAAGAAGAAATGTTATATCAAGAAATATTGCTACTTATGAAAAAGTATTATAAAGAAGAAGCAGTAAGGAGGGGCTAATCAGCAGAAGCAGTAAGGAGGGGCTAATCAGCAGGAGGAGCCCCAGGTTGAATGAAAAGCTATTCTTTGACAATGAGGAGGAATTCTTGACAAAATCTATTTATTGAAGACAAATTTTATTGCTAATGTTAGACTTATTAGAGTTATTTATAGTTTTACTCCTCTAGGTAATAGTTTGACTATTACTTTGGATTCTATTAGTGTTGAATATGGTTCTCTAGTAAATAATTACAATCGTTGAAATTAGTTATATCAATTTTCTTGAAGATGAGATATTTAGTGGGAGTTAAGAATAAATGACAATATCAGATTCACTAATGATCAGTATATTCATTTAAATTGAGGTGACTAGATTGAGAATATTAGAGTCTTTTGAGGACTTTATTTGAGTAGGAGCTTTTATTCTCACAATGATTTATCTTATTTTATGATATATTTATTGCATATATTATGCTTTATTTAAATGATGCATTTATTTTGGTACCATCATCATTATTATTATGATTTGTGTATATGCAATGTTATTGTATGAGAGCATAAGTGCTCAAATAAGGTTGCTTGAGCTATCGTGATTAGGCACCACGGTTTGTATAGCGTTTGTCCTGATAGTTGGGTGATGATTTTCACATGGCGCATGCCGTAATATATCAGGACAACATACCTTAGGGTATGAAGCAGATGAATGAAGAGATATACACAAGAAGTTGTATTAAAGTATATATTTCCTGGTATTACTAAAACCACAATGAGCTCTCCTGTTCATTAATGATATTAGTGTCTTGACCATGAAACTGTCATAATACGATTTGAAGAAATGATATATTATTAGCATTCATGATCCGACATTAAGATTATTATTGAACTTGAGAGAATGTGTGTTACATCGAAATCTTGAAAGTCAATGTTTTTACAAAACTTTAAAGGATGGCCATCCGTTTTTGAACTAAGTCAATCATGACGTTTTTCATTATTATTATTATTTTTGTTTTATAAAAAAAAAAATATATATATATTATTATTAAAGTTAATGTGTGGTTCAAGTGGGAGATTGTTGGGTATTTGTGACCCACACAATAACTTTACCCTTTTACTATTTTAATTAAAATATGGTTGACTAAAGACTTTGGGTTTTCCTTGTAACATGATTCCACTCCACGCAACTTAACGAGTTGGTTTCAACTTGATTTGTTTGTGGTAAGTCAATTCCTATCTTCTAGTGATACACCTCTCCCTTGAATTCTTGATGAGTTAGAATTTAAGGGCATGCTATAAAAGAGGAGAACGTCCCCTCTTCATCTCCACTCAATGAAATCACGCCTATCGTATAGAGGGAGATAGAAGCGAGGTAGTATTGTTCTCAATTTCTAGTGAGCGCCATATCGGAATCATCTATTGCGGATCATTCTCTCCGGCAGCAAGGTATGTTCTACCCTCGCATTATATTATTTTGATTGAAATAAATTGTCTAATATATATTTGATCTAACATATAGGCCTCTATATTAGATGGGTAAGTCTAGTATGGAATTAAATAAACAGGTTACTTTGCATGGGTTCCCTTCTAGTACTACATAAACTTTTACCTAGTTTTACGGTCTGAAATATTTTCTTTCTTCTGTAATCTGTAGTGAACATTGGTCTGATAAGCATTGTTGGCCTGGATTTTGAAGCAGAGGATGAATCGGAAGAGAAGGGTGGCTGATACTACTATTTTCTTATACCTTTGTAGCTTGCTGGGCATGCTTCTCACTGCTGTTTCCCTATACCTTTTGCCCTTTCTAGGCTCTTTAATCTATTTTTTGTTGCTGACCAAAAGAAAAAAGAAAAACACTTTTTTTTTTCATTTGGCACTTGTTTACTTCATTAGAATGGAAGCAAACTCAAAATTTATCTCAAATACTCCAGCTTATTGTACAAATTACATGCATTGTAATTTAATACATTGTGTCATTTTTATTTAATCATTTTGCTAAGAAAATTCCAAAACAATGGAATCACAGGTTGAAAGAATAGTGGCGCAGTAGACCAATTAATACCAGGACACGTCACATTCCATTGGAATCACAGGTTAAAAAAATAGTGGTGTAGTGGACCAATTGGCCACTATATGTACTATATATATAATATGAAATTGCTGGCTGTTAACATAGAAAAGTGACCTAAAAATCACCTTTTTCGTGTGTCACGACATTGAAAGGTCACCTTTTTCATGTGTACCACGTGAAATCAAAAAACAAAATTTGAGCTTACACCGATGGCTGCAGCCGTCCCGCCGTCGGCATAGGGATCATTCATCAGTCATTTATTAAAAAAATAAAACACACCTACGTTGATAACATCAGCTGTCATAGGGTCTTTGAATTATGCCAATTCCAGCTGTCAGTGTTCATCATACCGACGGCCAATGAATACGTCGACGATTGGCCACCGTCCGTGTAGGTGCCTTTATTTGTAATGGGGGAATGGTCAGATTCTATCATGCAGAACTAGATTTCCAGTCCTACCCCATCTGATGCCCTTGGAAATCGGAGAATCTTGACCTTTTTTATTTTCACTTTTTATAGCATGATGTGTAGTCAAGATTCTCATATTTTTAAGGGCAGCAGATGGGGTAGGACTGGAAATCCGGTTTTGCATTGTAAGACCTGACCATTCCCTGTAGACTAACTCTTATAAAAAAACCAATTCATTGTACAAACTTAATGCACTTTAATTTCACCCGTTGAAAAAACAAAAATGAGTGTCAATTTTTTTGGTGCATGGGTTCAACAATTCATGTCAAGGATCAAAATTTCAGGTTGAATTTTGGTTTCGGGCATGAACAAAACTGAAATCCAAAATTTTGGTACCCCATACAAAATGGACCAAAATTTTAGATTTCAGTATTGTTTCGGCCATGCTCGAAACAGAAATATTTCGGCCGAAAATTTGAAATTTCGGCCAAAATTTTGATTCATGTCATGGTTTAATTAATTAGTCCAGTCATCTCAAATTCTGTCGCTGAGTCGAATAGACTCGATTGAGTTTCTGAGTAAATTGGTTGAGAGTAACTTGAATGACTTTGTGTGCTGTGAAAACAAAATTAGTAAATATTTTTTTAATATTTTCCAATATATATACCCACATAATACATAGAAGTATGAGTGGTCGACCCAATTAAGGCCTAGCATGGGCAAATACCCACGCTGACTTAAAACAACAAAATAAAATAAAAAATAGTATGTTTAAAAAAAAAATAAAATAAAATTTGGCTACTGATAAAACTATCTAAGGATTTGAATGTTTGATAGGGGCACCATGATCGGAAGATCTATTGTGTGGAAGATTAGGATGAAAAATGATCTTCATTGTCCGACTCATGACAGTAAATGGATTGGGGAAGAATTTATGGAGAGATTTCTCTCATAAGAGGCTCTGATATTGTTTGTTTAAACACACTCAGATAGGGTGTATAGGCACTAATAAAATTAATAAAAAATAGAACCTTATACAAAAAAATGTTTGAACCTAGAACCTATTGTGGATCCTTATACAAAAGAATGTTTGAACTTAGAACCTATGAGTCACAAACTACTAAATCAATCACTAAAGTGATTGAGTTTGCTATGTATAGAAATAAAAACTTTAATCCATATATAATATTTAAAAATCAAAATAATGTCATGCATTCTAGAAAGGTTGGTGTTATTTTTCTCCCATTTTTCTTGTGAAGAGCACAAGCATTTCCACTGTAAAAAATCGTTGACTGCCTTGAATTAGACAATGCAGATCGTTTTTCTTCCCAATCTTCCACAAATAGATCTTGAGATCATAGTGGATCTATCAGACAATCAAATCTTGATTCCATGTGGCACACATCCTTGGGACTAACTCTGGGAGCTATTATAGATTTTTTTTTTGTTAATATAAGTAAGCCCCATTTCGGAATCTCGACATAGGCCACCAAAACCTCAAGACCGGAGCTGGACACCTGTCATTTTTTTTAATATTCAAGTAATCACGTAATGATTTTTAGCTGACAATGATTTTAATAAGACACATCGTTTTGTAAGAAAATTTGAAATATATTTTATATATTTATATTTTTTAGTTTTAAATATTAATTAATGTTATAACGCCATAGGGGAAAATTTGGAGTCCAGCCAAAGTATGTAATATTATTGAGTCGATTTTTTTTTGAGTCTTCAAGTACATGACCTAGCTGGCTTTTGAGTCGGGCCGAGTTTTGTGTTTCCGAACCATTACTCAAATCCCCCAATGAATAAGATTTTTTTGTTCATTTCAGATCAATACGTGAGGTAATAGGACAGTCGGTCACATCACGCCACATCAGCCGCCTGCACTTTTAAATTTGTTCTATATTTATAATTTTTGATGGTATATATAATTTTGCAAACTTGTTTGGGAGCCATTACTTGCACACGTTTTTCAAGTGATTGAACTGAATTTAAACACCTTCCCATCGAACTTGTTTGACGTCAAATTCAAACACCTTCCCATTGATTTTAGTGTAGATGTTACCAGTGTTCTCCACCAGGCGTAAGTTTTGGTAAAATAGTCTTACGGGTCTCGGGTAATAGTACTCGTGAAAAGGGGCTAACAAGGATTGTAGCCCGACTGTGATTATGTATTCGTACGACCATGAGGTCGTGTCTTGGTCTCCAAATAGGTCCTTGTCGAAGGACCATTTGATCTCAATTCCTCTAGACCGCCACCATGCAGTGGGCTGATCCCTTGGCGGTGGTGGGGGATCGACCTTAGGTCGCTTTGATGAAGCGGCCTTTGAGGCGGACATCTTCGAGGTTGATATTTTGTGGGAAACCTTCTTCTTAGGTGCCATTTGAATGGAAGAATTCGATGATTTAAGCAAAGGTAGGGTTTACCTTTGATGCGAAGAAGGAACATAGGATGAGTAAGGCAAAGTGACGGAGTCCTTGGGGATAAAGATCGAGGAAAACTCCTGTGATTTTGAAAAGAAGTTGCCAAGCTTTCTCATGGGAAGAAGGATCGGGAACTCCTTGTTTTTCAGATTTCCAAAAGTCGTGCAAATGAAAAGAAACAAATTTGCAGCCTTTATATACTGCAAAAATCGCTCGAGCGATTTCCAAATTCACTCGAGCGAAAACTGAATTTACACTTAGCCGCTTGAAAATTCGATCGAGCGATTTCCACCAGAAGATTTTACTTGTAAAATTCACTGGACCGAATAACCTAAATGTTGCCTGCAGGAATTTTCTGAAGGATTCGCTCGAGCGATTCGAAGTTCACTCGAGGAAATTTATCAGATCGCCTTCCTAAATGGACAATGCACGGGCTATTCTGGGGCTTTTAAACCCTCTCTTCTTCCATCCCATACCAGCAATCAAACCTTTATTATCACACTTTAACCACCATCAAGTTCACTATCAGCCACAACAGTTCATTATCCACACTACATTTACACAATCATCCATCTACCATTACATTAAGCTTGATTTTTAACACACCCTTTGATTCATCAATCTCAGGTTTAACAAGCCATTACACCAAGTTTAAATTCAAAACAACAATTTTATCCAACTTAACTTAAACCCAATAATCATCTCAATAGATTCATTGAAGCTCAGTTTAATGTAACATTAATTCACCAAAATTGATTTTGATGCAACAGTGAACTCATCACAATTTACTCTATATCGCTACACACGTTCATTCGTTGTTATACAATATTCGATCGCCTTTACAATTCGTCGAAAAGATGCGGGTATGCCTCGCGCATATCAGTCTCGCGTTCCCAGGTGGCCTCAACAGTTGAGTGGTTTAAAACCTCACTAGTACGAGGGAAATTCGCTTGATGCCTAGGACCTTTCCTTCCGATTGAGGATCTGCATTGGTTCTTCAGTTATGGTCAAATCATCGTGAACCTCGATAAGTTGGTAGTCTAGGATATGCGTCAGGTCTCTCACATATTTCCTCAACATTGATACATGAAATACATTGTGCACACTTGAAAGTTGCGGCGGTAGAGCGATCCGATACGCAACTTTGCCAATCTGACCCAACACCTCTAAAGGTCCAACATAACGTGGGCTTAACTTCCCACGCTTCCCAAAATGCATCACGTATTTCATGGGCGAGATCTTGACAAAGAAGTGGTCCCTGATCTGAAAAGTTATGAGGTGTCAGTACTGTACAGAGAGAACAAAAATTAAAGGCAATCGGTTGTACTTTTGATGATTTCTGGACCTAAAATGAGTTTCTCACTGACTTCCTCCCAATTGAGTGGAGGCATGCATCTTCGACCATACAAAGCTTCGAAAGGAGCCACCCCGATGCTCACTTGATAGCTGTTGTTGTAAGAAAATTTGATCAGGGGTAGGTGCTTGTCCCGTGACCCTTGGAAATCTAACATGTAGGCTTGAAGCATATCTTCAATGATCTGGTTCATCCTTTTAGTTTGTCCATCAGTCTGAGGTAAAATGCAGAGCTAAAATCCAATTGTGAATCCATTCCTTTTTGAAAACGCTGCCAAAATAGGGAAGTATATAGAGGGTCTCTATCCGATACAATGCTGGTAGGTATGCCTTGGAGTCTGACAATCTCCTTGAGATATAACTCTATATGTTGGCTGGCTGTATACCTCGTGATAAGAAATGGGCGGACTTGGTTAATCGATCAACGATTACCCAGATAGCATTGTGTCCTTTCACTGATCTGGGCAATCCCAATATGTTGTTCATGGATATGGTTTCCCACTTCCACTCTGGTATCGGTAAGGGCTACAATAAACCCGAAGGGTCCACTTTAACCTGTTGGCACACTAGGCATTTCAAAATATATTCTGTGACATTTTTCTTTAAACCTCTCCACACAATCTTAGAAGAAGCTTTTCTTTAGGTCCTGGTACATCTTTGTACAACCAGGATGAATGGCATATCTTGATTTGTGAGCTTCTTCTAAGATTGTGTCAAAGTTCGGCATTCATCAGTATAACAATCGACCTTTGAAAAGTATTGAGCCGTCTTCCTTGATAGAGAAGTCTGGTTTGGTACCACTGATCACACCCTGTTTGATTGCTATAAACTCCTCATCGATCATCTGAAGTTCATGGATGTTGTTGAAGATCATCGGTCGAATGGTGATGCTGGCCATCAAGGCTCCTGAGTCTTTCACCTTGATCTTCATGTCATATAAGGATAGGCCTTCAAATAGATGCCATCTACGAAATCTGATGATGAGATTTGATATTTGAGCTGATGTCTTCCGATTCAAGGCATTCGCTACTACGTTTGCCTTTTCGGGGTGGTACCGGATGGAACAATCATAATCTTTAAGAAATTCCATCCTTCTTCTGTGCCTCATGTTTAGATCTTTTTGAGTGAAAAAATATTTGAGCCTCTTATGATCTGTGGAAATCTCAAATGTCTCCCTGTAAAGGTAATATCCCCAAATTTTCAGTACAAACACAACTGCTGCTAGTTCGAAGTCATGAGTCGGGTAGTTTTTCTTGTAGTCCTTGAGTTGTCGAGAGCCGTAAGCAATGACTCTCTCACGTTGGTTAAGCACATAGCCTAATTTGTTGTATGATACATCACTATAAACCACGAAACCTCCACTACCTGAAGGTATGACAAGTACTGGTGCAGAGGTGAGCACGTGGAAGCTCTGCTCACATCATTCGACCCACTCAAACTTGGTATTCTTTCTGGTGAGCTAGGTGAGTGGTCTCAAAATCTTGGAGAATCCTTCAACAAATCTCCTGTAGTATCTGACCAGACAAAGGAAGCTGCGAACCTCTGTCACCGTCTTTGGTTGCTCTCATTCTATGATGGATTCACTTTTAGCTGGGTCAACTGTGATGCCTGCCTCAGAGATTACATGCCCTAAGAAACTAACTTGCTGAAGCCAAAATTTGCACTTGCTCAACTTCGCGTATAGTTGGTGATCATAAAGAGTTTGAAGAGCGATGCGCAAGTGCTGCTTTTGATCTTCTGTCATTTTTAAGTAGATGAGGATGTCGTCTACGAAAACCACTACACACTTGTTGAGATGGGATTTGAACACCCTATTCATTAAGTTCATGAATGATGTTGGTGCATTGGTTAGGCCAAAAGGCATCACTAAAAACACGTAGTGCCCATACCGGGTGCGAAATGTCGCCTTTGAAATGTCTTCCGCCTTAATCTTCAGTTGATGATAGCCCAATCTCAGGTCTATCTTACAAAAGAACTTGGCACCTTGAAGCTGGTCGAAGAGGTCTTCGATTCTTGGGAGTGGGTAATGATTCTTGATGGTCAGCTTATTCAGTTGACAGTAATCTATGCAAAGCCTCATCGAACAGTCCTTCTTAACAAACAGAATTGGTGCTCCCCATGGCGAAACACTCAGCCTAATAAACCCCTTGTCTAAAAGCTTCTGGAGTTGTTCCTTGAGATCCATCAACTCAGTCGGCGCCTTCCGATACTGGTTCGGTGCCCGAAGTTAGTTCCATTGCAAACTCTACCTCTCAATTCAGTGGTAATCCCGGTAGGTCATTAGGAAAACATCCGAGAATTTGCTTGCAATGGGAATATATATAATATTAACCTTCTCTTCCCTTTGAGTTTGTAGGAATGCTAGATACCCATGGCATCCACTGCTCGTCAAACGCTCAGCTCGAATAGCAGATATAAAAGGTGTGATGGTTGATCGAATGCCATAGAATCTAAATGGTTTACCCTTCTTGGATCGAAACGTGCCTATCTTCCTAAGGCAATCGACATTAGCATGACAGGCAGATAACTAGTCCATGCTAAGGATTTACATCGAACGCTTGCATGTTTAGCAAAATCAGATCAACCACAATCTCGAGATCTTCAATCGTGATGATAATGATTGCAAAATAGTGCCTGTGCTCACTGAGACTCTCGTAGGGATTAACATTGCAAGGACAAAATCTAATAGTTCAGGGGTGATGCTCAATTCAGCCGTGAATTGAGAAGTTATAAAAGAGTGAGTAGACCTAGGGTTTACCAATACTCATGCCTTGTGCTGACAGATGTCGCTTCTTTGGTACATAGGTAAGGTACCTAGAGTTTCATGCATGTGATTTAGTACAATGTACATATGATTGTGTCAAAATATCAATGCAATGTAATAATAGCACCCAATTTCCAAGGATAAGCATTAACTGACAATAGCATAAAACTTGAAAAGGATAATGACTTATACCTTGGATTGCTTCATTGTTTGCTTAGGCTTCACTCACCATGACTTCATAGGCTCGTCCTTGTACTGTAGGTTGGGAGGATCTCTGAATAGCAGCCAAAGTTGTCTTTTCTCTCTTCTCCTCAGGACAATCCTAATCAGGTGCCCTATCTAACCACATTTGAAGCAAGTGCCCGTATTCCTCCTACACTCCTCCTTCTTCTGAGGTTTTCCACACCGTGTGTATTTCTCAACTGGCGTGGAAGACCCAATGTGTGAAGTGCGTTGCACTATAGATGGCCCAGTCGTAGTTTGATTTGAAGGGCAGAAGGGCCTCATAGGTGCGGGTGTAGTAGGTCTTGAATATGCGGTTGGTACGGGTCACTGAGGTGTGGTCGTTGAGAGCCTCGGTCTCTTGCTTGGTTGTCTTTGGGAATACGACTGCGTATGGCCTGCTTAAATTTTACTCTGTTTCTCTCTTCTCTTATAGATTTTGTCAACATCTTATTCTGCGATAAGGGCTAGGGTCATGACCTCAGCATAGGTCGTCGACTCGAACAAGGAAATCCTCTCCTTGATGATTGGCTTCAGGCCACGTTCGAAATTCTTAGCCTTCATAAGCTCTGTGGCCACGTGTTGAGGGGCGAATCTGGACAACCAATTGAATTCTACCTCATATTTGCGCACAGTCATCTTGCCTTGTTCCAATGAAAGAAACTTGACTTCCCATTGGTCTCAGATTACCTTGGGGAAGTATTGCTCGTTGAATGTCTCCACAAACTGTGCCCAGTTCCATGAGGCATTTTATGTCTTTTCCACCCTAGCCCTTTCCACTGACTTCCACCATGGGTCAACTTCTCCTTCTAACTGGAAGGAAGCCCAGCTAACCTTCTCTTCCTCAGTACACGGAACCCGCTGAAGGATTTTCTCCATTTGGTTTAGCCATTTTTTCACTTCAAGTGGATTGGCTTGTCCATGGAAACTAGGAGGCTTCATCCTCCTGAACTGCTCAAACTCTGAAGGTCGTTGTCTATTCGTGAGTAAAGCTATTTGTTGAGCCATTGCATTAACCATGCTATCAAACAACTGTTTGTCTTATCTGCCATTGTTTCATCCCCCTGGAGGGACATTGCTCGTGTCGATATCATTTCCTCTTCACAAGGGAGTGCTATTTACACCAGTGCCTACTCCCTCGCCACCTAGTGTACTCCTAGTTTGGATAGTTTGGGGCCTACCTCGTGGAGGCTTACTGACTTGTCATGATCAAACAAAGGTCTTGGTCAAAAGTTATCATGAATCCAACTCTTGTCCCAATAGAATCTATTGCCATATGCCTTGATACCTCCTGTGACACATGATGTCATAGGTGTGCTCTCATGGTGTCACACGAACCTAAAGCCGTTCTCTGATAATACCTATGACGACCCAATTTTTACCCCACGAATTTCAGGGAAAACCAGAGCGTTGGATCTGATATTCAGAACTCACCTCGAGTGCTTTGATACTATTTGTGACAACCCAGTTTTTCGTACATGAAAATCTAGAAAAAATCGGATCATCATCGAATCTGAGGCTCAATGCTCGCAGAGAGTTATTATATGGCAATTACACCATTCTATTTCTATGCAACAACAGTCAAAAACCATGTTTTGACCACTGGTGATGGTTGACCGCTGCCTAAACAGTGGTGTACAAAAGGTATAGGTACATCCTAGAACAAATTCCCATACCTTACCGAGTACAATGTCTATCTCCTATCACGTCTATGGGTAGAACTCTTCAGGCGGATGATCTAGTTCTTCTTTCGCCATGTAGTCAGTATCTTCCTCTAGACCAGGATCTTGATCTACATCTACAGCCGTGACATAAATTTCGGAGTGAGCTAACAGTCTAAGCTTAGTAGAAACAAATTCCATACAACTTACATTTATCAATCAAAACATAGAATTGATTGCAAGATATCTCAACAGAATTCGATGCAAAAAAATCAATGCATTTTTATATCCGAAACCAATCTCAAGAGTCCAAAATCAAATAGAGTTACAAATACCCATTTATTTGTCCAATTTCCAAGTTTCTCATGGTTTCTGATTCTTATTCGTTTTTGTATTTTATATGCAACTTCTTATCTTAACACATGACTTAAACTTTAACTTAAAGAACTCCAACATGAATATAGCATTGTTGAGCCAAAACACCGATGGGAATCCCTACCTAACCATCGTCGTTCAATGAACATTTTTCTACAGGGCCATTGTCACTGTTTGAATTATGGTAAAACTCGCCGTACCAGTATCGAATTACTAATTAACCATCGTACCAGTTTGAATTTTTGGTATGACCCACCGTATCAGTTGTGTCATCGCACTGAAGTGGGGGATTCGTTCATGTAAACCTAAAATCAATGTTTTAACACATAATAGGTGTCGAAGATTTTTAACTAATATTATTTCTAAATTCGAAGTTCAGAATCAGAGTTCTAAAGATTCACAGTCGAATTTTAGAAGTCAAAATTGAAATGAGTTCAAATAATTCACATTCAGATGCAGCGATTCATATTCAATTTCAGATTCAAAGTTCAAATTTTAGAATTCAAGTTTGGATTCGAAGTTCAAATTATTCACTTTCAGATTTTGAAAATCATGTCCAGATATTTCATGTTCAAGATTCAATGATTCACATTTAAAAATTTGGATTCAGAATTCAAATACTTTATGCATTCAAGATAAAAGTATAAGAAAACATTGAATTTCCTCCTACCTTAAAATTCAAAATCGTACGGAGACTTTGTATGGGTCCTATCGTTGGCTCCTAGTTCTCAATCTGGGTCACAAGAGGTTTATAGACTACGTGTGAATGTCATTGGAATCAACAAAGTTGCTCAAGCCTTTTTAGAGGAAGATTCAGGTAGTCAGAAATAGGGAAATTCGCTCGATCGAATTTGTCAGATTCCCTACGACACCTCCAAACTTGCTCGAGGGAGTTCAACCTGAGAAATTTGGACTGAAAATTGGGGAAAATTAGCTCAAGCAAAATTTCCCAAGCCATTTCTCCTTGTGTCTGAAGGTGATTTGCCCTAGTGAATTGTTGCAATTCAGCAACCTTTAAGATTTCATCTTCTACCCCGAATTTCCAAAAATACAATCTCGAATTGCTTGCATGCATACTCAAATCACCGATGGATCTAAATTTAAACTGTTTCCACACCATTAAATCATGGATCTTACCTTCGAAACACGCATGTGATGTCCACGATGATCTATATAGATAAAATCAGCGTTGAAATTGGTTGATCGATCAATGCTTGCGTTCTTCCTCAATTTCTTCGCATGCAAACACCCCAATGGGTACAATCAATTCTAAATCTTAGAATTCATGACTAAATCGACTTACGTATGATTCTCACCTTCGAAATTATGCGTGCAAGTTCGTGATGGCTTCTCTCATCCTCTTTCGATCCTAATGGTACCGCAACTGAACGATTTCTCACAAGGCGAAGTGCAGCAAAGGCACCCTCATGTCGAGAAGAGGATTTATGCCATGATCAACTATTTGGATTCGTCAGAGGAGCAAATAACGATGGAGGAAGAGGTGTGGGGAGTTTTCTCTACTTCTTTCTTATCAAAACCCAATATTCATGAAAATAGTTCACTCGTGTGTGAACTTTGAATTTTTCATCTTAAGGATTGATCTGGTGTGTAACCGGTTCACCATGGATCGATGCACGATCCTGTATCCCATGGTCTAAATAAAAGCTACATTGTGCTTAATGGGTTTTGATACCCGGACCTTTATTTTACCAAGACTAGTCTTAACCATTGGTGCTCTCACGAGGCTTGGGTACCAATTTCATACTTAAATATAGAGTCTTAGTACCATAGTGCACCTACTGTATTGCCCGCACACATTTGATTGGTGTGTTCGGGTTCGAAATTTTGTGGGGTGTTACAAGTGTGACTCAAGGCAAGCCCGACACTCTTCCGTCTAGAAGCCAGAGTGATTATCAAGCATTCCACCCAAATTCAACCAATCAACCAACCTATCAAGCACTTCCAACTCTTTCATTCAATAGTATTATTCATTCTCATCTAAATAGTAATCACTGTAGCACCTTGAAGGGAGGGCTATGTTAATCACTGAAAAATGCCATTTTTCACCTCCTAACCTAGGCTTTACTACACCTGTGAGCCATCTAATACTTGTCTTTTAAGCATGTTCTATAGTTAGGAATAAAATTGCAGCTTAGTGCAACAGTGCTCACTTTGGAGGCCAAGAAGAGAGAGATTCAAAGCTAAGGGTTACAGCTGATGGAGGAACAGAGGGTACACCATGGTGGTACACACCATAGTGCCCATTTTTGTTGCCTACGTGGACCCTAGAAGTCCACCAGATGAAAGGAAGATGGGCCAAGCAGAGAAGACTGCTGCAGCAGTCTGTGCATAGCAATAGAGAAGTAGATGGGAGGCCTCGCACAGTTAAAATAACTCAGAACGTTGCCACGCGTGGATCTCGTGAGGTTAGGTCTTCCAACATTTAACTGCTCCCATAGATCTCACGCAATTCTATGTAGGAACAACTTCAAAAAACTTTCTTGCATAGTTCTCATGAGGATTAGAGCCTCAGAAAATGCCCTCACATAGATCTTGCGAAGTTCATATATCCCATATGTCAGTTCCTCGCGAATCTCTTGCACAGACATAGCTTCAGAAAATTTCTTCGCAAAGATCTCGTACACTTTAAAGACGAAACCCAGGATCCACGCGAGCTATAATTCAGCCTGGTGAGATCCTTGCGAGCTAAAACACCTAAAGCCTCATCTACGCGAGCTACAGAACGTGAACCACATGAACCTGGCGAGCTCTCTTTAGCACTTAATTCAGCCACGTGACATCATCATGAGAGCCATGCGAGAGGCAAAACAGGCAATTCATCTTAGTGAGGCTCAAACTCCCAACTTCTCAGTCAATGAACAGGGATATTTTTGGGATTCCATAGTAGTTAGGGCACACACCCCGAGGTGTTGAGCTATTTCCCACTTTCCGAGGTAATACTTGGCCACAAATGGGTCACGACAACAGCTGAAAAATAGGGCATTATTCTCTTCTATTTTCTGATTGGCAAAAGCAAGATATTTTTGGCCAGGATTGTATATAAGCTGTAATTTTGCGTAGAAACTCATTTAATCTTGAACCTAATTTTGACTCTAGCTTAGGTCATTCTAGGGTTAGGGTTAGGCCATCTTTTACCCTTTTCTTCTCTCTTTAGCTCAGCATTCGCTAGCTAAATCTTTTGTAATAGCTAGGACTATTTTTATGTTATAAAAAGACTGTGAAAGCCGGTAAAGATCTAGAATCTGCATTGACTGCAACCTAGAGGCTGATAATTGTAAGTTTTATTTTATGCAATGAAAGTTGTTTTTATTGATTCATTCAATCTATTATTTTTTGTGTTTTTCATCAAGAATTTTATGGATTGCATGCACCTATGGATGCAAGAACTTGAAGCCTTGCATACCTAGAGGCTGCAGTGATTTTAATGTTCTGATCTCAACCCCCCTAACTAGAATTTATCCTTGGGGTGATCTATGACCACTAAGTGGATAGATCATAACCCTTAGACTATTCCATATCATCAGGGTCGGATTGGATTCTTTGTCCTTGCATTTGGCTTGCAACCAAATGAAGGAATAATGTGGATCTGATCCTTTCTCTGTTTAACCAGCTCTTGTTTCAGTAAAATTTTAGTCCTTATTTTATTACTTCTCACCATTTTCCATTTTATTTTTTAGATCCATGTTCATCCTTCTCTAACCCCCATTCTTATAACATAGGACTCCCCTTTTGTTATGTGTTTTATTTTAGTTCTGTGACAACCTTAAAACTCCCTTTCTTTACCCTTACTTCCTAGTGTAGGTTAGGACTGCCACATCTGTAACCAGATCTGGAGGTCTACTATACAACCCCTTGTGGTTCTAGATCAAACTTCTCTATGAGACAATCCTTTCTTATCAAAATTTGTTTAAATAGGCCCTGGATCTTGCAGGACTGTGTTTTATATTGCTATGTATAGATCTATTTTCATCCTCTTTTCATCTCTCCACTTTTGATATATTTTAACCACTGTCTTTTAATAAACAATAGCAAGCATCTAAAATAATCCCAACAAGTTTTTGGCACCGATGCCGGGGATCTTTGATATAATTAGTAGACCTAGGTTTTTATTTGTGTGTTTACAAATTTATTCATAGCAGTGCCTGTGTTTGAATAAAGGTACTATTGAAGTTATTTTGGTCTTCTGCAGATCTGGAACAACAGAAGAAGGGAAGAGCTAGAGCTGCAGCTTGAGCTTTGCTGGCCTTAGTTTGCATTTCTTTCCCCCTTACTTCAGTTCTATTTCTATTGAACTTTATTTTCAGTAATTATAGTTAGCAGTAATTTTGTATTCTCATTCTTTTAGTGTGTTGTAAGGGTCTGTTCTCTCTGATGTTTGTGTGTGTACATGCTAGGTGGGAGGTCTCTCAACCAGACATTAGAACCTCTTAATCCTAAGGTAGAGAGGGTCCTTAGAATTAGGAACACCACACAAACTCTTGCAAATAATACTGAGCCAGTAGTGATGGGTGAGCAGCCAAGGCCATTGAGGGAATACTATGTAGCAAGGGTATATTCAATTCCCTACAGCTGAAGGAAATTTTGAGATTAAATCCTCAACCATCCAATTGCTACCATCATTCCATGGGTTAAGCAAAGAGGACCCCTATAAGCACATAGATGAGTTCCTTGCCTTATAAACTACATTTAATATTGTTGGTTTGGGAGAGGAAGCCACCAAACTAAGGCTTTTTCCTTTTTCCCTAAAGGATAAGGCTCGAGCTTGGCTCTCTATGCTCCCAGCCAACAGCAGACAGTCTTGGAATGATCTCCAATGCCAATTTCTGGCTAAATTTTTTCCCATGTCTTGAACCAGTCAGTTGAGAAAGAGCATAATTTCCTTTGCTCAATTCTCAACTGAAGATTTTCATAAAGCATGGGAACAGTTTAAAGAGCCATTGAGGTAATGCCCCCACCATCAAATCTTAAAGTGGCAGCTTGTCCAAAGCTTCTACCAAGGGATTGACCTTAAGAGTAGGGACATGGTGGATGCATTCTGTAGGGGATGATACCTTAGAAAGATAGCTGAAGAGGCATGGGAGTTGTTTGATGTTATTGGTAAAAACTCACTACAGCAAGAGTCTCTGTCTAGAGGTGACAATGAGACTTCTGCAAGAGTGACAAGGGATCCCAATGCTAAAGGTAGGATGCATGAGGTTAATGTGTACAATGACTTGGAAAGGAAGGTAGACAGTCAGACCTAAAATTTGACAAGCTAATGGGTGTGATGCAGCCTAAAATGGTTACTCAGGTGGAAGAGGCATTTCTAATATGCCAGTCACACACACACTCTCTTGTGGATTGTCCATCAGCCAGCTAGTACCCTGAATTGGTCATGGAACATGCCAATGCTACCCAGTCATATGGGCAATAGCCTGTTGGGTATCAATGGAGAAACTATCCCAATCTGAGGTGAAGACAAGGCACCTATCAGCAACCCTAGCAGTAGCAATAGGCATTATCTTATAGACCACAACAACAACAATAGTATAACTAGGGTTTTGTACAAAGACAACCCTACCAGCAATTAGCCCCACAGTCAAACCAACTGACATTGCCACCATCACAGTATATGAACAACTAGGTTTGGGGGAGCTGAATCCAACTCCTATTGTGCTCCAGCTGGCTGACAAGTCTGAGAGAAGTCCTATGGGAGTGGTTGAAGATGTGTTGATGGGGGTGGATAAATTTTTATACCCTGCCGATTTTTTAGTATTAGACATGGAACCTTCAAAGAGTAACACCCCAATTCCTGTTATCTTGGGTAGGCCTTTCTGGCCACTACCAATGCCAGCATTCAATGCAGGTCTGGGGTGATGGAGGTCACATTTGGAAACATGAAGGTGAAATTGAATGTGTACAATGCTACCAAGCAACCTCAGCTGGACAATGAGGAATGCTTTGCAGTGGATGTACTAGAAGACTTGGTAGAGAAAAATTTATCCAATCTGTTGGATTGGGATAAAGTTTGTGAGGAGTTTGAACCTATATGGACTGAGGTTAATGAGGAGGAGACCTAAGTTTTCATGGCTCAAGACAGAAACATAGTAGAGTCTTCAATGGGCCTAGTGCAGCACTCAATTTGGAGACCCAAATTGCGGCCCCTATCTCAACCTTTCAAGGCACCTTTACTACCTTTAGTTGAATATCCACCTGATCTAGAGCTTAAACAGCTGCCAGACACATTGAAATATGTATTCCTAGGGAAGAATAAAAAGCTTCTTGTAATTATCTCTTCCTCTCTTACTAGTGAGCAGGAAGAGAAATTATTATGTGTCCTTAGGAAACACAAAAGAGCAATAGGCTAGACCATTGTCGATTTGGGAGGGATTGACCCATCAGTGTGCATGCACAAGATACATTTAGAAGAGGGCTCCAAGCCCTCAAGGGAAATACAGAGGAAATTGAATCCGCATATGCAAGAGGTGGTCCTAAAGGAAATTGTGAAATTTTTGGATGCTAGGGTCATATACCCCATTTCAGATTCAGTGTGGGTATCACTTATTTAGGTAGTCTCCAAAAAGTCTGGTATAAAAGTTCTCACTTCTGATTCTGGGGAGTTGATGCCAACCAGGGAAACTACTGGTTGGAGAGTTTGCATTGACTATAGGAAGCTAAACAGTAAAACCAGAAAAGACGACCTCCCATTGCCCTTCATTGACCAAATTTTGGATAAACTGGTAGGAAAAGCATACTACTATTTTCTTGATGGATACTCTGGTTATAACCAAATACCTGTGTATCCTTAAGACCAGGAAAAGACTACATTCACATGTCCATTTGTCACTTTTGCCTATAGAAGATTGTCATTTGGACTGTACAATGCTCTTGCCAGATTTTAAAGATGCATGTATGCAATCTTTCCAGACATGATTGACTAGTTTTTAGAAATTTTTATGGATGATTTTTCAGTTTTTAGGGATAGTTTTAGTCAATGCTTGAATCACCTCAGCCTGATTCTTCAAAGATGAGAAGAGACCAACCTGATCTTGAGCTGGGAGAAAAGCCATTTCATGATAACAGAAGACATTGTGTTGGGCCATGTGGTCTCCCATAAAGGCATTGAGGTCGATAGAGTAAAAGTTGACTTAATCTCACACTTGCCCCCACCAAAAACAGTAAAAAAAAATTAGGTCTTTCTTAGGACATGCAGGATTCTATAGGAGGTTCATCAAGGACTTCAGTAAAATTTTTAAACCTTTGTGCCACTTGCTGTGTCAAGATGTGCCATTTAATTCTGACGCGAAATGGCTTGAAGCATTTGAGGTGTTAAAGAAATGCTTAACCTCTTCCCCTGTGATCCAGGCCCCTGACTATTCTTTCCCTTTTGAATTAATGTGTGATGCATCAGGCCTGGCTGTGGGAGCTGTACTAGGACAGAGAAAGGACAAACTGCTTTGTGTGGTTTATTATGTCAGTAAAATACTGACAGAAGCTCAGCTGAATTATACAACAACTGAGAAGGAGCTTCTGGCTATTCTTTTACTGTGGATAAATTTAGACCCTATCTACTAGGGTCTAAAATTATTGTTTTCACTGATCACTCTACCCTCAAGTACCTATTAGGTAAGAAAGATGTTAAACTAAGGTTGATTAGATGGATCCTCCTGCTGCAGGAGTTTGATCTTGAAATCAAGGACAAAAAGGTAGGTGAGAATGTGGTGGCTGATCACTTGTCTAGGATTTTAGTTGAAGAGGGTGCTGCTACACCATTGAGAGATTCTTTCCCTGATGAGAAACTTTTTGCCATCCAGTCAATTGTTCCTTGGTTTGCCAACATAGTCAATTACCTTGTTGCAGGTAGGATTCCTTCTCATTGGTCTAAGATGTATAAGGACTTGTTCTTCTCACAAGTAAAATATCTTTTCTGGGAGGATCCATGCATATATAAATATTGTGTAGACCAGATTATTAGGAAGTGTCCCTGATAGTGGCATCCATAGTATTCTTAGCATGTGCCATGAAAATGTCTGTGGAGGTCACTTTGGTGGGAAAAAAATAGCATCAAAGGTGCTGCAGTGTGGATTTTATTGGCCATCCTTATTCAAGGATGCCCATGCACACTGTCAGGCCTGTTTAAGATGTCAAAGGATGGGTGGTAATTCAAAGGGAAATTCAATGTCATTGCAACCCATCCTTGTTGTAGAGTTGTTTGACATATAGGGGATAGATTTCATGGGCCCCTTTCCTCCTTTCATGGGTTATAACTTTATCCTTGTGGTTGTGGATTATATTTTCAAATGGGTGGAAGCAGCTGCCACAAGGACAAGTGACCATAAAGTTTTCCTAAAATTTGTCAAAGAAAATATTTTCTCCAAATTTGACACCCCTAGAGTCATTATCCCTGATGGGGGCAGCCATTTCTGTAACAGATACTTCGAGAGCTTGCTCAAGAAGTATGCTGTTACCCATAGGATTGCAACCCCATATCGCCCACAGACTAGTGGGCAAGTGGAGATTTTCAGTAGAAAAATGAAGCACATCCTAGAGAAAACAGTTAGGACTGATAGGAAGGATTGGGCTGTTAAGCTAAATGATGTATTGTGGGCCTATAGGACAGCCTATAAGACCCAATTGGAATGTCCCCATTTCGATTAGTCTATGGCAAAGCATGTCATCTGCCAATAGAATTAGAACACAAGGCCTTTTGGGCCATTAAAAGCTTGAACATGAACCTAACTTCTGTTTGTTCAAACAGGAAATTGCAGCTGTCCGAACTGGAGGAATTAAGACTAGATGCTTATGCCAATTCAAGGATCTATAAGGATAAAGCAAAGGCCTTCTTTGACAAGTGCCTTTTGAGGAAAGACTTTGAGGATGTTGCTAAGGTATGGCTGTTCAACTCCAAGCTAAAATTTTTTCTAGGTAAGCTAAGATTCAATTGGAATGGACCTTTTACTGTCATCCATAGATTCTCATCTTGGGCTATGGAGATTATGGACCCCACCTCTGAGAGGATTATGAAGGTAAATGGTCAGAGACTCAAGCTGTGTGTGAAAATTCTGTAGAGTCCTCTGCAACCATATACCTTCAAGAACCTCCCAATGATGAATGATCCCTAGCCTTGTATACTGTGTAACATAATTATTTTTGTATATTTTTATGTGCTGTTTAATTCTATGTGAATGTGTTTGAGTGTCTAGAGAATTTGGATCTAGGTTTATGAGTCTTCATCTACTGTGGGGTGTGTCACCTACATCTGTTGGGTGAGCTGTGCAACTTGGTTTTTGTGCATCATTCTGAACATGCTTGTGTAATATAAGTGGTCTGTCTTTTGGGTAATCAGATTTCATAATTAATGATCTACTGATGTGGTATATTTTGGATCATTTACTGTGCATATATCATGAGGTGAGCATGTGTTTAGTTTGCTGTGATGTAAAAGGGCTCTGACAGAAAATTGTGTGCTGATGCACACGACAGGGGGACCTAGCAGCATGAGTTCAAAAAATCAGTGCATTTAGCCATCTCGAGAGGATCAACGAACCTCTTGAATTGTTATCAAGGCAAATTTTGCTGCCTCGAGTGGTTCTAGGAACCTCGGGAGCAGTATTCCCTGAAGTAGAGCCTAGCGAGATCCTCTCCAGTTGTGTATTTGTTCAAA
The DNA here is from genome assembly GCA_021018995.1 of Chloranthus sessilifolius. Classification (NCBI taxonomy): domain Eukaryota; kingdom Viridiplantae; phylum Streptophyta; class Magnoliopsida; order Chloranthales; family Chloranthaceae; genus Chloranthus; species Chloranthus sessilifolius. The sequence continues at coordinate 91,819,059 of CM037585.1, read as the reverse complement.
CTCTGCCAGCTGTGTATTTGTTTAGATATTTTTTCTGGGGTAAGACTGTGTGTTTGGAAGGTGATTTTGTTACGAGACCTTAGAGAGCTGTAGGCAACTTAAGTTAGAATTTAAAGAGTTGAAAATTTGGGGATTGTAGACAAATGGCAGGCATTTCTTCATTTTTGGATAACCTAGAAGCCTTGCTGAACCCTCCATAAACACACCCTCCAAATGCCACTAGAAAATCAGTGAGGATTGCTGAATCCTCTATTATGGAGTCCATTGATGCCCCAATACCCCCAACTGAGAACCCTAAGAAGAGGGCTGCACCTAAGAAGAGGGCTAGGTCTATCACCAAAAGCCCTAAAAGGTCCAAGAAACAGAAGAAGGGTGAGGAGGTTGACCCAAAAATTGACCCCTTGATAACTCTAAATGAGTTCGTGGCTGCCCTAGGATTGGAGCCTGAAACTACCTTTAACAAGGCATGTATTAAAAAGGAGGCCCTAACTGCTGCAGCCATTGAATTTTTGACTAAGGCCTCCTTGGAGCCTTTGTTGACACCTGTGAAGCAGTTGGTGTACCCCATACTTGTACAACTGTGGTACCAAAACATCAGGGTGAAGAAGTTTGATTATGGACAACCTAGGCTATTAGTCCTCCTTGATGACTTTGAAATGCTTGTAGGCACATCTGAGATAGCCCAAGCTTTAGTCATTCCAGCTGCCTACAACCCTGAGTGCAACTTCGGAGCACCACTGATAGCATCCATCACAGAAATTGCTTAAATATTGACCAGGGGAAAGAAGGCTTTAGGGGACTCAATTAGGAGGAGAGACATGGAACCCAACCTACTTTTTATTGATAATGTTCTAAGGAAGAACATTTATGTGTTTGGGCACCAACGGGAGAGGAGGCATCCCATTGCAGATGCCCTCTAGTCTTTCTCCCAAGGGCACTGCTTCAATGCAGCCCAGTTGATTCTTGATGGGATGATGGACATTCACACCAAGGTCCAGAAGAAGGTAAAACCACATGGGCTCCCCTACAGTAGATTGATTACAGCCTTGCTCAAGCAGGGAGGTTATGAAGTGAAGATGGGAGAGTATACTGAGAAGCTGCCCCCATTTGAGTTTAGCAAGAGACAATGGGGCATTAGTATGAACTTGATTGCAAAGAGGAAAGGGAAGAAATCAGATCAGCTAACTGAAATAATACAAGAGGAGGAGCCTACTGTGGTCAGGGCTGCAGTCAACACAGACCCCATACCAACTTAATCAGCAACCCCATCAGCAGCTGCTTCAATGGTTATCCCTGCTACCAGCTCAGTCACACCCATTCCACACACAATCCAACCACCAGTTACCATTAGTCCACCTTCCATCCCTACCCCCATGCCTATCATATCATCATCACCACCTTCCACAATCTCCACTCCGATCCCTGTGCCAGCTCCAACTGAACCCACATTCCCATTTACCTTACCCACCATATCCATTACTAGAAAATACACAAAAAGAGCCCAAAGACCACTTCATCACCCCACTGAACCTACCCTAATTGTGTCCACATCAGCCCCTATTCCAACCACCTCTATACCAAAAGCCACACCCACTGAAGCCATTACATTACCAAAACCCATTTCAATCCGTCCACTCACTGACATACCTCCATCATCACCATACCCACCTTCATCCTTCACATATGATGAAAGTGAGTCTATGGTCACTGACATTGAACCACTCACCACCGCTGAACCCATTGAACCTAACACATTCCATGACCATGACATCCTCACCTCTGAGGGGTACTCTGCAATGATGGACTCCATTGTGGGGGACATCACGCATGAATATACACCCCTTCCAAATTCTCCTTAGCCTACCCATTTCCCCTCTACCCCAACTTCCCCATAGCCTACCCAATTTAATCATGCCCCCAGTTCACCTTTCCAACCAATCTACTCCACCCAACCTCCAATCCTAGCCATTCCAGACCCTATATCCCAAATACTTTCCCTCCTTACCTCACCCCAAACCCAAATCCTAGCCAACATCCAAAACCAGACCACCATGCAAACATGCCTCCAATACATCCACTTCACTCTTTAGACCTTAAACCCACCACCGCAGCCTCTTACATCTATAACCTTACCTGTACCCACTCCACCTACTTCACCCCAGACTTCACCCCTAGTGGCAACAATAGCTACTACCACTCAGACAGACCCTAAAACTGTAGAACTGATCCCTATCCCACTTACCTTTACCTCTACCTCAACACAGACTGATTGTGAGGTAGAGGAGCTAATACCATTGACCTTAACCTCATCCTTTACCCATACTAATCTTGAGAAGGTGGAGCTACCCTTGTTACCATTACCCTACTCTTCCACCTCCACTTAGACCCCCAATGAAGAGGAGCTGGCACTTACCCTTCCACCTTCATCATCCACCCCCTCATCTTCATCGACTACCTACCCCAGAATAGATGACCTTACTGAAAGGGCCAATGTCCTGGCCTCTTCCATTCTCATTCCCTAGTTTTACACCCTCACCAAAGCCATGGAAGCTAATCCTTATGTTGTGAGGGATGCCAAGCAGCTGGTGGAGCAGGTCACAACAATGGTGAAAGAACTACATGAAGCCCAAATTGCCCAGATAAAGGAAGATAATGAGAAGGAGCTGAAGAGGCATTGAAAGATGGTGGTGAATGCCCTCAATCTGTACAAAGCCTATAAGACCAGGTCAGATCAATTGGCAAGACTAGTGGACACATTCCAGTTCAGTCTGTCAGTAATGAGCCCTCCAGGGCAAAAGGGTGTGTCCATAAATGAGCCATCCCATCTGATGACCAGCACAAGACTACAGAAGATAGCTTCAACAAGAACCAGGGCTGGTGTTGCACATGCCACAATTGTGAAGAAGGAGAAGGGAAAATATGAATGGCCCCCCCCTATTGACTTAAGTTCAGACTCATATTCTGATTAGGTTGTAGTGTAGTTTTTTTGTAATTATGTTCCATTTGTATTTTCTATTTTAGAACTATTTTTATATTTTCAGTCTATTGTTCAATCTATAAATAGTCTTATGTAATATTCATTTTGTTAATGAATGTAGTCTTTTGTGTGTTATTTGCATAATGCTTCCTTGTCTGATTTTCCTTTCATATTGTTCATTCTAGTTTTTTCTGCTGTACTATAGTTCTTTTTCTGTTATAACACTGTTGCCCCTATACATATATGTTGAAACAGTGAGGACAATGTTTAACTTAGGTTTGGGGGTATAGCAGGGTAGGCTAATGAGATAGTTAACCCAAGTGCAATAGTAATAGTCAATTTTGAATGATGAGGAAATTTAAAAATGATGCAGACCATTTAACACTAAAATTCTCTAAAAGTCAACACTTCCATGAGGTGAGCATCAAGGAAATTTTACAATCAACATTTAGTGAACCAGTAAGGAGAGAGAAAGGTGAAGACATACCCCTTGAGTTTAATTGAAGACCATACCTAGTGAGCTTTGGGCCTATAAATTTCTTTTTTCTTTTGAGGAGTGTCTTTGGCATTTTTTTTTCTGCTCTAAGGACTGATTGATTCAATCTCTTTTCACTAGAAGTTAGGCACCCCTAAGTTGAAATTGATTGACAACACTCATGACACTAAGGAAATGATCTGAGGCCTTCATTTGGACAGTTTGAGCTTAAATTTCCAACCCATTAAAACTACCCTTTTTGCATACACTCTTTGAGCCATAAAATCTAATTTTTCTTCAACAAACACCAAAGTAATTGAACCTGAACCACTTAACCTGATTCATCCCTACCCTCACTCTGAGAATTCAGAAGGTAAAGGATAAGATGTTGAAGATAGGTGAGTAAGGTTTAACATTTGGTGACAAGAGAAGAAGATAGGAGAAAATTTGTAAACATCAGTGTAGCAGTTGTATGACTGTGGCAGACATAATCACAATAATAAATAAATAAATAAATAAAAAGAGAGAAAGAAAAGAGAAGTCAAGTGAGATACTTCAGCTGAAAATTGAAAAGAAGAAGAGAAGCTAGCCACTTTGAATCTGAAAAATGTCAAGGAAGATAAAGTTGTGCTAAAATGAAGGTTGTGAAGTCATGAATCACCTCCTACCCTTATTGATTTCTCAGTCTTGAATCCCTCTTTACCCTCTTATTCTTTGTAAACCTCAACCATAAGCCTCATTACAATCCATCAAAAAGTCCTTATTGATCCTAAATGAAGTGAGCTATCATGTAGAGATGAGGAGATGTCTGATCTATGGTACGAGGTGTCGACTTGTAGGTGCCTTCAACAACTCCCCAGTCAACCTATTGAGTAGATAACTGATCCACTTGAACCTGTCAAGTGCTAAACTATAAATCCCACAACCTGTCAACTTTTACAACTCCCAAGCCTCCATCCTGTGGACCTCAGCCATTGCAGATTCAGAACCTGTCGACCTTCAGCTCTCGTCCTCACACAACCCATCGAATGGATCTCTTACGCCATCAGTACCTCTCGAGCTAGACTGTCATCTTCTCGAATGACAGCAGCTCCACTTCTGCAACCTCCCACATATGCTCGAACAACATGTAGACTCCTCAACCATCCTATCGAGCTCTATAAGAATCCTCACGACCAGATGTTGACGCTGCTGCATTCCACTCTATCATCTCGAGTTCATCTTCTCACTGCTGAAGCTACAGAGTTTAAAGACCATTAATGAAGCTGTAGATTTAAACCTTCATCAGCCCATAGTTTTTCAAGCTAATCCAGCTCAGGCCCCACCAAACTCCAATAAGTTCTAGCTATATTTCAGTTGCAGCCATTTAAAGGAGAACTTTCAAGATCCCAGCAGGTTATCAATTTAGGCACCATATGGGGGCTGTTTTGGTAATAAACAATAGCAGGGCTATTTTGGGCAGCCAATAGGATGATGAGATTAATTTGGGCCATTCTTAATAGCTTGGGTTCATTAGTTACAGCATTTTTATGAATGGTGCAGCTGGAGTTATTTTTTAGTTGGCAAGGGCAATTTTGGGAACTCTAAGGCACAAAAGAATTATGCCCATGTGCAAGAACTGATTTTCAAATCTTTGGCAAGAAGCAAACTACTTCAGTTGAACACAATAGAATTGGATCTCTCTCTTCTCTCTCTGATTGGTTGGAATGCTAAAACAAGGATTAGCATAAACTGAAATGGAAAATCTCTCCTCTGATTGGCTGCAATCCCATGCACATGGATCACTACATTTGTATAAATAAGGCTCCTTGCTGCTATAATTCTTCAGCAAGGAAATCAGAGAATAGTTTTAGTTCTCCTTGACTCATTTAGGTTTAGTTTTAGCTTTATTTTTCCCTTTTTCTCTTCCCCCTTCTCTCCCTAACCCAGCCTGTTGGATTAGATCTAGATAGCAGTTCAGATCTGATTTTTAATTGTAATCTCATCATGAAGATGTGTGGATTGATGTACAGATTACAAATCTAAGAACAAGGTTATTGTAAGTAATTTTGATTCAATAAATTGTTGATTTTAAAGTTCAATTAAATCTAAAGATCTTATGGTTTCATTAGATGTCTATAGGATCCATGTATTTGGGAGTAGTCCATTCAGTTTCCAGTAGATCTATTAATTACCATTTGATTTCCCTTAGTTTAATATCCCTGTGGATGCCTGATCTTGTAGCGTTGCATCAACAACATTTGTAGTGATTTAGATGTTTCAATTTGAACCTTTGGATTGGATGAAGTTTATAGGATGATCTGTGACCATTCAAGTGGACAACCCATACCCTTAAGATCAGTTCAAACCTTTGGTTTGGTTTGAATTATCCTACCTTGCACTTAAGCTTATAGCCAAGTGAAGGAAAGCTGCAAAATCACATGCCTTGATCTGTTTTGCAATGAGAACCAATCCCTAGCTATTTATTTCTCCCAATTATATATTTTATTTTACCATCCATCTTCCTCCATCTTTTAGAACTAGTTTTATATTTCTGTTTTGTAGATTACATCTAGTGACACCTAAAAAACTCTCTTTCTTCTTAAATTAGGCTAGAATTGCTAGATCTGTAGCAGATCTGGAGGTCTACTATGCAGCCTATTAGGTTTTAGATCACTACTCTCTATGGGGCAAACTCTTACTTTTAAAACTTGCTACAAAGGACCCCGTATCTTACAGGTTTAGGAATATTTTGGAGTTGCTATTTTCATCCTCTGTTTTACTTTGCTTTCACCACACACATAATAATCAGCACTTGAATTATCCACAACAACTGGTCATTCCCCTGGGAAACTGAACAATGAGTATATTTAATCTAAGAACTTACAAATGCCTATTGAAAAAGGAACGCCTGACGCGCATTGGTGTGAGCAATGACGCGCCTGGTCTGACATGACTTGCAAAAGCCTTCGACTTTATATTGCATTTTATTATCGGTCCTTGGACCTTATTTATGGACATTTGTATGATGCCCCTCGGTACCTCGACTGTGTCATATCCCTTTGTTTGACTACCCCTTGCAGCAGGTCGCGACATGCAGCGGGATGTCCTTTACACCCACAGATTAGGATATGATGATTCTCCTTTTCGTTTGACTGTCACTCGTAATAGGTCACGCCACATGACGGGATGACCATTGCACTCACGGAATAGGATACATTGACTTTCCCTGTTGACTGTCTATGACAACGGGTCGCGATACGCGACAGGATCGCCCTTGGGTATCCACGACATGGAATATGCCTTTCGATAGCTACCACTGGGCCCCCGAATGCTCCATTTTAGCTTGCATTGATAGATAAGAGAGCCAAGCATGTCATGTTAGCATCCCTAGTTCACATTTGTGATTTCCCAAGAGAAATGAGAAGATACCTCGAATGAGGGGTGTTTACTTCTTCAACACGTTCTTACTTCGCAAAAGCACATCGAAGAGGGGCATCTATAGACACTCCCATTTTGCCCTCTTGGAATATACAAATCTGTTCGATCAACCTTTGACCTCGCCCATGACTTTTCGGAAAGGACTTACCTTCTATGAAAGTTTCACAACCTTGATGTGGGACGATATACTAAAATAATAGTATATGGCTGGCATAGGCTGAAACAATAGCTCTGTAACTTAGGCCCCATGACCCTAACGTGGGAACCATGCACAGAAACAATAGTACATGACTGAACACAGGCTGAAACAATAGCTTTGTGGCTCAGATCCCAACGTAGGGAGACTATATACTGAAACAATAGTATATAGTCCAAATATAGACTGAAACAATAGTCTAGCATTTCAGACCCCTTTATCCTAATATGGGTCCATATGCTGAAATAATAATATATGGCTGGACACAGGCTAAAAAAAAAGCTCTGTGGCTCAAGCCACATGCCCCTAAATTGGGAGCCATGCATTGAAACAGTAGTATATGACTGAACATAGGCTGAAAGAATAGCTCTGTGGCTCAGACCCCAATGTAGGAAGACTATATACTGAAATAATAGTATATAGTCAAAATGCAAGTTGAAATAATAGTCTGGCATTTCAAGACCCAGACAATTCCAAATTACGCGCCTAAAATCACGCGCGCAATTTGATCACACGCTAAATCGTAAATGTGCAATCAGTCCCCCTCTCAGACCAGACTTCCTTTCCCAAACCACCTCAAGACTCGATTACGCACGCCATATGACACGCGCGATCTGCTTGAACGCCCTACCACTGGTGCGCAATTGGCCTACGCCCGACCGAGTCTTACAGTGCTTGACCCCCATGCTTCCTCGATCAAGTACTTTAAATGAAGTATTTAATTGGATTGTGCACTCCACACCAGGTGCGCAATTAGTACTAATATTGTTAGAAATGTCCATCAGCTCGATCCCAACGACTAAAGCGATTACAACCGAGAAATCGGTGTGCAATTCGGTTAAACACCTGAAACATGGCGTTTAATTAGAAAAAAACCTATAAAAGATTTAATTTTAATTCGACCCAGACACACACGAAGAGGCTGAAAATTTCATAGAGAGAGAACAGAAAAATACAGATAATTTTGAGAACGAATACATAGAGAAACAAAGGCATGATTTCGAGATTTAAGTTTCGAATTTATGAGATTCCTCTCCACAACCCCGGCCTTAGGTAAAAATTTAGTCTTTAGTTTCTGACCTTACTTAGTTTTTTCTAAAAATTTAGGTTTTCTTAGTCTCAATTAATAATATTAAAATTTTTCAGTTTTAGACCGTAGCACCCTTTTTTTTAGACCATAATTTTCAATCCCTACTTCTAGTTCTCCAATTCTAGGACCAGTCCTTAATCTGATGGCCTAATCATCGACCTTAGGACTTTAATTTCGTTCTGAAATCTTAATCTCCAGTCCTATCATTAATCCCTGGTTTTAGTTCTTAGTTTCTAGAACCAGTCCTTAATCATACAGCCTAATTTTCTTATTTTGGACCCGAATTCAGTCCTTAAATTTTAAATTCTAGTTTTAATTCCTTAATTTAATATTTTTAAAAATCCCAATTTATAATTTAGTCCTCTATAATTCTAGTTTCATAATTTAATTCATAATTATAATTCAAAAATAACTTTAAAAATCCAAAAATACTATCTTATAATTTAAAATCTAACTTGCTTTAATCTTAGCCACCCGATTTGCCCAAGGGAGCTTACAGAGGGTACTCGGGAACGGAGCCAATCCTCCTTAGCATAGCGGGCCTAAAAACCCTTTTTTTTAGAATTTTAGTAGAATTAATTCATCGCTTTAATTAGAATTAGTAAAGTTAGTTCCGTTATTTTTCCTAGAATTTTAGTATAATCAATCAATTGCTTCGATCATAATTCTAGTAAAATTAGTTCCTTTATTTTAATTAGATTTTCAGTATAATTAATTCATTGCTTTAATTAGAGTTTTAGTATAGTTAATTCATTGCTTTAATAGGAATTTTAGTAAAATTAGTTTATTGTTGATATTTTAATAAAATTAGTTCATCACCTAAATTAGAGTTTTAGTTAAATCATTCCTCTATTCCAATTAGAATTTCAGTAGAGCTAGTATATTTGCTTTAATTAGAATTTCAATCAAATTAGTATACTTGCTTTAATTGGAATGGTAGTAAAATTAGTATATTTACTCTGCTTAGAATTTCAATACAATTAGTATACTTGATTTAATTAGAGTTTCACTAGAATTAATATATTGGCATTCCTAGTACGATTAGGAGACTAATTAATTGGACTTCTGGTAGAAATTAAATTAATTAGACTTTTAATAAGAGTAAAACATTAAAATTAATTGGACTCCTAGTAGGATTAGGAGACTTAATTAATTAGACTTTCAATAGGATTAAAAATATTAAACTAATTAGACTCATAGTAGAATTAGGGAATTTAAACCAAGTCGAATTACCAAAATCACAAGGAAAGAAAAGGAAAACTAAACTATCTAAAAAATAAGGAAGAACCATAGCTGCTGATGTTCGCAGGCGGACGATTCAATAAAGAAGTAACCCACACCCGCTCTAAAGCATGATCACTGACATGTTACAGCATCGATAAATATCTACAGCCGACGATCGCAACAAACTAGGAATCTTCTTAGAAAACCCTCTTATTTACAAACATTCAAAACACCACATTGCCAGAGTCCACTTGGACAAAATTGGGCCACTGATTCAATGGGGATCGAGAGGAACCCAGAAAAAGCACGCACCAACAAAGTTGAGTTTTGATTTTTACACTTTGTATTCTTGATGTAAACTGATTGGTGGTGATGTAAATACAAGTTGATTTTTTATTTTAAATTACTTGCATTACTGCTGTAAATTCTTTTGATTTTTAAAGAATAGGTGTGGACTGATGCTTTATTTATTGAAAGTTATTTTGTCATTGACTGCACTATACTTAACTATTGTAATGGTGAAGTTTGTCGGTATCTTCACTGAAAACCCTCAGGAGACTTCACTCATCCATTAGGGATCACCTGAGAGTTTAAAAGGCTTGATGCATAAGCTAAATGCATTCGGGCTCTCTATGAAGGTGGAATTTATTGTTTTTAATAATTGTTTTAATTTTTCCTTTGCTCATGGACTAGAAAAGATTAGGTTTGGGGGTGTGTTGAGCACTGAAATATATCACTTTCCACCCCTTAACCTAACCTTTAATAGACCTTTGGCTGGTTAATAATGAGTTTTTATGTGTATTTTTTATAGATGATAGGAAACCATAACTTAGTGCTGCAATCCATCATTTTCAAGACAAGAAGAAAGAATTTTATGCCAAGTTGTAGAGTTGATGGAATTACATTGACTGCACCATGATGGTTCATACCATTGGTGGTGTTTTGCATGCATTTGGGTCTTAGATGTCTTGTTGAGGGAGAGAGGTGGAGCTCAAAGTTTATGGAGTGCTGCTATAGTGGATTAACTAGAATAGTAGTTGGACATATGACACTTGCAACACTTTTATTAGAAGCAACCCAATCACTTCACTGCTACAGCAAGAGGTGCTATACAGCAATACAACACTGCTCAACAGCAGCCAACCAGCAAATCAATATACCTCAAGCTATTGCAGACCTGAGCCCCACAAGATGAAGATCTGAGCCAGCAGCTGCTGTTGAGCAGTTCAAGCACTTAAAATCCCAGCATCACTGCAGCAGATGTGAAGCCATGAAGCATTCAAGCAGTTGCTGTTGCTGCAGCCAACTTAGCTGTCAAACAACTGCTGTTGCTGCTGCCTTAATACTCTCAAGTTGCAGATCTAAAGAGCAGTATATAACTCGAACAGTTTATGCTTTAAAACAACCACTCAAGCCGCTGCAATTGCTTGGAGAACCAACCTATCAAGTCGTTGTTGCTGCTGCCTTGAAGCACTCGAGAAAATGCACTCAGAACTCCACATCAATGTAGTTGAAAGTAGCTGCATTTAACCTATTGAGCTGCTGCAGCATTGAAGCCATTCCAAGCTGCATAATTGATGCATTTCACTTGTAGAGCTGCTGCCGCAACCTTCAAGACCTTAGGCCAGCAAGCTAGTAGAATAGTTGGCTGAAATCATTAAGGATGTGAGCAGTTTATTGCTGCAAACGAAGCAGATCCAGCAGCTGCACTTGCTGATACAGCAACTACTAGAGCACTTTAATGCTGCAGCAAGAGCAAACTCAAGCACAGTCAAGACCTGCTGCAGCAACTCTTGAGTAGTCCAATGTTGAAACTTCAAGGTGTCGAGCTACTGTTCAAGGCTTCAAATCCAACATTTATAGCTGCTGAACTGCACTATTTGAGCACATCAAGACAAGCTACAGTAAATAACCATTCAAGCAAAATAGCAGCAGCACTGCAACCTGTCATAGTACCTTCAAGCATCACCTCAAGTACATCAGTGTTGCACTGTGCACACTCGAGCAGCTCTGTGCTTTCAAGAATAATCCAGTTGAGCTACTGCTGAGTACACAATACTGAAGCTTCAAACACTCGAGCAGATCATGGGCTTCAGCAACAAACAGTCAAGCAGCTGCTAAATATACTCGAGCAACTGTGTAGCAGCTCAAGAGCACACTCGAGAAGATGGCACCTTTACAACTGAACCTGTTGACCTGTAGAAGGATGTGCACTGAACCTAATGAGCTGCTGGTGGAAGCACTTTATTCTCGAGCACTTTATAGTTGCTGCACCACCCACTCAAGCAGCTGAAAATATGCTGAAATATAAACCTGTCGAAGTGCATGAACAATCACACCTGCCAAGCAGCTTTAAAACCATCTACTCGATCTATGTATAGCTTAAGGACAGCAGCATACCAAGCTGTCGAGTGGTTCAGAGTGGGAGCATCAGCATATTGAGCTGCAGGGGTGGAGTGTACAACCTGTCGAGCAGCTTGCTGGTGTGTTACAGGTTGTCGAGTAGCTGAAACTAACCACTCGAGCAGCACTCCAAGCTGTCAAGTGGTTCTGAAGTGACCCTATCGAGCTGTCTACTGCTGCACGTTGATGCAATTACTACTGTCAGGCAGTGGCTGAAGCTGCATTAAGGTTCTCGAGCAGTTTATGGCTGCCATTTCAGACTCTCGAGCTGTAAAAATGTTGTATTTTAACCTATCGAGAACCTGTTGAGAGCCTCTCGAACTGTAAAAATGCTGTATTTTAACCTGTCGAGAACCTGTCAAGAGCCTCTTGAGGTGCATTTTCTAAAGCAAAGAGCCTCTCGAGCTGCATTTTCTATGTTTCCATCCTATCGAGAGCCTATCGAGAACTGCTCGACATTAAAAACCTGAAGTTGCCAGCCTCTCGAGAATATAATTTATGAAGCCAACCTCTCGAAGCATGGGTTCTAGCAGCCGTATTCAACATCCAGGGGGTATTTTTGAGATTCTACAACTTCTAAGGCACACATCCCAAAGCATCACTTGGCTGCAAATAAGCCACGAGACTAGCTCCAAAAATTGCCTTATTTCTGATTGGCTAATGCAAACTACAGCTGCATGGATTGTATATATAGAGCTGTAATCTATCTTGGGAAGGGAGCCAGGATTAACCTGAGTTCACTTTTCAGTTTTCTATTTTAGGGTTTTAGTTTCCTTTTTAGTTTATCTTTTCTTCTTCCTTAGCTCAACAGCAGTGTTGAGTTGATGCTCTTTGTAGTAGGTAGTTTCATTTTAGTTTGCAATGGGTTTTGTAATAACTTAGAGAGCAGTTTTGGGGTTTTTGCAAGGACTGTTGCCTTGAGGGCAACCATTGTAAGTCTTTTTTATTCAATGAAATGCCAATCTTAAAGCTCACTAAATATGCATTTTACCTGTATTTTTCACATGATTTTTTATAGGTTTGATGCTCCTATGGAGGAATGAGCTTGAAGCCATGCAACCATAGTGGCAGCAGTAGTATTACTGTTCTATCTTTAACCTCTATGACTGCGATAACCCCTGGGATAGCTTGTGACCATTTTAGTGGGCAGGGTATAGCCCTAAGGTTGGTCCAGACCATAGGGTTGAGATGGATTCTTTTTCTCTGCACTTGAGCTTGTAGCCAAGTGAGAGATAGTTGCAGAGCCAACTTCTCCTCTGTTTTATAACTCTATTTTTAGTGAATAGCCCTGAGACCTTGCACAGATTGCAGACTTGTGAGCTAGGTCATTGCAGCCCTTTTTGTAGCAATGACCAGCTAATTCTAAGTTCCCATTCAGCCAGTCATTTCTTGTGATTTTCACTTGATTTTCAAGGACTGTTTGCTCCTATAGATGCATGAGCTTGTAGCCTTGCAAACATAGTATCTGCAATGGGTTTCTTGTTCTAATTTAATCCATTGACTAAATAAAATCCCGGATATTTTGTGACCATTTAAGTGGACAAAATACAGCCCTAAGATCAGTTCATCCCTGTGGGTTAGGTTAGATTCTTCTACCTTGCAGATGTGCTTGCAACAATATGAAGGACTGCTGCAAATTCATCTCTTGAATTGAGTTGCAGTGTTGATTGACCTACAACTGTCTACTTCTCCATCTTTTACTTTATTTTACCACAACATCATCATCCTTCTTTACCCTCTTTCTTTAGTTGTAGTTTATTTCTATTTTTAGTGTAGTTTAGCTTTGTGACACTTAAACACACTTTCTTTATCTTACTTTCTATTTTAGGTTTAGAGTTACCAGATCTGGAGATTTATTATACAACCCTTGTGGTTTAGATCATCACTCTCTGTGGGACAAACTCTCACTTATTAAAACTTGCTACAACAACCCTGGATCTTGTAGGACTGAGTTTAGATTGTTGTTTTGTGCTGATTTCACTTCATTTCACTCTCCTTTCGTTTGTTTTTGTTGCCATCTATTTTATCCTCTCTTTTTAAATAAAAATAAACTAGTAACAACAATTTATCCCAACAGCTCCATGTAGACCCCGATACTCACAAACCTAGGAAATCTCCATTACATCTCGACACTGGGGCATTTTTTTTGGAAGATGAGTCACATTAGGGTCCTTGCTTATTCATAGTTGGGTGCAAAACAACAAGGTCATCACCCAAGGAAGACCGTCGAAGATACTACACTGCCTATCCTATCACGCTCCTACGCTGGGCATATTTTTAGAATTTTTCAGTACTTTGCTTTCCCTATTGCATTATTTTCCTTTCCTTGTAAAAAAAATTAAAATAAATGATGATACTTCTTGTATTACCAAACTCTAGTTTGAGATACCTCCCCCCTTGACAATTAGCAAGGAGGGAAATAAATTACTAATGACTTTGACTCCATGCGCAGCTATAAGTAACCTTCAACTATTACGGGACCAACTCAACAACATCCCAGAAAGCTATCAAGCATCCCTCGCACTCGTCCACCCACTCTCCCTAGCTCCTATTGCTGAAGCTCGATCATCACCTGCATCTCAGCACGAACTACAACTCAAGCACCCTCCAGCTCTACCGTCTGAGTCCTACGCTCCACCATGAGGTCCAGAGTCACCTCCTGAAGATATCACTTCATGAAATTAGAAGGGATCTCGTGAATCTCCTGACGAGCAAGAGCATGTTGCGTCTCCAAGTGTGACTACTCCAAATCACGCATCTGCACACAAGCACAAAGCAAAGCTAAGAAGATATATGTGCGTGATGAGATGAAGACCATGAGCGATGAAAATATACCAGATTGGGTCGCTCCCGTAAATGGCGCTCGACGGTAGTGGCAATCATCTGATCAGCTGACGGGGTCGGCTGAGGAGGAATCTCGGACGTAGGCTGCCACAAGATAGAAAAAAATGCATCAGATCGTATCACAACAATAAAACAAAAACGTAACTATACTAACTAAGCATTCCTGGGGAGGAGTGGAATCCTAAAGAGGAGCCTCAGGAGCAGAGTTAGGGATGACCTTTACAAAGAAAGAAATTAACAACAAACACAAACTCATCAGATAAAACCAACAAACAGAATAAAAAGCAAACACAAATAAACTAAAACATATGCTACACCTGACTCTCTAGGCACAACGAAGCATCTGTGGCCTCTCTCACCTGGAGATACTCAACAATCTGACGCTTGAACACATTCCAAGGCAATATTTGGCAAGTCAACAATGATAATAGCAAATCAGACAAGATAACAAGAGAAGCTCGAAAACTTACCCAATGATCTAACTCAGCGTGATGCTAGGTCATCACTGGGTCTGCGCGATTGGAGGACGCTGCTGAAGACAAATCAAAAGGGGGAGCAGACACCCCGACGGCCTCGAGCTTCGACCTCTGCAAGTGTAACATATAAAAAAAACTCAAAATGCTAACATCCAACCCAACAAGATATAAATACATACCAGTCGCTCTATCTTTGAACGCATGCTAAGATGCTCACCCCGAAGCAACTCTATTAGTTGTGCTTGGCGAGCGACCACACCCTCCCTCACCGCCTAAGAAATACACAAACACATCAACCAACTAAAATGAGATGAGTAAACCAAACACGACCAAAGGAAAACAAGCTAAACTCACTACAGCTCGATGAGTCTCCTCCAGGTGACCCCTCAATTGTTCCTCCACGGCCCTGACATCAGCTATTGTGGTTGCCAGGGACCGTAACATATCTGCGTATGGACAAGGGACACTCCCCATTCGCTCCTGCGCCAGGTGAAGGGCCTCCAATGCTCCACCGACACCCGAGCTAAGCTGGCCATGCTCTTGCTTGGCCACCCTCTCCCTTAATGTCAAAGCGGAATCAGGTCTACCAACACTGAAAGAACTCTTCCCCTAAAAGGGGAATCACCTGAAGAGTTACCGCCAAGCTCCTAAAACCATCTCGAGAATGCATAGGCATCCACATCATAGTGTGCCCTAGTCACCTCGGTCCCCCTAGCTCTAAAATATGCGTATTGCTCTGACATCTTCTTCTCAAAGAAGCGGTTGGGGGGACCCGTCATCTTCTTCGCCACTCATTGGTGAAGCTCTGGAGGGACTCCCTAGGGGAGCCCCAATTGACACGCAACACGGGATACATGAATCCACTCTACCTTCTCAAAGTAGGAGACCCATATATCCCATCTAAAATATGCCTGACTAGACTGTATCACAACTTAATCAACACCCTCATCATCCCCATAAGACCTCCACATGACCTGTAGCTAAGCACCAAACAAAATGAATGTGGCAGCTAGACTAGAAATGTGATACAAAATGCAACTAATCAAACTGCAAGGAAAATACACACACACCTAGCCCAGATGCATGTCCTAAAATATCCACCTTGCAGTTTGGAGGTCTGTAGTTCTCCGATGAGCTGCCCTTATTCGCTGCCAAGCATACATGCTCGAGAACGAAGGCGCGGTCCCCGGAGGGATCCTCGGGCGTAGGAAGGTGAAATGGTCATATGCCCAGAATTGAACAAGGTAAATCGAAGTGACATCAATAAAAAAACTCCTAAAAGAAAACAACAAATCCTAAAGGCTTATAAAAGTAAAACCTCACCTGGAGAAAACTAATGAAGCTGCCGATGGTAGGAATGCCCCTTACGTGGCAAAATAGCTACTCGAAGAGATGGGCTAGCGCCGCCATGCCCCACACATATGTAGAAACTCAGTCCAAATCCCCAAGAAGCGGTAAGAATAACCCAATAATGCACCCTCAGGTAGAAGAAGAACATAGAACAACACTAAAAAAGTACACCAGGAAGGACCTGATGACGCGATCAACCTCCACTCCTGCCTCTAACACGGGGGGCATGAGCCTCTATCTCTTTGTGACACTCCTCATACATTTTCGCAAACACTGGATGACACCTAGGAGGAATGAACCCAGCGAAAAAGGTATCAAGGAACCATGTGGTCCGAATCAACCCTAATCTAGACCCACTGGAGGGATACTCGAGCCCAAGATACTCTACACTCGATGCCTGATAGTCAGACAACATCTGCCCAATCACAGGCTCGCCCTCGAACCTCATCCGGGTGACATGTGCCCAGTCCTTAGAGGTCAAAAGCATCATCCCCATAGGGAAAAGCGGTGCCTGCTGCTCCTCTCTCCATCTCTCCACTATAGCCCCGACCAAACCAGTGTCGAGATGGAAAGGCTCAAGCCCCAAGGTCAGTTTGAAACCAAATGACGTCAGTCTCTCCCATTAGAACGCAGGGAGAGCGCAATACCAGGCATGGGACTAGGCCCACGAAGAGCTGATGCACAAAGTAAGCGGCTCCTAGACACCCGACCAAGGAAAGAAAGGAAATATAAGGCAAAGTTTATAACAAAAGGTACTGGCGACCAAAAATTAAGTAACAATACTATAACAACAAAAAATAAATACTAATAATAACAAGGATAATAATAATGATGATAGCAAGATGCTACGATGACCAAATCGACAATAGAGAACTGAAAACAGATAACAATAGCAAAATAAAATGACAATGAAAAATAATGATGGCAATGATAACAACTATCAAGGAACGTAAAAAATCATAATCTAAAAGATATGTGGCTAAGATAACCTATGATAGGCATGCAAAACATGAGAAAAGTAGCGCAAGGCGGCAAACTAAACGTGACCTAGAACTATACACAGCCATGATACATGAATGCACACACACACTAGACTAAATGCGGGTTCTGCACAAAAGTAAATAGGTTTCCATATCCTAAAAGTCTAGGTTATAGCCTAAGTGCCTACGAAATTAAAAGGAACTCTGTTTTCGAACACCTTCCTGGTTTGCCGCAAAGGCATCTGCTAGCGGAATCCATATTGGACACTCGGCTTGAGGAGGATTGATATCCTCAGTGCCTTCATCACTAGGAGGAACCTCACCCTCATCCACTACAGCAACCTCCACTCGTTCCTTGATGCTCAGAAGCTCATGCACCTCACCCTCCAACATCCACTCCAACTCCGAAGCACTCACACTACCCTTAGGCTCCATCTCACGAGAAGCACTCAGAAAATTAAGGAGAACACAAGAAATGAAGTCAAAATCTGACGAGCGGATCACAAAATATCGTGCTACCACAAAAATCAGGACACTAAGGAAGCAAGAAGGTAAGAAAAATCAAAGAAAAGCCAGAACATGTAGGTCAAATGAGAACTTTCGGCTTATATAAACCTCGACCAATCCCACGCAGTATCTAACGCACACAACTGAATCAAGCGTAGCTTGGGACCCTTGTTTCCCTAGTTCGTGCACATCAACACACGTGAAATTAGATCTCCGTCCACCCGCATGGGTGATGAACCAAAACCACTCTACACCCTCTGTGCGGAATTAGAATCACACGTCTCTGCCACTAAATGGAATCCAAAGCGTGACCTTGACACCTCCACAGTCTGGACCGTTGACATTTCGATTAAGCGAAATGAGCACTGCACGTAATTGGATTGTTAACTCTATCTCTATGCCTTAATTCACGACCACAGGATCCACGCATTATGGCATGCGATTAATTCTATTATGCGCTTACCTCCACACGCGTAATCAGCAACCCAGGACAAAAAAAAGTATATACAGGCTGAGAAGGCCCCCAAACCATTCAGCTGAACAATGCGTACACACATTAATAAGAACCAGATAGCAATAACAAAACAATAAATAAAAGTTTATTCATAATTAAAATTCTTTACAGGTGACACCAGGGGCATACCCCTTGAATTTACCACCCAAAATAAAAACCGAAAACCTAACCTACAACCTAAAATGAAAACTGAGGAGCCCAAAACGGGCATGAGGCCAATCAGAAGCAACAAAAAAGTGGGAAGGGAGAAATGGTTAGGTAACACCCTTTCCATCCATTTATATGATTTCCCTCCCATCCTCCATCTCCACCTCCTCTGTCGCCGCCTCGACCACGGCGGCACATCTAACAACGAACCCTTCGACCACAAAGACGCCTCAATGTTAGGCCAACATCTGGAGTCACCTCAGGGTGAAGAATGCGAGAAACCATGAATAAAGGAAGGAAAGACATCGATATCGACTTCGGACCACCAAAAGAAAGAAAGAGAAGGAAAGGAATGAAGAAAAATGAGAAACCCCATGAATATATAGACACTCAGTCAGTCCTGTGCCTAAGACCTTGCGCGTAATCCAATTAAGTGCCTATACCAGAACGCACATTTTGAGTCATGTGTAAGCTCCCATGCGGGTAACCCAAGCCCCCCACCGGACCATATGCGAGATCTAGTCTCGTGCTAGACTAGTTGTACGCAATTCGAGCTACGCGAATATTCCATGGCTCGAGATACAAATCGACGCCTGAACGACCGCACCATCTAACGGCTGACTATTCAATCCCGCGTGAACATGTTTGCGCATAATTATATTGCACGTACATCCTAAAGCGCCCAATTAGCCCGCTGTCCCTTCAATCACGCGCTGATGATCTAGCACATAAATGAATTATGCGCTCACTCACATACGCGCAATTCCCCAGTTATAGCAAAAACTATATACACAAATAAGCAACGGCTGGAGATAAAATGATAGAGTCATATGCTTATACAAAACATCACTTGCAGCACGGGTCACTCCAAACTTAAATGCACATGCCCCGAAAACCAGAAAAAGGCTTTCACCCATATGCACACTCTGAACTTGATCACTTACCAAACTAGCGTGAACCAAACCAAACTAAAACACGCCCGAAATTAACTCATAAAATGCACCCAAAGATCAACCATAAGACTAAACCAAACTAAAATAACCTAAAAGAGCTGAATCAAACCAAATTAAGTAAGTTTATCCATAAAAATTAAATAATAAGACCACTTTCATAAATATGAGAAAATCGTTTCAAATTACACCAGGGGCATACCCCCTGAATATACAACTTAAACAAGAAGCATAAAATCAACACATTCAGGCAATGCACCCCTGAATGAGGGTGCTCAGGGGAAGAAATGACTGAGAAGCCCGAAGAGAAAACATGAGATGAGCAACTTCTAACACAAATCTCATCTTCAACTCTTCTGTCGTTCGAGCTGCTGCCAATGGTACAATTCTTCAAGTTACATGATCAAGCAGTATCACAGTGGAGTCCCGAGCTGGCGAAAAAGAAAGAGTGACACACAGGAGGCCACTAAAAGGCCGAGGGATACACCTATGGAAAGCCCTTCTAGGAAGCGCCCCAAGGAGGGCTGACAAAAGGTCAATCCACAAGGCCTACCAAGGAGCAATTGGGATTGATCCTTAATGAAAAGAAAATTTCAAAAGGCTAAAATTTATTACAAGTCCACAAGGAGAATAACCAAAATTCAAAACAAAACCCGACCCCTAAGTACCTATTTATAAGCAAAGAGCCTTTAGCCACAATGTGACAAATGCCACAATGATAAACATCCGTCATCTAAATAAATTAAAACAAGGCACCTAGTCCTTTAAACAATGCACAATCCATGACAAACCTAGATGAACCAATAATCACAAGACATTTACCACCTAGAAAAACAAATACATGACAAAGTGGATGAACTAATGACATTAAAACATCTAACTTTAATCTAAATCACATGTGCTTGACAAGTGTCACGCCCACAAAACGAAAGAACAAAACAAACTTCATACCTTAAACAAACATATGAAATTCTTTCTTCCACAATGATGAAAGTAAATTCTACCAACTGAAAATTTAAACAAAGGCCCAAATATAAATAGCCCAAAGCAAAGGCCCAAAATGAAACCCATCACCAACCCGAGTGCTAGTCCAATCCAACTCATAAAAATAAGACAAAACAAAACAAAAAAAATAACAAAAAATAAAAAAGCAAAAAATAAAAAGAAATAAAAAAAATGAAAAAAAAAATAAAAAAAATAAAACAAAATAAACAAAAAATAATAAAACACGAAAAAAGATAAAGTAGGGAAACAAAGTAGGGAGGCACCCCTATAGTCCCATCGCGACAAAAGCAACTCGAGATTTAGATCACCCCCTGATGTTCTGCCACAACCTAAAATAATAATAAACAAAATGACAAAACAGTCCCATCGTGATAGCACAACCTGGAAAATTCAGAGTTACCCCTTGATACTTTGACCTATCAGAGCCCCGAAATAAAAAAAAGAAAGAACAAAAAATATAAGTCCCATCTCAATAAAGGTACATAAAGATGAATCATATATCATCTAATCGCGACCAGAAAATGAACAGTCCCCCCCTTGTCCCATTGCGTGACCTCACACACCAGGGAGGATAACCAATGTCCCATAGCGCACTTCCACAATAACACATCCCATCGCGATGAAATAGGCACCACCATCTCGACTCCTGAACCCTAATCTACCAAGCCCATTGTCCTGTCACGACACAACCCCATCCGTCCCATTGCGTAACCACACAGTCAGTTCCAAAGATAAGTCCCGTCGCGATCACAGCACACCACTCAAACTGACCCAACCCATTATATAACCCAAGATTTTCCATAGAAAGAAAATGAACAAACCAACATCCCATCGTAATCTATCCCCACCTCCCGAATGCCCCATTGCGCTAGCAATCCTTGGGCCTCACCACAACAGAAACGAAAGAGGAGAGGAAACTCTTTGATGTCCCATTACACGATGACTCCAGTTAAGGACACCCATAGCATAAACCAGGTAAGTATCATCCCCTTTCACTCGATATTCCTTGTAAAAATATAGCTAGTTAATATTAAGTCAAATTTTTTCAAAACCCAACTCTCCTAACATGCGAATCACTGTAGTCCTCTAACAAGAGACACGCATGAGTATCCGCGAGATTGATAGAAGGTTTATCCGGCATACCAAGTGTTGCCTTGACAACCAAACAAAGGTCAGGTCCACAAATTCTGTGCCGATGGATCTGCTCAGAGACCTATTAAAAGCCAATTTTTTGAAGTTTTACCACTAAATTGATCTTAAGTTAAAAACCCAAAATTTCAAAAATCTGTATCCATCAAACTTCACCTCTCATCTCCCCAATCCGTTCTCTCACTTGAGAAACCGAACATTGAGTATACTCAACTTTGAGAAATCACAAATGTCTACTGGAAAGGGACTCCTGAAAGGTCATTGGTGTGAGAAATGACGCGCTCAACCTAACATGACATGCAAAAGCCTTCGCCATCACACCGTTACATCATGTTATCTGGTCACTTGAACTTGTCTCTGAACATTCGTATGACTCCCCTGGTACCTCGTTTATGTCAATTTCCCCCGTTTAACTGTGATATGCAACAGGTTGTGATATGCGACCGAATGCCACTTACACCCATGGATGAGGATATACCTCTCAACACCCATAGATAAGAAAGTCAAATATTTCATCTCAGCTTCCTAGTTCATGCTTGTGATTTCCCAAAAAAATGAGAAGGCACCATGAAGAAGGGGTGCCTACTTCTTCAACGCACCCTTCCTCCACAAGAATGCGCCGAAGAGGGGCATCTGTAGACACCTCATTTTCACCCTCTCGGAATATACAAACCCATTCTATTAACCTTTGACCAGGCCCATAACTCTCGGAAAAGGATTAACCCTCTCCGAAAGTATCAAAACCCTAAATATGGGGACTACACACTATACATATAGTGAATGGTTGAGATACGAGCTGAAATATCAGCCTCGAACCTCAGACCCAATGAGGCCCGAAAGCCCCTGAATCATGCGCATGCACCTACACGCGCAATTAAATCACACGCAAAGATACCCGAACGCAATTAGTCCAGCATGGACTCGACGTACACTTTCATGCACCACCTAAAGTGCTAAATCTTGTCCCTATAATATTGTTGCA
Source organism: Chloranthus sessilifolius (assembly GCA_021018995.1). NCBI lineage: Eukaryota > Viridiplantae > Streptophyta > Magnoliopsida > Chloranthales > Chloranthaceae > Chloranthus > Chloranthus sessilifolius. The sequence continues at coordinate 91,796,370 of CM037585.1, read as the reverse complement.
CGGATTTTGATTGCACGCGTCCCTAAACATGTAGAATTGGTCCAGACATGGACTGGAACTCTAATTCCCCAGACTGCTTGAGCTCCTCGATTACGCATATGTTTCATTGCGCATAATTAAATTTCATGCATGATTTCATGTGCGAAATTTGTTCCAGGCATAATGGAACTAGGACTTCCCGACCAAACTAGTCAGTCGATCATTCTCGAATCCGTGACCGACTCAAACTGAATTGCATGCATAGAACCCTATGTGGAATTCAATCCCACGCGTGGCTCTATGCGTGTAATTGGCCAATTGCGCACATGCCCATATGTGCACAATTAGCCCAATACCTATAAAAAACCCCTACCCTATGCCCAAACTAACCAATTTTCATAGCAATCTCTCCACTCTCAAGCTTAGCTCTTCTTAGAAATTCTAAGGTTCTCTCTGGGGTCCTCAAAGTAAGGGGTTGGGCTGCTTCTTTTAGGCTTCTAGAAGAGTAGACTCTACTCTAAGAACCCCGGGTAGTCAGGCTAGTTAACCCTGACTCTCGAAGGAGTACAAGAGAGATAAGTGCCCTTAACTTTAGATCTTAGGAAATCACTACCTAAATCCTTAGCCTAGAGCCCATTAGGTCCCTAAGCCACTTCAATTTTCAACCCTTAGCCACCCGATTTGCCCAAGGGAGCTTACGGTGGGTACCCTGGAATAGAGCCGATTCTCCCAAGCATAGAGGGCTACCACCCCCTTTTTTCAGTAGAATTAGCAGGAGTAAGGAGTTGGATTAGACAGACCATAGGCTATTCATAGCTGCTGGAGTCGGCCGGATGACGTACAGTAAACGAGGTGACACACATCTCCCCATGAGTGATCAGTGACGTGTTACATTGTCGATAAATATTTGTAGCTGGTGATTGTTGAGAACTGGAAAATACCATTTTCCACCCCTTAATCTGGGCCTTGATAGACCCTTGAGAGAAGTAAATAAGTGTTTTAAGTGTTTATTTTACAGCTAACAATAAAGACAGGCTTAACCTTGAAAGTAGCTTAAAAGTGCTAAAAAGATGATGACCCATCTGGATCTGGAGGAAGAAGGAGAAAGGACAACCTCACGACCTGTCAAAATACCTGGACTGAAGAGGCAAAGACTTGGTCTCAACCTAGAAAAGAAGTGTGGAGTAATTCGAACAAAAGAAAGCAGTACAGAGAACTTTTCGAAAAGTTTCTGAACTTGTCGAAAAGAAGCTTAACTTTGCGAAAAGAACCAAAAGCTTCAGGTTTAGCTTTCGAAAAGTACTTGAACTCTTCGAAAGGATTTCAGACCTATTCGAAAAGAAGAGAACTCCTAGCGAACAACATCAGAGCTTTGCGAAATGAACTTCAGAAGGCACAAAACTCTGCGAAAAGTCCCTCAGACTTTGCGAAATGATTTTCTGAAGATTCTTTGCATCTGCATGGGTAATTCAGTAATCTTTTGCACGCGCTCCAATGCAGATACAAACCAGGAACATTCTAGAAGATTCTGAGCACGAACTAAAGGCATATTCCACCCCATGTGAACACCCAAAGAAGAAATCACTTGGCGGGAACTTCTAGAAGCTCTAACAGATTTTCAAATTGCATAACAGAATTGATGCTTCTGTCGCCTGATTGGCTGAACTAGATCGAGCAATTCTGATTGTCCAGAACAGATCTGGATCCTTGTGCTCGACTCCTATTGGCTAATATGGATCTAACCAATTCTGATTGGTTGATGCACATCTGAAATGGACTTAGGGAAAACTATAAATAGAAGAACGATTTGCCCAATTTGGATATCCAGATTTTGAGTTTCATTTCTATTCCCCCATTTCCAAATCAGCTAGCTTGTCTGAAACCCTTGTAATAGCCTAACTTTTATTTGCAATTGAGAGCTGTGAGATACCTCTGTAATTCAAAAGAGAATTATATTCAAGACTACAAATCTGAGAGTTGTTTAAGCTGTGCTCTGTAATTGTAATGGTGAATTTGAAAAGGTTGCTGTAAACCGTACATTCTCAATTGGATTCGTGTTAAGGGTTCCCTCTGATCTCCTTATTGCACTAGACTCCTTTAGATTTACTATTTTTCATGCAATTTCCCTTGATTCATTAACCCTGTGGGAATTAGTGTTTGTAACCTAATCTCTCACAGCATTTGTAGTGATATTTCTTGTTCTGAATTAAGGGTTTAGATCAAAGACTATTGGATGGTTTGTGGCCATTGAAGTGGACAGACCATAACCATAAGCCTAAATCTAATCCTTGAGTTAGATTTATTTCTCTTACATCTGTGCTTGTAGCCAGATGAAGAATGGATCATCTCTCATTTGATCTGTAGTCATTCTCATTGTGTTTCAAGGACCAAATCAAAGTTAGATATTATTTCTCCATTTTTATAAGTTTACATCAAAATCCCCCCAACTCAGATCTGGATCATTTAGTTTAACTTTTACTTTTATCATTTAGTTAATGTGACAAATTCAACCTCCCATCTTATGTGCTTTGTAGATAGGATAAGAGGCCAGATCAGGTAGCCTAGATCTGGAGGTTTATCTTGCATTTTAAAATCAATTCCCTGTGGACGATCTTTTACTCACTTATATTTTAAAACTTGCTACAATTCGATCTTGCTAATTGAGGTCTCTCTGTGCTGATATTTTCATATTCTTTTAGTAAATTCATCCTCTGTAAGTCTGTTTTCAAAACACAAATAAATCATGCACACTAGACTCAGCAACAAGTTTTTGGCGCCGTTGCCGGGGAATTTGTTTTAAAATAGGTAGACCTAAGTTTTTATTTTGTTTCTATTTTATCTCAGTGCTAAACTATTGGTTAAATCTATGCAACTATTCATATACATTGTGACCCGTGGAATCTATTTTAAAAGGAATTCTGAAGGTTTGCTGTGCGTAATTTGATTCTCTGTTCTGTGTTGTATGTTTGGTAGGAGGACTCTCAGCCCTGAGATAATCCTGCTAAATTTGGAAGTAGAAAGGCTACTACGAACCAAACAAACAGCACAGAATTCTGTTGAAACAGTTACTATGGGTGAAGAACCTTGACTTTTGAGGGATTACTTTGCACCTGGTGCTTATAATTCTCCATTTTGCATTCAATTTCCTACTGTTGAAGGAAATTATGAGATTAAATCATCAACTATCCAAATGCTTCCTTCCTTCCATGGTTTGAGTAAGGAAGATCCATATAAGCATGTGGATGAATTTTTATCTCTTTTTACCACATTCAACATAGCTAGACTGGGTCTAGAGGTAACTAAGCTTAGGCTCTTTCCTTTTTCATTAAAGGACAAAGCTAGAGCATGGTTGTCTATGTTGGCACCAAATAGTATCACTTCTTGGAATGATTTGCAGTGTCAATTTTTAGCCAAATACTTCCCTATGTCTAAAACAAGCCAATTGAGACAAAGTATTATTTCCTTCTCACAAAACTCAACTGAAACTTTCCATGAAGCATGGGAAAGGTTTAAGGAACTTTTAAGGCAATGTCCTCATCATCAAATTCTCCAATGGCAGCTTGTTCAAAGCTTCTATCAAGGAATTGATCAAAAGGGCAAGAATATGGTAGATGCTTCCTGTGGAGGTACCTATTTGCAAAAAATAGTTGAGGAGGTTTGGGACTTATTTGAAGTAATTGGTAAAAATTCAACTCAACAGGAATCTTTGTCAAGAGACATTGAGAATCTTGTTCGGGTGAACAATCAGCAAACCACCAAAGGAAAGATTTATGAGGTGAATGAGTTGGAAAGAAAGATGGATAATTTAACCACAAAGTTTGATAGATTGATGGACTCACTTAAAAATCCAATGGTTGCAAGAGTAGAGGAGGCATGTCTGATATGCCAGTCCCCTACTCATTCACTTGACCAATGTCTGGCTGCACCACAGTTTCCAGATTTAATGGTGGAGCAAGCTCATGCTGCCCAATCAATTGGACAGATGCAGTCAAATGAATATCCATGGAGAGGGCACCCCAATTTGAGGTGGAGCCAGGGGAATTATCAATCACAACAGCAGCAGCAACCAAAGAACCAAATGCCTTTCAAAACTGCTCAGCCTTATCAGCAAAACTTTTATGCCAAGCCAAATTTTCAGCAGCCCATTCCACAACAACCTGACAAAGAATCGCTCCAGTCCAAGCCCCTTCTAGATCCCCTTCTTTTGAAGATCAAGTCCTAAATTCACTCCAGAATTTAGGATCTTTAACTCAGACTGTGAACTTTCACAGTCAGAGCATAAAGAAGATTGAAGAAACATTGGGTCAACTCTCAAATACTTTGGCCAAAAGAGAGGAAGGAAGGCTACCCAGCCAACCTTTGAACAATCCCAAAGGACAGTTCATGGTTGGAGAGGCTTCTATTTCACATGAAGAAGTAAAAACTGTCACTACTTTGAGAAGTGGAAGAATTGTAACAATGTGATGCTTGATAAGGAAGAAGAAAAAATTGAGGAAACTGCTAGAGATATGCAGCAGGAGCAGCATGATGTTAGCATTGGGGGTGCTGATATACCTTAGAAAAATAAAAAAAATGAAAAACAAAAAAATCAAAAATATGCTAATAATGATTCTAGAGCTGTAAATGAAGGACTTGTTCCTCATTTACCATTCCCTCATGCCATGAAATCTACTTCTCCTTTTGATAAAAGAAACACAAAAATAGAGGAAATGATGGAGACTTTCAAGCAAGTCAAGATAAATCTACCTTTGCTTGATGCAATCAAACAAATCCTAGCATATGCAAAATTTTTTAAAGATATTTGCACTCACAAAAGACAATCTAGGATACAATTATCCAAGAAAGTCTTTGCTGTGGAAAAAGTTAATCAGATTTTTTCCATTACCACACCTCCTAAACTTCAAGATCCTGGAACCCCCACAATCCCTTGCATTATTGGGGAACATACCATTGAAAAGGCTTTATTAGATTTGGGTGCTAGTGTTAACCTACTTCCATATTTTGTATATGAGAAACTAGGTTTGGGAGAATTAAAACCCACTCATGTGGTGTTACAACTAGCAGACAGATCTGAAAGAAATCCAGTTGGGACGATTGAGGATGTGTTGGTAGGGGTAGATAAGTTTGTCTACCCTGCTGATTTTCTGGTATTGGACATGGAACCTACAAAAAGCAAAACTTCCATCCTTGTTATTTTGGGAAGACCATTTCTGGCTACAGCCAATGCTTGCATTCAATGCAGGTCAGGTATTATGGAAGTCTCTTTTGGAAATATGAAGGTGAAATTAAATGTTTATAATGCAGTCACAGAGCCTCAATTCAGTTCTGAGGAATGTTTTTTTGTTGATTTGTTGGATGAACTGATGGAAGAGACTCTACCATAGTTTTTGCAGTGTGAAGATTTTTCCACAGACTTGAAAAATGCTTGGAAAAATGCTATGGAAGAAACGATCTGTACCTCAAAGTCTGAGGAAGAAAATGTTGTACAAGGAACTCATAATCAATCAGCAAGTTTCTCTTCATGGAAACCTGTTATTCTTCCTCTTCCACAAATAGCTAAGATACCTTTGCTACCTTCTTTTCTCAGCCCACATGATGTAGAACTGAAGCAGTTGCCAGAAAATTTGAAATATGTGTTTTTAGGAGACCATAAATCATTGCCTGCGATTATTTCTTCCTCCCTCACAAAGGAGCAGGAGGAAGAGCTGTTGATTGTATTGAAACAACATAAGAGGGCAATTGGCTGGACTATTACTGATTTGGGAGGAATCAGTCCAGCTATTTGTATGCATAAAATCCATTTGGAAGAAGATGCAAAGCCTTCTAGGGAAATGCAGAGGAGGTTGAACCCTCATATGCAAGAAGTGGTCATGAAAGAGGTTGTTAAGTTGTTGGATGCAGGGGTCATTTACCCCATTTCAGATTCAGCTTGGGTGGCACCTACACGGGTGGTACCTAAGAAATCTAGGATCACTGTTGTAACCTCAGATTCTGGTGAGCTTATGTCAACCAGATAAATAACTGGTTGGAGGGTCTGTATTGATTACAGAAAATTAAACTCAATGACCAGAAAAGACCATTTCCCTCTCCCATTCATTGATCAAATTTTAGATAAGCTAGCAGGAAAAGCCTATTACTATTTTCTTGATGGTTACTCTGGTTACAACCAGATTCCTGTGTACCCACAAGATCAGGAAAAAACCACATTCACTTACCCTTTTGGCACTTTTGCCTATAGGAGAATGCCTTTTGGTCTTTGTAATGCTCCTACTACCTTTCAAAGATGCATGTACTCCATTTTCTCTGACATGATTGATCAATTTATGGAGATTTTTATGGATGATTTTTTAATATATGGAGATAGTTTTGCCCAGTGTTTACATCATCTCAACTTGGTGTTATAGAGATGTGAAGAAACCAATCTAGTTTTGAGCTGGGAGAAGAGCCATTTCATGGTCACCCAAGGCATTGTCCTTGGCCATGTTGTCTCCCACAAGGGCATTGAGGTGGATAGAGCTAAAATTGATTTAATTGCACATTTGCCACCTCCTAAAACTATTAAACAAATTAGAAGTTTCTGGGGCATGCTGGATTTTACAAAAGGTTCATTAAGGACTTCAGTAAAATTTCCAAGCCTCATTGTCATTTATTATGTCAAGATGTCCCTTTTGTTTTCAACAATGAATGTTTGAAGGCATTTGAATTCTTAAAAAATTGTTTGAGTTCAGCTCCAATATTACAATCTCCAAATTATTCACTGCCTTTTGAGCTAATGTGTGATGCATCAGATTATGCTTTGGGAGCTGTTCTTGGGCAGAGAAAGGATAAGCTGCCTCATGTCATAGCTTATGCCAGTAGATCAATGATTGATGCACCGCTCAATTACACAACAACTGAGAAGGAGCTATTGGCAATAGTTTTTGCTTTAGAGAAATTCAGGTCATATGTTTTGGGTTCACAAATTGTGGTGTTCACTGACCACTCAGCCTTGAAATACCTTCTGTCTAAGAAGGATACCAAACCAAGATTAATCAGGTGGATCCTTCTATTACAGGAGTTTGATTTACAGATTAAAGATAAAAAAGGTGTGGAAAATGTGGTCTAATTATAATTGCTGAGATTGATAGGCTACCTATCAATGAATCTTTCCCTGATGAGCAACTTTTTGCTATCAGTATACACGCCCCTTGGTTTGCAAACATAGTCAACTTTTTGGCTACTGGAAGAATTCCTCAACATTGGAATAAAATGGATACAGATCTTTTCTTCTCAAAGGTTAAACATTTTATTTGGGAGGATCCTTATCTGTTCAAGATTTGTGCAGACCAAATAATAAGAAGATGTGTCTCTGAAGAAGACTTTCATCACATACTTTCTATGTGTCATGAGCAGGCTTGTGGAGGTCATTTTAGTGGAAATAAAACTGCTGCAAAGGTTTTGCAGTGCGGATTTTATTGGCCTATACTTTTCAAAGATGCTCTACAGCACTGTAAGACTTGCCAGAACTGTCAGAAATTGGGCAGCATTTTTAAGAGAAACTCAATGCCATTACAGCCTATTTTGGTAGTTGAATTGTTTAATATTTGGGAGATAGATTTCATGGGCCCTTTCCTTCTTCAAATGGTTGTAATTTCATCTTAGTAGCTGTAGATTATGTATCCAAATGGGTTGAAGCCATAGCTACTCGAACCAATGATCATAGAGTGGTTCTGAAAATTTTAAAGGATAACATCTTTTCCAAGTTTGGATCCCCCAGAGCTATTATCAGTGATGGTGAAAGCCATTTTTGTAATAAGCATTTTGAAGCTCTATTGAAAAAATACTCTATGACTCATAGAGTAGCTACTCCATATCATCCACAGACCAGTGGACAAGTGGAGATTTCCAATAGAGAAATCAAACATATACCGGAAAAGACTATGAGAAAAGATAGAAAGGATTGATCTTTTAAACTGAATGATGCATTATGGGCATACAGGACAGCTTACAAAACCCCAATTGGTATGTCCCCATTCAGATTGGTCTATGGCAAAGCATGCCATTTACCAGTGGAGCTAGAATATAAAGCCTTTTGGGCTATTAAAACATTGAACATGGATCTGACTACTGCTGGTAATCACAGGAAACTGCAACTTGCTGAGTTGGAGGAGCTGAGAATGGATGCATACACCAATTCAGGATCTTACAAAGAGAAAGTTAAAGCGTTCTATGATAAAAATCTGCTAAGAAAAAAATTCATAACTGGCTCCAAGGTATGGTTATTAAATTCAAAACTTAAGTTTTTTCCTAGGAAGCTGAGATCCAGATGGGAAGGGCCATATACTGTCATTCATGCAGCTCCTTCTGGGGCTGTTGAGATTTTGGGCCCAAGTGATGGGAGAACCTTGAAAGTAAATGGTCAGAGGCTCAAACCATGCATTGAAAATACCCTGGAGCCTGTGCTGACCACCTATCATCAAGAACCTCCCCAAATATGATGGTATGCAACTGTACAATATGTTTTTGTTATGTAGTTTTTGCATAGCTTTCTTTTTCTCTGTTTTTAGTCATATTTTTTCTCTTTTCGAGAAGTTTAAATATGTGAAAAATTAATTCGCAAAGTAAAAATTGTCTTTTCGCAAAGTTTAATCTGCTTTTCGAAAAGGATCTGGATCTGTAAAGAACTGCTCGAAAGCAATGATGTACTTTTCGAATAGTTGTTCCTGAAGCTATTTGCTTTTCGAAAAGTTGTTCCTGAAGCTATGTGCTTTTCGAAAAGTTGTTTCTGAAGCTATTTGCTTTTCGAATGGTACTGATGCCATTCTCTTTTGTAAAAAGGACTGTTTTAAACTTTTTGAAAACTTAAAAATTACTTTGCGAAAATAATTTTGAATATATTTAAACCCTTTCGAAGAATAGGTTTCAGTTTCAAAAGCCCTCCAGAGCGTCTTCTTTCACAGAAAACCCATTTTGTTTCCATCCTTGCACGCTTTCCAAGTTCAGCCTCAATTTGCTTCATATTTGTTCAATGGATTAAGCTTGAAGAGGGGGACTTTTTGTTTCTGATTCTAGCAGATTTCATCATGCGGTCATCAAGTTCAATTAAAACCTTAGATTTCGGTATTTCTCTGTGCATTTCCTCTGTTTCTGTTTTGCTAAGTTAGAAATTGATATCAACTTTCATTTTGGGAGATTCAAACAAAGATTTTAAATGGGGAAAGCTGAAAAATCACTGGCTGCCATGTTCCCCAAATCTTCTGCTAAGAAAATTAGCAAACCCACCCCAAAAGGAAAAACCAAAACTGCAGCCAAAAGGAAACTATCAATGGATAAAGCTGATAGGATTGAGAAAGGGAAGAAAGTTAGACATGAGGAACCCATCCCAACAGCTACTGCTAGTTTTGAGCCTGAGCTTCCTCCTCTGCCTATGCATTTGGTATTGTCAAATCCATTCATTGAAGCTCAGAAGTTGATTCCTGAGCTTATTGTTGATGAGAACTTTTTCTCCAACAAACCGGAATGTTAGCTATCTTTGAAATACATTAGGGATGCCTCACTGAGCAATATCCTTACCCCTCTGCCAGAGAAAATTTATCCGTGAATGGTGAGATTATGTTACCAAAACTTGGTAAAAGTGACAGAAAAGGATGCTGATGTCCCTACTCTTGTTATTTTTATTGATGATTGTGATCTAACTGTCACATATGAAGACATTGGGAATGCTTTGGGGATACCTTTTCAATATGATCCTGCTGGTCCATTGGCTGCACCAGAAGCAGCCTCTTTCAGATAAATGGCTACACATTTAACCCAAGGGATAGTTAGAACTGGACAATCCATAATGAGGAGAGACCTAGCACCTCAATTTTTACTGATGGATTCAATTTTGAGGGGAAGTTTTTATGTCACGGGGCACAGCCAGGAAAGAAGGACACCAATTTTAGAGGCTCTCTTTCATTTTTCTAAGGGACAATTTTTCAATGCCCCTATGTTGATTTTTGAAGCCATGGTTGATATTAGTGCCAAGTTGATAAAGGAGAAGAAATTAGCTGGAATACCATTTGGTAGGCTGATCACAGCCCTACTAAGAGCTAAGTTTGACATTAATGAGCAGGAGCCATTTGAAGTTATATCTCCTCATACTTTTGGGAAAAAGGCTTGGACTACAAGCCAAGCAATGCTGAACAGAATGAGAGAGGAAGGTGAGCTCGCACTGCGGTTACTCGAGCTTGAACTCAATCGCATCAATCGCTGCAGAACATATCCCAACAGCTGATATTGAACAAGTTGTCCTTCCTGTGGTGACCAGCTCTTCAGCTGCACCAATTCTTGCAGAAGTTGTCTTTCCTGTGGTGACAAGCTCTTCAGCTGCACCCATTCTTGAAGAAGTTGTCATCTTACCCTCCTCACCTAGCCCAGCTCCTACCACTTCACCCATTCCAGCAGTTCCATCGCCCATAACCACCATTATCCCAATTGCAGACTCCCCCTCTACACCAACCACTCCAGCCATACTCACACCACCAATTTCTCCCAACAATGCCCAAGACATGGCCACAGATTTTATTGAACAATCTCCTAGCACTCCTCTTCTCCAAAGCCTCTCCAGTTCACCTGCTCATTCAGCTCATACACCTGAAGTAACTCATACCCCTGAACCTGAGATGTTCACTATAGAGGCTTATTCATCATTGATGGGGTTTATTTTTGAAAACATTGGGCTTGAATCTATACCTATACATGCCCCTCCTCCTTTCACTCATTTGGCTACTTCACCTTTTACAACCATTTCACCCATTGCACCTCAACCATCTACTTCAGTTATACCAGCCCCTACTCTGCATACCACACCCACACTTGAGTCAATTAGCCAAATACTTACCTTTCTCCAATCCATTCAAGCACAACTACAAATTAACACAGACAATCAGTCTGTGACAAATGCCCTTCTTCAAACCTTAGCCTCCTCATCCCACACAACTACCTCAGCCACTGTACCTGCTGTTGATAGCCATGCTACCCAAACCGACCCTGAGGTAGTATTTGTTGATCCACCCACCATCACCACTACTAGCCATGCTACCCAAACAGAACCTGAGGTAGCTCTTGTTGAGTCCCCTTCACCTCTCCTCACTTTCTCTGATCAAGCCAATCAGACAGACCCTGAGATTATTCTGTTGGATTCCTCTTCTCCCACTCCCACTGCTGGGATACCTTTGGTCCCCTACCACTCCATTCCCATTCCCAGATTTGCTGCCCTCAAAAAGGCTATGGAAGAGAACCCATATATTCGTCGTGATGTCCTAAAAGGGATAGCTGATTTGCAAGCTTACATTAGAACCCCTTATGAGAACCAAATTCAGAAATTAGAGTTGTTCATGAAATTTGAGAGAGAAAATGCAGGACCTGCTGGGTCAAACTTTTCAGATGGTTAGGAGTGAGCAGCACAAGGTGACCATGTTGCAAGCACAGCTTGAACAGGAAAAACTGAGGACTACTAGACTTGGAAAGTACATTGGCCTCACCAAAAAGATCAAATAAGAGGAATACACTGAGCTGCAAAACACAATCCAGGAGAAGGCTAAATCGAGTTCAGACTCCAATACTGACTCTAGTTCTGACTTTAACAGTGATTCCAGTTCTGATCCCATTGAACCAACTTATGATACAGATTTTGACCCAAGTTATTAGATCACATTGTACTTATCTGTGTTATGAGTTTGTAATATAAAATTATGGTTTTTCTTGTGTTAATCAGTAATTACTGCGCATTTCTGCTCTTTCTTCTTGTCATTATGATTTCTGCTTGATTGTTTCTTTTCTTTGCTTCGGACTAGTGCAGACCCTACTCACCATAGGTTTGGGGGTGTGGCAGAAATGTCAATAATTGAGTTAACATCAATGCAGCTTATGATCAGCAGAATTTTATTTTTGAAAATGAAGTAATTTCACACCTGTTGTTTTGAAAATGAGGAAGTTAAAATCTTGCTTTTAAAATTGATTTCTAGTGTAATTCTAATACTTTCATGAAGTGAATGTCAGAAAATTTCCAAAAGAAAATTGATGTTGTAGTAAACCTAAAAAGAGAGAAAACAGTGATGATATACTTCAGGAATTTGATAGAAAACCACACCCAGTGAGATTTTGGCCTGCAGAAATGTATTCTTTGGAGGTATGAATTGGCAATTTTTTCTGCTCTTGGGACTGTTTGAACCTGCTTATTTTCACTAGAAATTACACATATTCAAATTGAAATAACTTGACAGCAATCGTGATATTAAAGACATGATGAAAGGCCTCCTTTTGGACAGTTTGAACCTTACAAAGCCCCACCTTTTGAAACTGCCCTTGATACACACCATTTGAGCTTTATAAATCTAAGATTTCTTTGAAACCTTATCAAATAACCTCATCAAACTCATTTAGCCTAACCCTCACTCTGAGAAGTCAGAAGATAAAGGGAAGGAAGCTAAAGAAAGGAGAATTGAGTAACAGTTTGATAAAAGAAGAAGAATCATAATTAAAGGCAATGATGTATCAGCAGAAGAAATGTGGCATTCCAGTCAATGTTACTTTGAAAAAAAAAAAAAAAAAAAAAAAAAAAAAAAGAAAAGGGAAGGCATTTCATTGGAAGTTTGAAAAAGAAAGAGAAAAAGATGGCCACTTTGGCTCTGAAAATTCAAAGAAGAAGATGAAATTGTGCTGAATTGAAGAAGGTGTGTCTATCACCTCCTTACCTTGACTGACTTCTCAATTTTGAACTCCATTCCGCCCCTTTATTCTTGATAAATTTCACCCATAAGCCACATTACAACCCAAGTAAAGTCCTTGCTGATCAATGATGGATTGAGCTGCCACATGGAGATAAGGATTTATGTAATCTATGGTAAAAAGAGCAGTGAATTCAGAACTAAAAAGCAATGCCTATGCTCATGCTTATAGTCCTATTTGAGGGCTGTAACTGCTCTTGAGCCGTGTGAAATAGTACAACCCTCTTACTTGCATGTTGAGTGAAAATCCTGGAGAGAGTTGGGTTTGAAATCAACTTATTGGGGTAACATCAAAACTGAATTCTCAAATAGAAGGCAAGCTCTTTTCATTAATTTTTCTTTTAAAATCTTTTTGACGCAAATCGAGTAAATGGTAAAAAAATTATAGCAGAATTTCAGTTTTGAACTGATGTTTTTTTTAGAATCCTATTATAACTTGACTGATGCAGGTGTGAATAATCTGATTGGATGAAAGTCTGTTTTAACAGAACTGCATTGATCTTAACTGATTTATTGAAGAAGTTTGTGGGTACCTTCACTAAAAACCCTCAGGAGACTTCACTCCACTAGGGATCACCTAGGGGTTCAAAAGGCTTGTTGCATATGCTAAATGCAACTGTGCTCCCTACAAAAGTGGCTTTTTACTTTGTTTTTAATTTTATCTTTGCTCAGGGACTAGCAAAGCTTAGGTTTGGGGGTGTGTTGAGAACTGGAAAATACCATTTTCCATCCCTTAATCTGGGCCTTGATAGACCCTTGAGAGAACTAAATAAGTGTTTTAAGTGTTTGTTTTACAGCTAACAATAAAGACAGGCTTAACCTTGAAAGTAGCTTAAAAGTGCCAAAAAGATGATGACCCATCTGGATCTGGAGGAAGAAGGAGAAAGGACAACCGCACGACCTGTCAAAATACCTGAACTAAAGAGGCAAAGTCTTGGTCTCAACCTAGAAAAGAAGTGTGGAGCAATTCGAACAGAAGAAAGCAGTACAGAGAACTTTTCGTAAAGAATTTGAACTATTCGAAAAGTTTGTGAACTTGTCGAAAAGAAGCTTAACTTTGGGAAAAGAACCAAAAGCTCCAGGTTTAGCTTTCGAAAAGCACTTGAACTCTTCGAAAGGATTTCAAACCTATTCGAAAAGAAGAGAACACCTAGCGAACAGCATCAGAGCTTTGCGAAATGAACTTCAGAAGGCACAGAACTCTGCGAATAGTCCCCCAAACTTTGCGAAATGATTTTCTAAAGATTCTTAGCATCTGTAAGGGTAATTCAGTAATCTTTTGCACGCGCCCCAATGCAGATACAAACTAGGAATATTTTAGAAGATTCTGAGCACGAACCAAAGGCATATTCCACCCCATGTGAACACCCAAAGAAGAAATCACTTGGCGGGAACTTCTAGAAGCTCTTACAAATTTTCAAATTGCATAACAGAATTGATGCTTCTGTTGCCTGATTGGCTGAACTAGATCGAGCAATTCTGATTGGCCGAACAGATCTGGATCCTTGTGCTCGACTCCTATTGGCTGATATGGATCTAACCAATTCTGGTTGGTTGATGCACATCTGAAATGGACTTAGGGAAAACTATAAATAGAAGAACGATTTGCCCAATTTGGGTATCCAGATTTTGAGTTTCATTTCTATTCCCCCATTTCCAAATCAGCTAGCTTGTCTGAAACCCTTGTAATAGCCTAACTTTTACTTGCAATTGAGAGCTGTGAGATACCTCTGTAATTCAAAAGAGAATTGTATTCAAGACTACAAATCTGAGAGTTGTTTAAGCTGTGCTCTGTAATTGTAATGGTGAATTTGAAAAGGTTGCTGTAAACCGTACGTTCTCAATTGGATTCGTGTTAAGGGTTCCCTCTGATCTCCTTATTGCACTAGACTCCTTTAGATTTACTATTTTTCATGCAATTTCCCTTGATTCATTAACCCTGTGGGAATTAGTGTTTGTAACCTAATCTCTCACAGTATTTGTAGTGATATTTCTTGTTCTGAATTAAGGGTTTAGATCAAAGACTATTGGATGGTCTGTGGCCATTGAAGTGGACAGACCATAACCATAAGCCTAAATCTAATCCTTGAGTTAGATTTATTTCTCTTACATCTGTGCTTGTAGCCAGATGAAGAATGGATCATCTCTCATTTGATCTGTAGTCATTCTCATTGTGTTTCAAGGACCAAATCAAAGTTAGATATTATTTCTCCATTTTTATAAGTTTACATCAAAATCCCCCCAACTCAGATCTGGATCATTTAGTTTAACTTTTACTTTTATCATTTAGTTAATGTGACAAATTCAACCTCCCATCTTATGTGCTTTGTAGATAGGATAAGAGACCAGATCAGGTAGCCCAGATCTGGAGGTTTATCTTGCATTTTAAAATCAATTCCCTGCGGACGATCTTTTACTCACTTATATTTAAAAACTTGCTTCAATTGGCCCTGATCATGCAGGCTAATTGAGGTCTCTCTGTGCTGATATTTTCGTCTTCTTTTAGTAAATTCATCCTCTATAAGTCTGTTTTCAAAACACAAATAAATCATGCACACTAGACTCAGCAACAGTGATCGCATCAACCTAAGCACTCTCCATTTAAAATATGCCTCTTTACTTTCAACACTTAATATTTCATTGTCAATTATTCTATCTCCCTTAGCCAAAGTCCACTCAGACCGAATTGGGCCACTTCTTTCGGGGATTAAAAGGAACCTAGAAAAAGTGCATACCAATAAAGGGGTTCATTAGACTGAATGTTTCTCCATGGGGAGTAAAAATAAAGATGGTTCGATGAGGCTAGGCATTGATTATCGTCAGTTGAATAAGTTGACGATCAAGAATCGCTACCCACTTCCCCACATTGATGATCTCTTTGATCAACTCCAAGGTGCAAGGTTCTTCTCAAAGATAGACTTGAGATCAGGTTACCATCAATTGAAAATTAAGGCCGAAGACATACCGAAAACAACATTTTGCCCTAGGTATGGCCATTATGAATTTTTGGTAATGCCTTTCTATCTAACAACCGTGCCAACATCGTTCATGGATTTGATGAACCAAGTGTTCAAACCACATCTAGACTAATTTATAGTAATCTTCGTAGATGACATTCTAATCTATTCGAAGACAAAGGAAGAGAATGAACAACATTTGTGCACTACTCTCCAGATGCTTCGTGATCATCAGCTTTATGCAAAACTAAGTATGAGTTTTGGCTCGAACAAGTCAATTTCTTAGGACACGTCATCTCTTAAGCAGGCATAACTATTGATCCTACTAAAATCGAAGAAATTGTAAGGTGGGAACAACCAAAGACCGTAATCGAAGTTCACAATTTTTTAGCCTAGCCAATTACGATAGAAGATTTGTTAAAGGTTTCTCCAAACTTGCAGGACCACTCACTCAGATCACAAGGAAGAATGCAAAATTTGAGTGGAATGACTCGTGTGAGAATAACTTCCAAGAGCTTAAGAAGAAACAAACTTCCGCAGAAACAAACTTCCGCACTAGTTCTTGCTATACCATCAGAAGGTGGTGGTTTCGTAGTATTCAATGATGCGTCGCACAGTGGATTGGGTTGTCTTGTGGAGTTTCCTGTGCATGCAAACAGATTTCAAGTCAGCATTCAATGCTTTAACAGCCCAATAAGCCTTGCGCTCAAGCTCTACTAGTTAATGGAATGCCTTACCATATACCAGCCTGAAAGGAGACAGTCCTGTAAGCCCACAGAGCATCAAGTAACTTCAAGAACCAGTCTTTCCTGTCCACTCTCACTGTTGTCTCCAAAATGTGTTTGATTTCTCTATTAGAAATTTCAACCTGCCCACTAGTTTGTGGGTGGTATGGGGTGGCAACTCTGTGTCATAAAGTTATTTTAAAGTAGTTTTCAAACTGCCTATTTCAAAAGTGGCTCCCCCATCACTAATGATAGCTCTGGGGGTGCCAAACTTGGAGAAAATATTGTTCTTCAAAAAGTTGAGGATAACCTTGTGATCATTAATTCTTGTAGCTATGGCCTCAACCCATTTGGACACATAGTTCATAGCTACAAGAATATAATTGTATCCAAAGGAAGGAAGGAAGGGACCCATGAAGTCTATCCCCTAAATATAAGAAAGTTCAATCATAAATATTGGCTGTAAAGGCATACAGTTTCTTTATGAGATACTTCCCATCTTTTGACATCTTTCAAAAGTTTTACAATAAAGCCATGCATCCTTGAAGAGAGTGGGCTAATAAAATCCACTTTGGAGCACCTTGGCAGTAGTTTTGTTCCCACTGAAGTGGCCTCCACAAGCCTGTTCATGACACATAGTTAGCACATTGTGGAATTCCTCATTAGGGACACATCTCCTCACCACTTGGTCTGCACAATGCTTGAATAGGTATGGATCCCCCCACATATAATGTTTGATCTGTGAAAAGAACAAATCCTTGTCCATTTTTTTCCAATGTGGGGGGATCTTCCCTACTGCCAAGTAATTCATAATATTTGCAAACCAATATTTAGAGGTGCTGATAACAAACAGTTGTTCATTCGGAAAGGAGTCATTAATAGGTAGCCCATCAAATTCCTCTGCTAGGATCCTACACAAGTGGTCTGCAACCACATTTGAAACCCCTTTTTTGTCTTTGATCTCAAGATTAAACTCCTGTAATAGGAGGATCCATTTGATCAATCTAGGCGTTGCATCCTTTTTTGACAAAAGGTATTTTAGGGCTGAGTAGTATGTGAAAACCACTATCTGGATCCTAGCACATAAGACCTGAACTTATCTAAAGTAAAAACAATTGGCAACAGTTCCTCCTCAGAATTGGTGTAATTTAACTGAGCATCAATCATGATTTTGCTGGCCTATGCAATCACACAAGGGGCCTTATCCTTCCTTTGTCCCAAGACTGCACCAATTGCAAAGTCTGATGCATCACATATCAGCTTAAAAGGTATTAAAAAATTAGGTGCTTGAAGGATAGGTGCAGAGGTTGGGCAACTTTTCAATAGCTCAAAGGCCTTAAGGCATTCATCATTGAAATCAAAAGGAACCTCTTGGCACAACAGGTGGCAAAGAGGTTTTGAAATATTATTGAAATCTTTGATAAATCGCCTATAGAAGCCAGCATGCCCCAAGAATGATTTGACTTGTTTCACAATTTTTGGTGGGGGTAAATGTGCAATCAGATCTATTTTAGTCCTGTCTACCTCAATGCTTTTGTGAGAAACCACATGGCCAAGGACAATGCCTTGAGTGACCATAAAGTGGCTCATTTCCCAAATTAAAACCAAGTTGGTTTTCTCACATCTCTGTAGCACAAGGTTGAGATGGTGTAGACATTGGTTAAAACTATCCCCAAAAATAGAGAAATCATCCATGAAAATCTCTAGAAACTACTCAATCATGTCAGAAAATATAGCATACATGAACCTTTGGAAAGTTGCAGGTGCATTACCCAATCCAAATGGCATCCTTCGATAGGCAAATGCGCCAAATGGGCATGTGAAAGTTGTCTTTTCTTGATCTTGTGGATAAACAGGGATTTAGTTATACCCTGAATATCCATCAAGAAAATAATAGAAAGACTTTCCTGCTAACTTATCCAAGATTTGGTCAATGAAGGGTAAAGGGAAATGATCTTTTGATAGTCTACTGCTAATCAGTGAAAAGTACCATTTTTCACTCCTTAACATGAGCTTTGATAGACCTATGAGTTGACTAATAAGTGCTTGTTGAGCATGTTTTGTAGATAGTAGTAATAAGCAGTCATAGTGCAGAAATCCACCCTAAAGTGCTCTACAAGAAGGTCCATCTCTCACCACAGCTTTGACCCAGCTATGGCCCACAAAAGGGCCCCACACCAATGACCACTTGGGGCATGCAACAACAGTAAAGCAGCATTGAAAAAGGAAAATTAGGCTGAGAACAACTTGTCGATAGGCTACTTCAACCTATCGATAGGATCTGAAGACTGAAAAGGAAGAAGTCATGGAGATCAAAATATTTTGATAGGATCTGGAACCTATCGAGCAATTGAAAGCAAGCAGGAAGCATCCTATCGAAAGGTCCCCTAGAACTTAAAGTGATCTTATCGATAGGATCCTAGAACCTATCGCGAAAATGCCACCTATCGAATGGTTGCTACAGATCAGTGGGTGAACTTATCGAAAGCTTCTGGAACCTGTCGATAAGATCCAAAAGAGAACCTATCGAAAGCAATTATGCAAGAGCTTAACCTGTCGAAAGGATCTCTCAACCTATCGAAAACATCAAATGGAGGCTGCAGATGCTGAAGCTCTAACTGCAGGATGCAACCTATCGGAACCTTTCGATAGGATCCTGAATCCTAGCGAAAGGACTAAAGTACTGGATTTAAACCTATCAAAAACTTCTTCAACCTATCAAAATCGATCTAAACACTTCCTAGAAAAGCTGCTATGGACATGCCACGAGTTGGTGACCTGCTACACGTAAATCGAGGAACCTTGGTGACCGATGCGAGGATTCTAGAAGTGCCCTAGGAAACCCTAACCGACCCACATGCTCTCCCTCAGCTCTAATGAACTGAAAGAGCCTTCTAGAAAGGGAATAAAAGAGGGAATAACAGAATCACTCTCGAAGCTACAATTGGCAGTAAAAACAAATCTGAGGCTAAAGGAGAAAGCTATAAGAAGGAAGGAAGCTGTCAGAAAAAGGGGGATCGATTGCGAAAACCAGAGCTTGCGGCGAAGTTCTTTAATTCTTTCCTTTAGTCCAACTATTGTTGGCTAATTTCTTGAGAGTAGCAAAGAGAGATCGAATCTGTAATTAGGGAGAGTTGAGAATGTTGTTGAGGGTTAGATGATGCACAGACTGCAAATCTGAGGACATTTCATTGTATGGTCTGTTTAATTCAATGTAATGTTGGTTCAATTGTTGTAATTAGATCTATAGTTCATTTGGTTTCATTTGGTGCTCGATCGGCTTTGTGTAGATGAGAATAGCTCACCCACTTATTTGGTAGACCTCTTGGATGCCATTTGATCTTCCTGGTCTGATGCTCCTGCAATTGCCTGTGTCTGTGGCCTGGTAATTGTAGCATTCGCAGTGATTCTAATGCTCTAATTGAATCCTTTGGTTTGGTGAAAATCCCTAGGATGATCTATGACCATTGAAGTGGACAGATCATAGCCTTAAGATCAATTACAACCTCTGGTCTAAATTGGATTCTTCTACCTTAATCCTTTGATTTGGAGGAAGTCTATAGGACAATCTGTGACCATTAAAGTAGACAGATCATACCCTTAAGATTAGTTCAAGCCTTTGGTATAGAGTAGATTCTTCTACCCTGCAGCTGTGCCTATGGCCAGATGAGTGATTGGTGTACTCTAAACTCTCTGTAGCCCTAGCAGCTCAACCTTATTGCAGCAAGACCAAACTCCAAGTTGCTTCTCCCCATTTTCTATATTTAATTCCCCTTCTCTGCAAGACCTATACTCTGGATCTGATCCTACCATCCATCTCTGCAATCTTACTTGTTTTTAGTTTAGTTTAGAAGTGATAACCCCTTAAACCTCTCCTCTTTCTTTTACTATTTTAGCATTAGGAAGGGTGCCAGATCTATAACAGATTTGGAGATTTGCCTAACTTTGACTCACATTTCCCTGTGGACATTTCCTCACTTACCTTTTTCAAAACTTGCTACAACAGGCCCTGAATACTTGCAGGACTGTGTGTGAGCCTGCCTTGGTGTGTGCTATCCATAGACCCTTTAATTGTGAGATTTTAAACCCCTTTTTGAACACAAGGCAAATTCCCAACATGTTTTTGGCGCCGCTGCCGGGGAAATGTGTGCTTGAAATTTGTAGATCTAAGTTTGTTTTAGTATAGATTGTAGATTTGTAATAGATTGCTTAGTTTTTCACTAACTGCTATTGAAATTTTTGCTATTTTGTAATAGTTTTGGTTATTTTTAACAGATTGGAAGCTGTGTTTATAGAGGAACATTGTGCTAGAGGCTGTGTTAAAGTTTGGATTCCTCTACTCCTTTTATTTTTCTGATCTGTGGATTTGAAATGTGTTGATTCCTGATTGTTGTGATAATTTGACTTTGCATTGTGTGTGTATTAAGATTGTGAGTGGCGTATATTTGGAAGGAGAACTCTCAATCCTCAGATTGTTCCATTAAATCCAGAGGTTGGAAGAATCCTTAGGACTAAAACAAATTTCACCCACATCTGCTGCACGTGGATTTGCTGAAATGGGTGAGCAACAGCCACCTAGAACCTTGAAGGAATTCAATGCACTAGGGGTTTACAACTCTCCCTTCTACATTCAATTCCCTGCTGCTCAAGGGAACTATGAGATCAAGTCATCCATAATCCAAATGCTAGCCTCATTCCATGGCCTGACCAAAGAAGACCCATATAAGCACATTGATGAATTTCTAGGACTATGCACTACATTCAATATCACAAGTTTGGGGGAGGAAGCAACCAGGACGAGACTCTTCCCTTTTTCACTAAAGGATAGGGCCAGGACTTGGTTGTCAATGCTCCCAACCAACAGTATTCAGTCCTGGAGTGACCTCCAATGTCAGTTTTTGGCCAAGTTTTTTCCCATGTCCAAGACAAGCTAGTTGAGGAAGGGCATTATCTCATTTGCTCAAGACCTAACTAAGGACTTTCACCAAGCTTGGGAGGGATTCAAAGAACTTATGAAGAAATGTCCTCATCATCAAATCCCTGAATAGCAACTTGTCCAAAGTTTCTATCAAGGGATTGACCCTAAAAGCAGGGATATGGTCGTTGCCTATTGTTGTGGTACTTACCTCCACAAAACTGTTGAGGAGGCATGGGAGTTGTTTGACATTATCAGTGAGAACTCCATGCGGAGAGAGACATTGTCTAGGGATTGGGACACTCCTAGACTGGTGAAAGAAAATATCACAAGAGGAAAATTGTATGAGATAAGTGGACACAATGATTTGGAAAGGAAAGTGGACAGTTTGACTCAGAAATTTGACAAGCTCATGGGAGCAATGCAGTCACCCACACTACGTGAAAATGAGAAAACAACAACAGTAGTGGTACGAAAAGTATTGTTGCCAAAAGCTGTGGTAAACATCTCGACTGCTTAAAGTAGTCATTTAGTACCTCAGAACCGTGGTTTTTAACAATAGGATAGGCGGGTAATTAATATATTTTTTAAAGGGCAAACTTGTCCTTTTAATAAATATATCATATAAATACTAGTCTTCAAACACAAAAAAAGAAAACATGAAACCTAATTCAAAACCTAGGTCCTTATCTTCCTTATTTCTTCCTCTATTACCATACCCTAGCTACTCCCTTCCGACGATCTTGTTGCACAGAAGAAAAAGACGATGGCATGAGATTTTCTCAATGCATCACAAACTTCATCCCTGATTTCATCCCTCACGCCACACTCTCTCATTTAATGTCGGCACCCAATCCCCCGATGGCTTCCCTTCACGAAGGCAACGCGCAGACCATTTAGGTAGGTCCTGGGTTCTCAATCCCGTCGCCGTCTCTGTTTCTGAGTTTAGAATGCAGCTCTCACCAACATTTGCACGAAATTTTTTTGGGGTATTTGTTGTATTTTTTGCACAACCATTCACCATCTGCTTTATCAGGTTTGTTTTATTTTTCTCTTAAGATATATTTTTTTAATTAGTTACACCATATTCACACTACAATTTTTTTATCTCTTGAGAGTTGGAGCCTATAGTTCCTAAATCTATCTCGATCATTCAAGAAATACTCATAAACCTGTACCAATAATCATCTTGCCATAATCAAACCTACCAAAAACTCCATCTTCCTACTTGTTTTGCCACAACATATTGTTTATACATTATTACCTCTGTTTAATCACATGGCTTCCACAAAATGAGCAAATAATTCCCGGAAAGATTATTGGAGAAGAGTGGTTTGATGTTATCTATCGCAATTTTATATTATGTGAAGCAAAACACACCACGAGGAGAGATGGAATCGATATTAACATGACAACAACATTACACAAAATTTTGAAAGATATTAAAGCGAAACTGACCAATTTTATTTTGTATATTTACTTTTTTCGTGAGCCTGATTGCCACTGTAATTAACTAATTACACAAAACTAGTCAGTATGTCAGTGAGATGCATGGTAGCCCAGAAGTAAATAGCTCAACTTTAGAATTGAGTCTGTTTCTTTCTTTTCACCAGGTATCCGATGAAGATCTCAGAGCTCTTTACATCGAGACAAATTCCTTTATGCCAGCATCGCACATGTATTGGGCCTTATGGGTTCTCATCCAGGTACCCTTTATTTTGTTCTCTTTCTTCTTTCGATATATATATATTTTTTTAATGCTTATCCATTATCCAACTACCCTTTGCTATGCAATAATAGGGTAAGCATATCACATGTTTGTTTAAATGCCTAAAAGAGAATGTGGTACTATTTTATTTCCTTTATGCTTATTGTTTGGTTCACATAATTTTTTATGACTGTTCGGGGCGCTGACCTGTTCCAAACCCATTAATCTTTCAACTCATTTGGGGCTCTCAATTGGTAGGGTCAAGGAAGTCAGGGTCCAAACAGTTTGGCATTACCCACCTTTTCCACTATTCAATCTTGACTGGGCCACTACCCAGGCGAAGATATAAGATCTCGATATTAGACCTTGTATCATTCAACTAGAATACTAAGAAGTTTTGTCTGATTTAAACTTGTATTGGTGAAATGCTTAGGAAAAAGAACTCATATTGGTTTGTATCATCCAAATCTGATATGGCTTATATTGTTTGGCTCCAATATTGAATGTATATGAATGTACCTAGTTCTAAACATCTTGATATCAACATTTAATATTATTTGTAAATGTTGGACGTTAATTTATTTTCTTAAAAAGTTTTGACCATCTGAGAATTGCACCAGTTCTAAGCATCTTTGGTATAAACTATAGTAATCTTATGTTGTTACAAGCTTCAAGAGCCATATAATCATTGAAAATTAGCATTTTGACAAGATCTAGGTTAATGGTAGTCCTAGGTTCTTCATAGGCGTGGCAACTGCAACCCTTATCATGCATGTGGAGGAGCAATTCCTTAGGGCTTCTTTGGATCTCATGACATTTTAGTGTCTTATATGTAGATTAATATATTTAGTAATAATAATTTTCCTCATAGTCAGTCCTGAATGCTATGGAGCAATTCAATTTTTTGTTTAAACTATTGACTGAAAGTAGATTGGTAGCAAGATTGGGCACATAAAGGACCTTGGAAAGATTGAAGGAATGTAACGAGAACATTCCCAACACTACTGAAGGTGTTATAGAACCATCAACAAGAAGAATTTAGGAGCTTTTGGAAGAGACTATAATGTGGAGAAGGAGGTGACACACAGGTTATCTGATCTAGATTCAATAATCCAGGAGGCAGCTGAGGATGATTATGATGGTGATCAAAGACACAAATCACAACAGATAAAACTTGGGGGAAATCCATATCAGTCATAATCCACCAATCTCAAAGAGAGCAACAAAATCACTAAGAAAGATTCACAAAGTTGTTTAGACCCAACACATATATTCAGACCCTTCACTCGCAGTTCAACCAAAAAGTCAGCTGAAATTACTATTTCACGAGACTTGCCTAAAAGAAATAATGGGTTAATGTGATAGATGAATTAAAGAAAATAGTGGATACAAAAGATATCATCAGGTAACTATGAACTACAAAGATCAACACTTTTAGCAACTATATGGAGTAGCACAAACAACTATGTAAATTTGAACAAAAGGTTGCAAAATAGGAGGAATTGACCATCATTGAATTAGTGGAATAATGGCATCAGTGGAAATAGGGCTGATGTCAGCAGTTGCAGGACTATACCTGCTCTGAAAAAAAAGTAATTATTTTTCTTTCAATTACTTTCATCTTGTTGTATTTATGAAAAAAAGTTTGACTAAATTGACAGCCACAAAAACTGATGGGTGTGGCTGATAACCTTGCAAGCCTGTAATTGGGTCCACCACCTGCACTACAAGAACACAATGTTTTTATATTGTAATATGACAAAATTTACCACTCTATAAAAAATCAGGTCCACAGGTTATTCAGTTTTTATACTGTAATATGACAAAATTTTTGTTGCTTCTCCTGCAAACTTCAGCTGAAAAAAGAAACAAAAATATTCCTCCATTTCAGCACCTTTCTGATTGACAACACAAAGCATATAATCATAACATGTCTGCTAAAAAGTCCGTCCTAATAATGGTGGACAATCATCCGAAGGATAAGAATGAATGATCAATTCTTCTAAGAATTACAAAACCTGTAAGAGGAGATATGAAGAACCACAAAGTAATTAATTTAAACTATGAAATGGCTATTTTCCAAGTAAAATTAATCTGATGCCTGTTAATTTACCTTCTTGATCAGCCTTATGCAGAATCCAACTAATGGGTACTTTATTTATATAGAATCCAAGTAATGGGTAACTTGTGGAAAGCCATTAGCTAAATCAACTAATGCTATGCCACCTGAACACAACCTACTGTAGGGTGCATCTCTAAAGAAAGTTACATTGAAATGTCCACGCACATGTAGAAAGTAGTTATAAATAATAATATAAAATTATAGGAAATTACATAAATGATGTAATTTTCTGGCAACCATGTGGGCCTGCATTTTGAAATCTGTGTTTGACTAATGAAATATATGTTACACAAAATTGTTGTTCCATCACTGGATAATTCTCATATTATTTTGAATTCTGAGTCTAGATTCAGCAGGAATGTGTTATCTGTTTTATATAATGCTGCTCCCTTTTATTGTTCAGGTCCCATCAACAATGTTATTTTAGTTAGAAAACCACTCTGCTCTAGTTCTCGGACATCCGAAAACTCACAAGCCTATTATTCCAGAAGGCATGCTACCTCATTATTACCACCACCGCTGGATAAATATACGAGCTCAATGGACGGAAACAGGGATATGGTGCTTGTTACTGCGGTTCAAATTCCTTGTGATGAGCCACTGGATAGTTGTTTTTTCTGCTCTTATGTGATGAAGGGTCAAATCAAAGAACTTCAGATTTGCTTGTTTTTTTTTTTTTTTCCCCGAAATAAAATCACCTATTTGCATTGTATTTTTGTTGTGCTGATAAGTAGTTCTATTTGTTATTTTTTTTATTGGATATTAGCCTTTTGGCTTGTTCTGTTTTTTCTGACAAAAAATATCTTTGTGGGACTTTATTTACTGATTTGGCATATACCATTGGAAACATGATATTTTAATGATTATTGCTTAGAAATTGAAGACATTCAATGCACTAGATTCACACCCCCGGCAAATCAGATTCCTTGTTATTAAGTCTTTGGAAGAGACATTGAGAAGGAAAAATGGTGACATTACATTGAAGTTTCTAGAGAGATTACTAACAGACATAATTGGGAGACAAAGTTGAAACATGAAGAAGCAATCAAATAGTTAGAGTGAGAACTTAGACTATCCTTTCGTCTTTAAATTGAAATAGAGGAACCATCCATAAGTCTTACTGTCTTGTTATCAGAATGAGAAGAGGAGAAAATTGGAGCCTTAGACATTATATTGGTTAGAAGTCTTGAATCATTGGTGTAAAGAGAGTTCTTGCAGAGGAGGCATGACAATCAGTACCATAGTTACATTCCCACTTTAATCTACTATTTTTTCCCTATTAATTAAGATGTGCTTAAGGTTTTTTTTTGGGGGGTCCTCACCCTTTCATTAAAGCGCAAATAATTTACATGTGGGAGTATATACATAAAAAATCATGATGTAAGATTGAGGAGAATTTAGAAGGAAATTGCTCAGTGGTGATCCATCTGATGACATTGCTTACTTCAGTCCCTTCTTAGCAAGAAACGCAGCACCTCTGTTTAATTCCTGGTGGGCATATGTAGAAATAGTTTCAGAATTTCTTGGCCAGCACCTTGATCTCTTCAGCTAATAACAATATACGTCCAAGGAGTTATTTTGATACCACTAACAATGTTCACAACAATAAGAGAGTCAACTTCTACAATAATATTCAAGCCTTTTAGTGCATCAGCAATCATACGTAGTCCTCTAGTAGTCTCTAATTCAACAGCCAAATTGGCAGAGCAAAGAGATGGCCCAAAAAACCTACACAAAATGTGTCGCTATGATCCCTGAATAGGCCACCATAATCAGCCCCTTAAAGTGAGACTGATCCATCAGTAGTGTAACTTTTTTTTTTTTGATTGGTAAAGGCATGCGATATATTAAAGCAAACCAGCCCGGCTTAGGTTGGATTTGGGCTTAAATAAAAGGCCCAATCTCAAAAGGAGTCGGGTCGAGCCAAGGATAATAGTTTAGGGCCTAATGTCAGTCAGAAAGGTCAGAGTTGGCTCGAATCCAATTCACGCTATGTTGGGGCTTTAGATTAAAACCCAAGCCCGAAAGGAATTGAGTCAAGTTAAGCTCGAATTTTTATTTGGCTGAATACGGGCATAGTTTTGCAATAAAAAGTAATGGGGCTGGCAAAATGTCTGCCCCGAAAGTAATGAGTTTCATTGTTAATCATTTTTATATTGTATTATGATTATATAGTCCCCATAATTCTTGTTGAAACCATAATTCTCTATTTTTGGGATGATTTTAGCCAATGCTTGTACCATCTCAGCCTGGTGCTACAAAGGTGTGAGGAGACCAACCTGGTTTTGAGTTGGGAAAAGAGTCATTTCCTTGACTCAAGGAAATGTCCTAGGACATGTTGTTTCCCAAAGAGGAATAGAGGTTGATCAAGCTAAAATTGATCTAATAGTTCATTTGCCCCCTCCCAAAACTGTCAAACAAGTCAGGTCATTCTTGGGCCATGCTGGTTTCTACAGGAGGTTCATCAAAGACTTCAGCAAAATTTCTAAGCTTCTTTCCCACTTGCTGTGCCAAGAGGTTCCACTTGTGTTCAATGATGAATGCCTAGCTGCTTTTAAACTTCTGAAGACCTGTTTAACTACTGCCCCTATATTGCAAGCTCCTGATTTTTCTTTACCATTTGAGCTGATGTGTGATGCATCAGACTTTTCCATTGGTGCAGTGCTGGGACAAAGGAGAGACAAAGCACCATGTGTGGTGGCATATGCTAGTAAATCAATGGTTGATGCTCAATTGAATTACACCATGACTGAAAAAGAGCTACTAGCCATTGTATTTGCTTTATAAAAGTTTAGATCATATGTGTTGGGATCCAAGATCACTGTATTCACTAACCATTCAGCCTTAAAATACCTCTTGTCTAAGGAGGAGGCAAAAACCAGACTAATTAGAGGGATTCTTCTTTTGCAAGAATTCAACTTAGAAATCAAAGACAAGAAGGGGGTTGAAAATGTGGTTGCAGACCACTTGTCAAGGATTCCACATGCGGATATAGAGAGCTTGCCCATCAATGACTCTTTCCCAGATGAGCAGCTTTTTACTGTAGAGATAAGTATGCCCTGGTTTACCAATATAGTAAACTGTCTGGCTGTGGGAAGGATACCCCACATTGGAGTAAGGATGATCGAAGTCTGTTCTTTTCACATATTCGATATTACATGTGGGAGGATCCCTACCTCTTTAAATATTGTGCAGACTAAGTAATAAGAAGATGTATACCTGAAACTGAGTTCGAAAATATTCTAACCATGTGTCATGAACAAGCTTGTGGGGGCCATTTTAGTGGCAACAAGACTGTTGCAAAGGTGCTCCAATCTGGTTTCTATTGGCCCACTCTGTCAAGGATGCCATACAGCACTGCAAAGCCTGTTCTAAATGCCAGCAAATAGGAAGTATTACAAAGAGAAACTCCATGCCCCTACAACCTGTGCTTGTTGTTGAGCTATTTGAGATATGAGGAATTGATTTTATGGGACCTTTTCCCCCCTCCTATGGTTATAATTTCATTCTTGTAGCTATGGACTATGTGTCCAAATGGGTAGAGGCCATAGCTATAAGAACAAATGACAACAAGGTTGTCATCAAGTTCTTAAAAGAAAACATCTTCTCTAGGTTTGGCACCCCCAAAGCTATTATTAGTGATGGAGGCAGCCATTTTTGCAATAAACCTTTTGAAAAACTATTGAAAAAATACTTTGTGACCCACAGAGTTGCTACTCACTACCACCCACAAACCAGTGGGCAAGTAGAGATTTCCAACAGAGAAATCAAACACATCCTAGAGAAGGCTGTGTGAGCTGATAGGAGGGATTGGTCCATAAAATTTCCAGATGCCTTGTGGGCTTCTAGAACTGCCTATAAAACCCCCATAGGGATGTCCCCATTCAGGTTAGTATATGGCAAGGCATGTCATTTGCCTATTGAGTTGGAACATAGAGTATATTGGGCCATTAAAGCATTAAATTCTGACTTAAGCTCTGCTGATCTGAACAGGAAATTGCAAATAGCTGAACTTAAGGAGTTGAGGATGGAAGCATATTCAAATGCAAGGATTTACAAAGACAAAACTAAGGCCTTTCATGACAAGCACCTGCTGTAGAAAGAATTCAAAACAGGTGCCAAGGTATGGTTATTCAATTCAAGATTGAAACTCTTTCCAGGCAAATTGCAGTCCAGATGGGATGGGCCTTAAATAGTCTTACATGTGTCCCCATCTGGAGCTGTAGAAATGAAGGACCCTAAAGATGGTAGGGTCATGAAAGTCAATGGCCAAAGATTAAAAATTTGTGCACCTGAAGAGACCATTGATCTTCAGGACCCTCCAAGTTATACATGATTTCCGTTTGTATCATATGTACCATAGTTTGATTTTACTCAGTTTTGTTCTGTTGTGTTCAATAAAGTTGCTGGGATTAGGTCATC
Organism: Chloranthus sessilifolius; assembly: GCA_021018995.1. NCBI lineage: Eukaryota > Viridiplantae > Streptophyta > Magnoliopsida > Chloranthales > Chloranthaceae > Chloranthus > Chloranthus sessilifolius. The sequence continues at coordinate 91,766,793 of CM037585.1, read as the reverse complement.
ATCTCGATCTGGCCAATAGTTCAGGGACCATGGGAGTGTGTAAATAATGAAAACATAGTGAATGAAAACATGGGAGTTTGCTGGGTGCTGAGCCTGAAGACAACATAAAAATGCTATTTTTATGTGCATATGAGACCTTCCGATAGGTCATTCAACATTTTTGATAGCTCATTTGACGATTTCGATAGGTCATTTGAGGACTTCGATAGGCACGGAGACTTGTCGATTGGTGAAAATAACTTTTCGATAAGTTCAAAAGGTAAGAAAGAAGTTTTCGATAGGTTCTGGATACTTATCGGAAACCTATCGAACGGATAAATCATGCATGTCATGAACCTATCGATAGGAAGGACTGACCTATCGAAGTATTCCATCTACACACTGTACTTTTATAGTGTTCGATAGGAAGCTTTATGCTATCGAAATCATTCAATCCATCCTATCGAAATCATTTAATTCATCCTATTGAAATCGTTTTTCATCCTTTATAAACCTATCGTTAGGTCAGTTTCTTCCATTCGACACCTACTGCAAACCCTAGCTCTCTCTCCTCATTTGTCGTGGTTACGGAGCCAGCCCTGTCGGAGCATGTTCTCATCCTTATCCAGAAATCGGGGTCTCAGCATTCATTGTGCATACTTTCTTGACTTAACCACCATTGCTAAAAATAGCCGAACATGTAGTCCGCGTTCTATTTTCCATACAACAACCACCGCTCCATTTATTCCCGCTTTCATTTTCAACAATTAAGCTTGGAAGAATGCGAACAATTTATTATACCGATTCATATTCCACTGGCCATGCGCTTTAAATATCAGCCTCTGCTAGTCCTTTTACATCCATTCCCTCTTGAACTCTTCAGCCCTTCCATAACCCCAATCATGGCCGACGACAAACCCAAAGACTTGTCGACCAAGTTCTACCCCGTCTGGCCACCACCGCCACCACCAGTCGAGCTTGATCCCTTCCAAATTTTATGGGATGAGTACGAAGAAGTGTAGCGAATCCTCACTAAGGAGGAGAAGAAATAAGAAAAGAGAAAGAAGAAGAGGCAGAAGACCGAACCACCTGCATCACCACCCCCATCTTCTTCAGCTACTCCACCACCTGCCCCCTGACTCTTATTTTCTTCTTTTCTTCTTTTTCTTTTACTTCCCCCCCCTCCTCCTGGCTTGCAATTCCTCTTCTACATGAAGCAGGTTGAGGATATCCCTGAGCCAGGGGGAAGAATCTTTTTGTAAGCAGATGAATATTTTGCCAATATATAAATCTTATTCTCAGATTTGTCGTGCATTTGCTTTGTAATCGTTGTTTTGTCACATTTATAATGAAATACCTTATTAGTTTTCTCTTTTTGTGATGGTTGTTTTATTTCTGTGTACTGCATGTTTGGCAATTTCAATGCCCTTTTCGTTTTTAATATTATGTCTTGGTTATTCACTGCTACATCCAATATGTTAAAACAGTGAGGACACTGTTTAGTTTAGGTTTGGGGGTGTGGCAGGTTTGCCAATGAATGAAATGAGTTAATGCTAGTATAGTTATGCTATGTTAAAAAAAAAAAAAAAAAAAAAAATTTGAAAATAAAGTGATTTCCCACCTGAGTTTTGGAAAAGGGGAAATTAAAAAACTTTTTAAAAAATTGAAATGAGCTATAGTCTAACATTCTTTATGAAGCAAATGTTAAGAATTTTTAGAAAATTGATGTTTAGTGAACCTGAAATGAGAGAAAACTATAAGGATACACCCCAGAAAATTTGATGGAAGGCCATACCCAGTGAGATTTGGGCCTGAAAAATTTTCTTTTGAAGAGTGTCTTGACAATTTTTCTGCTCTAAGGACTGATTGGATCTACTTTTGATCACCAGAAGTTAGGCAAATCCGAGTTGAAACAGCTTGACAACACTCATGACATTGAGCACATGAAGTAAGGCCATCCCTTGGACAGTTTGAGCTTAAAATGTCCCACCTTTGAACTGCCCTTGATACACACCACTTGAGCCTTAAAAGTCCCAGTTTTCATTGATGAAAACCAGAAAATTTGAACCCAAAACCTTTTGACCTATTTCAGCACACCCTCAATCTGAGGAATCAGGAGATAAAAAGAGAAGTGAGGATAGAGGAGCAAGGTTTAAAATTTTGGTTGAAAAAGAAGGAAGCACATTTGGTGGTATTGTGGCATTCTAGCCCATAAAAAGAAAAAATGAAAAAAAATATAAAAAATATATATATATATATAAACAGGAAAATCAAATAAAAAGAATGTGAAAGAGAAGTCATTTCATTGAAAGACTGAAAAAAGGATTAGAAACTGGCCATTTCAAATCTGGAAATTCGAGAAGTAGATGAAATTGTGCTGAAATGAAGAAGGTTGAGTTGCAAATCACCTCCTTACCTTTACTGATGTCTCAATGCTGAATCACATTCCACCCTTTCATTCTTTATAAACCTCACCCATAAGCCACATTATAACCCAATAAAAAGACCTTAATGATCTGAAATATAGATTGAGCTATCATCTGAAATATAGATTGAGCTATGGTGAAAAGAGTTAAAAAATTTCAGAAATTAGAGCAATGCCTATGCTCATGCTTGTAGTCCTATTTGAGGGCTGTAACTGCTCTTGAGCTATGTGAAATGATGCACCCTTCTATTTTTGTTATGAGCCACAGCCCTGGTAAGATTTGAGCCTGAAATCAAAGATTTAGAGGTATTATCAGGAGACTTCACTCCTCCACTAGGGATCACCTAGGGGTTTAAAAGGCTTGATGCATATGCAAAATGCATTTATGCTCGCTACAAAAGTGACATTTTAGTTTTCTTTATCTTTCCTTTGCTCAGAGACTAGCAAAACATAGGTTTGGGGGTGTGTTAATTAGTGAAAAGTATCACTTTTCACCCCTTAACATGAGCTTTGATAGACCTATGAGTTGACTAATAAGTGCTTGTTGAGCATATTTGGTAGATAGCAGTAATAAGCAGTTATAGTGCAGAAATCTACCCTAAAGTGCTCTACAAGAAGGTCCATTTCTCACCATAGCTCTAACCCAGTTGTGGCCCACAAAAGGGCCCCACACTAATGACCACTTGGGGCATGCAGCAACAGCAAACCAGCATTGAAAAAGGAAAAACAGGCTGAGAACAACCTGTCAATAGGTTACTTCAACCTATCGATAGGATCTGAAGGTTGAAAAGGAAGAAGTCATGGAGAACAGAGTATTTCGATAGGATGTGGAACCTATCGGGCAGTTGAAAGCAACTAGGAAGCATCCTATCGAAAGGTCCCCTAGAACTTAAAGTGATCCTGTCGACAGGATCCTGGAACCTATAACGAAAATGCCACCTATCGAATGGTTGTTGTAGATCAGTGGGTGAACTTATCGAAAGCTTCTGGAACCTATCGATAGGAGCCAGAAGAGAACCTATCGAAAGCAATTATGCAAGAGCTCAACCTGTCGAAAGGATCGCTCAACCTATCATCAAATGGAGGCTGCAGATGCTGAAGCTCTAACTGCAGGATGCAACCTATCGGAACCTTTCGATAGGATCCTGAATCCTAGCAAAAGGACTAAAGTACTGGATTTCAACCTATCGAAAGCTTCTTCAACCTATCAAAATTGATCTAAACACTTCTCAGAAAAGTTGTTGTGCACACGCCGCGAGTTGGTGACCTGCTGCACACAAACCGAGGCACCTTGGTGACCGGAGCAAGGATTCTAAAAGCACCCTGGGAATTGACGAGAAAGAGCCTTCTAGAAAGGGAATGATAGAATCATTCTAGAAGCTGCAATTGACGAGAAAAATAGATCTGAGGCTGAAGGAGAAAGCTATAAGAAGGAAGGAAGCTGTCAGAAAAAGGGGGATCGATTGTAGAAACCAGAGCTTGCAGCAAAATTCTTTAATTCTTTCCTTTACTCCAACTATGGTTGGCTAATTTCTTGAGAGCAGTAAAGAGAGAGGTCAAATCTGTAATTAGGGAGAGCTGAGAGTGTTGTTGAGGGTTAGATGATACAGAGACTACAAATCTGAGGATATTTCATTGTATGGTCAGTTTAATTCAATGTAATGTTGGGTCAATTGTTGTAATTAGATCTATAGTTCCTTTGGTTTCATTTGGTGTTCGATCGACTTTGTGTAGATGAGAATAGCTCACCCACTTAACTGGTAGACCTCTTGGATGCCATTTGATCTCCCTGGATCTGATGCTCCTGTAATTGCCTGTGTCTGTGGCCTAGTAATTGCAGCATTCACAGTGATTTTAATGCTCTAATTGAACCCTTTGGTTTGGAGGAAATCCCTAGGATGATCTGCGACCATTGAAGTGGACAGATCATACCCTTAAGATCAATTCAAACCTCTGGTCTAAATTGGATTCTATTACCTTAATCATTTGATTTGGAGGAAGTCTATAGGATGATCTGTGACCATTAAAGTGGACAGATCATACTCTTAAGATCAGTTCAAGTCTTTGGTGTAGAGTAGATTTTTCTACCCTACAGCTCTGGCTATGGTCAGATGAGGGATTGGTATACTCTAAAATCTCTGTAACCCTAGCAGCTCAACCTAATTGCAGCAAGACCAAACTCCAAGCTGCTTCTCCCCATTTTTCGTGTTTAATTCCCGCTCTCTGCAAGATCTGTACTCTGGATCTGATCCTACCATCCATCTCTGCAATCTTACTTGTTTTTAGTCTAGTTTAGAAGTGATAACCCCTTAAACCTCTCATCTTTCTTTTACTGTTTTAGCATTAGGAAGGGTGCCAGATTTACCACAGATATGGAGATTTGCCTAATTTTGACTCACATTTCCATGTGGGCATTCCCTTACTTACCTTTTTCAAAACTTACTACAACAGGCCCTGAATACTTGCAGGACTGTGTGTGAGCCTGCCTTGGTGTGTGTTATCCATAGACCCTTTAATTGTGCGATTTTAAACCCCTTTTTGAACCCAAGGAAAATTCCCAACATCTATACACACCCTCCAACCTGTGGTTTCCCTAGTTGGAACAAGCTCACCAGCATCAGTTTTAATCATAGTAATTACAGATTTCTTAGGTACCACCTGAGTAGGTGCCACCCATTTAGAATCTGAAATTGGGTAGATGACTTCAGTATCTAGCAATTTGACCACTTCTTGCATGTGGGGATTCAATTTTCTTTGCATTTATCTAGAGGGTTTGGAACCCTCTTCTAGGTGAATTTTATGCATGCACACAGCAGGGCTGATGCCCCCAAGGTCAGCAATGGTCCAACCAATTGCTCTCTTATGTTTCTTTAACACACAACAATTCTTCCTCTTGCTCATCAGTGAGAGAGGAAGAAATAAGCACTGACAATTTCTGGTTTGCCTCCAAAAAAGCATACTTCAAGGTCTTAGGCAGCTATTTCAACTTCACCTCTGGTGGGCATACAAGTGAGGGCAACAAAGGTGCCTTTGATGGTGGTGAAAGAGGCATCACAGTAGGTTTCCAAGGAGGATACCTTGTTGTTGGCTCCACATCAGAAATTAAGGCTTTCACCTCTTGAACCATGGGTGTGGGGGCCTTCTCTTCCATAATCTCACTCCACACATTCTCAAAGATATCACCAAAATCATCACAAAAATCATTACAATGCAGCAGCCTGGGAAAAGTCTCTTCCATAAGCTCATCCGATACATCAATTGAATAACAATCATTCGAGTTGAGGCTGATTTGCTACATTATAAATATTCAATTTAACTTTCATGTTGCCAAAAGATACCTCCATTACTCCTGATCTACACTAAATACAAGCATTGACAGTGGCCAAAAAAGGTCTGCCCAAAATCACAGGAATAGAGGTGGTGCACTTGCTTGGCACCATGTCAAGAACCAGAAAATATGTTGGATAGAAAAATTTATCAACTCTAACTAAAAATTCCACTATCATTCCCACTGGCCTCCTTTCAGATCTGTCTGCTAGTTGTAGTATCACATGTGTGGGCTTCAATTCTCCCAAACCTAACTTTTCATAAACAGAATATGGAAGTAGGTTTACACTAGCTCCCAGATCTAATAAGGCCTTCTCAATAGTATGATCCCCAATGATGCAAGGGATTGTGGGAACTCCAGGGTCTTGAAGCTTGGTTGGAGTTACAATAGACAGCACTTGGTTCACTTTCTCAGCATAAAAGACCTTCTTGTATAAGTGTATCCTAGACTGTCTTTTGTGGGTGCATAATTCTTTCAAAGATTTTGCATAGGTTGGAACTTGATTGATGGCATCAAGTAAAAGCAAGTTAATCTTTACTTGTTTAAAAGTTTCTATCATCTCCTCAACCTTTGCATTCCCCTGGTCAAAAGGAGAAACTGCTTTCAGTGCATTAGGAAATGGCAAATGGGGAACTGCCCTCCCATTTGTAGCCTTAGCAAGTTCATCAAATTTTTTTTGTATTTTTGTTTTAAATTTTTTGTTAAGGCACATCACCCCCCTTATTTTTTATATGCTGCTCCTGCTGCATATTTTCATGGGTTGTTTCTTCATTTTCTGTACTAGACTCATCAGGCTTATTACCAACTTGGTTATCCACCAGCCTCCTACTCCTCAATGTAGTGACAAATTTTACTTCTTCATGGGAAGGAGTCTCCCCAACCATGTATTTCCCCTTTGGATTGTTCATAGGCTGACTGAATAGTCTCCCCTCCTCTCTCCTAGTCAAAGAATTAGATTGCTGACCAAGGTGGTCCTCTATCTTCTTGATGCTTTGACTGTGGGAGTTAAAAGTTTAAGATAAAGGGCTCAAATTCTGCAGTGAAGCCAGAACTTGCTCTTCCAATGTGAGGGACCTAGAGGGTGCTCGGGCAGGGGCACTTTGATGCACAAGTTGAACCATTGGCTGGGCCATAGGCTGTTGGTACTGGGGCCTTAGAAAATAATTTTGCTGTATGGCTGGACATTCCTATAAGGCATGGATTGCTGTTGTTGCTGCTGCTGTTGATTTTAGAAGTTGTCTTGTCTCCACCTCAAGGTTGGGGTGGTTTCTCCAATGATAGCCAGTAGGAGGCTGTTGTCCCTAAACTGAACAGTATTCACATGTTCCATCACAAAGTCTGAAAATTGGGTAGCTGAGGGACATTCCTCAAGGGAGTGAGTGGAGGACTGACATATGACACATGCCTCTTCCACTTTGGCAGCCATTAGAGACTGCATAGCTCCCATGAGCTTATCAAACTTTTGGGTCAAGCTGTCCACTTTCCTCTCCAAATCATTATGTCGACTCACCTCATACATTTTTCCTCTAGTAGTATTTTCTCTCACCACTCTAGGGGTCTCAAAATCTCTTTCCCAGGTCTCACTTTGCATGGAGTTTTCACTGATGATATTAAACAACTCCTAAGCCTCATCAGCTATCTTGTGGAGGTATGTACCACTACAAGAGACATCAACCATATCCCTGCTTTTGGGATCAATCCCTTGATAGAAACTTTAGACAAGTTGCCATTTGGGAATTTGGTGATGAGGACATTGCTTCAAGAGTTCTTTAAATCTCTCCTAGGCTTGGTGAAAGTCTTCAGTCAAATGAGATAATGCTCTTCCTTAGCTGACTTGTTTTGGACATGGAGAAAAACTTGGCCAAAAACTAACATTGAAGGTCATTCCAGGACTGAATACTGTTGGTTGGGAGCATTGACAACCAAGTTCTGGCTCTATCCTTTAGTGAAAAAGGAAAGAGTCTCAACCTGGTTGCTTCTTCCCCCAAACCTACAATATTGAAGGTAGTGCATAGTCCTAAAAATTCATCAATATGCTTGTATGGGTCTTCTTTGCTCAGGCCATGGTATGAGGCTAACATCTGTATGATAGAAGACTTGATCTCATAGTTCCCTTAGACAACAAGGAATTGAATGCAGAAGGGAGAATTGTAAACCCCTGGTGCATTGAATTCCTTTAAAGTCCTAGGTTGGTCACCCATTGCAGCAATTTCAGAATCAACTAAATGTGTGTGTATGGTTTGCTTAGGTCTGAGAAGTCTTTCAACTTCAAGATCTAAGGGAGAAATCTCAGGATTAAGAGATCTCCTCCCAAGCATACACATTACAGAAACTAAATTCAATGTAAAAAATTATAGTACAAAATTCAATCAAAGCAATCACAAAATACACAACTAATGTTGCAGATCTACAAAGCTACAGATCTAGAAACATAAACAGAGTTAGGAAATGCAAACTTAAGCAAAGCTTGCTCCTCCAATTGGTCAAATGCTCTTTTCAACACCACAGATCCATATCTGAAACAAACTATTTAACTACAAAAAACTACAGCAGCAATTAGTCAAACACTAAACAGGCAATGAAAAATCTAATTCTAAAAAAATGAGAAAAACTTACATCTACCAAGTTAAAAATGCAGTTCCCTGGCAGCGGCGCCAAGAACTTGTTGTGCTACCACCTTGCAATTATTATATGATTAAAACAGCCAATTAAAAGGCACAAAATATATATGTATGGAATCAAGGTAAGCAACCAGTCTTGCAAGAACCAGGGCTGTTGTAGCAAGTTTTAAAAGGTAAGTAAGGGTATGTCCACAGGGAAATGTGGTCCAACTATAGTAAATCTCTAGATCTACGGTAGATCTGGCACTCTATCCTAATTTAAGCTAAACTAAAATAGGAAAGAGGAGAGGTTTTAGGTTTTTGTCACTTTTATTATAAACTACAAAAGTTAAATGCAATTGATCCTGATCTGATCAAACACAAAGATGAGGGGAGATATAGAAAAGATGAAAATTCAAAAGATGGAGAACAACAGCTAGGGGTCTTGGTCTCTTACTAAAAATCAAAGGAATTAAAGGCATGTAGAGGATAGATTTGCAACAATCCTCTATCTGGCTCCCAGCTACCCAGGTTCTATTAAGACCTGAAAAGTACCACTTTCCACCCCTTAACTTAATCTCTGTTAGACCCTTAGTCATTCAATAATTGTGTGTTAAGCCCATTTTATAGGTAATAAGCAGCAGCTGCAGATAAGGCCCTAACCATGCAAAGAAGCTTACTTTTGCCTCAGAAGTGCCTCAGGAGAAAGGAAGTTGGACCCACACAGAGAATTGGCTACAGCATAGGCACAGCACAGTAGCAACAAGTCAAGAAGTGAGCCTCGCACAGATGTCGCAGGGTTCAATTGAATCAGAAAGAATGCTTCGCGCAGCTGTCACGGGTTTCTGAAGGTAGCACACCAACTGGTCGCGTTGTTCTCGCACAGATTGATGACAGAAAGGAGTAAAAAACATACTTCGCATAGTTTTCATGAGGCTCAGTCATAATCTCTCACGCAGTCTCGCGCAGCTCAAGAAAGGAGCCTTTAATCTTCACGTGATTCACTAAGGAGAGAGAGCTCCAGGCATTCCTGTGCGCAGCTGTCGCGTAGTGGCCGCAAGATACAGACCTTCAGGGAACTGTTCGCGCGATCCAGAGGCCTATGCACATTGCTTCTTCACGAGGATCTCCGTGAGATTCACCAAGGAACGAATCGCGTGCATAATTCTCGTGCCATTCAAATGGAAAGTGCAATCCCGCGACGATCAGAGCAATCCTGCGAGGACCAAACCATCTATCCTGTGACTGCAAGAGCTTCAAGTCAATTCAATCCTGCGATGCTAATTCTATCATGTGACAAGACTTGGAAATCCTTGCTACCTAGCGAGGCTCGGGATCTTAACTTCCCCCCACTTCTATAGGGGCAATCTGGGAACTTCCAATAATTAGGGCACGCACTCCAATGCTCTAATCTCCGTGCACATGCCCCAAGGCATCCAAGGAACATAAATGGGCCACGATTGCATTGATAAAATTAGGGTTTTCCTAACCCTAATGTTCCCACAGCTAACTGCTATATAAGCCTAAGCCTAGTTTAGGTTTAAGGGACTTCTGTACTCCTTCTTGAATCAACTGTAGAATTCTAGTAGGCCAAGGGTAGGGTTTAGGCAGTTCCTTGTTCCTTTTCTTCTCTCCATAGTCCAGCACTTGCTGGCTATGCCTTTGTATGTCTATTTGGAATAGTTTTAATGGTGTTTCATAATAGGATCTTATGCATGTATGGGATTAAAGTTTGAGAGTTGTTTTGTACAAAGTTGCTGCCTTGAGATCCTCCATTGCTAAGTTGTATTGTAAGTAATGGAGGATTGTTTTTTTAGGATTTATTAAAATCCAAGTGACCTGTGTGTCCAGGTTAGGTACATTACAGGCCTATGCCCCACCACAGGATCCACTAAATCTGAATTCCCATGGGAGCTTGAGCTGGTAGCCTTGTGAACATGGTGGTGGAAGCAATCTAATTGTTCTGTCTTAGACCTCTATGAGGAGGATAGCCTCTGTGGATAATCAGTGATCATTTAAGTGGACAGGTTATAGCCCTAGGGTGAGGCAAATCAACAGATCTAAGACAGATACTTCTTCTCTGCACTTGTACTTGTAGCCCTGTGAGAGATTGTGCAGAGACAGACTCTCCTGTATTTGTATAGACCCACCATCAGATGGCAGATCTGATCTGGCTGTAGAGATTGTAGGTTTGTGACTGGATCACTGCTGTCTTTCTAAAGCAGTGAACAGCTAGACCTAAAGCTAGTACTCAAACTCTTGCTAGTCCTGTGTGTCCAGGCTAGTGCACATTGCAGGGCTAGCCCCACACACAGAACTTTAGAGGTTGAGGTTCCTATGGATTCTTGAGCTGGTAGCCTGGAAGAAGTAGTGCCTTCAATGATAAACTTGTTCTGACCCATCTCTAGACTATGGTTCCCCTATTGGATAGTCTGTGACCATTTAAGTGGATAGGTTATAGCCATAAGGGAATGGATCATGGCACAGGGGTGAGTTGGATCCTTTCTCCTCTTTGGTGATAATGTAGCCATTGGACAGGATTTCTATAGCAGCGGATCTGAGTTTGAGTTATAAGACCTATCATATCTGTACCTAATAGCTTACTTCTCACCCTTTTATATTCATTATCTCACACTTCATCATTCTTCTCAACCATTTCTGTAGTTTAAGCATTAGGTTACCATAGGATTTAGACAATAGTGACCTTATATCCCCTTCCATTTAGGATTGCTAAATCTATAGTAAGATCTGGAGGGCCTACAAAAGATAGCTCCATTAGAGCTTTAGATAATTTTTCCCTATGGGACAAACTCTTACTTATTAAAACTTGCTACAACAAGCCCTGTATCTTGCAGGTCTGTGTATTTTTAGACTTGCTGCTATGTAGTTTTCAATCCACCTTTGATTCAGTTTCATTAACACATTCTTATCACTATTTCCAATAAAGTAGCAGCAAGCATCTAAAATACCCCAACAAGTTTTTGGCGCCGTTGTCGGGGAATCTTGATCTATCAGTAGACCCTATATTTTTGTATTTTTTATTCTTTGGTAGTTGTGCTTGTGAATAATTGATACTGCTGATTTATATTTGGAATTTTTCTTACAGATTTGGACAGTAGCAGAGAAGGAAAGTTGAACTGCACTGGGAGTCTAGCTACCTCTGTTTGCACTTCTCTAACCTTCAAAAACTCAGTCTATTTCTCCTTTTAAAATTCCATAATAGTTGATTAGGATAGTTGTAATTTTATTAATTGCAATGTGTCTGCAAGTAGTCTTCCCTGCTGTTGGTGTGTGTGCATGTTAGGAAGGAGATCCCTCAGTCCCACATTAGAGCCTCCTAACCCTGAGATAGATAGAAAGGATGTAAGATCAGAAGGCCCGGACACACCAGCTTGAGCTCTCATCGAAATTGAGACAACAGTCATGGGTGAAGAGCAACCCAGAACATTGAAGGAATTGAATGCTCCTGATGATTATAATTCCCAGATGTTAAGAGAAACTACGAGATTAAAACCTCAATCATCCAAATGCTTCCCTCTTTCCATGGGCTCAGCAAGGAAGACCCCTACAAGCACATTGACCAATTCTTGGCCCTGTGCACAACATTCTCCATTACTGGTTTGGGACCAGAAGCCACCAGATTAAGGCTCTTTCCTTTCTCCCTAAAGGACAGGGCCAACACTTGGTTATCTACTCTCCCAAACAACAGCATCACTTCTTGGAAAGACCTCTAAACAAGATTTTTGACCAAATTCTTCCCAGAGATAAAAACCAGCCAGTTGAGAAAAGCAATACTTGCTTTTGCCCAATCCCCAACCGAGGATTTTAATCAAGCATGGGACAGATTCAAGAAAATGCTCAAACAATGTCCCCACCACAAGATCCCTGATTGGCAGCTTGTCTAGAGCTTCTATAATGGGATTGATGAGAAAAGCAAAGACATGGTAGATGCCTATTGTGGTGGAACTTACATGCACAAAACAACTAATGAGGCATGGGACTTGTTCGAGGTCATCAGTGAAAATGATTTCCAAAAGATTTCCTTGTCAAGAACTGTTCAAGAGCCTTCTCCTAAAATGGGACTAACTGAAACTTCCAAAGGAAAGATGTATGAAGTAACTGGGAATAATGACCTAAAAATGCAGATGGCCAATCTTTCTTATAAGTTTGATAAACTATTAACTGTGGTGCAACCCAGATTGGCTGCACAGGTGATGGAGGCATGTTTGATATTCCAATCTCCACAGCGCACAGTGGAAGAGTGCCCATCTGCAGGGCAATATCCTGAGTATGTGATGGAACAAGCTGCTGCTGCCTAATCATTTGGCCAGCAACAATCTGTTGGCTATAATAAACAACCATTTGGATATCAGCACCAAAATACTGGTTACAAGTGGAGAGACCACCCAAATTTGAGGTGGAGACAAGACAATTACATGCAGCCACAAGAGATGTTAGCCTTACCTTAAAGGCCACAACAGCAATTTAACCAGTGATATGCCCCAAGGTCAAATTTCCAGCATCAGCAGCTGCCCCAGCAGCAAAATCAGTTGGTAGTTTTCCCACCTCAGTCCCGAAATGCTTCTTTCGAGGATCAGGTTCTAACCTCATTGCAAAGCCTTGAAATCTTGACTCAGACTGTAACTTCTCACAATCAAAGCATAAAGAAAAATGAAAGAGCAGCTAGGCCAAATATCCAATGCCTTGGCCAAAAGAGAGGAGGGCAGGTTGCCAAGCCAGCCAGTGGCCAACCCTAAGGGCCAATATTCGATTGGAGAAGGTTCCTCAAGTTTTGAGGGAGCTAATGCCATCGCAACCCTAAGGTCTGGCAGACTGGTAGACAACCAGGTTGGAAAGGAACAAGGAGAGGTCATTTCCAAGGAATTTTTGAATGAAAGTGAAAAAGAATTTGTTAGAGCAGAGAGCAAAGAGTTGCCTGCTACCCTGCTGTTAGGCTAATTTAGAGTGCTTGCTACTGACTTTATTGAAGACAGTGATAAGAATGGGGTGAATAAAAATGAATGAAAGGTGAATTGAAAATGACACAGCAGCAAGCCTAAAATATGCACAAATCTGCAAGATACAGGGCCTGTTGTAGCAAGTTTTGATAAGTAAGAGTTTGTCCCACAGGGAAATTGATCTTAAGCTCTAAGGGAGTCATCTTTAGTAGGCCCTCCAGATCTGACTACAGATCTGACATTCCTAAATGGAAGGGGATTTGGGGTCACTAAAGTCTAAATTCTAAGGTATCCTAATGTCTAAACTATAGAAAGGTTTAAGAAAGAAGATGGAGTGAGAAAATAAATATAAAAGGGTGAGAAGTATGCTATTAGGTTCAGGTCTGATGGGTTTCATGACTCAGATTCAGATCTGCTTCTATAGAAGTCATGTCCAGTGGCTACATTATCACCACTGAGGAGAGAGAATCCAACTCATCTCTGTGCCATGATCCAATCCCTTTATGGCTATAACCTATCCACTTAAATGGTCACAGACTATCCAATTGGGGAACCACAATCCAGAGATGGGTCAGAACAAGTTTATCATTATAGGCACTACTTCATCCATGCTACAAGCACAAGAATCCAAAGGGAACCTCAACCTCTAAAGTGCTATGTGTGGGGCTTGGGCTGTATGGGAGCATGTTAGCCCAGGCACATAGAACCAGCAAGAGTTTGTGTGCAACCTTAGATCCAGCTATCCACGGCTTTGGAGAGACTGCAGTGATCCAGTTGGAAGCCTACAATCTCTATAACCAAACAAGATCTGCCATCTGATGGCGAGTCTATACACATACACGGGAGTTTGTCTCAGCACAATCTGTCACAGGGCTACAAGTACAAGTGCAGAGAAGAATAATCCATCTTGAGTCTGTGGGTTGGCTTCACCCTAAGGCTATAACCTGTCTACTTAAATGGTCACAGACTATCCCAGAGGCTATCCTCCTCACAAAGCTCAAGATAGAACAAGAAACATTGTTGCCACCACCATGTTCACTAGGCTACAAAAGCTCATTGCTCCCATGGGGACTTCAGATCTAGTGGGTCCTGTGGTGGGGCTAGGCCTGTATGGGAGCGTGTTAGCCCAGACACACAGGTCACTTGGATCTGAGTACACCATAAAATCAGTCCTCCATTGCTTGCAATACATCCTAGCAATGGAGGATCTCAAGATAACAGCCTTGTATAGAACAACTCACAAAAATCCCATAAAAGTAAAACACCCTATCATGAAACTCCATTAATCTATCCCAAATAGTCATACAAAGGCATAGCCAGCAAATGCTGGACTATGGAGAGAAGAAAAAGTAAAAAGAAAACTACCTAAAACTTACTAGAAATATGCAGCTACTAGAAGAAGAAGAAGAAGATAGACTAAATTCTATTCTAAGCAGAGAGTCCTTTAAACCTAAACCAGGCTTAGGTTTATATAACAGATAGTTTGACGGTGCATTAGGATTAGGAAACCCTAATTTTAATGATGCCACATGGCCTAATATTGTCCCTTGGATGCCTCAGGGTGTGTGCATGGAAGTTGGAGCATTGGAATGCGTGCCCCAATTACTGGAAGTTCCCAGAATGTCCTCTGCAGAGGTGAGGGAGAGTTAGAGTTCAGAGCCTCGCTAGGTAGCATTGGTTTCCAAGGCTGTCGTGTGGTAGCACGGTCTTCGCGAGATTGGATTAGCTTGAAATTCTAGCCGCCATGGGGTTGTCTTAGTTGCAGCTGAAGCAGTCGCGTGATAGAGCATTGAATCCTCGCTGAATTGCTCTGGTCTTCGCGGGATTGCACTTTCCTTCTGAATGGCACGGGAATCGCGTGAGCAATTTGTTTCTCAATGGATCTTTGCGAGGACGTGATGTGCATTGGTCTCTGAATTGCGCAAGAGGTTTTTCTGAAGTTTTGCATCCCGCGGCCACTGCGCGACAGCTGCACGCCGAAATACCTGGAGCTCTCTCTCCCCAGTTGATCTGAGTGAACTGTGTGAGGGTCGAGAGCTGCTTTCTTGAGCTACATGAAACTGCATGTGTAGTTATATTTGAGCTTCGCGAGAGCTGCACGAAGTATGATTCTGAAGCCCCTCTGTCACTCAACTGCGCGAGAACAGTGCGGGCAATTGGAAATGAAGTTTTGGGAGACTCGCGAGGACTGCGCGAGGCTTAATTTCTGAATCCTTTAAAGCTTGTGAAAGCTGCGCGAGGTTCAATTCTTGTCTGGGTTCAGCTTTCATCCTTCTGAGGGACTTCTGGGGCAAAAGTGGGCTCCTTAACAGGGTTCAGGCCTTATTGCAGCTGCTGTTTATTACCTACAGAAATGACTTAACACATATTTATTAGATGGCTAAGGGTCTAACAGAGGTTAAGTTAAGGGGTGAAAAGTGATACTTTTCATGTCTTAACCCCTGCAACATGGGAAAAATAAAGAGACTGTAGTTGAGCCTCAGCAAGAAATAAAAGATGAAAAAAGAAAAAAACAAAAGTTCAGTCATAGGCTTGCAGCTAAGGAACCAGTTGTACCTCAATTGCCATTTCCTCAAGCTTTGAGTGGCCCTGCCCCTTTTGATAAGGGGAATGCACAGATAAAGGAAATGATGGAGACCTTTAAGCAGGTAAAAATAAATTTTCCCTTGCTTGATGCAATTAGATAGGTCCCAGCCTATGCCAAATTTCTAAAAAACCTTTGTACTCAAAAAAGAAAAGCTAGAGGCCATTTGTCCAAAAAGGTCTTTGTAACCGATATAGTTAATTCTGTATTAAACATAACACGGTCAGAGACATTGCAAGACCCAAGGATACCCACTATTCCCTGCATAATTGGAGACCACACAATTAGAAGGGCCCTTCTAGACCTTGGAGCCAGTGTAAACCTGCTGCCATACAGTGTGTATCAGTAGCTAGGTTTGGGGGAGCTAAAACCCACTCCCACTGTACTGTTAATGGCTGATAGGTCTGAAAGGAGACCTATGGGAGTGGTTGAGGATGTCTTAGTAGGGGTGGACAAGTTCTTCAACCTTGCAGACTTCCTGGTTTTGGACATGGGCTGCAATAAGAGTACAACCCCTATACCTGTTATTTTGGGTAGGCCATTCTTGGTCACTGCTAATGCATGCATTAAATACAGGTTAGGGATCACGGAGGTAACTTTTGGACATATGAAGGTTAAACTTAATGTGTACAACAGTGCAAAGTACCCTCAGCTGGACAATGAGGAAAGCTTTGCAGTGGATGTACTAGAGAAAGTTGTTGAAGAAGAATTGCTCACTCTGCTGGATTGGGGCAACATTGTCACAAGTTTAATTGAAGTTTGGGACATGGTAGAGGAAGGAAGCCCAACTGTTATGACAGAAGACATGACCACATTAAAGTCTTCTGTGGGCTCAGTGCAGCATTCCATTTGGAAACCTACATTGCTGCCTCTTCCTCAAACCAACAAAGCACCAATCTTGCCATCCACCCAACAAGCCCCTGATCTGGATCTCAAGAAGCTTCTAGAAACATTGAAATATACCTTCCTTGAGAAATGTGAAAAACTTTCTGTAATTATCTCCTCCTCTCTTACCAATGAGCAAGAGGAAGAATTACTAACAGTCTTGAGGAAGTACAAAAAGGCAATTGGCTGGACCATTGCGGATCTAGGAGGGATAAATGCATCAATCTGTATGCATAGGATCCATTTAGAGGAGGGCTTAACACCCTCCAGACAAATGCAGAGGAAATTGAATCCTCACATGCATGAAGTGGTCCTCAAAGAAATTATTAAACTGCTAGATGCTGGGGAAATTTACCCCATTTCTGATTCTGAATGGGTGGCACCTATCCAAGTGGTGCCCAAGAAATCTCGCATAACAGTTGTTACAACTGAGTCTGAAGAGTTGGGACCAGCCAGGGAGATTACTGGCTGGAGGGTTTCCATCGATTATCGGAAGCTCAACTCTAAGACCAGAAAAGACAACTTCCCTCTCCCCTTCATAGATCAAATTTTGGATAAGTTGGTTGGAAAAACTTTTTATTGTTTTCTTGATGGGTACTCAGGGTACAACCAGATCCCTGTGCACCCTCATGACCAAGAGAAAACTATATTTACTTGCCCTTTTGGTACCTTTACTTACCGAAGGATGCCTTTTGGGCCGTGTAATGCCCCAGCCACCTTTCAGAGGTGTATGTATGTCATATTCTCTAATATGATTGACAAGTTCTTAGAAATTTTTATGGATGATTTTTCTGTATATGGGGACAGTTTTGGCCAATGTCTGCAACACCTCCACCTGGTCTTGCAAAGATGTGAGGAGACCAATCTGGTCTTAAGTTGGGAAAAGAGCCACTTCATGGTAACACAAGGTATTGTGTTGGGCCATGTGGTCTCTAGAGAAGGGATTGAGGTAGATAAGGCCAAAGTTGACCTCATTACATATTTTTCCCCGCCAAGAACAGTCAAACAAATCAGATCTTTCCTTGGACATGCAGGATTTTACAGGAGGTTCGTTAAAGACTTTAGCAAAATAGCTAAACCATTATGCCACCTGCTCTGCCAGGATGTGCCCTTTGATTTTTCTACTAAATGTCTTGAGGCTTTTGAGACTTTGAAGATATGCCTCACCTCTGCCCCTGTACTCCAAACACCTGACTATGCACTCCCCTTTGAGCTGATGTGTGATGCATCCGACTTGGCAATAGGTACTGTTTTAGGCCAAAGGAAGATAAGCTGCCAGTGGTCATTGCCTATCTCAGCAAATCACTTGTTGAAGCTCAGCTGAATTACACCACAACTGAGAAAGAGCTTCTGACAGTGGTTTTTGCTGTTGACAAATTTAGACCCTATCTACTTGGGTCTAAAACTGTAATCTTTACTGACCATTCAACATTGAAGCACCTATTGTCCAAGAAAGATGCTAAGCCCAGGCTGATTAGATGGATACTCCTGTTGCAGGAGTTTGACATTAAAATCAAGGATAAAAAGGGTGTGAAAAATGTGGTGGCTGACTACTTGTCCAGAATTGTGTTGGAAAAATGTGTTGATGATCCTACAAATGATATTTTCTCGGATGAGCAATTGTTTGCCATCCAATCCTTGGTTCCCTAGTATGCACACATTGTAAATTATCTAGTTATAGGCAAGATTTCTACCCATTGGACCAAAATGGACAAAGACCTATTTTTCTCACAAGTCAAATTCTTTTTCTGGGAGGAACCTTGCTTATACAAGTATTGTGCAGACCAAATCATCCAAAAATATGTTCCAGAAAGTGATGTCCCCAGTATTCTGGCCATGTGCCATGAAAATGCCTATGGAGGCCACTTTAGTGGAAGAAAAACAGCTGACAAAATCTTACAGTGTGGGTTTTATTGGCCTTCTTTATTCAGAGATGCTAATACACACTGCAGGATATGTGAGAGATGTCAGAAATTAGGAGGGCTGTCCAAAAGAAACTCAATACCTTTACAGCCCATCCTTGTTGTGGAACTGTTTGATGTCTGGGGTAATGACTTTATGGGCCCCTTTCCTCCTTCAAATGGTTATCATTTTATCTTATTGGTAGTGGATTATATTTCAAAATGGGTAGAAGCTATTGCCACAAGAACCAATGATAATCAGGTTGTCCTTAAGTTTGTAAAATAGAATATCTTCTCCAGATTTGGCACCCCTAGAGCCATTATCAGTGATGGGGGTAGCCATTTCTGCAATAGAAATTTCGAGAGCTTGCTCAAGAAATATTCTGTCACCCAGAGGATTGCTACTCCCTACCACCCACAAACCAGTGGGCAAGTTGAAATTTCTAACAGGGAGATCAAGCATATCCTTGAGAAGACTGTGAGGACTGACAGGAAGGACTGGGCTGAAAAGCTAAATGATACATTGTGGGCTTATAGGACTGCCTATAAGACTCCCATTGGGATGTCCCCATTCAGATTGGCTTATGGCAAGGCTTGCCATCTCCCAGTAGAGTTAGAACACAGGGCCTATTGGGCCATAAAAAATTTAAATCTAGACCTAACTTCTGCTGGTCATCACAGGTTACTGCAGTTATCAGAACTGGAAGAGCTGAGGATGGATGCATATGCCAATGCCCGGATCTACAAGGAAAGGTCTAAGGCTTTCTTTGACAAGGGTTTGTTAAGAAAGAGATTCATGGCTGGTGATAAGGTTTGGTTGTTTAACTCCAAACTTAAATTTTTTCCTGGCAAACTGAAATCCAGATGGGAAGGTCCCTATATTGTCATGAATGTTTCCCCATCTGGTGCTGTGGAAATAGAGGATCCCATGTTTGGGAAAACCTTGAAGGTGAATGGTCAGAGGCTTAAGCCTTGTTTAGAAAAACCTGCTGAACTTATGGACACCATTCACTTTCAAGGGGACCCTTCATTAAACTGATCCACAGGTGTGTCAATATTGTATCATATGTACTTTGGTTTTATTAGATTTGTGTTGCTTTCTTTTGTTCAAATTTTAGAGGAAATTCTAGTGGCCTCACTTAAGTCTGAATATGTCTGGTATGGTTTCTCTTTATGCTTGGTTTGATGATTACTGCTCTTGAATTAATGGTTTTTGCTTAAATGCACGATGTTGGATGATGATTTTTGCTGTCTATGCTTGAATGTTTAATTTTAATGTGTCTGGGGGTACCCCTGGTGGTGAGTCATGCCTAGGATCCAGCCACAACATAAATCAAAATGGCAGAATGAAGAGCACATGGTCTCTGTTTAATACTTTACTGTTGCACAATCCATAAGGAGGCCTGGGAACCTCTCGCACAGTCCAAAAGGAAGCCTGGGAGACTTGCACAATTCAAATTTAATACTTCACTAGCTGTCATGAGATTCAAAAGGCTGTCGCGAGATTCAAAGTGAACCTGGGAGCCTCTCGCGCAGTCGAAAAGGAAGCCTGAGAGACTCTTGCACAATTCACATAGAATACTTCACAAGCTGTCGCGTGCTCCAAGGTAAACCTGGGAGACTCGCGCAATCCAAATTGCAATTACACCTTCGCTAGGTTTCATTTCCAATCTTGCGACCAGATATTTCCAAAGCGCGCCAAGCTTAGTGACAAGTATTTTAACCCCGCGCTTGTCTCCCTTTCCAGTACTCTTTTCCTTCTTCATCCAGCGAAACCTTAGCTCCAACGCTCTTCTACCTCTCTCCTCCAGCGTCCATTCTACAACCCATCATTCACACCAGGATCCTACAGATTTGTTCCTAACGTCATCCCCATCAGTTGCCCTCTGCTCAGAGATCTCGTGGTGCACTGTGCGTCAGATCGAACCAAATGCTACGATTTTAGGGTAAGCACTCAGATCTTAGTCCCCCATTCTTATCTTTGAAAGTAGAGTTTGGAATGGCCCCTAAGAGTGCACCAAAGAAAAGGGACAAGGATAAGGCCCCTGTTGAGCCCGCTACTAAGAAGGTCAAGACTTTAAAGGCACTGAAAAAAGGGAAGGAAGTGGTTGAGGAGGTGGAGGAGCCAACCCCTGAGTTTTCTACACCCTCTGAGCTCATGGCTTCAATCCCCCTGGAGCCTGAAACAGCTTTCGACCTACCATTCTTTGAGAAGGAGCCTCTCTCTACCCCTGTGTTGAGAACTGGAAAATACCCTTTTTCACCCCTTAATCTGGGCCTTGATAGATCCTTGAGAGAACTAAATAAGTGTTTTAAGTGCCTATGTTGCAGCTAACAATAAAGACAGGCTTAACCATAAAAGCAGCTTAAAAGTGCCAAAAAGATGACAATCCATGTCAGTCCAAAGAAAGGAAGTGAAGAAACAACCTCATCAGCTGTTGAAAGGTCTAAAGTAAAGAGGCAAAGACCTGTAAGTGAAGCAAGGAACAATTCGAATAGAGAAATGCACTACAGAGTTCCTTTCCCAAAGAACCTGCACTTTTCATAAAGAACCTTGAACTCTGCGAAAAAGACTAAAACTCCAGGCGTAGCTTTCGAAGAGCATCTGAACTCCTCGAAGAGAAGATTGAACTTTGCGAAAAGGAGAAAACACACTTCGAAGAGAAGATTGAACTTTGCGAAAAGGAGAAAACACAATTCGAAGAGAGATTGAACATTGCGAAAAGAGCTTCAGAAGTCACAACACTTTGCCAAAAGGCCCTTAAGCTCTGCGAAATGGTATTCTGGAGATTTGCAGCTTTAACAAGGGTAATTCAGTAATCTATTGCACGCGTCCCAATGCATTTTAAAACCCAAGGACATTCTGGAAGATTCTGAGCACGAACCAAAGGCATATTCCACCCCATGTGAACACCCAAAGATGAAATTACTTGGCGGGAACTTCTAGAAGCTCAAACAGATTTTTGAATTACATAACAGAATTGATGCTTCTATCACCTAATTGGCAGAACCAAATTGAAGAATTCTGATTGGCCAGAACAGATCTGGATCCTCGTGCTCGACCACCATTGGTCAATACATTCTGAGCACCTCTGACTGGTTGAAACACATCTGAGTTGGACTTAGGGAAAACTATAAATAGACGAACCATTTGCCAAAAAGATGACAATCCATGTCAGTCCAAAGAAAGGAAGTGTAGAAACAACCTCATCAGCTGTTGAAAGGTCTAAAGTAAAGAGGCAAAGACCTGTAAGCAGGAACAATTGAACAGAGAAATGCACTCTGAGTTCTTTTCGAAAGAACACGAGACTTTTCGTAAGAACCTTGAACTTCTGCGAAAAGGACTAAAACTCTGTGTAGCTTTCGAAGAGCATCTGAACTCCTCGAAGAGAAGATTGAACTTTGCGAAAACGAGAAAACACACTTCGAAGAGAAGATTAAACTTTGCAAAAAGGAGAAAACACAATTCGAAGAGAGATTGAACATTGCGAAAAGAGCTTCAGAAGTCACAGCACTTTGCGAAAAGGCCCTTAAGCTCTGCGAAAAGGTATTCTGGAGATTTGCAGCTTTAACAAGGGCAATTCAGTAATCTATTGCACGCATCCCAATGCATTTTAAAACCCAAGGACATTCTGGAAGATTCTGAGCACGAACCAAAGGCATATTCCACCCCATGTGAACACCCAAAGATGAAATTACTTGGCGGGAACTTCTAGAAGCTCAAACAGATTTTCGAATTACATAACAGAATTGATGCTTCTATCACCTAATTGGCTGAACCAAATCAAAGAATTCTGATTGGCCAGAACAGATCTGGATCCTCGTGCTCGACCACCATTGGTCAATACATTCTGAGCACCTCTGACTGGTTGAAACACATCTGAGTTGGACTTAGGGAAAACTATAAATAGACGAACCATTTGCCAAAAAGATGACAATCCATGTCAGTCCAAAGAAAGGAAGTGAAGAAACAACCTCATCAGCTGTTGAAAGGTCTAAAGTAAAGAGGCAAAGACCTGTAAGCGAAGCAGGGAACAATTCGAACAGAGAAATGCACTACAGAGTTCTTTTCGCAAAGAACCTGCACTTTTCGTAAAGAACCTTGAACTCTGCGAAAAGGACTAAAACTCCAGGTGTAGCTTTCGAAGAGCATCTGAACTCCTCGAAGAGAAGATTGAACTTTGCGAAAATGAGAAAACACACTTTGAAGAGAAGATTAAACTTTGCAAAAAGGAGAAAACACAATTCGAAGAGAGATTGAACATTGCGAAAAGAGCTTCAGAAGTCACAGCACTTTGCGAAAAGGCCCTTAAGCTCTGCGAAAAGGTATTCTGGAGATTTGTAGCTTT
This sequence comes from Chloranthus sessilifolius, assembly GCA_021018995.1. Lineage (NCBI taxonomy): Eukaryota > Viridiplantae > Streptophyta > Magnoliopsida > Chloranthales > Chloranthaceae > Chloranthus > Chloranthus sessilifolius. The sequence goes on along the minus strand of CM037585.1, from coordinate 91,743,784 downwards.
AACAAGGGCAATTCAGTAATCTATTGCACGCATCCCAATGCATTTTAAAACCCAAGGACATTCTGGAAGATTCTGAGCACGAACCAAAGGCATATTCCACCCCATGTGAACACCCAAAGATGAAATTACTTGGCGGGAACTTCTAGAAGCTCAAACAGATTTTCGAATTACATAACAGAATTGATGCTTCTATCACCTAATTGGCTGAACCAAATCAAAGAATTCTGATTGGCCAGAACAGATCTGGATCCTCGTGCTCGACCACCATTGGTCAATACATTCTGAGCACCTCTGACTGGTTGAAACACATCTGAGTTGGACTTAGGGAAAACTATAAATAGACGAACCATTTGCCCAATTTGGGCATCCAGATTTTGAGTTTCATTTCTAATCCCCCATTCCCCAGCCAGACAGGTTGTCTGTAATCCCTGTAATAGCTTTACTTTGTACTTGCATTTGAGAGCTGTGAGACATTTCTGTAATTCAAAAGAGAGTTGTATTCAAGACTACAAATCTGAGAGCTGTTTAAGATGCGCTCTGTAATTGTAACGGTGGATTTGAAAAGGTTGCTGTAAACTATGCATTCTCCATTGGACTCATGTCAAGGGTTCCCTCTGATCTCCTCAGTACATTAGACTCCTTTAGATTCATTGTTTTGCATGCAATTTCCCTTGATTCATTAATCCTGTGAGAATTAGTGTTGGTAACCTAATCTCTCACGGCATTTGTTGTGATGCTTCTTGTTCTAAACGAAGGCTTTGGATTAAAGACTGTTGGATGGTTTGTGGCCATTAAAGTGGACAGACCATAGCCATAAGCTTAAACCTAATCCTTAAATTAGATTTATCTCTCTTACATCTGTGCTTGTAGCCAGATGAAGATTGGATCACCTCTGTTGAGCTGCAGTTATTCTCATTAGATTTCAAGGGCCAAATCAAAGTTAGATATTACTTCTCCATTTTTTGTATAAGTTTACCTCAAACGTTTCCCCAACTCAGATTTGGATCATTTAGTTTAATCTTTACTTATATCATTTAGTTAACGTGACAAATTCAACCTCCCATCTTATGTGCTTTGTAGATAGGATCAGAGGCCAGATCTGGTAGCTCAGATCTGGAGGTTTATCTTAAATTTTAAATCAATTCCCTGTGGACGATCTTTTACTCACTTACATTTAAAACTTGCTACGATTGGCCCTGATCTTGCAGGCTAATTATGTTCTCTCTGTGCTGATATTTTCTTATTCTTTTTAATATTCAGTACAATGCATCATTTGCAAGTATGTTTTCAAAACACAAATAAATCATGCACACTTAGAACAACAACAAGTTTTTGGCGCCGTTGCCGGGGAATAGATTTTAAAATTGGTAGACCTAAGTTTTTCAATTTTGTAGATTTGATTTTCATTTTAATTTTTGCTTTAAAACTGCACTTTGCATTCCAAGTGCTTGATTAAATGTCTACTGCAGTTTTGTATAGAAAACCTGTTTTACTGCAGCAGAATTTTTTTTATTTTTCTGAGTTTTTATTCTTTGCCTTTTAGTTATTTGAATAAATGCTACTGCCACTCTTTTGTCTTTTTGTCAAATTTGAGTGCTCGAGTTTTCTTTTACTTTTGTCAATATACTTGCATAAGGTCATTTTTTGGATTTTACAGATCTGGAGCATTCAACAAGGAGCATCTGGACTAAAGTCGAGCAGATCCGCTTGAGTTTGCATCCTTCTCCTTTGCATTCATTTTCTTTTTAAATTCTTGAGAACCGCAATTCTGTTGTGTTTAATGTTTGTTTTGATTATAATTTCTCATCTTTTAGCATGCATTTTTGATTTTTTACAAAACCAAATACAAAATAAAAGAAAATGAAAACACAATAGAAAATCTGAGTTGTTTCTCATTATTTTCAAGAAGAGTAAATAAGGGCTCTTGTTGAGCCCGGGCTGATCAAAACAAGTAAAAAAAAAATATATAGAAAATTATAAAACAAAAAATATATATATATATATATGATATCTTAGGATGTGTTTTCTCCATTTGCATTCACTTTTCCCATCCGGACTCTTTGAGATCATTTTTCTTTTTAGGAATCATGTAGGATAATGAGTAGTGGATCATAGGCTGTTTTGAATATTCAATGGACCCACCGATTTTATTTTCCTTCGAGATTTCTTCATCATAAATGGGTCTCTGGTTATTGTGTGTGAACCTTTTAATATGTGCTCCGCTCCCATGCTTCATTATTTTTTTATTCATACACATCATCAACAAAGGGTCATCTTATGAATCTTGCTTTTCTTGTATTCCTACTAATCATTTTATAATCACTTAGATTCATAAGTATCTCGTGTTTTGGGTTTGTTCCTTTGCGCTTAGGATATATCATCTGTCACTAGATTTTCTGTTCTAGGAATTTTAGTTTCAAATTCTGTTTTTAGATCGCTGATCTTCTTCCTTTCTTAGGTTAATGTGTCCTCGTTTTACTGATTTTCGTCATTTTTCTGTGAGTATAGTTAGTTTATAACTTTGTTTTCCTATTTTGCATTCACAAATTCTATTTTTTTTGTATCAACACTTTTCTTTTTCTTTTTTAACTTTGTATTCAGTCCCTTACCTTGCTTTTACTGTTTCTCTGTTATTAGCATTAGTTTCCTTCCATTTGCTTTGCAGTTCTTTTATTTTTCTGATCATATATTCAGTTTTTAGATTTTATTTTGTAGCAATTCTAGCTTAGTTTTGTTATTTTTCTGTTTTATCAGTAATTTCCTATATTTATATAACATTTTTTTCCCTTTTCCTGCTCATATATTCAGTGTTATTTTCTTTATTTTCACGCATATAGTCGCAATTTTTTTTTCTCGCTTAGTTTTCCTTTCTTCTTTATCCTGCGCCCTCGTTTCGGTGTCTAGAACATTGAGGACAATGTTCATCTTAGGTTTGGGGGTATGGTGTATGCCAATAAAATAAGTTAATGCTTGATGCGACTTATGATCGTGAAATTTTTGAAAATGAAGTAATCTCACACCTATTTTTTTGAAAAATGAGGAAGTTAAAACTTTTTAAAATTAATTTCTAGTGTAATTCTAATACTTTCATGAAGTGAATGTCAGAAAATTTCCAAAAGAAAATTGATGTTTTAGTAAACCTAAAAAGAGAGAAACCAGTGATGATATACCTCAGGAATTTGATAGAAAACCACACCCAGTGAGATTTGGACCTGAAATGTATTCTTTGGAGGTATAAATTGGCAGTTTTTTTCTGCTCTAGGGACTGTTTGAACCGGCTTGTTATTACTAGAAGTTACACATATCCAAGTTAAAATAGCTTGACAACAATCATGATATTAAAGACATGATGTAGGGCCTTTTTTTGGACAGTTTGAACTTCAAAAAGCCCCACCTTTTAAAACTGCCCTCGATACACACCATTTGAGCTTTATAAATCAAAGATTTCTTTGAAACCTCATCTACCTCATTTAGCCTAACCCTCACTCTGAGAATTCAGAAGGTAAAGGAAAGAAAGCTGAAGAAAGGTGAGTTGGGTAACAGTTTGGTAAAAGAAAAAAAAAAAAAAAAAATTGAAGGCAATGCTGTATCAGCAGAAGAAATGTGGCATTCCAGTCAATGTTGCTTTGAAAAAAAAAAGAAAAAAGAAAAGGAGAAGGCATTTCATTGGAAGTTTGAAAAAGAAAGAGAAAAAGATGGCCACTTTGGCTCTGAAAATTCAAAGAAGAAGATGAAATTGTGCTGAATTGAAGAAGGTGTGTCTATCACCTCCTTACCTTGACTGACTTCTCAATTTTGAACTCCATTCCACCTTTATTCTTGATAAATTTCACCCATAAGCCACATTACAACCCAAGTTAAAGTCCTTCTTGATCAATGATGGATTGAATTTGTCACATGGAGATAAGGATTTGTGTAATCTATGGTGATAAAAGTAGTAAATTCGAATCGAAAAGCAATGCCTATGCTCCTTACATATCCTATTTGAGGATCAGTAATTGCTCTTGAGCTGTGTGAAATAGTGCAACCCTCATATTTGCATGGTGAGTGAAAACCCTTGTGAGAGTTGAGTTTGAAATTAAATTATTTGGGGTAACATCAAAACTGAATTTTCAAATAGAAGGCAAGCTTTTCATTAATTTTTCTTGTAAAAAACTTTTTGACACCAACTGAGTGAATGGTAAAGAAATTACAAAGAGAATTTTAGTTTTGAGCGATGTTTTCTTGAAAATCTTCTTACAACTTTGTTGATGCAGGTGTGAATAATCTGATTGGATGAAAGTTTGCTTTAACAGAACTGCATTGATCTTAACTGATTTATTGGAGAAGTTTGTGGGTACCTTCACTGAAAACCCTCAGGAGACTTCACTCCTCCACTAGGGATCGCCTAGGGGTTTAAAAGGCTTGTTGCATATGCTAAATGCAACTGTGCTCCCTATAAAAATGGCTTTTCATTCTATTTTTAAATTTTGTCTTTGCTCAGGGACTAGCAAAGCTTAGGTCTGGGGGTGTGTTGAGAACTGGAAAATACCATTTTTCACCCCTTAATCTCGGCCTTGATAGATCCTTGAGAGAACTAAATAAGTGTTTTAAGTGCCTATGTTGCAGCTAACAATAAAGACAGGCTTAACCATAAAAGCAGCTTAAAAGTGTCAAAAAGATGACAATCCATGTCAGTCCAAAGAAAGGAAGTGAAGAAACAACCTCATCAGCTGTTGAAAGGTCTAAAGTAAAGAGGCAAAGACCTGTAAGCGAAGCAGGGAACAATTCCAACAGAGAATTGCACTACAGAGGTCTTTTCGCAAAGAACCTGCACTTTTCGTAAAGAACCTTGAACTCTGCGAAAAGGACTAAAACTCCAGGCGTAGCTTTCGAAGAGCATCTGAACTCCTCGAAGAGAAGATTGAACTTTGCAAAAAGGAGAAAACACACTTCGAAGAGATGATTGAACTTTGCGAAAAGGAGAAAACACAATTCGAAGAGAGATTGAACTTTGCGAAAAGAGCTTCAGAAGTCACAGCACTTTGCGAAAAGGCCCTTAAGCTCTGCGAAAAGGTATTCTAGAGATTTGCAGCTTTAACAAGGGCAATTCAGTAATCTATTGCACGCGTCCTAATGCATTTTAAAACCCAAGGACATTCCGAAAGATTCTGAGCACGAACCAAAGGCATATTCCACCCCATGTGAACACCCAAAGATGAAATTACTTGGCGGGAACTTCTAGAAGCTCAAACAGATTTTTGAATTACATAACAGAATTGATGCTTCTATCACCTAATTGGCTGAACCAAATCGAAGAATTCTGATTGGCGAACAGATCCGATCCTCGTGCTCACCACCATTGGTCAATACATTACGAGCACCTCATTGGTTGAAACACATCTCGAGTTGGACTTAGGAAAACTATAAATAGATTTAACCATTTGCCCAATTTGGGCATCCATTTTGAGTTTCATTTCTAATCCCCATTTCCCAGACGACATACGTAATCCTGTAATAGCTTTACTTTGTACTTGCATTTGAGAGTGAGACATTTCGTAATTCAAAGAGAGTTGTATTCAAGACTACAAATCGAGAGTCGCTTAAGTCATCGTAATTGTAACAGTGGATTTGAAAAGGTTGTAAACTATGCATTCTCCATTGGACTCATGTCAAGGGTTCCCTCTGATCTCCTCAGTACATTAGACTCCTTTAGATTCATTATTTTGCATGCAATTTCCCTTGATTCATTAATCCTGTGAGAATTAGTGTTGGTAACCTAATCTCTCACGGCATTTGTAGTGATGCTTCTTGTTCTAAACTAAGGCTTTGGATTAAAGACTGTTGGATGGTTTGTGGCCATTAAAGTGGATAGACCATAGCCATAAGCTTAAACCTAATCCTTAAATTAGATTTATCTCTCTTACATCTGTGCTTGTAGCCAGATGAAGATTGGATCACCTCTGTTGAGCTGCAGTTATTCTCATTAGATTTCAAGGGCCAAATCAAAGTTAGATATTACTTCTCCATTTTTTGTATAAGTTTACCTCAAACGTTTCCCCAACTCAGATCTGGATCATTTAGTTTAATCTTTACTTATATCATTTAGTTAACGTGACAAATTCAACCTCCCATCTTATGTGCTTTGTAGATAGGATCAGAGGCCAGATCTGGTAGCTCAGATTTGGAGGTTTATCTTAAATTTTAAATCAATTCCCTGTGGACGATCTTTTACTCACTTACATTTAAAACTTGCTACAATTGGCCCTGATCTTGCAGGCTAATTATGTTCTCTCTGTGCTGATATTTTCTTTTTCTTTTTAATATTCAGTACAATGCATCATTTGCAAGTATGTTTTCAAAACACAAATAAATCATGCACACTTAGAACAACAACACCCTACCATTCAATTTATGAGCAAGGCTGGCCTAACACCCTTGATGAGAGGAATTCCAGTACGATCCTACCCTAGGCTAGTGCAACTCTTTTTTCAGCACATCAGAGTCACCAAGGAAAAAGATGGACAAGCAGATTTCCTTATGTTGATTGATGATTTCGAGATGTTAGTTAGCCCCAAGCTGATTGCAGAGGTATTGGGCATCCCAGCTACATTTGACACAAGCTGTGGACATGGCCCTCCCCTGAGTGCCTCAATTGATACAATTGCAAGGGCTCTGACTAGAGGATTAAAGGCCTCAGGGGATTCCATCAGAAGAAGAGAGTTGGAGCCTGGACTCTTTTTCATTGACCAGATCTTGACAAAGAACATCTACTGCTCAGGCCATCAGCAGGAGCGGAGAGCTCCCATTGATGATGTTGTTTACTCTTTCTCTCTGGGCCATGGCTTCCATGCCGCCTAGTTAATTTTTGAAGTAATGAAGGATCTGGTGGAGAAATTTGGATAGAACAAGAAGCCACACACACTCCCCTATGCCAGAGTCATCACCAAGCTGCTTCTAAAGGGGGGGTACAAGATAGCAAAAGGAGAGGAGACTACCACCCTTGCCCCTACAACTTTTGCCAAGAGGCAATGGGGAATCAGCAGGAGCCTGATGGAGACCCAGAAGAAGAAGAAAGCTGAGGCTCAGGCTCCTTCCCAAAACAAGAGGCAAGTCACATAAGGCCTCACCCTCACCAAAGAGGTGGTTCCAGAGCTCACACCACCATCACAGAGCAGCCCCCCACCCCCACCTTTTACTCCAGGACCCCCTACCCTGACAACATCTCCAACCCCTACTCCATCTCTCTCTCACCTTCCTATGTCTTCATTATCCATGCCCACTCCCCTTTCTACTGTGATTGGTACCTTGGAAGACACCACCCCCCATGTCAGCCCCTCACCATCCCCTACCCTACCTTAATACACAGCCCCAATATCCCCATCATCTTCACAAAAACTTGACAGCCCTCCACTGATCTCCTACAAGAAAAGGAAAACCATTGACACAACACCCACCATCTCCCTAATACCACCCACAATCCCTTTATCCCCACCCATTCACAAACATAGACGTCAACCTTATCACCATCTCCCTAACACCACCCATTCACAGACATAGACCTCAACCTTAACACAACCACCGGATTCCAAGCCTTTATGGCTAGTTTCCTTGACACCATGCCCACCCACTACACCCCCCTCCCGGACTCCCCAACAACATCACCACCTCACTCACCAGAACTCTAATCTCCTCCTCCCTCCACTTTCCATCATGCCCCTTCCTCACCTTTTCAACCTATGCCATCTTCTACACAATCTCAACCTCCCAACCCAGATACACTGACACTCATCCTCTCCCTCATCCAAGACATCCAATCCCAACTATCCACCACAACACACACACAGGACCAGATGCAGACTGAAATCACTTCCATCAAATCCACCCTTCAGACATTGATAAACCCACCCATCCCTCAACAATCCACTCAAACCCCCTGGTCCTTTCCCCTCCCAGGCTTGACCCCCCAACCCAACCATTCTCTTTCATACCTTTCACCATTCCCTTTTTCCCTACCCCAGCACCAACTACTCCTAGTGAGCCTACCTCATTTTCTTTTCTCCCCATGCATTCCATCCCACCTCTTATCCTACCTCCTCCAACATTCACTGACAAATGCACCCAAACAGACCCAGAACCTGTTACCTTCCCCCAACAACTAGACTTTCCCACTGATAACACCACTCCCCACACCCAGGACCAATCACATTCGAATCCTTCCACTTCTTCTCTTCCTATCGCACCCAAACACTCCTTTTAAATCCCTCCCTACCTCACTATCCTCCATGCCATGAGAGACAATCCCTACCTTAGGAGGGATGTCCTGAGGGACATGGCCCAACTGCTGCAATCCATTGAGTCCCCTCTACTGTAGCAGATTTTTAAACTAGAGGAAGCTCACAGAAAGAAATTATTGGGTATTTCCCTGGGGTAGACTAATATCTTGGAGGCCTATCAGAAGGCAAAGACCATGACTATATATCATCAGATGAATTTGGAGCTGGAGAAGGCAAACACCAATGTGGAGAGGATGAAGGCCAGGATGTTTGAAAAGAGATTCAACAATGCCCAGGAAATCTTCCGACTCCAAAAGGAAATCCATGACACTGACCTCCTCAAAGCCATAATCCAGATAGACTCTTTGGAAGCCGCATTGGCTGCTGTCAGAACTGCAGCTCAGCAGCCCAGCCAACTCTCTGTACTCATGTAAGAACCTGAGCCTAAACCTTCTCAAACCCCAGCTGCCCAACCAGATAAAGGAAAAATCCCAGCTGCCCGTCCTACTGCACCCCCTACTCAGCAGCCTCAACCTACCCAAACTCCTGCTGCACCCCCTACTGAGCAGCCTCAACCTACCCAAACTCCTGCTACACACCCTACTGAGCAAACTTATCCTAAACAGAGGAAAGTCACTGCTAAGAGAACTGCTTCCATAGCAACCTCTATTAAAATTGGCAAAGAACCAGCTGCCCAGTCTGAGGAGGCACAACCACATGGCCAACAAGATAAAGGGAAATCCCCAGTAGCGCTCACTGAGCAAGACAAAGGAAAATCCCCTATGATCCCTCTTGAACCCAAAACCAGAAAAATGAGGGTGAGGGCACCAAAAGCTCCAACCATGAAGAAACCACCACAACCAAAGAAACCAAGGCAGCCAAAGAAAAAGAGTCCAGCTGAGAAGAAAGCTAAGAAGAAAAAGACCAAAGCTCCCTCAGATAGAACCAAGTCCAAGCCAAGTTCTGAGAGCAAAGCTGAAATGAGGAATCATGCAAAACAGATGGGCTGGGGCTGATTCACTGATTCAGATTCCGAGTACTCCTCTTAAAATAGATTGTACTTAGGCTTTTCTTTCCTTTCCACTTTTTTCTTGTCATTTTAATTATAGTTGTACATTTCTTTCTAAATTAATAGAATTCTTTTTGTATTCTACTTTGTGTATTTGATCTGTATGTGTTTACTTTTTTGTTCCTGACTATTACCCTGCATTTTCTCACCTTTGAACCAGTGAGGACACTGCTCCTCAAGGTTTGGGGGTGTGGCAGGGTAGGTCTACCAATAAAATAGTTAACTTTAGTACAGTAGTGGTGGTATAATTGGGATGAATAAAGTTGATTTTCACCTAACTTGCTGCAATGAGGAAATTTGTGAAAATATTAAAATATTTTTGCAGACATTTTGAAACTGAAAATTTTAAAATCTTAGCACCACCATGAAGCTAATATCAGAAATTTTTTCAGTTAGTACTTACTGAACCTAAGAGGAGAGAAAAAAGTGAAAATACACCTCATGGGTTAATTTGAGGACCATACCTAGTGAGATTTTGGCACATTATTTTCTTTTGAAGAGTGTTTTTGGCATTATTTAGGCTCGAAGGACGGATTGAGTCAAGACCTTTTCACTAGAAGTTAGGCACCTCCAAATCAAAACTGATTGACAGCACTCATGACACTAAGGAAATGATTCAAGGCCCTCATTTGGACAGTTTGAGCCTGAAAATTTAACCTTTTAAAACTGCCCTTTCGCATACACTAGTTGAGCCTTAAAAATCCTACTTTCCTTTGACAAACACCAGAGTACTTGCACCTTAACCTTTTGACCTGATTCAACCTCACCCTCACTCTGGGAATTCAGAAGGTAAAGGAGAAGGAGTTAAAGATAGTGAGAGTGGTCCAACATTTTGTGGAAGGTGAAGAAAAGCAACTTATGAACAGCAGTGTGTCAATGGTATTTGTGTGGCAGTTCATCAAAAAAATCATAAAAATAAAAAGAGAAAAAGAAAGAAAATTCTAGAGAAGAACATCATCTGAGAATTGAAAAGAAGAGGAGAAGCTGGCTACTTTGATTCTGGAATATATCAAGTAAGATAAAGTTTTGCTGAAATGAAGGTTGTGAAGTCATGAATCACTCCTTACTTTGCTGATTTCTTAATTTTGATTCCCTTTTTATCCCTTGATTCTCTATATCTCTCACCCATAAGCCACATTACAATCCATTCAAAAAGACCTTGTAGATCCAAAGTGAAAAGAGCTGTCATGTGGAGATGAGGAGTTATCCAATCTATTATGAAAAGTCATGAGGATGTCAGAAATTAGATGCTTTTTCTATGCTCATGCTTGCAGGCCCATTTGGGGTCTATAACTACTCTTGAGCTATTTTGAATATGAACACCCTCAGATTGTCAATATTGAGAGATAGCCCTGGTGAGAATTGGGTCTGAATTTAAACCTCATTGGGGTTGTATCCAACCTAATTTTTGAATTTAAGGCAAGCTTGGTACTGATTCTTACACATTGAATTTCTAATGTAAAATGAATGGTGGTGATGCAAACACATGCTAATTTTGAGTTTTAAATGGCCTGCATTACTGCTATAATTTCCTTTGAATTCCAAAGGAAAGTGGATTGATGCTTTATTCATTGAAATTTTTTTGCCGTTGACTGCGCCACTGTTAACTATTTTTCTTGAGAAGTTTGTGGGTAACTTCACTGAAAACCCTCAGGAAACTTCACTCCTCCACTAGGGATCACCTAGGGGTTTAAAAGGCTTGGTACATGTGATAAATGTACCCGTGATCCCTACGAAAGGGGCATGTAATTAATTAAAGCTTTGCTAAGGGACTAGCAAAGATTAGGTTTGAGGGTGTGTTAAGACCTGAAAAGTACCACTTTTCACCCCTTAACTTAATCTCTGTTAGACCCTTAGTCATTTAATAAATGTGTGTTAAGCCCATTTTGTAGGTAATAAGCAGCAGCTTCAGATAAGGCCCTAACCATGCCACGAAGCTTACTTTTGCCTTAGAAGTGCCTCAGGAGAAAGGAAGTTGGACCCAGACAGAGAATTGGTTGCAGCATAGGCATAGCACAACAGCAACAAGTCAAGAAGTGAGACTCGCGTAGATGTCGCATGGTTCAATTGAATCAGAAAGAATGCTTCACGCAGTTGTCGCGAGTTTCTGAAGGCAGCACACCAACTGGTCGCACTATTCTCGCGCAGATTGATGATAGAAAGGAGTAAAAATCATACTTTGCACAGTTCTCATGAGGCTCAGTCATAAGCTCTCGCGCAGTCTCGCACAGCTCAAGAAAGGAGCCTTTAATCTTCACACGATTCACTGAGGAGAGAGAGCTCCAGGCATTCCTGTGCACAGCTGTCGCACAGTGGCCATGAGATACAGACCTTCAGGGAACTGCTCGCGCGATCCAAAGGACTATGCACATTGCTTCTTCGCGAGGATCTCTGCGAGATTAACCAAGGAACGAACCGCGCACGCAATTCCTGTGCCATTCAAATGGAAAGCACAATCCTGCGACGATCAAAGCAATCCCGCGATGACCAAACCATCTATCCCGCGACTACAAGAGCTTCAAGTCAATTTAATCCCGTGACACCAATTCTATCACGCGACAAGACCTGGAAATCCTTGGTACCTTGCGAGGCTCGGGATCTTAACTTCCCCCCACTTCTGTAGGGGCAATCTGGGAACTTCTAGCAACTAGGGCATGCACTCCAATGTTCCAATCTCTGTGCACACGCCCCGAGGCATCCAAGGAACATAAATGGGCCACGATTGCATTAATAAAATTAGGGTTTTCCTAACCCTAATGTTCCCACAGCTGACTGCTATATAAGCCTAAGCCTAGTTTAGGTTTAAGGGACTTCTGTACTCCTTCTTGAATCAACTGTAGAGTTCCAGTAGGCCAAGGTTAGGGTTTAGGCACTTTCTTTTTCCTTTTCTTTTCTCCATAGTCTAGCACTTGTTGGCTATGCCTTTGTATGCCTATATGGAATAGTTTTAATGGAGTTTCATAGTAGGATCTTATGCATGTATGAGATTAAAGTTTGAGAGTTGTTCTGTACAAAGCTGCTGCCTTGAGATCCTCCATTGCTAAGTTGTATTATAAGCAATGGAGGATTACTTTTTTAGGATTTATTTAGATCCAAGTGACCTGTGTGTCCAGGTTAGGCACATTGCAGGCCTATTCCCCACCACAGGATCCACTAAATCTGAATTCCCATGGGAGCTTGAGCTGGTAGCCTTGTGAACATGGTGGTGGTAGCAATCTAATTGTTCTGTCTTAGACCTCTGTGAGGAGGATAACCTCTGTGGATAGTCTGTGACCATTTAAGTGGACAGGTTATAGCCCTAGGGTGAGGCCAATTCACAGATCTAAGATAGATTCTTCTTCTCTGCACTTGTTCTTGTAGCCCTGTAAGAGATTGTGCAGAGACAGACTCCCCTGTATTTGTATAGACCCAACATCAGATGGCAGATCTGATCTGGCTGTAGAGATTGTAGGTTTATGACTGGATCACTGCTGTCTTTCTAAAGCAATGAACAGCTAGTCCTAAAGCTAGTACTCAAACTCTTGCTAGTCCTGTGTGTTCAGGCTAGTGCACATTGCAGGCCTAGCCACACACATAGAACTTTAGAGGTTGAGGTTCCTATGGATTCTTGAGCTGGTAGCCTGGAAGAAGTAGTGCCTACAATGATAAACATGTTCTGACCCATCTCTAGACTGTGGTTCCCCTATTGGATAGTCTGTGACCATTTAAGTGGACAGGTTATAGCCATAAGGGAATGGATCATGGCATAGGGGTGAGTTGGATCCTTTCTCCTCTTTGGTGATAATGTATCAATTGGACATAATTTCTATAGCAGCAGATCTAAGGCTGAGTTATAAGACCCATCAGATCTGTACCTAATAGCTTACTTCTCACCCTTTTATATTCATTATCTCACACTTCATCATTCTTCTCAACCATTTCTGTAGTTTAGGCATTAGGTTACCATATGATTTAGACAATAGTGACCTTAAATCCCCTTCCATTTAGGATTGTCAGATCTGTAGTTAGATCTGGAGGGCCTACTAAAGATAGCTCTCTTGGAGCTTTAGATTATTTTTCCCTGTGGGACAAACTCTTACTTATTAAAACTTGCTACAACAGGCCCTGTATCTTACAGGTCTGTGTATTTTTAGACTTGCTACTCTGTAGGTTTCAATCCACCTTTGATTCAGTTTCATTAACACATTCTTATCACTGTTTCCAATAAAGTAGCAGCAAGCATCTAAAATACCCCAACAGGTTCCCCCGATAGATGTAAGGTATAATAATCCAATCTCCACCAATGGATCAAAGCAACCCTGAGGCTAGGATCTGCCCTTCTACTAGATACAGTATTAAGGTTATGATTTGCCCTTCTACTAGATATAGTTCATCCTAGAGATTGCTCCAATCTATTGAACTTGATTGGAACAGGTAAACTATTGTAGATGCTGCAGGTGCCAGGCTACAAGCTCCCCATTTCAAGCTGGCATGCAGAGGAGTATCCAATCTAGGGAAATCAAATATGAAGAAGTTAAATATAGATTAGAATCACCTTTAAAAACCACAATTATATTATAAACTTACAATACTATTGTGTCCAGATCTACAATCTGTTGAATATATAATTTCGTACAAGCCTCTAAAACTCTCGATCTACAGCTCAAGACCTCACCCTAACTACTGAAAAGAGTTTAGCCACTCATGATTGGCTAAAGAGAGAATGGGAGAAGAAGGAAGAAAGAGGGAGGATTTAAAGGAAAAAATGGATCTTGAACTAAGCTATGGTTCTCTCAAATTCTGGATGGTTCTTCTATAAAAGTTCTCTTCTATTTATAACTTTCCCCTCTATCTTAAATTCATTTAAGCCAATCAGAGCTCAAGAGAATAATTCTATTATTCTGGGCTGCTGATGTGGTGTATTTTTCTTCTAGAAACTCTTCTCCCATTGGTTCACAATCGGTAAATACACATGAGGCAATTAGGGTTTCCAATCGTGCATAGTTGAATGCCAAAAATACCCCCAAGGTTCGCTGACGTGCTTTAGGATGTGTGCACAGACTTCTAAAATTAGCAGCTACTGAAGAAACATGCTGAGAAGTTCCTTATAAGAGTGTCAAGAGGTTCAGGGAACCTCTTGACAGGTTCTGAGTATCATTGCTCTTCATTTTGATATGTTTGGGAACCTCTCGATGAATTGAACTGCACTAGTCGATAGGATTTGATGACTCGTCGACAGGATCTATATGGCTTTCGATAGGATTGAAATATCTCAACAGGATTGGAAGCCTATTTCACCATTGTGTCCATTTATCCATTCAACCTCTCAACAGGTTATAATCATCCTGTCAACTTGTTATAGAAACTACCACAGAGCTCTCGACAGATCTTATCTATCCTCACGAGAAGGCGCCTGGCTTCACGCAAGTTTTCGATAGGTTGACTTATGCTGTCGACAAGTTCAGTTGAACCTCACGATAAGTATCTGGAACCTCACGACTTCCCCTACACCTTGATGGAAGGTGTTGATAGGATCCACATTGCACTCCTAACCTCTCAACAGGATCTAGAACCTCACGATACCTTCATATTTCCAACTCCATTCCTCTCGATAGGTTGGCTCATTTCTTACAAAACCTTGCGACAAGTACTGGGAAGCTCTCGACAGTTTCATGGAACCTCTCGACAACTTATTTTCAGTGCTTCCACAGCTGGCACACCTCTCAAGTGGGTTGTTCTACATTTGTTCAACACTCAGCAACCTCTTGGTGGATTCAATCTTCATTCTTTGCAACTGCACTTGGCCTCAAGCATCCCTAGTTGGGTTCAAAACATTCTCATGAATCTCTAAGGCTCACATGTTGAGCATGATTGGCTGATTGGCTGATTGGCTGGCCTTTGGGTTGTAAGGTCACATTTTGAGTAGCAAATTGCTTCTTTGGCTCTTTTAAGTGAATATCTGCACTAAGCTTGCAATTCATTGCTTATCTACAAAATACACATAAAACATATTATTAGTCAGCTCAAGGGTCCACCAAAGGTCAGATTTGGAGGTGAAATATGGTACTTTTCACTACTTAACAATTTAGAGTACCTACGTGTCAAACATCCAACTCAATTTAGAGTTTACAAGTGTGCGATGGTACTGATGATTTACAAGTATTAAAAACAAACTACAATAAAATCCATTAAGAAATTTACATAAAGACTGATACTTCAAATGGATTATACCTCGTATGACATCGGTTGATGTCTGAGCATCCACGACAGTGTCAACATAAGCACGGCCCTGAACAGTAGGTCGCATGGGTCATGTAGGCCTCTGTGTTGCAGCTGATGTCGTCCCTTCCTTTCTTAGCTTGAGCTAATCTCTTTTCATGTGCCCTATTTTTCACACTTAAAGCATCCTCCTAAATTTTGTCTACAATCTATTGTCTTATGAGCTTTCCCACAATGTGCACATGTCTCAACCAGAGTAGACAATGCTGCTCTTGTTGGCCTACTCATAACCACTGGACCTCACCTGATTTACCTTACCTTTATTCTGCTGGTCCCTTCTTTTAAATATTTTCTCTATGCCTTCCTCGGCAACAAGAGCCTTTCTCAAGACTCCTGCATAAGTCTCAAACTCAAACATCGAGTGTAATAACCCTAATTATTTTCGTTGGCATTGAGTCATTGACTCTTGAGGAGAATATCACTATGTCTATTCGGACCTATGAGATATCCATACCTTTTCGATGTACGCACATCAATTTTCAAGGATGAAAATTACTTAAGGTGGGAAGAATGTAACATCCTAAAAAATTTGAAACCGTAGGTCCAGATTAGGTGTATGTCCATTGAGAAATGCGTCACCATTTTGAATTTTCCAGATAAAATCATCTTGGATCCGTTTGGACTACGTATAGGATTTTTGAACCAAAGCTTATACACTGTGGTGGTGTATTGGCTCAACACCGAGTCCGATTGATAAGTGGTTTGGGTGTATAGCTCCTAGATCGAACCAAAAGAATATTTGTATAATAACTAACACCTCGCTTAGGTGTATCCATTTTACACGGAATCTAGTTTTTTGGATAAGTTTAACACCCAAAAGGGGTGTATGTATTTCATGGGGAACTAGCCCCCTTTAGTTTACTGCTCATATTGGAAATTAGAACTGGAGATTTTAATTATGTCATATGTATTATCTGGTTTGATTTCCGCATGTGTATAGATGTACTAAGCATTCTGTATCAAATTGTGATCAACGATCTGGCGGTTCGGTTTTCCTGAGTATCCGCGTTGTGTTTTGAAAAAAAAAATTTGTGTCAGGAAAATCGGGCTATCACAGTTAGTATCAGAGCTTAGGCTTTAGGTCTCATGGGGACTTAGAGCCATAACTTTAGGTAGAGGGATATGACTTTAGGGTCTGTCCGAGCTTAGGGGACATAGGAAGATCACTTCTGATTAAGGCATTGGATCTTCATGATTACTTCTGATTGAACCTTCTGATTGAATCTTTTTGTTGAACATGACAGATCAATATGGCTCCTCGTGTAAGAGGCAGAGGCAGACCGAGAACGGTCAATGTGGAAGATGTTCATGAGGGAGAGGGCACATCGCGTGGCGTAGGAATCGCCACTGGTCCTCACACAATTCCATTCGGAAGAGAGTAGAGCAGATAAAAGGGAAAGAATCGCACAGGCCATGGAGAGTGTGGCCAATGGAATGGCTCAGCAGACGGAATTGTTAGCTGCGAACAATTCCAATAATCATCAACATCCACCTCCACCTACTCCACCTACTCCATCAACATTTGTCGAGTTTAGGAGATTGAGACCTCCCAATTTTTACGGTCAGACTGATCTGCTTGAAGTTGAGAAATGGCTGAACCAAATAGAGAAACTTCTTCAAAGGTTACCGTGTACCAAGGAGGAGAAAGTGAGCTGGGCTTCTTTTCAGTTAGAAGGAGATGTTGATCCTTGGTGGAAGTCGGTATTGAGAATCAGAGAGCAGGATAATCCAGATGGTGTATGGACTTGGGATGAATTCGTTGAAGTATTCAACAAGGAATATTTTCCCAAACTAGTGAAAAGTCAAATGGCAATAAAGTTCATGAAATTAGAGCAAGCGGGGATGTCCGTATGAGAGTATGTGATAAAATTCACAAGGTTGTAATGATTTATTCCAGAATATGTGGCCTCGGAATTGATGAAGGCCAATAAATTCGAAGGCGGCTTAAGGCCAAACATATGAGATAGAATTTTAGTGTTAGAATTGCAGATGTATGGAACCGTGATGGGAAAGGCGCTAGTCGCCGAAAAAGATATCGAGGATATGTACAAGAGAAGGGACCAACAGAGTGGAGACAGAGCAGGTCAAATCAAGTCATATGCCCATGAGCAGGCAACCGAAATACTGAGGCTCTTAATGCCAGCAACTAGTCTACTTGGTCGGACTATCCACTCGCGACCACCAATATCTACACCTACGAGGTCTTTTTGTCCCTCGAATCCTACCACGATGCTCTAGTCAAGGCTGCAATAGACTTCACACACCGCTTCAGCCACCCCAATTGAGTCGTGCTCAAGATGCAGGAAGCAACATAAGATGGAAGAGTGCAGGTGGGTCAAGGGCGCATGCTTCAAATGTGGCCGAGAAGGACATTTGATAAAGGATTGTCCTGCGACTAAGAAAGGACCAACAACAATTTAACGTCATTGCATTTTTGATTAATGGTCAGGATATGTACTTTATTATTAAATTTTGTTATAATTAGGTATCCTTTCAGGACTAACTACATGGTGATGAACTAAACTTTTGATGAGCGATAATGTGCATTTTTCTAGTGATGAACAACTTAATTTTTTTGTGATAGTTATTAGAACCCTAAAGTTGCTATGGATGTCTACTTTTGAATGTTTAGTTGTGGATATGTTCTATCGATTAGTTGTGGATATTCTAGTGGTTGCAGGTGTGTATATTCTATTACAGTGAGTTACCGGAATTATGATTGGTTCTAGAAGTACCTTGGTATGCACAAATGTGTACATGTTCACATATTTGGGAATGCATGTCATGTTTTGATTGTTCAGTTATGAATGCATTCTCATTTTTGTGGATGTGTTTATTACTACATACATGCTTATTGAATGGTAGACGGAGTCCCAAATTTAGTGTGGGCGTATTGTGATCCGTTGGTAATGACAGATAGGTTTTAAGAGTTATAAGTTTAGATTTAGAATCTAGAGTTTCGATGGTGAACGATTTTACCCATGAGAACTATTTTGAAATGATAGTTGATGCAATTTGATGATTGACCTTGTGTCTTTCGACTCAAATGTTACCAAGTGCATTTTCGACGATGAAAATTCCTTTAAAGGGGGGAGAATGCAATAACCCTAATAATTTTCGTTGACATTGAGTCATTGACTCTTGAGAAGAATATCACTATGTCTGTTCAGACCTTTGAGATATCCATACCTTTTCGAAGTGGGCACGTCAATTTTCGAGGATGAAAATTCTTTAAAGTGGGAAGAATGTAACATCCTAAAAAATTCGAAACCATAGGTCCTAATTACGTGCGTGTCTATTGAGAAACGCATCACCGTTTAGGATTTTCTAGATAAAATCATCTTGGGTCCATTTGGACTATGTATAGGATTTTTATACTAAAGCTTATACACTGTGGTGGTGTATTGGCTCAACATCGAGTCTGATTGATAAGTGGTTTGGGTGTGCAGGCCCCACATCGAACCAAAAGATAATTTGTATAATAGTTAACACCTCGCTTAGGTATATCCGTTTTACACAGAATCTAGTTCTTTGGATAAGTTTAACGCCCAAAAGGGGTGGATGTGTTTCATGGGGGAACTAGCCCCCTTTAAATTATAAAAGGCAAAGCTTCCTTGGGAAGTTATTATCGTTTGCAATTTTTGGCTTTTCTTGGATTCCTAGAGAGAGAAGCTGGAGGAGATAGCTCACGTGGGCGCCCGAAGCTTGGATCGGCTCCGTTGGACTTCAAGGTATTAGGCTTGTGTAAATTTATGTGTCGCGAGAAGTCACTAGATTTTGACGCAACCAAAATCCATGAAGAAACTAAGGTTTATTCCTTCCAACCCCTTTTTGGTGTGGGTATGTGCAACCATGAATTTTTTACGATCCCGTCGTGATGATATGCACTCGCGAAAAATATAGAGTCGCCACCTGGAGCTTTTGGTGTCCCGAGAAACTTGAATCAAATTTATGAGCACCGAAGTGCCAAAAATGTGACTCTGATTCACCGGTCTAGGCCAAAGGCTCTTGGGTAGGGGCTTCGGTTATCGATCGGGAAGGTGTTAGTCACCCGATCAACCCGCTCAATGCAGTTTCTAATTATGGCGAAAATAAAGGAAAAATGAGAATGAAAAGAGCACATCCTCTTGCCTGAAGGTACGTTGGTCCTATTTGTGCCCCTCCACAATTACTGTGATTTCAGCAGCATAACGATACAAATTCGAGGATAAAGGAAAAGCTAAGAAGGTAGAGGAGTAGAGGGGAGAGCCAGAGCTCTCAGGCTGTGGAACTTCGTGTAGGTGCACTTGATGAGTTTCCGGTAGCTTGAGTGGTTGGAGAATGGGTTCTAATCTCTAAGGCTTGATAGCTAATGGGTAGAGGAAGAAGGCTAGGGGATAGTTCTCTCCAAAACTCAAGGGTTTCTGATGGAAGATAGGGTTTCTAAGGTGATTTAGGATTTTGAAATTTGTATGAGTGTTTGGTGCACCAAAGGGGAGGAGGGGATTGCTTAATCTCTTTCTCTCTCTTGAAAAAATTTTAAGCCATTTGCAAGGGGGGTGCCTCTCTATTTATAGAAAAAGAGAGGGTTAGGGGGACACTTAAGGCTAATTAGGGTTAGCAATTAGGTAATCCTAGCATCTAAGGTTTCCTAGGATTTTAAGGTTATGGATATGTGTGAGGATAGGTTCAATGGTAGATGATAGGGTAAGGTTTCAAATGACTAGAGGATTACAAATAGGGTAAATAGGGGTGCAACAGTCCTAATAAAACCCACCCTAAACATTGGAATGGTCAACAAGTCAAACCCTAAAAGTGAAATTTGAGCAAAAACCAGAGGTTACTATAGCTATGCTTGGGGTGTGTATTATCCACGCCAACCATAGCTACAGTGTCTTGGAAGTTAGAGCCTGCAGGGGGCCCACCTGTACTTGGCATGTGTAATATACACGCCAAGCCATTTCTGGGAAAAAATGGCTTGGCGTGTGTAATACACACGCCATGCATGCCCCAACTAGGTGCAATTTGGTCACTTTTTGGATCACCGTAACTTTCAAAGTAGAACTCGGATTGAAGTGATTTTTAGCTTGTTGGAAAGCTGGGAACCTCTACTTTTCAATAGTATAAGATTTGGTCTCAATAGAGGTCCCTGCCAGCCCTATACATCTCTCTCTAACCACTGCCCGGGAGGGTTAACTAAGGGTTCGGAGAGGTTTCTATAGGTTGGGGGTAATTCCTATGGGTTAAGGCATGTTTTTAAGGAATTGAGAAGGGTCCTAAGGGTGTGGGAGATGCTATCGGAAGCTTGGGGGTGAGTATTCAGAACGAATCTTAAACATCAGATGGGAAATGGTGAGTAAACAAAAGCCCTGTATGTCGGGAAAAACGTCCGTTCCTCAAGGTTATCGGTCCCCAAGCGCTTAGAAACATTACTGGGCATAACCGAGATGGAGCGAGTTGCGAAAGCCCAATATGCTGGGAAAAATGTCTGCTTCTCGAGATGATTGAAGATGTTTGATATTCAAGTTTCATTATGAATAAAACAGCTCCGTAAGTGCGAGGGTGATTGACTCATACTAAAAGATAGGCACGAACCAAAAATGCGAAGATCCACAGCTTGTGTCTAATCATACGAGGCATTGATTGCCCATTTGACCAGCCACGGGTCCCCCTGTGTGAAGCAGGGTTCGAGGTGTTTGGGTGAACCCATCGATCTCGAAATTAATTTAACATGACTACTCAAGTGGAGAGAAATGGTGTCGCAACGCTTTTTAGGAGTACATGCCGCTTTTTGAAGGACTCATGCATATGTGCATTTTTTTTATGCGGATTTTTTTTGTTTATTTTTCATGTGGAACTCTTTTGTTATTTTATGTGAGTTTTTTGTTATTTTATGTGGGATTTTTGTTATTTTATGTGAGATTTTTTGTAGATTCGGGAATTTGAGCATGCTCATCGATCCTGAACCATTTATTTTAGCACAACCTCCCAAGTAAATCCAATGGAGATTGACATGTCGTTTTGGGGGCATGTGAACCTCTTCGGGTCCGAGGATCAAGCTCGGCGTGTACAATACACATGTAAAGCCAAACTTGACCAGGAAGAGCCTGGCATGTGTATCATACACGCCAAGCCAAATCGGGCCAGTTTTGGCTTGGCGTGTGTATTACACATGCCAGGCCACATCGGGGTCAAAACATGCCTGGCGTGTGTTTTATACACACCAAGCCAAACTAGGGGGGGGGGGGTTTAGAACTATCAAGCCCAAGCCAAAAGGGGCTATTTTCAAAATCCATTCCTCCCCCCCTCTCCAAACCGAAACAGAATCTCCTCCAAGGGTTTTTTTGAGTTGCTTGGAACCTCGCTCTATCACCGGAATTTGCTCCCGCCGATCAAATACACGCTCTACGCCGGATCAAGGATCCATTTTTCTTGAAGGTAATCAATGTTTCCTCATTCTTTTTATTTTTATTTTTCATGAATGGTTTGCAATGTGGTTAGAATTTTTTCTTTTTTAGATGATGAACGAGTGATTCTTCTTGTAAGTAGGATTATTTATTACTCATTTGATTTCTTCCATGTGCATTGGCCTCGATTTTGAGCAAAAATATGATGGTATTTTTAGTGATGCCGTACTTCTTGTAAGTGAGGCCTCTCTTTCTTCTTCTCTCTGGTGTGGATCAAGATGGGTTATTTTGTTTTTTTGTTGTTGTTGTTTTTTTTTTTTTGTGCCATGCAAGATGATGATGATGATTTTTTTTTTTTTTTGTTTATTATATATATTTTTTTGTTTTTGCATGTTTATTGTGTATGCATGTATATATATAAACATATATTTTTGATTTTTTGTTTGTTGGAAAAAAGAAAGACTCTTTTTTTTTTTTGCATGTTTATCCATGTTTTGCTTTTCTCTCTTTTTTATTTATTTTTTTACATGTGTATGCATTTTTTTTGTTTTCCTTTTTCTTTTGCTTGTTTTTATTATATTTTTTTGTGCTTTTTCTTCTTCTTTTTTCAAGATGTGGGGGTTTTGGGCCCCACCCTCCTTTTTTTATGTATTTCTTAGAGATGATGATGATTTAAGATTGATGGAAAATAAGAGGGGCATACTTACCTTCTTTTGGATTGCAACAATCGGTTTCTTGCTACTGACATATTTTGATATTGCTGCTTGTTTCCATCTTAGAATGTCAAGTGAGGAAGAGCACGAGCAAGAGGAGGGACCAGAGGTGGTCTAGGGTCCCCGGGGGGAGCAGCTTTTTGTAGTGCAGTGCTTTTCCCAGTCTTGTTACAAAATGCAGGGTGAGGTAGCCAGTACTGGTCTGCTCAACCAACAGTACACCCATATCACAAATTTCAGGATTGCTGGCAAGGTAATAAAATAAGTTTTATTTTGCCACCTTGTCCTTTCTGTGTGCACGCTTGCGTTACCTGCAGGATCAAACCCCCTCTTTGTCTTGATGCAGGACTTTCCACCAATTATGTTATGTGGAGGATGGCTTGACCTCCAGCGCCTTTTCCGCTATCTCCCTCCGGTGGTGAAGTTTCTCCTTGCCTAGGCCAGTTTTGGGGATTTCCTTTCATCCCTTGCCATGAAGGATGACTCGGCCTATGTGAAGTGGCTGATTGAATGTTTTTGGCCTGAGATCATGACCTTCCACATGGTGATGGCTGAGATGGCTATCACCCCCGCCAATTGGTCGATGATTACGGGGATAAGGATTGGGGGTACGCTGGTGACCAACCTTCGTGTACCAGGCTGGGATGAGGTGGTTAAATTAATCGGTGATTACCCCTCTTCCCAGGACAAGCATGGCTCTGAGGTTAAAGTATCTTGGCTGGCCGATTTGTTTAATGAGCACAAGTTGGTGGATCTGGGCCAGCCAGATGTGGATATCTTCCTTGAGCCTGAGCGTGCCCTAATGTTGGCTCGCATCTCACTCCTCTTCGTCTTAGGCAAGACCCTTTTTGCAAATGTCAGCGGAGGCCGGGTTTCATTGTCTTTGCTCAGCCTCATGGGAAATTGGGGTGATGTGCATCGGTACGACTGGGGCGGGGTAAAATATGTCGTGCTGATGTCTAGCCTGACTCGAGCCTTAGTTGGGAACACAGTTTTTGTCATCAGTTTCAGGCCTGTGAATGAGGTAACCCCTGTCTCTCTCACATTCCTTGTTTCATTGGCTAGTCATTAATCATTCATTTTGACACATCTTTTACGCTTACTGCTCTTTTCAAATTTGGGGGTACTTACACTTCCAGCCTTGCCGCCCACTCCTTTTCTCTGATATTTACACATATCCACTCATGAGTAATTGGCACAAGAATCACCATAGGGATGTTGGCATTAAGAATTTAGAGATGGGCCTGAGGTCCCAATTTGACTTGCTGATCTCGGAGCAGGTACGACTATTTCTCTCTTTTCTTTCTCAGCATTTCTTCTTATGCTACCTATTTGGCTGATGGGGCAGGTCATCTATGACCCTTACATTGGTTGTCCCTTCTGGGATCGAGCCGCTGTGGGTCCGTCCCGCTTTTTCATTGACCGCTGCATCATTTTCTTCTACGAGGCTTGGGCCAAGGCATATTACCTGGGAGAGAGTGGTACATCAGTATCGAGAGCACCTTGCCATACTGCAGGCTCCTCCTGCAGATGTTATGGCTCCTGAGGGTACTATTGAGGAGCTTTCTACCAGGTTTCTCCATCATGGGGTCCTCATTGATGATCTTCTCATGCCTGGGGGATATCAGTTGTGGTATGAGTCCTTGCCCTATCGATCCATTCTGTCGTGTTTTGTACCTGGTGCAAACTTCCTGGCCTTTGGTGGCCCACGATCTTAGGTAGTTCTTCTTTTTAGGCAAGTTCCCAATGGTTCTGATTCAATTTTTACGTCTACTGACTGAAACCCTGCTTCTTTTCACAGTTCGATCGGGAAGACAATTCTGACGACAATGATGTGACGGTAGCAGGTCCTGCTGAGGCTATGGGTGCTGGTCCTTCAAACCCCTCTGGCGCAAGTGCTTCTGGTAACTTGACTACTGAGGTTCAGGGGACTTTTAGATGCCTCGATGATGCCTTTTTTTCGAGCTTATGTGTTGAAGTAGACGAGCGAGCCCGCCTATTAGCTGTTCGGGTCCCCCCTCCTGAATTTGTTCCTGGGGTAAGTTTTTTTACCTTTTTATACTTGTGCTTTCTAGAGAAATGCCTATGTTTGTGCCTGTGGCTCTTGTAACTGATATCTCCTTTTCCTTTTGTGTAGAACTATGAATCAGCTATGAATCAGGTTGAGTATTATCGTAATATTGCCAGCCTTCGGGATGTGGAAATGGTGAGTGTGACATCCCAGATTTTCCCAACCTAAAATTTGGAGAGATTTTTTTTTTACTTTACACCAAAACCAAATGAGAAAATCCGGACCGTCAGATCGTATATCACAATCTGATACAGAACAGTTGGCACATCCATATGCATACGGAAATCAAAGCAAGGTTATGTAAGTATCATGAACAAAACTCCAATTACGATATCTAATATGTACTGAACTAAACAAACGCTAGTGATGACTAACCATCACCAACAGTAGTGTACCATGCATGTATAATAGCATGGAAGTACCAACCTCGAACTTACCAAGATCCACGATGCACTAAATCTACGATCCCAAAACAGAGTACAAATCCTTATGCGGAAGCTCCTTTTTCTTCAAGTATGTAGTCTGGCCCTCCTCAAAGCTACACCTGTGACGTATAGTCGGGGTGAGCTAACATCCAAGCTCAATGGAGAAAACTAATGCCAATATACATCTCATCACATGCATAGATTCAAAGACAAGATCAAAATATTTTCTTATCAAGGCTAAAACTGATTTCAAAGGCATTTCTTATCAAAATTGAAACTGAGTTCAAAGGCATTTTCTTATCCAAATTCAAAACTAATTTCAAAGGCAAACTGATTTCGAAGATGTTTTCTTATCAAAACCAAAACTGATTTCAAAGACATTTTCTTAATAAAATTGAAACTGACTAATCTCTTATCAGAAGCATATTTCTTATTTTCGATTTACTGAGTTTGAATCACATTCATTTACATGTCTTACATATTCTTACCTGACTTACCCACATGTCTTACATATTCTTACTTTGCTTACACATATGCTTTATACATTCTTACTTAGCTTACTTATATGTTTCACACTTTCTTATTTCCCTTACACAATTCGATTCACGGATATCCCGCCGTGCCGGTTCGATTCACACACTCACTTGCATAGCTTACACATTGTCACATAGTTTACACAATTCGATTCACGGATATCCCGCCGTACCGGTTCGATTCACGGAGACTGCCATACCAGTTCGATTCACGGTTAGCCGCCGTGCCGGTTCGATTCACGGATATCCCGCTGTGCCGGTTCGATTCATGGGTTTAACCGCCATGCCGGTTCGATTCACGGTTAGCCGTCGTGCCGGTTCGATTCACGGATATCCCGCCGTGCTTGTTCGATTCATGGGTTTAACCGCCATGCCGGTTCGATTCACGGTTAGCCGCCGTGCCGGTTCGATTCCGCCCTAGCGGCCCACAAGGTATCATATAATCCGCCCATAGCGGTCCACACATGCATATATAATCCGCCCATAGCGGTCTACAATGTTATATAATCCGCCCTTAGCGGTCCACAACACACTTATAATCCGCCCATAGCGGTCCACTTAAAATTTTCTTAACTTATGGTTCGATTTGGATTTAAATTTATATACAAATTTGATTTGGATTCAATTCAAAGTTCACATTCGCTTCCTTCAAATTTAACTTCTGAGTTCGATTCAAAACTTGCAAAACACACATACGATGTTCAAGACTGAAATTCCTTACATGATTTTCGAAGGCTATATAAAAGGTTCAAAACAAAGATCATTTCTTGATTCGATACGTCAATAATTTTTAAAACAGCCACTATGTCAAAGATTCGATAATTCAAAGCTTTCGAGCATTTCAAACAATCAAAATATTCAATCAAATATTTAAGTTCAAAGATCTAAAGTTTCCATTGCAAGGATTTCAAATACTAATTCATTTCAAAACAAAACTTATCATCTTTCATTCGATCATATCAAGCATCTATGAAATTAAATCAAAATGCAATTGCGTATGAAATTTTCCCCACCTTAACCTCGAAACTGCGCAAAGCCAAGCAATGTCCTATCGATGGCTTTCCTCCCTCAATCTACATCACAAATATATGATGATGTATCAAGGATCAACACTAATCACTAATAACTTAAGACTATTTAAGTGTTTTTAAAAAAAATCGAGTCGGAATGGGCAAGTTCGCGCCAACATAGAAATTGATGTAACCTTCCTCCTACATTTTAACCTTTAAAAATTTAGATTTATAAGTTGGTCAAAACACACAGGTTGTAGATCTGTTTGTTATCTTTCCAACGCCTCAAGAATCGCATCAATCGGAGGTCGGAGTAGAAAGTTATGGTCAAACTACCAAAGCAGTACTGGCAACTCAGACAAAATTGAGTAATCGATTTTCAAAATCGATTAATCGATTTTCCAAAGTAGATTGATCGATTTTATCTCGATTGATCGATTTTCAAAGAGCCAAAAATCTTTTTCACTATTTGAGACCAGTCGATTAATCGACCCAATTTCGATTAATCGAAATTCAAAAATCGATTAATCGATTTTACTCGATTAATCGGTTTCGTTTCTCGAAAAAATTAGAAATTTATCTAACTTATTACTAAATTTTGACCTTTAAAAAGATTGATTCACAAGTTGGTCAATTCATAAAAGTTGTAGGGCTTTCTGTGTTCTTTCCAACGCAACAAGAATCACGTAAATCCGAATTCGGCACAAAATGTTATGGCTGAAATACTACAGTAGTGTCTGTAAGCCCAGGCTAACTCGATTAATCGATTTTCAAAATCGATCAATCGAATTTCAAAATCGATTAATCAAAATTCTCTTCGATTAATCGACTTCGTGAAGTTCCTCTCGAATTTCTCTCTTGTCAAAAACTCGATTAATCGAGTTTCGAAATCGATTAATCGATTTTGGCAGTTTCTGAGCACTTCTCGGGTTTGAACCTTGAAACCCATTTTTTTCATCAAAATTCAATCCTTTTGATCCTAATCTTTTACACACATCTAATCGACCTAGATTTAGTTAAAATACATTGAAGAATTACGTTATTTACCTCTTTAAATCGGCGATCTACTCGTAGATCGGATCGTCTTCTTCATTAAATAAAAAGGGTTTCCAAACCCACCTCGATCATCTCCGAGCTTCACGATCACACCCAAGCCTACGAAATCGACGATAATCCTTACACACACACTTCACACAAACTCACGCTATGATTTGTGGATCAAACTCATGATCTCTTCACAAGAAGAGGGCTTCAAAACCCCCAAATGGCTCCAAAACCCACAAAAGCAAAACCAAAAGTCGAAACCGACAACGATCCTTCCCTTATACGATCTCACAAAACCTTTTCCATACAATCACAAGGCTTGGAGCATACGAATCCGGCGATTCTTCCTCTTTCTTCTTCCTTCTCTCTTCAAAACCCAAACCATCAAACTCTTGCAACCGGTTAAGGCTTCAAAAGGAAGCTAGCCCCCTTTTTTTTTTTTTTTTCTTTTTTTTTTTAACTAAAAAGGCCGGCTCTCATGCAAAACACATACACCCATTTTGGGTGTTAGTCTTATCTAAGGACCTAGTTTTTCGCGTGAAACGGGCGTACCTAGTTAAGGTATTATCTATTATATAAATGATCCCTTGGTTCAGTGTGGGGCCTGTACACCCAAACTACTTATCAATCGAACCCGACGTTAAGCCAATACGCACCACCACGGTGTATGAACTCGGTCCTAAAAATCTCATACGAGCTCAAACGGACCTAAAATGATCTCGTTTGAAAAATCTAAACGGTGACGTGTTTCTTAACAGACATGCACCCGATCAGGACCTATAGTTGGCTCGAATAGTCGGCCCAATCAGTTGGCCCAACTAGCAGCCAATACAGTTGGCCCAATTAGTCAAATAAGTTATTTAACCATTACTAAACTTTTATTCTCTCTCTAGAACCAAAATTATAAGAAAAATAAATTCTCCTGCCTTTATTTTCATTTATAACCAACCTAAACTTAGGTGTTAAGCCAGTACGCCATAGCTAGGTGTATACAATTCATCCAAAGGTCCACACGCGAGTCTAAACCAATCTTTATTATTATTTTTTTTTTCCACTTAAGACTTAGCCCAACTAACTTAATTATTTTCACCATGTCGGGTACATGATCAGTCGGGCACGCACACCGAGGCATATTGTTCAAAGGTAAAAATTTTTCAGGATGTTACATTCTTCCCACCTTAAAGAATTTTCGTCCTCGAAAATTGGCGTATTTCTAGTTGAAGAGGTATAGATGCTTATTAGTCCTAAACAAGAGTAATCTTACTCTCCCTAAGAGTCAATACTTTTCAAGAGTCAATGATTCAATGTCAACGCAATTAGTTAGGGTTATTACATTCTCCCCTCCTTAAATGAATTTTCGTCCTCGAAAATTCAGTACATAGCATTCGCGTTCATGACATAGCATCTATACAAAAACAGAGTCGCACCGCCCAAGAAAATAATGAGTGAGATCGCAAACCTTTAACTAAATGTAAAATTCAATAATTTATTCAAAACTAACATGAGCGAATATACCATAATGCACTAGGGCTGCTGGATATTCCTCATACAAAACACCTATAAGCAAGCATTCATCCATAATTTACAACCATTAAAATACGACTACCACATGCACAACCACAATTGTTCATATAGTGGATTAGACCATTCTATAACGTACTCATTCCATAATCATGGAGTCTATTTAAAGCATTACCCTAAAGGAAGTTCATTACAATTTAACTTATAACCATAATCCTGAAATTATTTCTCATTTTCCATGTGCATCATTAAGCAACAATCATGGATGGACCAAGATAACAAAAATTAAAACCATCAATCTCCGAAACCAGCTATCATTTCTAAAATATATTCAACCATCCACAAAAGAACCAAGATAAATTTATACTAGGCATCCTTAAATGATAAAATAACCATTCAATTAGAGTTAAAGATCACGGTGCATCTACCATGCTTCAATAGTTTTACAACATCCATACCAATAATATACTACCCTCCAAAACCATAAAGTATCACTAAACCAGGTCCTCCTCACTGACCCGTCTTCGCCTTGGGACATTCTCTTATCCGATGTCCTGTTCGTCCACACTTGAAGCATGCGCCTGTGACCCACCAACAACCTTCTATCTTGTGTGGTCCTCCACATCGCGAGCATGGCTCAATCGGTGCTGATGAAGAAGTATGAGAAATTTGCGGTACGCTCGATGCCCCAGCAGTCGTGGGATTTGTAAGGCGTAGGGGCACTCCATGCGTGGACATGGGTGGTCTTGAGTGGATACGCTGAGTAGGCAGACTGGGCGCTGGCATCAATAACTTCGGTATCTCGGTTGCCTGTTTGTGAGCATATGATTGCATTTGACTTGCCCTGCCACTACTCTGTTAGTCCCATCTCTTATACTTTTCTTCCACGTCTTCTTCCACCACAAGAGCCTTGCTCATTACTGCGCCATAAGTTTTCAACTCAAAAGCAGCGACTTTTCCCCTTATATCCGGCCTTAAGCCGCGTTGAAATTTCTTGGCCTTCATCAGATCTGTCACCACGAACTCAGAGCAGCGAGCGAGCCTCATAAACTCGACTCCATACTCTCTCACAG
This sequence comes from Chloranthus sessilifolius, assembly GCA_021018995.1. Classification (NCBI taxonomy): domain Eukaryota; kingdom Viridiplantae; phylum Streptophyta; class Magnoliopsida; order Chloranthales; family Chloranthaceae; genus Chloranthus; species Chloranthus sessilifolius. The sequence continues at coordinate 91,713,426 of CM037585.1, read as the reverse complement.
ACATCCTCCCCTGTTCAAGCTGTAGGAATTTCACTTCCATTTGATTTCTCACTATCTCAGGGAAGTATTGCTTATTGAATTCTCCCACGAATTCCTCCCATGTCCAAGGCAATCCAGGGGTCTCTTGCGCTCTAGTCCGTGACACGGACTTCCACCATGGGCCTGCCTCCCCATCTAGCATATAGGCCGCCCAACGTACACTCTCATCCTTAGTGCACGTAAGTACACTGAACACCTTCTCCATTTCGCTTAGCCAATTCTCTGCGTCCATTGGCTCTGCTTACCCTGAAAAGCTAGGAGGACGCATCCTCCTAAACTCGGTAAATGCAGAGGGCACTGACTGTGCAGAACCCACTGGAGGTGTAGGTGGCTGATGCTGCTCATGAGCGGTATGAGCCACCAAAGATTGTGCCTGTTGTGCCATGGCAGTCGCCATGGTTTCCATGGTATGCATCATCCTCTGACGTTCTTCTCTCTCTTCATTCCTTTCTCTTACTCTTTCTTGTTCCCTCTGATCTCGATCCTGAGTCTCTGCTTGATCTTGGCTCCCTTGGCCACCACTGCCTGAAGCCCCTCTATCTCCCATAGGCACTCGATTGGTATCCGAGATGAAATCATCTCGACTACGCAAATTTCTATTATGACCGCCCCTGGGTCGGCCTCTTCCTCTAGAAGACATTGACAGCTGCATTTGGAACCAAAGTTTCGTTAGCAGAAGTCCCAATGCTCTGACAAAAGGAATGATTGTCAGATTTTCTAAAAGAAATGACTTTGATACCAACTGTGACAGAGTCACAGTTGGGTTTCTTATATCCTATCATAACTTATCGCCAAACATCGGGTCCCAATAAGACCTAATACTTAAGCTTTGATACCAACTGTGACAGCCCAGATTTTCCCAACCTAAAATTTGGAGAGATTTTTTTTTTACTTTACACCAAAACCAAATGAGAAAATCCGGACCGTCAGATCGTATATCACAACTGTCGTCTGAGCAGTTGGCACATCCATATGCATACGGAAATCAAAGCAAGGTTATGTAAGTATCATGAACAAAACTCCAATTATGATATCTAATATGTACTGAACTAAACAAACGCCAGTGATGACTAACCATCACCAACAGTAGTGTACCATGCATGTATAATAGCATGGAAGTACCAACCTCGACCTTACCAAGATCCACGATGCACTAAATCTACGATCCCAAAACAGAGTACAAATCCTTATGCGGAAGCTCCTTTTTCTTCAAGTATGTAGTCTGGCCCTCCTCAAAGCTACACCTGTGACGTATAGTCGGGGTGAGCTAACATCCAAGCTCAATGGATAAAACTAATGCCAATATACATCTCATCACATGCATAGATTCAAAGACAAGATCAAAATATTTTCTTATCAAGGCTAAAACTGATTTTAAAGGCATTTCTTATCAAAATTGAAACTGAGTTCAAAGGCATTTTCTTATCCAAATTCAAAACTAATTTCAAAGGCAAACTGATTTCGAAGATGTTTTCTTATCAAAACCGAAACTGATTTCAAAGACATTTTCTTAATAAAATTGAAACTGACTAATCTCTTATCAGAAGCATATTTCTTATTTTCGATTTACTGAGTTTGAATCACATTCATTTACATGTCTTACATATTCTTACCTGACTTACCCACATGTCTTACATATTCTTACTTTGCTTACACATATGTTTTATACATTCTTACTTAGCTTACTTATATGTTTCACACTTTCTTACTTCCCTTACACAATTCGATTCACGGATATCCCGCCGTGCCGGTTCGATTCACGAAGACTGTCGTGACAATTCAAACACTCACTTGCATAGCTTACACATTGTCACATAGTTTACACAATTCGATTCACGGATATCCCGCCGTACCGGTTCGATTCACGGAGACTGCCGTACCAGTTCGATTCACGGTTAGCCGCCGTGCCGGTTCGATTCATGGGTTTAACCGCCATGCCGGTTCGATTCACGGAGACTGCCGTACCAGTTCGATTCACGGATATCCCGCCGTGCCGGTTCGATTCATGGGTTTAACCGCCATGCCGGTTCGATTCACGGTTAGCCGCCGTGCCGGTTCGATTCCGCCCTAGCGGCCCACAAGGTATCATATAATCCGCCCATAGCGGTCCACACATGCATATATAATCCGCCCATAGCGGTCTACGATGTTATATAATCCGCCCTTAGCGGTCCACAACACACTTATAATCCGCCCATAGCGGTCCACTTAAAATTTTCTTAACTTATGGTTCGATTTGGATTTAAATTTATATACAAATTTGATTTGGATTCAATTCAAAGTTCACATTCGCTTCCTTCAAATTTAACTTCTGGGTTCGATTCAAAACTTGCAAAACACACATACGATGTTCAAGACTGAAATTCCTTACATGATTTTCGAAGGCTATATAAAAGGTTCAAAACAAAAATCATTTCTTGATTCGATACGTCAATAATTTTTAAAACAGCCACTATGTCAAAGATTCGATAATTCAAAGCTTTCGAGCATTTCAAACAATCAAAATATTCAATCAAATATTTAAGTTCAAAGATCTAAAGTTTCCATTGCAAGGATATCAAATACTAATTCATTTCAAAACAAAACTTATCATCTTTCATTCGATCATATCAAGCATCTATGAAATTAAATCAAAATGCAATTGCGTATGAAATTTTCCCCACCTTAACCTCGAAATCATAAAGCCAAGCAATGTCCTATCGATGGCTTTCCTCCCTCAATCTACATCACAAATATATGATGATGTATCAAGGATCAACACTAATCACTAATAACTTAAGACTATTTACGTGTTTTTAAAAAAAATCGAGTCGGAATGGGCAAGTTCGCGCCAACATAGAAATTGATGTAACTTTCCTCCTACATTTTAACCTTTAAAAATTTAGATTTATAAGTTGGTCAAAACACACAAGTTGTATATCTGTTTGTTATCTTTCCAACGCCTCAAGAATCGCATCAATCGGAGGTCGGAGTAGAAAGTTATGGTCAAACTACCAAAGCAGTACTGGCAACTCAGACAAAATTGACTAATCGATTTTCAAAATCGATTAATTGATTTTCCAAAGTCGATTGATCGATTTTATCTCGATTGATCGATTTTCAAAGAGCCAAAAATCTTTTTCACTATTTGAGACCAGTCGATTAATCGACCCAATTTCGATTAATCGAAATTCAAAAATCGATTAATCGATTTTACTCGATTAATCGGTTTCGTTTCTCGACAAAATTAGAAATTTATCTAACTTATTACTAAATTTTGACCTTTAAAAAGATTGATTCACAAGTTGGTAAATTCATAAAAGTTGTAGGGCTTTCTGTGTTCTTTCCAACGCAACAAGAATCATGTCAATCCAAATTCGGTACAAAATGTTATGGCTGAAATACTACGATAGTGTCTGTAAGCCCAGGCAAACTCGATTATTCGATTTTCAAAATCGATCAATCGAATTTCAAAATAGATTAATCGAAATTCTCTTTGATTAATCGACTTCGTGAAGTTCCTCTCGAATTTCTCTCTTGTCGAAAACTCGATTAATCGAGTTTCGAAATCGATTAATCGATTTTGGCAGTTTCTGAGCACTTCTCGGGTTTGAACCTTGAAACCCATTTTTTTCATCAAAATTCAATCCTTTTGATCCTAATCTTTTACACACATTTAATCGACCTAGATTTAGTTAAAATACATTGAAGAATTACGTTATTTGCCTCTTTAAATCGGCGATCTACTCGTAGATCGGATCGTCTTCTTCATTAAATAAAAAGGGTTTCCAAACCCACCTCGATCATCTCCGAGCTTCACGATCACACCCAAGCCCACGAAATCGACGGTAATCCTTACACACACACTTCACACAAACTCATGCTATGATTTGTGGATCAAACTCATGATCTCTTCACAAGAAGAGGGTTTCAAAACCCCCAAATGGCTCCAAAACCCACAAAAGCAAAACCAAAAGTCGAAACCGACAACGATCCTTCCCTTATACGATCTCACAAAACCTTTTCCATGCAATCACAAGGCTTGGAGCATACGAATCCGGCGATTCTTCCTCTTTCTTCTTCCTTCTCTCTTCAAAACCCAAACCATCAAACTCTTGCAACCGGTTAAGGCTTCAAAAGGAAGCTAGCCCCCTTTTTTTTTTTTTTTCTTTTTTTTAACTAAAAGGCGGCTCTCATGCAAAACACATACCCATTTTGGGTGTTAGTCTTATCTAAGGACCTAGTTTTTCGCGTGAAAGCAGGCATCTAGTTAAGGTATTATCTATTATATAAATGATCCCTTGGTTCAGTGTGGGGCCTGTACACCCAAACTACTTATCAATCGAACCCGACGTTAAGCCAATACGCACCACCACGGTGTATGAACTCGGTCCTAAAAATCTCTGAGCTCAAACGGACCTAAAATAATCTCGTTTGAAAAATCTAAACAGTGACGTGTTTCTTAACAGACATGCACCCGATCAGGACCTATAGTTGGCTCGAATAGTCGGCCCAATCAGTTGGCCCAATTAGTCAAATAAGTTATTTAACCATTACTAAACTTTTATTCTCTCTCTAGAACCAAAATTATAAGAAAAATAAATTCTCCTGCCTTTATTTTCATTTATAACCAACCTAAACTTAGGTGTTAAGCCAGTACGCCATAGCTAGGTGTATACAATTCATCCAAAGGTCCACACGCGAGTCTAAACCAATCTTTATTATTATTTTTTTTTTCCACTTAAGACTTAGCCCAACTAACTTAATTATTTTCACCATGTCGGGTACGTGATCAGTCGGGCACGCACACCGAGGCATATTGTTGAAAGGTCAAAATTTTTCAGGATGTTACAGTGAGTGTCATACGGACGTACCATAGTATATCGCGCAGTCGCAAGAAATCGAAGAATGGTGCCAAGGATTAAGCTTTTGCTCTGATTCGATTAGATACTTTTGAACTCTTGGTATTTTCTATTTTTATTTTGGGGAGATGAATCGGAGAATATATTTTTAGACAACTTTTATTTCTTTGGATGAATGTCATTGCTTTTCCCTCTTTGTTGCCCGCTCCATCTCTTTCTCCTTTCTCCTTTTTGTTGTGGTATATTGGCTCCCTTTTGCAGGATGGACCTAATTTAAAAAGAATGGCCTTGGGGCCATGAACTTGGTTAACTTTTGGCCATCGTTTTTATGTATATGTGGATTTGTCCTGCATAGAAAATCATATGTAAGTTGGATGTGGCCCAACAATTTTGTATATCTGCGTGTGGGCTAGTGTGCCTTTTAAGCAAATGATAGGAAATGCAGGTGGGCTGTCTAGGGGATTAGCAAAATGACCTCCCCTACACTCACTTTTCCTCTGTGGGTGGCAGTTATGGCTTGGCATGTGTAATACACACGCCAGGTGCCATCTGGGGAATGTGGGGCCTTTTAAGCCCGAGAATGCATACTTTTCTCCCTCTTTTGATTTTGACTTGATATTTTTTGCTCCCATTTTTTGCTTTTCTTGCCCAAAGGTGGGTCCATTGTCCTACATTGAATTGTATCTCGGAAACATCTTTGGACGACCATGGAACTGCTTTCCGGCCCTGCCTCTCGTGGAGGGTCCGAGACCACCATACTTCCCTCTTTGGGTGTGGGGCCCATTTTTTTGAAGAAGTGGCTTGAGAGTTTGAATGAGAGCGAGCTTGCGGGTTTGGATTAGCTTGGTTGGCCCATCTCTCATCTTTTCTTGAAGTCCCTCCACTATGGGATTTTATAAATGCGGCAGCCTCTTTTTGGGAAGTGGGCAACCATGTCCTCCATTTCGGGAACCGTGAGCTGACTCCTACACTTGAGGAACTCTCCAACCTGTCGAGTTTGAAGCTACATAGGGGCCTTGCCAGAGTAATGCCGAAGCCGGGTTATGTTAAAGTCATACACACGACTCTGGGTTTGAGAATGGTTGATTATGAGAGAAGTCTCATTGGTGGGCCCACCAGGTGTTCGATAAAATTTCTGAGATAACTTTTTGGTGACGAGAGCCTGTGAAAATTGCCGATTAGAAACGTTCATAACGTGAAGGCTTTCACTCTCTATCTCATCTCTGAAGTCCTTTTCTACACTAGGGGGAGGGTTTCTCACTTGCCCTTTATGATGTTTTCGCGGAATTAGAAGGGGGCCGATCCGTGATGCATATGATTTTGGCAGAGATCTAGCACTGCCTTGACACTTTTGCATTGGGAAAAGTGGAGTGCCTTAGGGAATGTCTGCTTCTGTTCCAGGTCTGGCTAGGGGAGCATCTTGCCATTTTGAGGCCCGTACCTTGCTTCTATGTTGCTCGTGGTGAGGTGGCCCGCTGCTTTTTGGGTAGATGCTCCATGCTTCCTCGAGGGGATATACAAGGGCTGAAGCTTGGACTGGCTGAAGCCGAATTGGTGTGGAGGCTTCCTTAGTTAGACAAGACTTTCCCAGTGGTTCGCTCTAGAGATCATGAGGGCATCACTCTCCTTGGTTTGACCGGCAGCACTTACTATTTCCCATTTCGGGTGCTGCACCAGTTTGGTTACTCTCAGCAGTTGCCTTGTGTGACAAAGCCACCCTTGTGTGACTTAATTTTCTCTCGGGGGTCCTCCGGGGATATGGATAGGATAGCTGCCCTCTGGGAAACACGTCATTCGATGCTCTTGTGGGATCTAGAGTAGGGGAATTTAGTTTTGTCCTCCCAAGAGTATGAGGTTTGGCTACGATTTGAAATGTCTTCTGTTTGTCACTTGGATTAGGCAGAGAACAGTGATGTAGGGGGCCTTGGCCAAGGAAGGAGTTGATGCTTCAAACCCATATTGAGCTACGGATGGATGAGAAGCTAATCCTGCATGAGCATTTAGAGTGGTTAGAGCAGAGGTGGAAGAAGGCAGAGTTGATGTAGCTGAGTGTGAGGTCCTTCATCTGGAAGGAGCCTTGAGTGACGCTCTTGGTGCTATTGATGCTTCCCGAAAACGGTATAAGAGTCTTCATGGCCGTTGGATGACAGAACGGGATGTACAGAAGGATGCCTTACATGCGGAGATCCGTGCCCTAAAGCACGAGTTGGGTCGTTGATTCTATCCTACACATACTTTTTGCATAGATCAGATTACCACACGAAGGGGCATAAGAACCCCTACCAATATTTTTTTTGGGTATATGTATTTTCTTTAGGTTTTTATTGTTTTTGCTTTTTGTAAAAAGGGAAAGGGAGTGAGACATCACACTGATTATTTTTTTGGGAGATGTAGTGTAAGCAAAGTATAGACTTGTAAATGGAAAAAGGGAAATCTATTATCTTACAAAAATATATCTTTTCTCTAATTTTGTAAGAGAGGGGGGACTATGCCGATTATTCCTTTGGAGATGTGGCACACACAGTGCCAGCCTGAAATGGGAAAGGAAAATTTATTATCTTTTGTAAATGTGGTCTTTCCGGTCATCAACCCAATCATCCCGGAGTGGGGGGTGCATAGTGTTGGCCTGAAAATGGGAAAAAAAAATTTATTATCTTTTGCAAATGATTTTTTTCTCATGCCTTAGGCACGAGGGGAAGTAGTGGGTCCAAATTTGAGCGTAGTCGAACCAGTTCAAGGTTAGACCTAGGTGTGGTCTAGAATGCCCATCCCCTTAGATCGAATCAACCTTTTATCTTTGCCTCGGGTCATACATTTGACGGTGCGATTGTGATGATATGCTTGGTCGAGACTCATTTTGAGTAAACATGAGCGACCCAGGGGGATCAGATGCATCAGGGCTGTAATCGGGGGAGTAACTGATGACTCTCACCTTCTCTGCTCCTTTTTTACAACATTTTTACTCACAATACCCAAAATGGGTTTTCGCCATGCCCGTTGTTTCCCTCATTTTACCTGTAGCACCTATTTAGGTTTCCACTACGTCCATGGGTATGCATTTTTACCCCAAGCGCCTTTTCAGATTTTCACCTGGTCCGCCAAAGCTCGTTGTTTTTACTTATGGCGCCCTTTCAGGTTTTCACCACGTCCTTTTTGCTTTGAGCTTGTATTTTTTCTTTTTCTCTTTTTCTTTATTTCTCAAATACCGTGACATGGACGTCGATTTTGTCATAGCCGGCTAGATGGAGCTCCTTTGTCATCTCTCAGCTTGGCTCGCGCTGACTCAATGGATACTATGACAGCTTGTAGACGTTAAAGAGGGCTTTTTCTTAGAATGTATTGTGGCCATGGAATAGGTTAGAAATTTTGAAGGTATTCTAGGTTTTAAAAGGTTTCCTTGATTGGGTTTCGGCTGCCATAATACACCTCTTCCTTGGGGGATTTTGACTATACATGTCCCACTTTTTCTTTTCTAAATTTCTTTATGTTCTTTTTGCTTATCCTCTTTTTCTGTGGAGGGGGTAATGAAAGAAAATGCCATTGGCTCAAGATGGGATAGCAAAGGGTATAAGTGTTCAGGGATACTTTTTTGGCTACTTGGCTTTGAAATGATTGCCTCTTTTTTAAAGTATTCTTGAACAATCACGCACCCATTTTTATCAGTACTTACCTTACTATGGGAGACTTAGGAATGGAATCGTTAGACATACCCAGCGTTGATTGGCTTAGGAAAGTGATCTCCGTCCATGGTGGTGAGGCGGTGTGCATACCCCCGGAGCACTTCTCGGATGATGTAAGGTCCCTCCCAGTTGGGCTTGAATTTTCCTCTTGGAATGGCGTGGAGGGATAGGAAGATCTTCTTGGGCACAATATCTCCCACTTTCAAATCTTGACCGCGGACGCATTTGTTGTTAGTGCATGCGATTCGCCCTTGGTAAACTTGGGTGTGACACAAAGCCAGGAGCCTTTTCTCGTCCAGCAAGTATAGCTGCTCAAAGTGGGACCTCTCCTTTTCAGCTTCAGGTAGATTAGACTCCATGAGAATGCAAAGCAAAGGTACTTCAACTGGAAATATGGCATCGATTCCATACACAAGGGAAAAAGGTGTTGCACATGTGACGGTACGGATCGACGTTCGATAGGCCCATAGTGCAAAGGGTAGCATTTCGCTCCAGTCTCGATAAGTGATGACCATCTTCTTTAGGATGCGGACAACTGTCTTGTTAGCCGCTTCGACGGCACCATTAGTTTACGGCCGATATGGTGACGAGCGATGATATTTGATTTTATATTGCTCGTAAAAGGCTTTGATGGGATTATTCACAAAGTTAGTGTCATTATCCATGACGATGTCCTTGGGTACTCCGAATCGGCAAATGATGTTATTCTTGATGAACTTCTCGACATCACTGGCCATGATGTTTATATAGGATGCCGCCTCTACCCATTTGGTGAAGTATTCAATGGCGACAAGGATGAATTGATATCCATTGGAAGCCTTCAGATTTACTTTTCCAACGACGTCGAGGCCCCAAGTGGTGAATGGCCAAGGAGTGGTCATGCTGTGTAGATCTATGGTTGGAGCATGTATCAAACAGGAGTACTCTTAGCATTTGTAGCACTTCTACACACGCTTGCAATAGTCGGCTTCCATGGTAGTCCAAAAATATCCTTGTCATAGGATTTTTTTTACAAGCATGTGTCCATTGACGTGGGCCCCACATACTTCCTCATGGATCTCTTTCATAATGTTGGCTGCCTTGCCCTCAGTTAGACATCGGAGAAGGATATTATTATATGACCGCTTGTAGATGCACTCACTGCAGATGATGTAATTGGCCTCTAAACGTTGGATGGTTCACCTGTCCGTCTTGGACGTACGTTCAGGAAAAGTTCAAGTTTCAATGAAATTCTTGATATCTAAGAACCATGGAGGCTCATCATCTAACTTTGTGGGTCCCTCAATCTGGAGGCAGAAGTCCAACTCATTCCTCTGCTCAATCATAATCAACTTCATTTCCACACCATATGGAATTTCGACCATCGAATCCAACGTTGCTAGTGTATCGGCAAAGCAATTTCTTGCTTATGGGACATAAGAGAACGTAATATCATTGAAGCATGCGATCATATCCTCGAGGTGCTCGTGGTATGGGACTCGCTTCTCATCTTTCATCTTTCAATCTCCGTTGGTCTGGCATATGATCAACTACAAATCGTCAAACACCTTAAGATGAGTTACGTTTAGGTCCAAGGCTGCCTGTAGGTCTGCTACGCAGGCTTCATATTTGGCCATGTTATTTGTGCATGGGAAGTTGAGCTTGATGGACACTGGTACGTGAGACCCCTTTCGCAAAATCAGAATAGCGTCGACTCCTTGACCCTCGACATTTACTACCCCGTCAAAGTGCATTACCCACGATTCCTCTGTCTCTGCCGTATCATCCTCTGTCATGAACAAAATGTCCTCATCTGAGAATTCAGTTCTCAAAGGCTCATAGTCAGGTAAAGGATTTTTGACAAGATGATCAGCGAGTTCCTGCCCCTTGATCGACTTCTGTGTGACATATGTGATGTCAAATTCATATAGGAGAATAGGAGAAGTTGCCAGCGTGCAGTTCGGCCAGTGAGAGCCGGCTTTTTGAATAGGTACTTCAATGGATCCAATCATGCTAGGAGTAGGACAGCTTGAGATAGCAAGTAGTGGCAGAGCCTCTGGGTACCCCATAGGAGAGCCAGGCATGCTTTCTCCAGATGAGAATAGCGTGTCTCGTAATCGGTGAATTTCTTGCTCAAGTAATAAATGGTCTGCTCTCTTCTTCCTGTTTCATCATGTTGCCCTAAGACACATCTCATCGAAACCTCCATTTTGGAGAGATACATTAAGAGTGGTCTCCCGAGTTTGGGCGGCACCAAAACTGGTGGGTTGAGTAGGTAACCTTTAATTTTATCAAATGCTGCTTGACAGTCGTCATTCCATTTGATTGGCGAATCTTTCCTTAGTAACTTAAATATTGATGTGCAAATAGGAGTTAGTTGTGCAGTGAATTGACGATGTATTGTATTCTGCCCAAGAAGCCTCTGACTTCTTTCACGATAGATGGCGGTGGCATTTCGACGATGGCTTTTACCTTGATTACCTCGATGCCACTTCTGTTGACAATGAAGCCCAATAGTTTTTCTGACATGGCACCGAATGCACACTTCTGAGGGTTCAGACGGAGCCTATATTTTCTTAGCCTCTCAAATAGATTTTAGAGATTTAGCAAATGGTCACTTCATTCTGGTGACTTGGCGATCATGTCATCGACATACACCTCAATTTCTCGATGCATCATGTCATGGAATAGTGCCATCATAGTTCTCTGATACGTTGCATCGGCATTTTTTAGTCTGTAAAGCATGACTTGATAGGAAAAAGTTACCCATGGAGTAATGAACGTTGTCTTCTCTCGGTCCGCTCCTGTCATCTTGATTTGATTGTACCCAGAGAATCTGTCCATAAATGAGAGCACTCCATGCCTTGCAGTCGTCTTTCGGGCTTGCTTTGTTCAGGTTTCTAAAGTCAATGCACATGCGAACCTTTCCATCTTTCTTTGGTACAGGGACGATATTGGCTAGCCATTACGAGTACTTGGAGACCATGAGAAACCTTGCATTGTATTGCTTGATGGCCTCATCCTTCTCTTTCAGCATTCACTCTGGCCTGAGGCGTCTCAACTTCTGCATGACCGGCTTAACATCTAGTAATAGAGACCGCTCATGCTCGACCAAATCGGTATGCAAACCAGGCATATCCTCATACGACCATGCAAAGACGTCTTGGTATGATCTAAGGAAATCAATCATGCTTTTTCTCTCCTCGGGAGATAGAGACGTTCTAATCTTGTTGATTCTAGGAACCTCCCTCGTACCTAGGTTGACATCCTCTGTTTCTTCAACACTCGGGGTACGACCATGCTCAAAGTCAGCAAACCATTCAAGGAGTTCATTGGGTAGCTCCTCAGCAGGGATTTCCTTGTCCAGACTCGTGACTCCTACCACTTCTTGTATTTCTATAGGAAAGGGGTCGATTTCACGTGGGACGGGTTTGTCAATTAAGGCATCCTTTTCTTTGATTTTCTTAGGAATTTTAAAAGACAATATTTTTAGATTATTTTGGGCTTTTTTCATGTTTTTAACTTTCTCTTTTTCTTTTTCTAATTTTCTAATTTTTTCTTTTTCTTCGTGGATCGGCCCTTGGTAGGACAGGCCTCTATACATACATGATGTTGCCTGCCAAGGGCTAACCTCACTTTTTATAGGTTATTTTTTTTTGGAAAGCAAGTGTCAGATTTCAGGCTACTCGTTGCTTCCAGAGTTTGGAGCACAGACGCCCAGTTTCGTACCTGTGGCACTGCCTCTTTACCTGTTTGAATGGAGGTTGGCTGATATGATTCCTTGGAGTCAACCTCCATCATGTTGATTCGGGGTTCGTCTAAGATTTTGTCCGTAAATGTCAGCAAGGTCCTATGGTGGTTTACCATAGGGAGAGATTGTACAGGTATGGAAAACTCTTCCTCGAAAGAGGATAGAGCGGCCAGGTCTATTTCCAGGTTGGGAGGGATAATTTGGGGATTGGTGGGGTGGACAGGGGCTAGCAGTTTGTGTGGGATTAATTGTGTTGCCCAATTATGATTGATCTTCACAATCCCGGCGCTCACAAAGGTGTTTCAGATGTGAAGTCTAGGACGGGGTTCCACTTTTAGGTTTATTCCCTTAGCTCTTGCTGCAGCCACAGTTCAGGCCTTTTCCTTAGCCTCTCGCACTTCTTCTTCTGTGGGCTTATAGCCTAACCCAAATCTGATCTGCTGCCCACCCTTGTCCTGGACCAGCTTGCTCCTTCCTTGTAGTCGGGGTCCTAATCCCTTTCCTTTTTTATAGCCCCATTTATGGAGCATGGCTACAGCTGCCACCATCCCGCCTTCAATTTTCAAGGTGATGCTTTCTGTGGACTCCGAGACTACCGCTGATACCTCATATTCAAAGCTGTGGAGGTCTATATCCTTGATCGTGTGTGGCACATCTAGTACTTTAGGGTTATCAATGCTGTGGGTGGCTTTTTCTCTTTCTTCATGCCCTTCACCTATGATGGTGATGATCTTCTGCCCAGACACAAATTTAAGCTTTTAATATAATGTCGACGGAATTGACCCAACCTCATTTAACTAAGGGCGCCCTAATAATAGGTTGAAGGAGGACTTGATGTCCATTACTTAAAATGGTATGGAAAAGGTCATTGACCCAATTATGAGCTAAAGGTCAACTTTGCCCATTATCTCTCTTCTTGTGTTATCAAAACCTCTGGCACTTGTTTTTATCGGTCTCAACATACATGCATCTACCTCTATTTTGGTAGTGGTCTTCAAAAGGCACACATTTAAAGTAGACCCATTGTCAATCAACACTAATGGGATTATCATATTTATACTCTCTACAGTGATATTGGGGGATTTAAAATGATTGTTTCCCTCCTCCGGTAAATTAGCATCCGAAAAAGAGATGGCATTGGGAGCCATCACATGCCCGATTATTTGCCCAACCTCATCTGGGCTCACTTGGAGAGATACATGTGTATTTTTTAACACCCCCATCAAATCTTGGAAATGAAGTAGGGATGCCATTAACAAATCCTAGAGTGTGATATTGGCCGACATTCTCCTGAGCTGGGTTTCAAGTATATGCTCTCGACTCATTTTCTCAAATAGGTTTACCGCAGTATTATCCTTATTTCCCTCTGGTTGGGCTGGCATTGGTATTGGTGCGTCTGGTTGCTTGGAGATCTTCCCTGACCTGGTAACAAAATCCACTGCCCCCTCCTTGCTGCTGCCGGCATTAATATCTGTTTGATTATAACTAAGTGGGACTTGATGGGGATAGTAAGTCAGTCCCGAGATCTAGAACGGGACGGAAGGGGGTACCAGAGATGCCTGTGCCAATGGATTGAGATGGGTGGGGATCATGTGGTTAACTTCTGGAAGGGTGGAGAAGGTGGGCCAAATGGAGTTGGAGAGGATTACGGATGACTGAATTGGGGGTGATGTGACGAGGTGGGCCATTCATAACTAATGGGTGATGGGGGACACAATCGGTTAGTGGGTAGTTGGCGGGGGTGGTGGTGTATGGTTGGTAGGAATTGATTTGGATATAGTTGACATGAGCTGGGGATGGGAAATATACCCTAAGATCTAAGGGTTCTGCTTGTGGCGTGGGGTTTGAAAAGTAATGAGCCAGATTCAAGGGTTCAATTATCCTAATACATCTATCTTCTTGGCCTCTCTGCCACAATGTTATGAAATCTTCCTTGGCGTGGATATAATTCAACGGATCAAACTCCTCGTCATCCTCCTCTACCATGCTGACAGTTGGTTTCGGACCTGTCCCTCCTGTTGGGTGTGGGAGTAGTGGTACCTGATGCATATTGGCATGTTGGTTGGCCTGGGGATGTGTTGGAGGGATGATTTTATCGACCTCTATCAAGTCTTGTATTGTATGTTTCAAAGGTAAACAACATTCAGTTGGGTGGCCCGGTCCTTAGTGGAAATTACAATGGATGTTAGGGTCATAATTTCTTGGGATCGGATTCGGCGGTGGTCGTGGCTGGAGTGCTGTGACTAGACCCTTTTCAATTAACAATGGCAAAGAATGTTTAGTGACTGCCCAAGGGTGTGAAGACTCGATCAAAATGGGCTTTTCTTTGTTCTGGGGTCATCTGTGCTCCCTGACCATTTTCGATTCTCTACGTTGGCTCGCTTTTGGGTGGGGTTGGCTGAGCTGCCCTAAATTGGAATGGGGTCATGTTGATAACAGGTCGCATATTGCCAACTGTTTGGACATCTGCCCTGACTCTTCTTTCATTTCTCTGATCGACAAACCTCCGGACCCCGTTGTTTACAGTTTTATTCAAACGCCCTTCTCTTATCGCATCCTCACACCGATTGGTGTTCCTACCCAAATCAGCAAAATTGGATTGTTGTTGGTACACCAAGAAGTTTGAGATGACTGGCAAGGTGTTCTTCGATATCATTTTATTCTACTGATTGTTAGGTATTCTGTTTTTGACCTGAGAGGCCAACGCCCTCCATCGCCCAAGATAATCACTAAATGCTTCATCGGGCTTCTACTTTAATTGGTCTAGATCAAATTTTTTAGGCTCAATGTCTATGTTATAGACATATTGTTCTTGGAACAGATGGGTCAGGTCTTTCAACGTTTTGATCATGGAAGGTTCCAGCGATGTGAACCACCTTAAGGTCGGGCCCGTAAGGCTTCTTTGGAAGACCTTTATGAGCAAGCGCTCATCCCCTCCATATTGGCACATGTCCCCGCGGGAGGACTTGAGATGTACAATTGGGTTGTCCGTGCCATTATATTTGTCAAAAACTGGCACTTTGAATTTCAGAGATAAGGGGACCTCGGAGAATAGACATAAATCGGAAAAGTCCATTGCGTGGATCTCAGCTCCACCCATCTTCATCAACTATTTCTGGATCTTGTCCAATTGTTCTTTCAACTGCTCTGATTATTTGGACGAGGGTGCCGTTCTTTCGACGGTTGGTCTCCATTCACTTTGTGCTGCTGGGGGGTTGATGATTGCGGGTGGTGGGGGATTGTAGTTGATGAATGCCCTAGCATAGGCCCCGCTATTTCTTATCCCATCCTCCTCATATTGTGAGTCTTCATAGAACGGGAGAAGTGTGAGATTTTCCTATTGGCGTTGAGTAGTTTGATGGGGTGCTGGGTGGGACCATTGCACATGGGGGAAGTTTGGTAGGATTTTAGGATGAGCGAAAGTTGGGTTTTGGGTCGGGGCCTGATGAGGTCATTGTTCTTGGAGGGACATTTGGGGATGGCCTTGAACTGCGGGAGGATGGGTGAGTTGAGGTTGATGAACAGTGTGAGATAGGTTCCCGTATTGGGTTTGGTATGATGAGTGAATGGGATTTTGAGGGAATTGTGGAGGGTGTGGGTATGAGTTTCTAAGGTCTGGGCCTTGCTGGGCTTTGGTATGGGGTAAGGAGCTTGGATGGATTTGAACCCTAGGATCTGGATGAGTTGGGATTATGGGGCTTTGATGGGTTTGGCCCCATTGGGCCTTGGTGGATCTGGCCCATTAGGCCTTGATGGGTCTGGGCCATTGGGCCTTGAAGGGCCTAGCCCATTGGGCCTTGATGGGTCTGGCCCATTAGGCCTTGGGGGCGCCCATTCCACGGGTCTCCCGGTATAAGGGGGCTTGACGGGTATAGATGATGGGGGGTTGATGAGAGCTTTGGGGAAAAGGGGCATGGTGATTTGGGAATGTATGAGATGGGCTTGTGAGGGGTGGATGAGGGAGGCTATCTTGTGAGGCCTTCCATATAGTGTAGGCCTTCCACATCTCATCCATCATGGCCATCAAATTGGGTTGTGGGATGGATGAAAAGGGCATATCTGATGGAGTGGGAGCATGGGGCATGGATGGCGTGGGTATATGGGTAAAATTGGGCATGACCCGGGTAAAATTGGACATTAACTGGGTTGATGGGCGATGATGGATCGGGATTGGGGGAAGGATGTGGAGTGGATATGGGAGGATTATTCATGGCTTGGGTGTATGTGATGGAATGTGGTATGCTTGGATTAGATGGGAATGATGGGGGTATGTTGGATGTAGCAGGAAGATGAGGTGAATTTGGGGTTAAGGTGGGGAAAGAGTATGATGAAATATGCGGTGGATTTTGGGTGATGGTGGAGGGGGGGAAATTAGGGTTGTTTGGATTTGAGGGGAAATGGGGTAAAAAATGGGGCATAAGCGGGATGGATGTGGATGTACCTTGAGTGGATGTGGGCAGGGAGTGGGATAAATTTTGGATGGGTGCGGAAAGGAAGATGGGTGCATCGAAGGGTCCGAAAACGGTAAATGGTGGTTGGGTGAGTGGGATAGAGATAAAAGTCTCTTTCGAATGGGAATGAGTTGGAGAATGTGGTGAGGATGAATCAGGATATGCGTATGCTGGATCCACTACCCACGACATGGCTTGGTGGCGGGTTGGGTATGGGTGCCTCGGATGGGGCCTGTAAAGTTTTCTCCTTCTCCCTCTACGGGACGACGGGGGCTAAGGCAATGCCGTTGTGCCGACACCATAATGTTTTTTTTTTTTTGGGGTTTTTTGATTTATTTACTTTTTGAAACTTTTGTACGTGGATTTTATGATGAAGAATTTCGAGGCCCTTGAAATCCCATTTCAGGTGGTATTTGTACCGTAAATAACTCCCATGGCGGGATCTCGAAGTGCTTCAGAAGAGTCAAAGGGAAACCCTTTGATCTATTGAAGGCACGAGAATCAATGCAAACAACTCGATCCCTCGGAGTGAGTCAATAAGAAGTAACCCTCTTTTAACTGGTGGGGGCGTATTGGGTGTTGAATAGTGCAGGACATATCCGAGGTGCTAAACCACTAAGCGGGGAACTCGGGGAGGTGAAGATTGGCCTCAGATTCGGGTTGTGTAACCCAGGACAAGCTTGGCGTGTGTATTGTATTTGCCAGGCTAACTCTGTTCAGTTTTGTCTTAGCGTGTGTAATATACACGCCAGATCAATTCTAGGAAATTTAAGCTTTGCATGTATTTACACACGCCAGGTATAAACAGAGTATATAGCTATAAAAATAGCATAACAGCAAGCCTGAAATTGGTCCTTTTTTGAGGTTTTCTGGAAGCGATGCTTCCGGGGACTGACTTTCTTGTTATAACGGATCCCTCCTCTCCAATCCTAGGGATACAAGGTTTGATTTAGGGCAACTAAACACACTCCCCCAAGGTTGTAAGATTTGTAACCGGCTCAGTCACCCACCCGATATACCTCCAGCGCAAGCACCTTCTCAGATACTGGATGGGGTGGTCTTTTTCGGGATCATCACCACTAGGGGCTGCCACCGTAATAAAAACTGGGACATTTGTATCTTTGCCTAGAATTCCCAACCCTTGTAAAATCTACCCCCACAAAAATTCAATTTTAAGTCCCCCTCTTCGTGCAATTTTAATTTCAATTTTTAAGGAGTTTACTTAAATTTCAAAAATGGGGGGTGATGGTCCCGTCTAGCCTCTAAGGGCCTGCGTTCACTGATGAGATATGATTGCAACAAATTAAATGCTCATGTAGGCCCATCAAGCGGCTAAGGCATGTAAATGCGCAAGTAAGCCCGCCAATCGGCTAAGGCATGTAAATGATGAAAAATAAGAAATTTAAAAGATGATGCTTAACTAGGCCTGCCGATCGGCTAAGGCACGTAAATGACGAAAAAGTAGGGGTGAGTAAAAATAGATTGAATCGTAGGGGTGAGTGAAACTAAGAGATAAACAAGTAAATGTTAGTAAAAACAAAGGAGAAGGCCAACTTTCAAGGGGAAGCTCTACTAGCTCTCCCCAGCAGAGTCGCCATCTGTGCAACCATGGATTTTTGACGATCTCGTCGCGACGATGCGCACTCGTGAAAAATATAGAGTCGCCACCCAGAGATTTTGATGTCCCGAGAAACCTAAATCAATTTTGTGAGCACCGAAGTGCCAAAAATGTGACTCTGATCCACCGGTCTATGCCAAAGGCTCTTGGGTAGGGGCTTCGGTTATCGATCAAGAAGGCGTTAGGCACCCGATCAATCCACTCAAACGCGGTCTCTACTTATGGCCAAAATAAAGGGAAAATGAAAATGAAAAGAGCACTTCCTCTTGCAAGAAGGCACATTGATCCTATTTGTGCCCCTCTGCAATTACTGAGATTTCAACGACGTAATGACACAAATTCGAGGATAAAGGAAAAGCTAGGAAGGTAGAGGAGCTCTCGGGCCCTTATAGGATACCTGTGGACCTTCGCGTAGTTGCACTTGACAAGCTTCCGGTAGCTTGAGTGGTTGGAGAATGGGTTCTAACCTCTAAGGCTTGATGACTAAGGGGTAGAGGAAGAAGGCTAGGGGGTAGATCAAAGGTGGCTTAGGATTCTGGAATTTGTATGAGTGTTTGGTGCACCAAAGGGGAGGAGGGGATTGCTTAATCTTATTCTCTCTCTTGGAAAAATTTCAAGCCATTTGCAGGGGGGGTGCCTCTCTATTTATAGAAAAAGAGAGGGTTAGGGGGATACTTAAGGCTAATTAGGGTTAGCAATTAAGTAATCCTAACATCTAAGGTTTCTTAGGATTTTAAGGTTATGGATATGTGTAAGGATAGGTTCAATGGTAGATGATAGGGTAAGGTTTCAAATAACTAGAGGATTACAAATAGGGTAAAGGGGTGCAATAGTCCTAATGAAACCCACCCTAAATATTGGGATTGTCAACAAGTCAAACCCTAAAAGTGAAATTCAAGCAAAAACCTGAGGTTACTATAGCTAAGCTTGGTGTGTGTATTTTCCATGCCAAGCATAGCTACAGTGTCTTGGAAGTCAGAGCCCGCAGGGGGCCCACCTGTACTTGGCCTGTGTAATACACACGCCATGCATGCCCCAACTAGGTGCAGTATTGGTCACTTTTCGGATTGCCGTAACTTTTGAAGTACAACTCGGATTGAGGTTATTTTTAGCTTGTTGGAAAGCTAGGAACCTATACTTTTCAATGGTATAATATTTGGTCTCAATAGAGGTACCTACCAGCCCTGGTATATCTCTCTCTAACCACTACCCGAGAGAGTTGACCAAGGGTTCGGAGAGGTTTCTAAAGATTGGGGGTAATTCCTATGGGTTTAGGTAAGTTTCTAAGGGTTCGGGAAGGTCCTAAGGGTGTGGGAGATGCTATCGAAAGCTAGAGGGTGCACCTCTCTTGAAGTATGTCTCGATCGAGCCTTGGGCCAAATTTGGGTGTCTACAGGATAATTCGAGGTTTCGAAGTTAGTGAATCTCGCATGGGTTTTATCGTGTGTTAGGAGTGGAGTTTAAGCTTTGATCAAGTATGGTACAAGCGCGAGAAATTGAGCTCTCAAACAACTTTGCTTGGAGGAACCGATGCTCCATTTTTGCTCAAAATACACGACGATCTCACGAGCTAGGAAGGTAAGATTTGGTTTAATTTATATGGAATAAGTTTAACAATTGGTTTATGTGTCTGTTTGGAAATAGGTGAGATGAGTTTTGGATGATTTGGATCAAAGAAGAAGAAGCCTATGTTTCTGAAAAATCTGTCAAAACTGATCGATCGAAATTAGTATCCGATCGATCAATTTTGACATGACAGTAATGTGAAAAGTTTATGGAGAAACCAATTGATTGAAATGAAATTTGATCGATCAAATTGTAAAACTGATCGATTGAAATGGAATTTGATTGATCGATTTTGGAGTCCGATCGACCGATTTGTACACTGATCGATTAGATTGTAAAATAGAGACAGAATTAGGTTCCTGAAAAAATTGATTGATCAAAATAGAATTTGATCGATCAATTTGGAAACCGATCGATCGATTTGAGAATTGATTGATTGAATTGTTCAGGCAGAGAAATGTAAATTTTCTGAAGAAACCAATCGATCAAAAGGGAATTTGATCGATCGATTTGGATACTGATCGATCAATATGGGATCCAATCGATCGGATTGTTCAGGCAGAGAAATGTGAATTTTCTAAAGAAAATGATCGATCAAACTAGAATTTGATCGTTCGATTTTGGAAATTGATCGATCGGTTGGGGATTCGATAGACCGATTTGGTCAGATTCTAAAATTCTTTTATTTTTGATGAAAGGGCTCGGGGAGACTTTATGGTTTTCGTTTTTTCATCACATTTGGCATGTAGTATGGAATGTTGTTGTGTTCTAGGTTGTGATCAAGGGTATGTGATGGGAAGGTTGCCTAGAAAGAGGAAATCTTCATTTTGATTTCGAGGTTAAGGTGGGGAAAACTTTATACACAATTGCATTTTTGACTTGAATTCATAGATTCTTTGATATTAGTATTTGAATTCTTTGCAATTGAAACTTTGGATCGTTGAAATATAATATTTGATTGAATATTTTGAATGTTTTAAATACACGAAAGCTTTGAATTATTTAATCTTTGACATATTGATTGTTTTAGAAATTTATTGCAATATCGAATCAAGTAATGATTTTCGTTTTGAACATTGTATGTAGCCTTCGTAAATCATGTGAGGAGTTTTATATTTTTGGTATCGTATGTGATTTTTTATAAGTTTTGAATCCTGACTTATATGTAAATCCTTCGAATGATAAATGAATAGAATTGAAACCATTAATGTTTGAATCATGAATCAAACCATAAGCCAAGAAGAAAATTTAAGTGGACCGCTATGGGCAGATTGTAAGTACACCATGGATCGCTTAGGGCGGATTATAAGTACACTTTGGGCCGCTAGGGCGGAATCGAACCGGTACGATAGTTTATCCATAATTTAAACCTTCTTCTAATTTAGAAATCTGAAATTTGAACATAAGAACAATAGTTTGACCGGTATGGCGGGTTATTCGTAATTTGAATCCGTAATTTGAACCGGTACGGTGGGATATCTGTAATTTGAACTAGTGTAGGGGGATATCCGCAATTTGAACTGGTACAACAGTTTATTTATAATTCATTATTTGTATCATGCTTTGAAATCCAAACATTGAATCTGAAACTCCAAACTCACTATGTAAGCTATGTAAGAATGTATATGACCGGCAAAATGGGATATCCATGATTTGAACCGGCACTACGGGATATCCGTGAATCGAATAAGTAAGACAAGTAAGAGAATGTGAATCAAACTCAGTAAATCAAGATAAGACATTTAAGTGAATGTGAAGCGAACTTAGTAAACCCAAGATAAGACGTGTAAGTAAATGTGAATTAGATCCAGTAAATTGCTTTCCTTTTTTAAATGAATAAGAGACCCTATTTTGAGACGAAGTTTTATATAGTGTGAAAAGGCATTTAAAATCAGTTTCATTTTGATAAGAAAAGGCATTTGAAATCAGTTTCGATTTGATAAGAAAAGGCATTTGATCAGAAAAGGCATTTGAAATCAGTTTAAGTATTGATAAGAAAAGGCATTCGAAATCAATTTAGGTTTCGATAAGAAAAGACACTTTGAATTCAGTTCTATTTTGAGTATGAATATGCCAACAGTTTTAATATGAATATATTTTGATCCTTGTCTTTGAATCTATGCATGACTGATGATGTGTATATTGGTATCAGTTTTCTCTACTGAGCTTAGTTGTTACCTCACCCCGACTATATGTCACAGGCACATGTATAACACTTATCAGGACATTGGACTCGTGGATTGAGGACTTGAGGATTTATAAGATTTTTGGAATCGTAGATTTAGTACATCGTGAATTTTGGTAAGTTTAAGCTTGGTACGTTCGTGTTGTTATACATGTATGGTACAACATTGTTAGGTGATGATTGGCCATCATCGGTGGTTTATTTTAGTTTACTGTTCATATTGGATATTAGAACTGAAGATTTTAATTATGCCCTATGTATTATCTGCTTTGAGTTTCACATTTGTGTAGATGTACTAAGCATTCTGTATCAGATTGTGATCTACGATCTGGCCGTCTGATTTTCCTGAGTATCCGTGTTGTGTTTTGAAAAAAAATAAAATTGTGTCAGGATAATTAGGCTATCAAATCGAGACTCTATCTTGAATACTCAGCCTTAAGCCCCGTTGGAACTTCTTAGCATTCATTGCATCCGAGGCTACATGTTCTGGTGCAAATCTTGACAGTCTTGCAAACTCTGTTCTATACTCTCGCACGGTCATCCGTCCTTGTTCCAATTGAATAAATTTAACCTCCATCTAATTCCTTACAACTTTGGAAAAGTATTGCTCATTGAACTCCTCAACAAATTCTTCCCAAGTCCCCAAAGCATTTGGGTTATCTTATTCTCCTATCCTTGATACTGATTTCCACCATGGCTTGGCCTCCCCATCCAACCTGAAAGCAGCCCACCTAACCTTCTCATCCTTAGTGCACGGAAGCACACTGAAGATTTTCTCCATGTCATTAAGCCACTTTTCTGCCTTAAGTGGACCAGCTTGTCCTGAGAAACTTGGAGGACGCATCCTCCTAAACTCTATGAATGCCAAAGTTTGAGGTTGATGCTGATAATTATTCACAGCCATTAACTCAATTTGATGTGCCATTGCATTGGCCACAGTCTCCATTGCCTATGCCAACCTTTCCCCTTCATTTCTTCCTTGATCTCCTCCTTCTGGAGTATCCCTCTCCCCAATCAGAATCCTATTTGAACCAGTGGTGATCCCGTCACCATTCCATGTTTTTCGTATACGACCGCCTCTCGGTTTGCCTCTACCTCTAGTGGACTTACTGATTTGTAAATATGAAACAAAAGTTTCATCAACAGACATTTCCTGTACTCTGACAAAACCTTAAACTCATATTCCAAGTCTAGATTCTATCAGAAATTTTTAAAGTCATACGCTCTGATACCAACTGTTACAGCCCAGATTTTCTAACCTACAAATCCGTGTCATCGGATCACTGATATAACGATCCCCGAATCGTAACACTTGGTATGTCCACATAGAGAGTGGAATTCAAAGCAGATATTTCTTACAAAGCAGATAGAGTCATTATATATGGCAAAAGAAAACTCGAATTCTATATACATATCATGACAAAATGATGGTTCTATCCTTATGCAAAACATAAGTCTGATAGACGGACGTACCAAGCCTAAGTCTCACAAACTCAAAATGATCAATATTCTCTAAAGGAAAAACTCCTCCGGTGGAAGCTTTGATTCTTCCTCCGGAGTGTACTTTGGATCACTGTCTTGCTCCTGATTCCCCCTATTGAGCGCTCAATAGGGGGAATATCACTAGCATTTATATCATATTTCAAAGCATAGATTCCATGGCTAATTTTGAAAACACATGTCACATAAAACTGAATTTCGAGATGCTTGAATCGAAATAAAATATAATTCAAATACACATTCGAAATTTGTTTCTTAGGTTCAAAGTTCTAACTTGGTTTCAAATTTTACATGTTTATATATTTTAAAGTGACTTAAAACCATAACTTAAATAGTCTCTCAAGCGAATATAGCATTGAGAGCCACACATATACCGATGGAAATCCCCAAACCATCATCATTCAATTGAACCATCTTTGAAGTGCGATGCAATGCCCCTGAGCTACATTAGCAAGGTCACTTGTGCCGGAGTGCCAAGGCCCTGAAATGCGTTAGTAGGGTCACTTGTGCGGTTAAAGTTAGCATTGGCTGGTGTAAATGTACGGATATCCTGCCGTACCGGTACACAATGGGGATCTGTTCCACATGATTCTTAAATCATTATGCAAATTCTAACTTATAGTTTATCACCATGTAGTTTATCAATGTGATTAATTTATAACTAGTTCAGAGTTCAAAAATAAGGCATGTATGCAAAGTTCATATGGACATTCTTAATAGATTTCTCCTCCTTGATGGAGTTCACATTTCTCAATAGAATTCACATTTCTTATCCAAGTTCACATTCTTATAAGAATTCACATTCTTATCAAAGTTCGCATTTCAAGACATATATTTTGGAATCCACGTACAAAGCTCATATTTGAAAGATTAAAGCAAGTTATCTCATTTATTTTTATCATATCACAATGCCTATACAAATCATATGAATATAAATGTTATTGAATTTCCCCTACCTCACGGCTCACAAAGCACGCTAATCGCATGAAACAGAGTGAAGATCCTCACGCATATATCTAATCCATATCCTATATTCCAACATATTAAAAGAACATATATTACTACCTGGAAGAATAAAAGGATAGGAGTTTTGAAGAATTTCTCCAAAAATAATCAAAACAGTCGAAACTTGCATAGTCGCGCGAGCGACTTCGCCAGGCACTCCACAATTGCGCGACCTCGCTCGAGCGACTATGTTCTTCTTTATTTCACATTAACTAAACATACACAGTCACATGCACGAATTTCAAGTCACACAAGGAACTTCACATGGCACACCCTCAATCGTCGCACGAGCGACTAATCAAGCCTCACTTTTACACCTATTCTGAGGCTCCTCTCACGCATGCTACTTGAGGTCGCACGAGCGAGTTTCAGGATTTTAGGATTTTCTCTCAAAATCGAATTTTCTTTCTTATCCCCTTTTTACCTAACTCTTATTCACATTAAATGCAACCTTTTTAGGGCATTAAATGCCTTCATTTATCACCATTAATTCACATATAGTGCACTCAAATTCACAAGATCTTACCTCTTTAGTTCACAAGATCTTACCTCTTTAGTTCACGAGATTCTTGTGTGATCTTTTGATCCAAAACTCGAGATCCACGGCGCTCTTATCCCTTGCGTCGGAAGGGTTTGAAGACCCGACCCCTCATGATCGTATCGCGATGCACATGATGATTGATCCTTTACTACACACCCAATCAAACACACCTCATATTCCACGGTGATTCAAAGGAGGACTCTCTACGAAAGGGGTTTTCGTAGAAATGGCTCTCGCTCTTCACAACGAAAAATCAATCAATCCTTAGTACCTCTTGCGTTGGTGATTCTGGATGGAGGACCAAATTTGCACAGAAGCTCGCCAACGATTCTGGTCTCAAGGCGCAAAGGTCTCACATAAGGAATTTTCTCTTCCTCTCTTAAATTCCTAAATGCAAGGGTATAAGAACAATGGCTTCTCCAGCAAGCCATTGCCCTTTTCTTTATACTTAGGCTTTGTTTCCATGTGAAGCACACACACCCACTAATTGAGTTCGTCAAGTGGGTTTGGTTTCCTTGTGAGCCCCACGCATCCTAACTTCGATGTTTGTTCCATCTACACATGTTTGAATGAACTTTAAATAGTCTAAGTGATCTATTAAATCTAAAACAACACAATTTTCATACAGACACGCATACCAACCGACTTACACGGTCTGACAGCCCAGATTTTGGCTCACTGAAACTCGTGCCTTCAGCATGACCCTCGAGGCCGTGCCCCATAAGCCTGCACAGAACATTGGTATATTTAAGCAATAATAAAGTAAAATAAAGCATAAGAACTGAATCAAACTAAATCTCCAGTTTTATATATAACCATCAAAATAAAAAATCCAAAAGATGGTTCTAGTCTCATGCCAACGCATGAGCAAAAGAACCCACCCGAACCATCAGTGACGACACAACAGTCACCCTGGATGGTTCGCCAAAAGAATATATCATTGTTTAATTATATTTTCTCAAAATAGCTTGACATACCAAGTCGTACAGTACTCTCTCAAAACTAAATCAAAGTACGCAAGGATCCTCTAGAAGAAGTCTTCAGGAAGGGGCTACAACTCCTCCTCAGGCACGTAATCTGAATCCTCCGGTTCTACACCTCCAAAAGTAGCGGCAGTCGCAAGCACGGGACCTCTGACATATAGTCTAAAGGGTGAGCTACATCATAGCTCAATAGAGAAACAACTGAATGAACATATAAGTTAATCTCTCACATATATTCCATGATATTTAGCAGCATGATGTATAAATGAATTAGCTAGAAAAGCAATTTAAATGACTGAAAAGATGCACTAACTGTTACTGTTACTTTGCATGTGTTCATTTTTTCTCAACTTACTCATATAAGATAATGATTTGGCCTAAAGACTTAAATCATAACTTAAATATTCCCCGTTTTACTATAGCATCGGGCGCCCGATGGAATACCCTCCATCGTCATCTAATCAGACCATTTTCATATCCTTTTTCATACATTCAATACTACCCAGGTCCTTTTCTTATAAGCGACGGGGTATAATTCTCATACATACATCCCTGGGATGTGCAACTAGTGTACGAATTGGCCGCCATACCGGTCACGGATATTCTGTCGAGTCAGTTGTGGGTATCCCGCCACGTCGGTGGCGTATTCTCCAAACCTTAAATATTAAAAGTGCACTACATATAGTTATTTATCGTGTGATTGTACTAAATATATTATATTAGGCCTTATCAATTCTCTTTCACTTTGCTTTACATTTTCACATACATCCCTGGGATGTCCAACTCAATGCATCACACAGATGCCCTTATCACATTCACATCCCCTGGGGACATCACATACTCATTTCCTTATTTAGTATTCACACACACACATACACCTTTAAGATCCACATTTTCGATGCATAAGTATTCATTTCTATATCACTACATACATGCTCTTGCTATTAAAATACATGTTCAAGACGTTCCCTACCTCACGCGCGTTAATCCTCAAGCGTCAAGGTCCAAGGCATTTTCCATGCCTGAACTCACTCGTATGGCCTATGGCACATCATAATATAAGTAAAGCATTAAGAAAGATGCACAAAAGAAGGTACAAGACCCTCCTAGAACCCCAAAGTCCAAAACAAAAGCTAACAGAAACTGTTCAAATCAATTGATCGTTCTCCAAAATCGATCAATCGAATTCCCAAAATCGATTAATCGATCCCAAATCGATTAATCAAAATTCCAAAATTGATTGATCAATTTCTCAAATCGATCAATCGATTTTCCCAAGCTCTGATTTTCCAGCCACAGGGAGTGCTCAGATGATTAATCGATTTTAAATCGATTAATCGAAATCCATAAATTGATTGATCAATTTTAAATTGATCAATTGGTTTTGAGCATTTTTTCCCAGCTAACTTATGATCAAAATCGATTGATCAATTTTCCAAATCGATCAATCAATTTGGTCAGAATTCTAGCCCTTTGCGGGCATTTCTTCCAGTTTTCTTCCTTAGCATTTCTCTTTCATTTCTACTTCTCTAATTCATCATTTTAACATTAATTAACTGAATTTAAGTACTACAACATGTCGATTTAAATCTAACAAAAGCTCACCTCAAATCAACCCTTGATTGATCCAAAGGCTTGGGTCATTGGCTAGGTTTCCTAGCTCCAACTTCAACGAACTCCAATGCGTCGTATCCAGAGTAATTGCTCAAGCCCGTCTTCAATTAGGAATCCACATTAATTTCCTTGCATTTACTCCTTACTCTCTCTCTCTCTCTCCTCTTAACTCTCTACACCAACCGTTCAAACAGAAATAACTTCTCTTTGGTTGTTTAAACCCTTTAACCCTTCTTATGTTTGGTGTTAAGCACGTACTCAAAGATAGTTGTATGTGATCTCTAATCTAGCTCTAACACTATGCATGTGCTCATTAATGTCAACCTAAGTTGAATCACAGTCATCGAATTGATTTCTACTTGGTCAAACTTACGACTAGTCCGACACGCATCCCGAGGACATTGTTCAAATCCCAAATTTCAAGGATGTTACATTCTCCCCTCCTTGGGAATATTTGTCCTCGAAAATGTACCCAAAGGCTTTCCTATGGAAGACCCTCACACACCGAGAGATATATTTCTATTCAATAATAAACATCACACATCCTGCATGAAGACTTAGTATAATTGCAACAATTTGGAGGAACTAAGTACAAGTTAAAACAGGTTACTATAAAAAATTGAATTTTGCATTCCAAACAGCAGTTACCCGCACCCAAAAAGTAGAATCCCAAAAGCAACGACATTCATGCCAGATAGTTCTATACATAGTATTTTTAAAATAAATACAACCTCAACAAGATAATTATAATGCAAAAAGAAAAGCCACCACATATAATCACGATGTCCCATCCCCTGGCTGGTCCTCCTCATCAGCCGCACGCGTACCAGAGCCCGAAGCATCAGGAGTCCATGTCCTCGCCGCTGTGATGCGCTATTGGTAATCAGTGGGATACACGTACTGCATCGTCTGGTAGAGCAAGGCCTCGTGAAAGTCCAGCCTGTGGTCCATGTGTGTACTGGTCTCCTCCATATGGTGATGGTGCTCCGGCATCTGGCGATTGTTCTCCGCCATGAGGGCGAGAACATCGTCAATGGTATGAGGCACAAGGGTTCGAGATGCCCGCCTTTGGTGAGCTCATGCATAAGCAGTAGGAGTGGACTGTGAAGGACTGGGAGGTGACACTGAAGGATGCTCCTCAGGTGGTACTGGGTCATGAGGCTGCTCCCCCCCTGCGTGGTCTTATGGCAGTATAACAGGCTGCTCCCCCTCTGCTGGTGGGTCCTATTGTGGTGGTGCATCGCCAGCCTAGACAGGTGCTGGCCCCTCAACTGGTAGAGCCTTTTTCAACATTATATAGTTGCAGCCCCACGTAGCTATGGAATAATGTTTCACGTGGTTGGTGGCCTTACGCTCGGCGGGAGAAATGGCATACTCTGTGGCATCAGAGTAGCACTCCAACATACTAGAGATAAGCCTAGCGTAGGGCATACGCTCCTTGGGTCTCAACGGGCCTTTCATCATTTTCCCTTGATGTATATCATACCCTCAAAGACTATCTTGGTAGCGTCAAACCAACGGCCGCTGTTTACTGTGTATAAAGCCCGTTGGACCAACTCTACCCTCTCTGTATCATGGCGCATAGGGTAAAGATTATACTTGATTATTGAATTAAGCATCCACATGTAAGGGGGTAGGTCTACCCACCATATAGATTTCCCAGAACCCTTGTTTCCCCCGGTCATTTCGGTTCTAATCTCTTCAAAATTGACAGGTTGTGGAAAAGGAGGAAAAAGGTTAGTCTCGGGCACGTGGGTTAAGTAACACTCTAAAGACTCATGGACGTGGCGTAGGGTAAATATGTATTTACGACCATCGATCTCGGTCATAACGGTGTCATCTACGCGGCCCTTTTGAAGGTTTTGATAAAATAACCTCATGAGTCTAGGGTAGTAGTAATCATGTGATAGTTTCAAAAGATTATCGAGACCCGCATTTACGAGGTATTGTCAGGCCTATTTGATTTCGCCCACAACCTCAGGATCGGTAAACAAGGTCTCATTGATAATGTATTCATATTCAAACTATTTTACTGCCCACCATTCATTTGGTTGGAGCAAATTTCTGGATGGTGGGGACGACGAGTCGTGTGGTGACGTGTCCGTCTAGTATGATGAATCTAATGATGGTGATGATGATGGTGAAGGTGTAGGTGGTGGTGGTGCGGCAGTTTTACGTCGTATGGGTAGCTTGGAAGTCTCTTTTTTCGAAGCTAACCTAGTTTTAGGTGGCATTATGGGTTTAACTAAGAAATGTTTTCAAAAACTAGGGCTGTGATGATTCAAATTTAAGGGAAAACGAAGAACTACGGTTTACCTTGCGTGTTCGATCCGAACGGGTGAGATTCGATTCAAATATGATCCTCCCAAAGCCCCTAAACCGTTGTAGGTTTGCTAGCCAAAAGAGGAGAAAAATGGCGCCTAAAAGGAAACTCAAGTGAAAATTTTAAATGGGACAAAAAAATTTCAAAATTGGCTTATATAGGCAAAAAT
Organism: Chloranthus sessilifolius; assembly: GCA_021018995.1. Classification (NCBI taxonomy): domain Eukaryota; kingdom Viridiplantae; phylum Streptophyta; class Magnoliopsida; order Chloranthales; family Chloranthaceae; genus Chloranthus; species Chloranthus sessilifolius. The sequence goes on along the minus strand of CM037585.1, from coordinate 91,683,181 downwards.
TGATTGATCGATTTTTTACAACTTAACCTCAGCTTCGCGAAGTCGATCGATCGATTTCAAAAATTGATTAATCAATTTTCAAAATTGATTAATTGAATTCAACTCGATTAATCGAAATTTACAACTATTAAATTTCCAGGTTTTGCATCTCACTGGCGTGTGCCAGTCGTTCGATGGAACAAAATTGATTAATCGAAATCCAAAATTAATTAATCGATTTGGAAATCGATTAATCAGTTTTGACAACAAATTTAAAAAATTTTGCTTTTTATTTCCTTTCACTTCCTATTGTCATTTTTGCCCGCTTGTCGATGGCTTTTAGGTAAGTCACTTGCGGACCTTACTTTTACTCTGTAGCGCATATTGGCCATCCATTTCTCATGATGCAATGACCCTTATGCTCTGCATTTGAATGACACAACTATACCTTTATAATCACATTCATCCTTTTTCATTCCTTGAATAAGTTGGCATAAATGTACAACTTTTGATTACATAGACGGTTCAAACTTACAATTATACATGCGATGAGACAATTAGGTTCTCAACTCTCGGTAAACAAGTCTAGATACTGCTCTTTCACATCTGCCTCTCATTCCTACGTAGCTTCTTCGGCCGGATGATTCTTCCATCGAACAAGCACTAACGGAATTACTTTCGTGTGCAACACTTGCTCCTTTCTATCCAATATCTCCGCTGGTTCCTCTATCATGCTCATATCTTCGTGCATTTCAAAAGGTTGACCTCCCAAGATATGGGAAGGATCATTCACATACTTTCTGAGCATAGAGACGTGGAAGATGTTGTGTACCTGATCAAATCATGGAGGTAATCCAACGCGATACGCAACCTCGCCTACACGACCCAAAACCTCAAAGGGTCCAAGGTAACGGGGACTCAACTTGCCTCTCTTTCCAAATCTCATAACGCCTTTCATAGGCGATACCTTCACAAACACATGTTCGCCAACTGTGTAGCCTACAAATCACACAAGGTAACTTTTCTTTGTGTGATCTTGCTTGCAATCATTGTCTTTCTTGCATAAGCAATTACACAAGGTAACTTTTCATTCCTTTGTCCCAAAATTGCACCAATAACCAAATCTGATGCATCACACATGAGCTCAAATGGGAAAGAATAATCACATTCTTAAAGGACAGGTGCAGAGGTTAAACAACCTTTCAAAAACTCAAAAGCAATGAGACATTCATCATTTAATACAAAAGGAACCCCTTGGCACAATAGGTGACAAAGAGGTTTTGAGATTTTACTAAAATCTTTGATGAATCTCCTATAAAAACCAGCATGCCCCAAGAAAGATCTAACTTGTTTGATAGTTTTAAGTGGGGGCAAATGTGCAATCAAATCAATTTTAGCCTCGTCTACTTTTATGCCTCTGTGGGAAACAACATGGCCTAGGACAATGCCTTGCTTGACCATAAAATGACTCTTTTCCCAACTCAAAACCAAGTTGGCTTCTTCACATCTCTGTAGCAGTAGGATGAGATGATGTAGACACTAGCTAAAACTGTCCCCAAAGATAAAAAAATCATCCATGAATATCTCTAACAACTGATCAATCACATCAGAGAAGATGGCATACATACACCTTTGAAAGTTACAAGGGCACCGCATAATCCAAATGGCATCCTTCTATCAGCAAAGGTGCCAAATGGCCTTCACGTAAGCATGTAAAATCATTACACTGCTGAGAAGTCGACTGCCGAAGGAGAAACTGAGGGAGGACGGAGAGAAAACCACTGGATATTCAAGAGCTTGGGGGTGTTCATTTGAGCTTCTCTTGAGAAAACCCAGCCCCTAGATTTGGCTTGTGTCCTCTCTACTTTAAAGAGAAGACTCCCTTTCTTCTTGGGGAAACCATACGCCTCATGGCTATTCAATCAAGGCGTGAGCATCGATCGAAATTGTCGGATCGACACCGCGACAGAGTGAATTTGACGTCGGCACTATGCGTAGGGTCACGTGCGAAAGAACTAACTAAAGGTAAACCCACACCGTGCATGCATTATATTTTAATAGATGATTTTGGTTATTAAAGGATGATCGACGATGCTGCATGCATGATTTTCATCGATCGAATGCGTGAAAATCACCAGTGCCGATACACGTTGGGTTCGATAGATGGAACCTCTTCATGTGACTCAAATTGGGTAAAAAGGGTGTATATTGAATCTAGCAAATTATGTGAGTGTAAGGGGTAGATTGAAGCATGTTAAAAGGGTATGTTAGGAGAGAAATCTCACAAGGGCGGGATGGATTAAAATATGTGATGAATGGTGTGTTGTTTGAATCACTTGAGAAGTCATAGTGGCTATCTTGAGCAGAGACACCAAGATGATAGAGATGACAGATTTCTAGGTTTACGCTCGAGTGTACTAAGTCCGCTTGATCGTAAATGTCATCTGGAGCCTACGCTCTAGTGTGATTCAAAGGCTATTTTGTCTCGGGTCAAACACGCTTGAGCGTGTAGTGAAGAAGTGAACTGGGCTTACGCTCGAGCATACTGAGTCCGCTCGAGCATGAAGTCATATGAAGCCTATGCTCGAGCATAAATTCGAGGGCAAAACTTTCGGGTCTAGTCCAGTCGAGCACAAGGTGACAATTTACACAGAGTCTACGCTCGAGCGTGAGTCGACTGCTCGAGTGTAAAACCATCTGAAGCCTACGCTCGAGCGGTAATTTCAGGCCAAATTTGCTCGGGTCAAATACGCTCGAGCGTACACTGCAAGGTTCCACTGGAATCCGCTCGAGCGTAAGAGACCCACGCTTGAGTGTAATGGCGTGCTTTTAGATTTTTATTAATTCCTATGCTAGAACTTGACACGCACACTCCGTGTTGTACGCAGAGTTATGTAATGAATACCTGTGGCTAAGAAAATGCATCTGGCCTCATGAATTAGGTGAGGAAACACGAAGAAGAGCATTTAGAAAAGCGTGCATAGAACCAACAAGTGTGTGTGATGTGACTTAAGGTAGGGAAATTGCCTTGCCACCTATATGATTTCCAAATTCAAGTTTATGATGCAGCTATTTAATGAATAGCATTCTTAGCAAATGATGTAATTTCAGCAAACTATTTATTTACATATATGTACATGCATATGAATTTCTCGCACATAAGATTCAAATTCGGCATACATGACACTGCATCTTGATCTCATGATATCCGCCTTAACTTTGTACTGTTCGTACCTTCAATTTGTGTTAACCTACCTTCGATGTGAATTCGTGTGTTATGTGTGCACATGTGCAATGAGGAGTGGAGTCTCCACGAGAGGGGTTGAGTCCCCGTGGTACAAACCCAGTGTTCCTAATACGGTCTACTCAGTTCTCTAATACAAGATGCATTGCCATGTGAGGTGCTCTGGGTGTGCTAGTTGTAAGGGGAGTGGTGTCTCCATGAGAGGGTTGGAGTCCCCGGGGTCACGGCCTTGTGCGCCTAATACGGACTGCTCAGTTCTCTAATACGGGATACTTACACTAACACCATGTGATATGATACGCCTTGTATTCCCGATGTGTAATTTGTTCAAATTCCAGTTATGAGCTTGGATGAAGCTCAATCCCGACTATACGTCACAGCTACATGTGTTGAAGGTGAATGGGATCCGGAGCAAGAAGCAGACCTGGATTATAACCCTGCTGAAGAGGAGGAAGAGGAGCTTTCGGAGCAGCATTTTCCCTAGAGTTAGGGAATTTTATTTTGTGATTTTCATTTGGAGTTTTTTTTAAAAAGAGAGAGAGAAATGGTAAAGATATTTATTTTGTAATTAAATACTCATATTTTGGGGTCCATTGTTTAGATGAAGGTCGGCCTTCATCGGTGGATTGTAAATAATTTACGTTCTTTTTGGCATGGTGTAGTCCTGATCAAGGGACTACGGATAGTTTAAACTGATCATATATGGCTAGTTAGATTTACAGCTGATTGTCTTTTATTATGTTATAACTCTGCACTCAAATTTTCCACTGTGCCTATTTTGATTTCTTCGCTTCTGCTATTAGACTTACCAATTTAGTGAGGAAGTGATTTCAGTTTTCGATTCCATAACATCACTATAGCTTGGATCTTGTGTGTATGTTCCAACGGTGCGAGTTTTTATGGTAAGGAAAACCCGAGCTATCATAGGTGGTATCAGACCCCAAGCTTTAGGTCCTTTGGGGGCCCAAAGGCAAGACTGAATACCCATGAGGCTAAAGTTTTACTTATAGAGCTATGATATAATAGGAGCAATAGCGTTTGAGTCTATAGGACATTAGGTTTAGGCTCCTGGAGCTGAAAATAAAACGCGAACCTAACATCTTGTTCATGTGACCATTGCAAGTCAACATGCCTCCACGCAGAGGAAGACCAAGATTAGCCAATGTCGGAGGTGTGAACAATGAGCAAGGCTTCGTTACAGAATCACACATCAATCCACTTGGCAACAACAACAATGCCTCTCGAGTGGATAACAATCTTGGGAATGTTCCCGAAGCTGAGAGGAATGTGTTGGGGTGTTTGCCTTCCCTCAAATGGGGGTCTAAAATCACTAATAAAACTATGCAGAACACACTCACACAGACCTGCAAGTAATCAGGGCCTATTGTAGCAAGTTTTAAAAAGGTGGTAAGGGAATGTCCACAGGGAGGTTTGTTTAAAAATATGATAAATCTCCAGATCTGTAAGAGATCTGGCACCCTAACTAATACTATGCTAGCTAAAAGATGGGAGAAGTTTAAAATGGATTGTCACTTAAGCGTAGCTAAAATTAAACATAGACTAGTTTGGATCGAGTTTAGGAACATAGATCTTGCAAGGGAAGAGAGTAAAAAGCAGAAAGTGGAGAAGAGTAGCTTGGAAATTGGTCTTCACTGAAATCAGATTCGATTAATCCTGCTACAGAGTTTCAGAGAACACAATTCCCTCAGCTGGCTATAAGCACAACTGCAGGGTAGATGGCTCCACTCCAAATCACAGGATCCACCTGGTCTTAAGGCTATGATCTATCCACTTGAATGGTCACAAACCATCCTATAGACTTTATCAGATCCATTGATTTGTAGCAGACGAATCCAATTGGAGCCTGAGCTTGGACTAACCTTAAGGTTATGATCTGTCTACTTTAATGGTCACAGACCATCCTAGGGATCTCCTCCAAAGCTAAAGCATCAATTAGAACAATTAAAATCACTACAGATGCTGCAATTCCAAGGTCACAGACTCAGGGAATTACAGGAGTATCAGATCCAGGGAGATCGGATGGCATCCTAGAGGCCTACCAGTTAAGTGGGTGAGCTGATCTACAGACTCCTCTACACAAAACCGATCGATCACCAAATGAAACCAAAAGAACTTTGGATCTAATTAAAGTATTAAAAATAGCATTTACATTGCAATCAAAATCACTCTACAATGGAAATACTCTCAGATCTGTAGTCTGTGCAGCTGGAAACCCACAATAGCAATCTTAACCTTACCCAATTACAGATCTAACCTCTCTCCTCGCTCCTCCAAGAGAATTAGCCAACCATTGTTGGGCTAAAGGAGAGAAAATAGAATTTCTCTGCAAGCTCTAATCTCAAGAATTTGGCTCAGATCTCGATCCCCCCCCCAATTGCGATTGGGGGTCTCTATATATAGCTTTCTTCTCTATTTTTCCCACCAAAAATCCCTTATAGAAGGTCCTCAGAGTTTGTTAGGGTTCTGTTAGAGCACGTGGGTTAGTTAGGATTTCCTATGGCATCTTCTGAAATCGTCGTGTCGGTCACCAAGTGCCTCGGGTTGCGTGCACTAGGTCACCAAGTCATAGTGTGTGCACAGCTAAATTTCTAAAAAGTTTTGCACACGATTTTGACAGGTTCAGGAAGCTTTTGACAGGTTCAAATAGAGCTTTTTCGTCCTTTCGCTAGGTTCTCAGATCTCTTCTATAGGTTCCAATAAGATGAGCCTTCTCTTAGAGTTTCAGCATTCTCAGCCCTTGGCCTGGAGTATTTGACAGGTTGGGGAAGCTTTTCGACAGGTTGGAGCACCATTTCGATAGGTTCTGTTCCGGTGTCTTCATCTCGATAGGTTCAGGAAACCTTTTGATAGGTGCCCTTTACACCTCAGGCAGGTTTTCGATAGGATGGCTTCTTCCTTCCTTTTAGCTGCTCGATAGGTTCTTGGATCCTATCGAACTCCTCAATCCACACGAATCCATCCTTCTTCTGCCTTCAGATCCTATCGAAACCTTTTCAGCTGTGTGAATTCCTCCTTTCTTTGCTTTCAGCTCCTATCAAAGTCTTCAGGTGACCTCTCGATAGGATGTTTTCGACTTATTTTTGCCCTGCCGTAGCCACGCGCTTCGACAGTCCAGTGATGTGCTACCCTCTGGTGTGTTGTTGCTGGGTTTGTCCTGTGCTGAGAGATGGCCCCTTTCTGGGCATTCTTGACTGGTTTTCTGCACTAGTGTCATCTTTTATTGCTGTCTACAAAATGCACTTGACAGAGGCTTATTAGTGTGCTCACAAGTTTATCAATGGTCAGGTAAAAGGGTGAAAAGTGGCATTTTTCACCACTTAATACACCCCTAAACCTAAGCTTTGCTAGTCCCTGAGCAAAGGAGAATTAAAAGGAATTAAAAATGCCACTTTCGTAGGGAGCACAGATGCATTTAGCATATGCACCAAGCCTTTTAAACCCCTAGGTGATCCTAGTGGAGGAGTGAAGTCTCCTGAAGGTTTTCAGTGAAGGTACCCACAAACTTCTCCAATAAGGTTAGTTAATCGTAGTGCAACCTGCTAAATAGAGTTTCAGTAAAATAGAATAATTCCCACTGTCTTTTCAATTCATTAGAGGAGTTTCAATCAGAAAGAAAATTAGTTCCAAACTTGAAAGTCTGCTGCAATCCTTCATCATCACTCAACTCATGTCAAGGCATTGCTCCAAAGAATTAATGCATGGCTCACCTTTCACTTGGGAATTCTGTTTTGATACTACCCCCATCAAATTGGATTTCAGACCTAAGTCTCACCCGGGCTGTTCACTCACAACAAGAATAAAAGGGTGCATCATTTCACACAGTTCAAGAGCTGTTACAACCCACAAATAGGACTGCAAGCATGAGCATAGGCATTGCTTTAATTTCTAAAATTTTCTGGCTCTTTTCACCATAGATTAAACAATTCTTTATCTCCACATGACATCTCAATTCATTTTAGATCAGTAAGGGCTTTCTGTTGGGTTGTAATGTAGCTTAGGGATGAGGTTTGTAAAAGAAAAAAAAAGTAAAAGGGATTCAAATTGAGAAATCAGTAAAGGTAATGAGGTGATTTGCAGCTCAACCTTTCTCATTTCAGCATAGATCCATCTTCTTTTTTGAATATTTAGAGCCAAAGTGGCTAGCTTTTTCTCCTCTTTCAAAATATCCCATGAAGTGACTTCTCTTTCTCATTCTTTTATTTTGCTTTTCTGTTCTTCTTTTCTTTTTGTATGCTTTTTGCACTTTTTCTCCCTTTTTTTTTTTAAAAAAAAATGGGCTGGAATGCCCCAATACCACCAAATGTGCTTCCTTCTTTTTCAACCATGCTCCTCTAACCACACTTCTCCTTTTGCCTGATTTCTCAGATCAAGAGTGAACTGAAATAGGTCAGGGTTTTTGGGTTCAAATTATTTGATTTTTACCAAAGAAAAGCTGGGATTTTAAAGGCTCAAATGGTGTGTATCAAGGGCAGTTCAAAGATGAGAAAATTTTAGGCTCAAACTGTCCAAGGGATGGTTTTACTTCATGTCTTCAATGTCATGAATGTTGTCAAGCTGTTTCAACTTGGAATTGTCTAACTTCTAGTGATTAAAATTAGATCCCATCAGTCCTTAGAGTAGAAAAAATTGCCAAGACACTCTTCAAAGGAATTTTTTCAGGCTCAAATCTCCCTGGGTTTGGCTTTCCATCAAATTTTTCTGGGGTGTATCTTCACAATCTTCTCATTTCAGGTTTACTACATGTCAAAATTATTTTTCACAATTTGTTGACATTTGCCTCATGAAGTCTGTTGGACTACAGCTTATTACAGTTTCAAACATTTTTTATTTTTTATTAATTTTCTCTTTTCCAAAATTTCAACTGAGAAATTACTCTAATTAATTCCAAGCACTCCTTTTTAGCCTAGCTGCATTAAAATTAACTAATTTATTGGCATACATGCCATACCCCTAAACCTAAACGAAACAGTGTCCTCACTATTTACAGCATAGTGGGTGTAGCCGTGCGGTCATCCAAGGATAAAAACAAAACAAGTAGACAACCAGGAAAAAAAAAGAAAAAGAAAAAGCATTTTATTAAAAAGAGACTAAACAGAGCATAAAAAGAGCATTTTATTACAGTCAGTACAATGGTCAAGCACGAGGATGCGAAAAAGGGATCCCCCTAGCGCATGGATATCCTCAGCCTGCATCAGGTGGAAGAGGAACTGGAAGCCAGGAGGGGAGGAAGAAAAGGAAAAAGAGCAGGATCAGGGGGCAGGGGGAGGGGTGGCGGAGGAGGATATTGGCGGAGAAGCCGGTGGCTCGGTCTTCAGCCTCTTCTTCTCCCTCTTATCTTTTTTCTTTTCCTCCTTGGTGAGGATCCGCTGTACCTCCTCATATTCATCCCAGAGGAATTGCAACGGGTGTGGTTCCTTGGGCGGTAGTGGCTCCAGCCAGAAGAGGTAGAGTTGAGCAGGAGTGAACATGGGCTCATCATCTGCCATAGTTATGAGGAGGAGTGCAGAGGGTAGAAGGAGAGGAACGGGACAAAGTCGAGCCATCTGCATCTATTTAAGGGGGATGTATGAGGGAATATGAAGCGGTGCATTCAATATCACCGCCGTCGATGAGAAGGAATGAATGGTTAATTCGACCAATCAGCATGGGGAATGAAATTGTGCATTAACTGGCAGCCTATATTTAGTGCGGGGAGTTACGGCATGGGGCAGAAACCCAGGGGGTGAAGAGTTTAAGGCCCGTGTTGTGCGCAGTTGTACATGGTACACGTGGATAAAATTTTTACGCAGCGCAGGTGCACAATAAGCATGGAAGGAGTGAGGGGGCGATTTCGATAGGATGAGTGTAAAATGTCGATAGGTTAAGGCTTCCTATCGAAGTCGCACAAGTATGGGGCTGGCCGATGAATGCTTTCGATAGGTTCAACCCGTCCTGTCGAAAAGAATAAACATTGCATTTGATAGGCTAGGATGGCCACTTGTGATAGGTCGGTGTCCTGTCGAACGGAGGGTAGATAAAACATTCACTTCATTAGGATGCTGATGGGTGAAAACAACCTTTCGATAGGTTGGGTAGTACATTTGTCACTCTTGTCGATAGGTTCCAGGCAAGAGTCCAGAACCTATTGCAAAGTTGTTCTCACCTATCGAGAGGTCTCATCACCTATCGAAATCCTCACCAATCCTATCGACATCAGCAACTGACCTAGCGAAAGGTCCAAATAACTTATTGAAAGGTTCGATGAGCTCAATAACATGGCCTGTGTGTGCAGGGCATTTAGCCTTAGCACCCAACAACTCATCTGATGTGCTACCAGTCAGCTAATTGGCCTCTGACCTTATGCCTTTGATTCCTAGACTGCGGGCGATATTGAAACGAAGCTTGATCTTGACATGGCCATTTTATTGTAAAAAATAAAACTATCATGGGAAAGAATCGAGGTATAAATCAAATATAATACATATGATACAAATTGAAGTCAGGTATTAACCTGGAGGATCCTGAAGATCAATGGTCTCTTCAGGCTCACAAATGTTGTCAACGCAAAGTTTCAGCCTCTGACCATTGACCTTAAGGGTTCTGCCATCTGTAGGATGCATGAATTCGATAGCTCCGGATGGAGAAACGTGTACCACTGTGAAAGGTCCATCCCATATGGACTGCAACTTTCCTGGAAAGAATTTCATTCTGGAATTGAACAACCATACCTTGTCATTTGGCTTGAAATCTTTGTGTAGCAAATGTCTGTCATGGAAGGCTTTGGTCCTCTCCTTATAACTCCGGGCATTTGCATAAGCTTCTAGTCGCAATTCATCCAGCTCGGATAACTGGAGTTTCCTGTGAATACCTGCTGAGTGTAAGTCAGAATTTATTGCTCTAATGGCCCAATATGCTTTGTATTGCAATTCAACAGGCAAATGACATGCCTTGCCATATACTAGTCGGAATGGGGACATGCCTATGGGGGTTTTATAGGCTGTTCTATAAGCCCATAAGGTATCCATCAATTTGCTGGACCAATCCCTTCTGTCAGTTCTCACAGTCTTCTCGAGAATATGTTTGATTTCCCTATTGGAAATCTCTACTTGCCCATTGGTTTGTGGGTGGTAGGGAGTGACTACTCTGTGGGTAACAGAGTATCTTTCCATCAGTTATTCAAAAGGTTTATTACAGAAGTGGCTTCCCCCACCACTAATAATAGCTTTAGGAAAGCCAAATCTTGAGAAGATGTTGTCTTTCAGGAATTGACTGACGACTTTGTGATCATTTGTCCTTGTAGCTATGGCCTCTACCCATTTGGATACGTAATCCACAGCTACAAGGATGAAATTGTATCCAGCAGAAGGGGGAAAAGGTCCCATAATGTTGATTCCCCAAATATCAAATAGTTCAACAACGAGTATAGGTTGCAAGGGCATAGAGTTTCTCCTTGTAATATTACCTATTTGCTGGCATCGATGACAAGCTTTACAGTGCTGCCGGGCATCTTTGAACAGGCTAGGCTAGTAGAAACCACTTTGAAGAACCTTGGCCGCAGTCTTATTACCACTGAAGTGGCCCCCACAAGCCTGTTCATGGCACATGGTTAGGATGTTTTGAAACTCAGTTTCAAATACATAACGTCTGATCACCTGGTCTGCACAATGCTTAAAAAGGTAAGGATCCTCCCACATTTAATATCAAATTTGTACAAAGAATAGATTTTTGTCATCCTTGGTCCAATGTGGAGGGATCCTACCCATAGCAAGGTAATTGACAATATTGGCAAACCAGGGCATACTTATCTGGACAGTTAGGAGTTGCTCATCTGGGAAGGAGTAATTGATGGGCAAGCTTTCTGTGTCAGTTGTTGGGATCCTTGACAGATGATCAACCACCACGTTCTCAACTCCCTTCTTGTCCTTAATCTCTAAATTGAATTCCTGCAAGAGAAGAATCCATCTGATTAGTCGTGCTTTAGCTATCTTTTTGGACAAGAGGTATTTCAAAGCTGAGTGGGCAGTGAACACAATAATTTTTTATCCCAGCACATAAGACCTGAATTTTTCTAAGGCAAAGACAATAGCTAATAACTCTTTCTTAGTTATAGTGTAATTCAATTGAGAATCAACCATTGATTTACTGGCATATGCTACCATAGAAGGTGCCTTGTCTTTTCTTTGACCCAACACTGCCCCAATGGCAAAATTTGATGCATCACACATCAACTCAAATGGCAGAGAAAAATCAGGGGATTGCAGGATGGGAGCTGTGGTCAAACAAGTCTTTAACAGTTCAAAAGCAGCTCGACATTCATCATTAAAGTCAAAAGGAATGTCCTGGGAGAACAGGTGACAAAGGGGTTTGGAGATTTTGCTGAAGTCCTTGATGAACCTCCTATAGAACCCAACATGACCCAGAAATGACCTAACTTGTTTGACAGTTTTCGAAGGAGACAAATGATCAATTAAATCAATCTTAGCTTGATCAACTTCGATTCTTTTGTGAGAGATAACATGTCCTAGAATAGTGCCTTGAGTCACCATGAAGTGACTTTTCTCCCAACTCAAAACTAGGTTGGTCTCCTCACACCTTTGCAGTACGGAGCTGAGGATGTGTAAGCATTGGCTAAAATCATCTCCACAAATGGAGAAATCATCCATAAAGATCTCCAAACACTTATTAATCATGTCAGAGAAGATAGCATACATGCATCTTTGGAACGTGACAGGTGCATTACATAACCCAAATGGCATCCTTCTGTATGCAAAGGTTCCAAATGGGTAAGTGAATGTGGTTTTTTCTTGGTCCTGGGGGTATACAGGGATTTGATTGTACCCTAAATATCCATCAAGAAAATAGTAATAGGCCTTGCTTGCCAGCTTGTCCAAAATTTGGTCTATGAAGGGTAGTGGGAAGTGATCCTTGCTGGTTTTTTCATTAAGTTTTCGGTAATCTATGCACACCCTCCAACCAGTGGTCTGTCTGGTTGGGATTAGCTCACCTGATTCTATTTCAACAACTGTAATGCCAGATTTCTTGGGTACTACCTGGGTAGGTGATACCCATTGTGAATCCGAGATGGGATAAATTATCCCAGCATCTAGGAGTTTGACTACCTCCTTCATCACAACCTCCTGCATGTGTGGGTTGAGTTTTCTCTGCATCTCTCTAGAAGGTTTGGATCCTTCCTCGAGATGAATTTTATGCATGCACACAGCATGATTGATTCCCCCAAGGTCTGCAATGGTCCATCCTATTGCCTTCTTATGCCTTTTTAGTACACAAAGTAGTTCTTTTTCCTGCTCAAGAGTGAGGGAAGAAGAGATTATCACATGCAATTTGGTGTTGTCTCCTAAAAAGGCATATTTCAAAGATTTTGAGAGTTGCTTTAACTCCACCTCTGGGGGACTGATGAGGGAGAGCAATAAGGGTGCCTTAGAGGGGGTGGTAGAGGTAACAAAGTAGGCCTCCATGGATGGTGCTGTGCTGGTGCTGCTTCAGAAGAGACAAGTTTCACATATTCAATCTCAGAGGTGGGAACCTTCTCTACCTCTATTTTCTTCCATACTTCAGCTAGCTCATTAAACCATTCCTTACCATGTAGCAGCATATTCACATTTTCCTGGACAACCTCATCTATCACATCAAGAGAAAAGCAGTCCTCATCGGGATGAGGTTGATTTGCTGCATTGTACACATTCAATTTGGCCTTCATATTTCCAAATGACACTTCCATGATTTCAGACCTACATTGAATACAAGCATTAGTTGTGGCCAAAAAGGGTCTGCCTAGAATCACAGGTATGGAAGTGGCACTCCTACCTGGTTCCATATCCAGCACCAAAAAGTAAGCAGGATAGAAGAATTTGTTAACTCCAACCAAAACATCCTCGATTATCCCCACAGGTTTCCTTTCAGATCTGTCAGTCAGCTGCAGGACCACATGTGTGGGCTTTAATCTGCCTAAGCCCAGCTTCTCATATACTGAATATGGAAGATAATTTACACTGGCTCCCAGATCTAATAAAGCTTTATCAATGGTATGATCTCCAATGATGCAGGGGGTAGTAGGGAGGCTAGGGTCTTGAAGTTTGGGGAGAGTTGCAATAGACAGGACTTGCTTAACTTTTTTTGCTAAAAATACCTTTTTGGATAGGTGTATCCTAGACTGTCTTTTATGGGTGCACAGGTCTTTTAAAAACTTGGCATAAGCTGGGACTTATTTAATGGCATCAAGTAAAGGTAAATTGATCTTTACTTACTTGAAAGTCTCCATTATTTCCTCTATTTTACCTTGCCCTTTATCAAAAGGGGAAGGTGCTTGCAGTGCTTTCAGAAATGGCAAATGTGGGGTTGCTCCCTCATTTGTAGCCTTGGCCAATTGATCATCTTTCTTTTTTATTTTTTTCTTTTCTTGAGGATCCTCATTATCCTCTTTATTCATAGCAAGTTGCACCTTCAAGTCCACCACTGGTGGTCCTTGTTGTGTTTTTATAGAAATCACTTCATTTTCTTCCTCCAAGCTCCTCACAGGCTCACAGCCCACTTCGTTGTCCACTAACCTACCACTTCTCAATGTTGTAATAGATTTGGCTTCCTCATAGGTGGAGGAAACTTCACCCACTATAAACTACCTTCGTGGGTTGTCCTGTGGTTGGCTAGGCAAACTTCCTCCCTCTCTCCTAGTCAGAGCATCAGACAGCTAACCAAGTTGGTCTTCTATCTTTTTGATGCTCTGGTTGTGAGAGTGCACAGTTTGGGTTAGGGAGTTCAAATTTTGTAGTGAAGACAGAACTTGTTCCTCAAAGGATGATGCTCTAGCAGTTGGAGGAGGTGCAGATTGCTGCACAGGAGAAGCTACAGGTTGGGCCATAGGTTGCTGATACTGAGGCCTTGGGACAACCTTCTCGATAGGGTTGAGCATTTCTGTAGGGCATGGGCTGCTGGGGCTACTGCTGCTAGCTGGGTATGCATCTTGTCTCCACCTCAGATTGGGGTGGTTTCTCTATTGATACCCAGCAGTAGGCTGCTGCCCATAAGACTGAGTTGTAGCCACATGCTTTGTTATAAAATCAGGATACTGGTCAGCAGATGGGCATTCTTCAGGGGGGTGAGCAGGGGACTGGCATATGGCACATGCCTCCTCCACCTTAGCAGCCACAGGTGACTGCATTGCTCCCATCAGCCTATCAAATTTCAGGGCTAAACTGTCCACTTTCCTTTCCAAATGACTTGGGACACTCACTTAATATAACTTTCCTCTTGAAGTATTCTCCTTCACCAACCTAGGAGGCTCTAGATCTCTAGCCAAGGTTTCCCTTTGCATAGAGTTCTCACTAATGATGTCAAAGAGCTCCCATGCCTCCTCAGCAGTTTTATGGAGGTAGGTGCCACCACAGGAAGCATCTACCATGTCTCTGCTCTTAGAATCAATTCCCTGATAAAAGTTCTGAACCAATTGCCATTCAGGGATTTGATGGTGGGGGCATTTCTTTAGGAGTTCCTTGAATCTCTGTCAAGCTTGGTGAAAATCCTCAGTTGGATCTTGGGCAAATGAGATGATGCCCTTTCTCAACTAGCTTGTTTTGGACATGGGGAAGAATTTGGCTAAGAACTGACATTGAAGATCACTCCAGGACTGAATGTTGTTGGGTGGAAGCATTGACAACCAGGTCCTGGCTCTGTCCTTTAATGAAAAAGGAAAGAGTCTCATCCTGGTGGCCTCCTCCCCCAAACCTGTGATGTTATATGTAGTGCACAGTCCCAAGAACTCATCAATGTGCTTGTAGGGGTCTTCTTTAGTCAGGCCATGAAGTGAGGGTAGCATTTGCATTATGGATGATTTTATCTCATAGTTTTCCTAAGCAGCTGGGAATTGAATGCAGAAGGGGGAATTGTAAACCCCTGGTGCATTAAATTTCTTAAGAGTTCTAGGCTGTTGTTGCTCACCCACTTCTACAAAGTCAAGTGCAACAGATGTGGGTGCAGTTGGTCTGGATCTGAGAAGTCTTTCAACCTCTGGATTTAGTGGAATAATCTGAGGTTGGAGAGTTCTCCTACCAAACATACAACACTCAAATTCTGAATGTAAAATAGATCCTCAACACAACAAGTAGAATCAACCAAACTTTCTAACTACTCTAAGAAAAATCAACAGATTTGAAAAATAAAAGGGGAGTAGAAGGATGCAATCTACAGAGCAGCCTCTAGCATGATTCTCCTCTCACTGGTAGCCTCAGATCCGATGAAATGCACACAAAAATACTGAAAAATAACAAAACTCACACATGCAGTTAGTAAAATCAAATAAACAACTACAGATCTACGATCAAAATTTAGATCTATCAATTTCTAAACACACCTCCTCGGCAGCGGCACCAAAAACTTGTTGGGGTGTTTGCCTTCCCTCAAATGGGGGTCTAAAATCACTAATAAAACTAGGCAGAACACACTCACACAGACCTGCAAGTAATCAAGGTCTGTTGTAGCAAGTTTTAAAAAGGTGGTGAGTAAGGGAATGTCCACAGGAAGGTTGGTTTAAAAATATGATAAATCTCCAGATCTGTAAGAGATCTGGCACCCTAACTAATGCTACGTTAGCTAAAAGACAGGGAGAGCTTTAAAATGGATTGTCACTTAAGCTAAGCTAAAATTAAACATAAACTAGTTTGGATCGAGTTTAGGAACTTAGATCTTACAGGGGAAGAGAGTAAAAAGTAGAAAATGGAGAAGAGTAGCTTGGAAATTGGTCTTCACTGAAATCAGATTCGATTAATCATGCTACAGAGTTTCAGAGCACACAATTCCCTCAACTGGCTATAAACACAACTGCAGGGTAGAAGGCTCCACTCCAAATCACAGGATCCACCTGGTCTTAAGGCTATGATCTATCCACTTGAATGGTCACAGACCATCCTATAGATTTTATTGGATCCATGGATTTACAGCAGACGAATCCAATTGGAGCCTGAGCTTGGACTAACCTTAAGGTTATGATTTGTCCACTTTAATGGTCACAGACCATCCTAGGGATTTCCTCCAAAGCTAAAGCATCAATTAGAACAATTAAAACCACTACAGATGCTGCAATTCTAAGGTCACAGACTCAGGGAATTATAGGAGTATCAAATCAAGGGAGATCGGATGGCATCCAAGAGGCCTACCAGTTAAGTGGGTGAGCTGATCTACAGACTCCTCTACACAAATCCGATCGATCACCAAATGAAACCAAAAGAACTTTAGATCTAATTAAAGCATTAAAAATAGCATTTACATTGTAATCAAAATCACTCTACAATGGAAATACTGTCTGATCTGTAGTCTGTGTAGCTGGGAACCCATAATAACAATCTTAACCTTACCCAATTATAGATCTAACCTCTCTCCTCGCTCCTCCAAGGGAATTAGCCAACCATTGTTGGGCTAAAGGAGGGAAAATAGAATTTCTCTGCAAGCTCTAATCTCCAGAAGTTGGCTCAGATTTGGACCCCCCCCCCAATTGCAATTGGGGGTCTCTACATATAGCTTTCTCCTCTATTTTTCCCGCTAAAAATCCCTTCTAGAAGGTCCTTAGAGTTTGTTAGGGTTCTGTTAGAGCACGTGGGTCAGTTAGGATTTCCTAGGGCATCTTCTGGAACCATCGTGCCGGTCACCAAGTGCCTCGGGTTGCCTGCAGCAGGTCACCAAGTCACAACATGTGCACAACTAAATTTTTGAGAAGTTTCTCACACGATTTTGACAGGTTCAGGAAGCTTTCGACAGGTTCAAATAGAGCTTTTTGGTCCTTTGTCTTGGTTCTCAGATCTCTTCGATAGGTTCCGATAAGATGAGCCTTCTCTTAGAGTTTCAGCATTCTCAGCCCTTGGCCTGGGGTATTCGACAGGTTGGGAAAGCTTTTCGACAGGTTGGAGCACCATTTCAATAGGTTCTGCTCCAGCGTCTTCATCTCGATAGGTTCAGGAAACCATTCGATAGGTACCCTTTAAACCTCAGGCAGGTTTTCGATAGGATGGTTTCTTCCTTCCTTTCAGCTGCTCGATAGGTTCTTGAATCCTATCAAACTCCTCAATCCACACGAATCCATCCTTCGTCTGCCTTTAGATCCTATAGAAACCTTTGCAACTGCACGAATTCCTCCTTTCTTTACTTTCAGCTCCTATCGAATTCTTCAGGTGACCTCTCGATAGGATGTTTTTAGCCTATTTTCACTTCCTTCGCCTTGCCCTGTTGTAGCCACGCGCTCCAAGGGTCCAGTGATGTACTACCCTCTGGTGTGCTTTTGCTGGGTTTGTCCTGTGCTGGGAGATGGCCCCTTTCTGGGCATTCTTGAGTGGTTTTCTGCATTAGTGTCATCTTTTATTATTGTCTACAAAATGCGATTGACAGAGGCTTATTAGTGTGCTCACAGGTCTATCAATGGTAAGGTAAAAAGGTGAAAAGTGGCATTTTTCACCACTTAACAGAATGCTGGCACCAACTTACAGTTACTAGAGAATGTTGCAAACGCTGTGACACTGCTTACAGAAATGCGCCATCCATATGGGTTTTCGTAGTTTAGGAGGTTAAGACCTCTAAGTTTTTACAGGCAGGCTAACGCAATGGAGGCCAAGAAATGGATGAACCAGGTGGAGAATGTATTGTAGCGAGTTTGTTGTACGAAAGAAGAAAAGGTCAGTTGGGCTTCGTTCCAACTAGAAGGGGAAGCAGACCCATGGTGGAAGTCCATAGAAAGAACAAGGGCACCTGAAATGCCGTGGACCTGGGCTGAATTTACTAACGTATTCTATCGAAAATACTTCCCAACCACGGAGAGACGTCGGATGGAGATCCAATTTGAAAACCTAGTGTAAGGGAAAATGAGCGTTCAAGAATATGAGACTGAGTTTACCCGCTTATCCCGATTTGCACCGACCCTTATTGCCATTGAATTGATGAACGCGTAGAAGGTTGAGCATGGTCTCAAATAGGCCATCAAGGGGAGGATATCCTTATTTGAGGTGACCACATACGAGAGAATGGTGAGGTTAACTCTGATCACGGAATGTGACATAGAAGAAGAGTTACACCAAGCGAGAGATGAACAAGCAAGGATTAGGAGAGCACTATATCAAACGTCTAGTATTGAACAGGCCAGTAAAAGGCCAAAATACTTAATGCCACCACCAACATCATCCGTCCCTGTGGCATCCACTTAACCTTCCAACCCACCCACCTTGCCACCTCTACCTCCAAGGCCTCCGAGGCCTTTTTCTACATCCGGTCTGGCGACCTCAAATTTCACAAGGACAACGCAAAATTTGAATGGACCGACAGATGTGAGAAGAGATTTCAAGAGCTCAAGAACCGATTGACCTCTACACCAGTGCTTATCATACCAATAGGCACCAGAGGATTTGTGGTATTTACTACTACATCTCACACGGGACTAGGCTGCATGTTGAACCAACATGAGAGAGTGGTAGCTTTTGGGTCAAGGTAGCTGAAAGACCATGAGAAGAACTACCCCACTCATGACCTTGAACTCACAGCAGTGATCTTCGCCTTGAAAATTTAGAGGCACTACCTCTACGGCGATACATGTAAAATTTTTATCGACCACAAGAGTCTCAAGTACTTATTCACGCAAAAGGACCTTAATTTCAGGCAGAGGAGGTGGATAGAATTTTTGAAAGATTACGACTGTACCATACAAAACCACCAAGGAAAGCAAACGTCATGGCTGATGCACTTAGCCGAAAATCATCAGCACACCTATCACACCTTGCTGCAGGAGTGCATAGGTGGAAACTCCTCGAGAATCTAGAAATGGCCGACATCGGTTTGAGATGAGGGAGACCGGGGAAATTTGAGCAAACATCAAGATCAAGTCGATCCTCTTCGAAAGGATCAGAGAAAATCAACACAAGGACCTGAAGTTTAACACCATTAAGCAACAAATACGAGAGAGAAAAAAATCAGAATTTTTGGTCAAGGACGACGGTTCCCTATGGTACAAAAATTGTTTGTTTGTGTCAACCGATGCGGAATTGAGGTAAGAGATACTAGAGGAGGCCCATAGATCGTCGTATGTTATTCACCCAGGTAGCACTAAAATGTACCACGACTTGAAGAAAAATTTCTGGTGGAAAGGAATGAAGCGTGATGTCATGGAATTTGTAGCAACATGCCTTGTATGTTAGCAAATAAAAGCAGACCATAGACATCCCGCCGGTCTACTTCAGCCATTTCCCGTTCCCGAGTGGAAATGGGAAGACATTGCAATGGATGTCATACTTGGGCTGCCAAGGACACAAAAGGGTTATAACACAATCTAGGTGATCGCTGACCGGCTAACTAAATTGGCTCACTTTTTTCCATATAGTACAAGGTATACAGCCGATTAGATTGTTGAGGTATATCTGAAGGAAATAGTCTGATTACATGGGATACCTTCCAGCATAGTGTTAGATCAGGATCCCCTTTATACGTCAAAAATTTGGCAACATTTCTAGGAAGGGATGGGATCCAAATTAAAATTCAGCTCAGTGTTCCATCCTCAAACAAGCAGGCAAACGGAAAGAGTGAACCAAATTATTGAAGATATGCTCCGGGCCTACATGTTGGACTTTTAGGGATCTTGGGATAGGCACTTGCCCTTAATCGAATTTGCATACAACAATAGCTACCAATCAAGTATCGTCATGGCACCTTTTGAAGCATTATATGGCCACCGATGTAAGTCACCACTAAACTGGGAGGAGATTGGTGAGCGTGTACTGTTGGGCCCGCAACTCATCGAGAGCACAAATGAAACCGTCCGTCTTATCCGTGAACGACTGAGGGTAGCTCAAAAGAACTATGCGGATCTTAAGAGATTGACTAAGGATTTTCAAGTAAAATCGTGTGCCCAATTGTTGTATTGTGTTCCTATGCGACTTATAGAAGACTAACCGGTATACTTCTTATTAGGTGGGAGACCATGTGTTTGTGAAGATCTCACCGACCAAGGGCATCATGCAGTTTGGAAAGCAGGGAAAGCTCAGCCCTCGATTCATTGGACCCTTTGAAGTGTTGGGTCGGGTCAGTGAAGTAGCTTACCTTGTTGCCTTACCACTGCAATTATCGGCTGCCCATCCCATCTTTCATGTATCAATGCTCAAAAAATATGTGAAAGATGAGACACACATTTTGGACTACCAACCAATCGAAATTCAGGGTGATCTCACATTAGTGGAGGAACCAATTAAAGTGTTGGACCACAAAGAGCATGTTTTAAGAACCAAGAAAATTCTGCTCGTTTTAGTCCAATGGCGGAATCACTCTCCTATCGAGGCAACGTGATAACGTGAAGCGGAAATCCGAGATCAATATTCGGACCTGTTTGTATAAGAGAGTAAGTCACTTTCGTAAGTTT
The DNA here is from genome assembly GCA_021018995.1 of Chloranthus sessilifolius. NCBI lineage: Eukaryota > Viridiplantae > Streptophyta > Magnoliopsida > Chloranthales > Chloranthaceae > Chloranthus > Chloranthus sessilifolius. The sequence continues at coordinate 91,662,563 of CM037585.1, read as the reverse complement.
TGTTAAGCAAATGTAGTCTGTTTAGATTTGATTTGTAAATGTTTGAAAGTTTATGACTTATAATGACTATAGATTTTGTACATGTCCTAGTGTAAAATTTAGCTAGAAATATGACAGTTTGATAGCTAATTGTAAGCGACTGATCGCGATTTATGAGTGCATGACAAGCCATAGATCATCATACCCATGTGTCACCACCCTGGTATTGAAATCCCCAATTTAGCACAATGGTTGACCAAATATTACTGAAACCAAAAATTTTAAATTTTCCCCATAACTGGAAACAACATACAGGTAAAATAGACTGCGATGAATGATCAATCCCTGAATGCCCAACTCAAGCTGCCCCATGTGTGCCCTACCCCGCTCGAGCGTGCACATTACGCTTGAGCATCCACTTATATTACGCTCGAGCGTACATCGACCACTACTTGAGCATATCTCAAGCATATAAAATTGGGGAGGAAGCCAAATGCTCATTCCCGCGATGTTTGAACTCCTTTTCGCTCGTCTTCTTCCTCTCCTATCTCTTGTCGAAGCCCTAATTTCCCTAGATTCATGCCAGCGCGACGCATTTTCATTGGATTGCCTCATATTTCGACCCAAAGGCTCTTGTGCATGCTCCTTCTTCATGGTAAACCTTTGTAAAACCCTCTTTCTTCATTGAATCTTTATATTTTCTATTTCCTGTACTTAGCTATGGCTCCAAAGAAATAGACTAAAACTAAACCCACGACCGCCCAACCTAAGCTCTCTACTAAGGACAAGGGCAAAGCCCCAGACAGATCAACTTTTACACCTGTGCACGCCCAACCCGAACCGTGGTGGGAGGCAAAAACGTTCAAACCAGAATGGTCCTTCGACCAACCTTAATTCAGTGATGAAGGACCCCTTTCACGATCGGTTAACTTCCTCGAAAAAACAGGCTTCACCACCCTCTTCAGACCGTTTCAGGAGCACTATTACCCCCGGATAGTGAAACTTGCCTACCAAAACCTAACCATAGACCAAAACAGAACTCTTTCCACCATCATCAATAACCGAACGATTCGACTTGATCATGATCGATTTTCCATAGCCATGGTGTTCCGTTAGGATACCAGGGTCACTGGAACCTGCTCCCACCAAGCCTTACCAAGATACCGCTCCGTGAAATGGTCGAAGAAATGACCAATGGACAGCAAGGGCTGGGTCAATCAATCAAGGGTGCACAAATGCTGCTAAACATGTGGTGGATCAACATAGTTCTCCGGGGAAATCTTTACCCTTTAGCTCTAGAAGATGATTGGAATGGAGTGTTCCTACAAATTCTGTTTGCGGTGTTCGAACAAAGATGGTTTGATGCTGCGAAAGCTGTTATCAATGGGCTGATTCATGCCCACAACTATATGCTAGAAACCAGGAAGAGACAATGGCCCTCCATGGCTTATGCTTGGCTCATATAGCGAATGGTTGAGCAATACCAAGATGAAATTGGTGGTTTTACCATAAGAATAGATGAGCCACAGGATAGCTGCAAAATTAAATACTTTCGATGTGAGCAATGGGAGGTGGCTCAGCGCAAATTGGGGAGAAGGGTCTGAGGCTTACAGTCATTGTCTAGCGTACCTTTCAACAACTCCGCAAGCTTTTCGAACCTCACCAGAGGAATGGCCTTCCAAGAAGCCCTACTCATGGAAATCATGCAATATTGCTTTTCGGATAATGCTGCTCAACGGATCGCTAGGGCACGGGAAAATGCCTCCCATTTAGCTTAAACCTCTAGTGAGATTAAAATTTAACGCCGCCATCGATTTTGTTAGCTGTCATAGTCATTCATCATGCTCTCTTAAACTAAAATGTGCAAGAGTACCACTATTGATTGATTAATTATGCTAGCATCTGTTGTGATTTAAATTCCTATACTTTGAAATACATGATGTGATTAGAAACGAAGGAGTATCTGGTCAAATACCCTAAATATCCTTCACAATCAAATTGGTATACCTTTGCAATGCTTTAGTTCAACAACACTGCCAAATTTTAATTTCACCGCATTTTGTGTACCTTTCCAATGCTTTAGTTAGTTCAACAACGTGCAAATTTTTATTTAGTGGCATTTTGTATACCTTTGTAATGCTTCAAACCCCATCATCTTTGGAAACTAAACATTACCGTCAATTACCTTGGGTAAACATTACACTTACCGATTACTTCCCTCAATTTTCGAGGACGAAAATTCCCATAAGGAGGGGAGGATGTGACACCCCGTGTCTGTGCACGAGTTAAGTCTGGGCCATGTGCCATTTGGACCTCGAATAGGAAGATCCCACATGACCACTTGCCACCTAGTGAGCCCACAGGTAGTTTTGCTATGGTTGAACCCAAGCCCATCTGTGGATAGTACAAATTAGACCTCATTGGACCCAAGCTCACACGTGCACTATATGGTAGTGGTCTAATCAGGCCTAAGCCCTAATCCATTGGAACCATGATCCCATTTGGGGTCTATTGAGAGTTTGTAACCTTTTGGGCCACTTGATGGCAACAATTCTAGTGAACCGGGCCGGTCTTAACACATCTGAGGCCCATAGGCAGCTAAGACCAGTTAGGAACTAGAGGGGTTAGAAACCACTTGGAACCGGGTACCTAGGCCCATTGGTTAGAAACCAAAGGATGACTTATATACCTTGGTGGTGTATTAGAAGCACACACTGAATCCTAAGCCGCCTTATATTTCCTTCACGTAAGCATGCAAAATCATTGCACTGCTGTGAAGTCGATTGCTGAAGGAGAAACCGAGGGAGGACAGAGAGAAAACCATCGGCTGTTCTAGAGCTTGGGGGTGTTCATTTGAGCTTCTCTTGAGAAAACCAAACCCCTAGATTTGGCTTGTGTCCTCTATACTTTAAAGAGAAGACTCCATTTCTTCTTGGGGAAACCATAAGCCTCACAGCTATTCAATCAAGGCGTGAGCATCGATTGATATCGTCGGATCGACACCGCGACAGAGTGAATTTGACGTCGGCACTGTGTGTAGGGTCACGTGCGAAAGAAGTAACTAAAGGTAAACCAACACCACGCATGCATTATATTTTAATAGATGATTTTGGTTATTAAAGGATGATCGACGATGCCGCATGCATGGTTTTCATCGATTGAACGTGTGAAAATCACCAGAGCCAATACATGTTGGGTTCGATAGATGGAACCTTTGCATGTGACTCAAGTTGGGTAAAAAAGGTGTATATTGAATCTAGCAAATTATGGGCGTGTAAGGGGTAGATTGAAGCATGTTAAAAGGGTATATTAGGAGAGAAATATAGTAAGGGTAGGATGGATTAAAATATGTGATGAATGGTGTGTTGTTTGAATCACTTGAGAAGCCATAGTGGCTATCTCGAGCAGAGACACCAGGACGATAGAGATGACAGATTTCTGAGTTTACGCTCGAGCGTATTGAGTCCGCTCGAGTGTAAATGTCATATGGAGCCTACGCTCGAGTGTGATTCATAGGCAATTATAGCTCGGGTCAAACACGCACGAGCGTGTAGTGAAGAAGTGAACTGGGTTTATGCTCAAGCGTACTGAGTCCGCTCGAGTGTGAAGTCATTTGAAGCCTACGATCGAGCGTAAATTCTAGGGAAAAACTTTTGGGTCTAGTCCACTCGAGCGTAAAGTGACAATTTACACTAAGTCTACGCTCAAGCGTAAAATCATCTAAAGCCTACTGTGACAGGGCCAATACTCGAGCTTGCAGCATGGTATGTGGGGCACGAACATGTGGTGCCGGGAGGGCATGCGACATGGGGCCAAGAGGGCCTGGTGACGTGGACGCGCTGAGGGGACGCGACATGGTTGCATGTGGGTAAGACGCAGGAGCGACACGATTGCGACAAGGACGCGACACAGCCAAGATAGGCTAGTGATGCAGAGGCATTGCGGTATGTCAAACCAATAGGTTTGAGGTTCTTCTGCCATTCTTGCTGAATGACTATTTTACCCTTCTATGTGGGAGGGTTGGTGGAGACTGCCTCCCGCCCACACGGGGCCTTACGTTGCCAGAGGGGGCGCAAGTGTCTCCTAGGCCTGAAAGGGTGGGCCTAGGACGTCGACGCAGCGATACCGTGTGGCACCCAAGGGAGGTTGATGTATGGCTCCGAACCACGCGTCGCGGTGCATACGGCTGGGAAACCTCATGAGAACATGAATGTGCTGTGTGGGACTTAGTTGAGCACGACAGCATGTGGGCCAAGGATGAATGGGTGCTAGTAATTCGGAATGCACATGAAGGCTAGCTGTGTGGGACTCAGTTGAGCATGCGAGTACGAGGCACAAGGCTGTGGGCTTGGTTCGGTATGTGAGCTAGACATGATGGCATGGGGAGCTGCATGCCAAGACGGTTGTAAAGCGAGGTACTAGTGCAATGCACAGGGTGAAGCTTGAGCAGGCCAAGTTTAGCACAGTGGTGCAATTGAGCGTGTCGTAAGGGGCACGATAAGCTAGGTGGTAGGCTGCAAAATAGAGGTAACAACATTGGGGGAGTTCTTGTCCTCTAGGCGGGTGGTATCAGAGCTGATGTGTAGATGGGTTGGCTTCATTGCATGCGGTAGCGAAGCACCGCGCGGGTTGAAAGCGCGTCGAAGGACGCCCCGTGACTGTTGGTATCAGAAGTAGGCTGACCTAGCGCAGCGTGCATTAGGTGTCGCACGGGACTGAGGTTACAGAAGTGCGACCCTCTGACACTACACTCGAGCGTGAATTTCAGGCCAAATCTGCTCGGGTCAAATATGCTCGAGCGTACACTGCAAGGTGCCACTGAAATCTGCTCGAGCGTAAGAGACCCATGCTCGAGCGTAGTGGCGTGCTTTTAGATTTTTATTAATTCCTATGCTAGAACTTGACACACACAATCCGTGTTATACGTAGAGTTATGTAATGAATACCTGTGGCTAAGAAAATGTGTCTGGCCTCGTGAATTAGGTAAGGAAACATGAAGAAGAGCATCTAGAAAAGTGTGCATAAAACTAACAAGTGTGTGTGACGTGACTTACGGTAGGAAAATTGCCTTGCCACCAATATGATTTCCGAATTCAAGTTTATGATGCAGCTATTTAATGAATGGCATTCTTAGCAAATGATGTAATTTCGGCAAACTGTTCAGTTACATATATGTACATTCATATGAATTTCTTGCACATAAGATTCAAATTCGGCATACATGTTTTACATGACACATGACACTGCATCTTGATCTCGTGATATCCGCCTTCACTTTGTACTGTTTGTACCTTCGATTTGTGTTAACCTACCTTTGATGTGCATTCGTGTGTTATGTGTGCACATGTGCTATAACGAGTGGAGTCTCCATGAGAGGGGTGGAGTCCCCGGGTCCTAATACGGTATGCTCAGTTCTCTAATACGAGATGCATTGCCATGTAAAGTGCTCTAGGTGTGCTAGTTGTAAGGGGAGTGGAGTCTCCATAAGAGGGGCGTAGTCCCCGAGGTCACGGCCCTGTGCGCCTAATACGGATTGCTCAATTCCCTAATATGAGATACTTACACTAACACCATGTGATGTGATACGCCTTGTATTCTCGATGTGTATTTTGTTCAAATTCCAGTTACCATTCGGTATAGGTGCATCGTGTCTCGTTTCCCGTCAAATAGTTCACCATGAACATGTATCTAATTTTTTTCTTTCGGCTACATCCTAATATCAAGCATCTTGTTGCATGATTTGATTTTTGAGATATGACATCTATAAAATTTGTTTATGTTTATATTTGATATGTTATAGACAATTACGAGCTCTTTTAAACTGTATTTTATTTATGCATCAAGAAACTTGAATTAGTTAACATAAGAATGTATTTAGCAATGTATTTTTCCCTATTAAGCTTGGATGAAGCTCACTGCTGACTCTACGTCACAGCTGAAGGTGTTGAAGGTGAACGGGATCCGAAGCAAGAAGTAGACCCGGATTATAACCCTGCTGAAGAGGAGGAAGAGGAGCTTCCAGAGCAGCATTTTTCCTAGAGTTAAGGAATTTTATTTTGGGATTTTCATTTGGAAAATTTTGAGAAAAGAGAGAGAGAGAGAGAGAAACGATAAAGATATTTATTTTGTAATGAAATACTCATATTTTGGGGTCCATTGTTTAGATGAAGGTCGGCCTTCATCGGTGGACTGTGAATTTTTTTCGTTCTTTTTAGCATGGTGTAGTCCGGATCAAGGGACTACAGATAGTTTAGACTGATCATATATGGCTAGTTAGATTTACAACTGATTGTCTCTTTTTATGTTTAGCTCTGCACTCACATTTTCCACTGTGTTTACTTTGATTTCTCTGCTTCCGCTATTAGACTTACCAATTTAGTGAGGAAGTGTCGTGAGTTTTGGATACCATAACATCACTGTATCTCGGATCTCGTGTGTATGATCCAACGGCGCTGGGCTTTATGGTAAGGAAAACCTGGGCTATCACAACCCAAGCTACCCACTCTAAAAGAAAGGGAGAGCTGGTCTCCCAAACCCTTAAAAAGAAGGCCAAAGTGGTGGGTTTATCTGTCGCTAATGTACCACCTAAGGACTATATGAATGTTATTTGGGAAATTCCTAACAAAGTGAACGAGTAAGTATATACCCTTCAAATAACTTTTAACATGCTTTTCAAAGCGTCAACGCGTCGCTGTCAAAGCATCAACGCGTCACTGTCGAACCGTCAACACATCACTGTAGAAGCATGAATGTGTCGTTGTCAAAGCGTCAACATTCTTATGTGTGAGCGTCAGCGCTTTGTAAATTAAGCGCAAACGCATCTACTTCGAAGTGCTAGCGACTGATCGACTTATGTTTTAATTGAACGTAGGACAGTGTTATTCACTGAAAAGTATCACTTTTCACCTCTTAACCTAGCCTTTGCTACACCTTGTAGCTATCTAATAATCCTTTGTTTAGTGTGTTTCATAGTTAGTAATAAATTGTGCAGCTCTACAGAAAGTCCATGCCTTTGATGCCAAGAAGAGAGAGAATCCAAGCAAGGGATGACAGCTAAGCCAAAGACTGATGGAACACCATGGTGGTACACACCATGGTGACTAGTTTGTATGTCAAAGTGGACCCAAGAAGGCCAGCAGATGTGAGAAATCTGGATGTAAGTGGAGAGAGCTGCAACAGCAGCAACTGCAATGCATAAGAGGAGAATGTGTTATCTCGCATAGTAGAAGTGCTGGCTCACGCTGTTGAAGTTTGCAACAGAGTTATCTCACACAGCTAATATATGCAACACAAAATAACTTGTGATGCAGTCGTGCACTTCAGCTGCAACCGACACTCAAAGACCTCGTGAAGCTCTCGCGCACTAAGCCTTTAGAAATCCAGCTCACGAAGCTCTTGCAAGGAACAAGTTTCATGTCAGCCCCGCACACTGTCGTGCAAAGCTAATCTGCATAAAGAACAATAACAAACTCACAAAGTCCTCATGTGGTTCAAAAGGAGAGAGAGCTCCAGAAATGTCCTCACGCAGTTCTCACGCATTTAATAGCTCTACCCTCTACCGAGCAAGCTTTGTTATTCCTTCAACAAGAAGCCGAGGGAGATTTAAAGGCATCCTCGCGACACCCTCATGAGAGAAAATTCTAAAGCTCTGCTGCGCGAGCAAGCCAAGCACTGCAAATTCTTCTGCGCGAGTGCATTCAAAGCCAAAGCAGTTGCACGACAATACAAAGTCCACCTGCGCGAGTGAACAACTTTCCAAGCTAAATGCTACCTCGTGAGCACTCTTCCAATTGTGCGAATGGATTAATGCACCAAGGCTAGCCCCTCGAAGCTCAAGCTCACCACTTCACAGTCTTAACTCAGGGACATTTTGGGGATTTTCCTAGGTCTAGGACACACATCTCAAGGCATCCAAGGGTTGTAACAGTACCGCATCTACCTTAGGAAATTAGGGTTCATCTTCTGTTGGCTAAGGCATTAGGACTGAGTATTTAAGCTATATATTATAACTTAGAATTTATCATCCCTCCTTCAACCTCTGTCAGCTTTGAGCTCGAGCAGGCTAGGGTTAGGGTTTGATCATCTCTTTTTCCATTTTTTTCTTCTCTCTTAGCCCAGCACTTGCTGGCTACTTCCTCTGTAAGCAATTAGGCCTAGTTCTATTAGTTTTGTAATGGGTCTTGTAACCTTTGAAATTTTATGAAGAGCTGTTGGGAATAAGGCTGCTGCCTTGAGAAATCTCATTGTGAGTATTTTTGGATCAATGAAAATTTGTTCTTTAATTGTTCATTAAATCTATTATTTTTCTATTTGCCCATATTTTTGTTTAGGCTAAGCATGCATTTAGGATTTAAGCTGAATTGAAAGGCCCATGGAAGCTTAAGCCCTAGGACCATGGTGGCAGCAACAATTGATATTTTTTTTCTCAGACCTTTGTGGTGTGGATAACCTCTGTGGATAGCCTATGACCATTTAAGTGGACAAACTATAGTCCTAGGGTGATTCCAAGCCACAAATCTGAGAAGGATTCTTCTCCTCTGCACTTGAGCTTGCAGCCTTGTGAGAGGTTGTTGCAAGAACAAGCTCCCCTCTGTTTTACTTGACCAATATCAGATGTTAGATCTAACTTTTCTGTAGTGATTGAAGACTTGTGAGCTGGGTCATTGCATGTCCTTTGAAGCAATGACTAGTTGCCTTTAAGTCTCCAAATAGCCCTTGAACAATTATGGTCTTCACTAGTTTTTCAAGAACTATTTGCTGACGTGGATGCTTGAGCTTGTTGCCTGGCATACATGGTGTCTGTAATAGTTTTACTATTCTAATTTGATCCATTGGGTGGAGGACATCTATTGGATAATCTGTGACCATTTAAGTGGACAGGTTATAGCCTTAAGATCAGTTTAGTCCTTTGGATCAGATTAGTTTTCTGATTTAATTTATGTGGTTTGATTCTCTCTATTGGATAGCCTGTGACTATTCAAGTGGACAGGTTCTAGCCTTAAGAGATCAGGTCAAACCACAGTAGTTGAATTAGATACCTCTTCCTTACAGATGTGCTTGTAACCATCTGAGGGATTGCTGCAGAGACAGACCTGAATCTGAGTTACATAGTTGATGCAACCCTTGCTTAATTGCTTACTTCCCATCGTTTTATCTTTATTTTAACACACACCATCACCACCTTAATAACCCTTTCTTTAGGATAAGATTGCACTTTATTTCTCTTCTTTTAGTATTAATTTAGTATAGTTGTGACTCCCAACTCCCTTTCTCTAGGATTGTCAGATCTGTAGCCAGATCTGAAGGCCAAGTTTTATAGCCCATTTAGGATTCTAGATCAATTTCTCTGTGGGCCAAACTCTTACTTACTTAAAACTTGCTATAATAGCCCTGAATCTTGCAGGCTGAGTGTGTTTCAAATTTGTTGTTTTAACTAATTTTTATTCTTTTCCTTTTTTATTTATATTTCTTTCATTGTTTTCTCACCAATAACAAGACAGTACTCTGCAGAAACCAAAATGTTTTTGGCACCGCTGCAAGAGATATTGATCTTTTTAGTAGACCTGAGTTGTATTATATTTTAGTCTAGAAAATTCTTTGTCTCTTTGCCTTGAATAGAATAAAAAGTACTATTGATTTTTATGAAATTTTGTAGAATTGGACAACAGCAGTAGGGAAAAGCTAGAGCTGTAGCTGGAGTTTAGCTAGCTCTATTTGCACTTCTTTTGGCCTAAATCTCAGTCCACTTGTGTTGAATTCTCTGTCATTAGTTTAATTGAAAGTCTGTTTAGTTGTTAATTTTGTTTTAAAATTTTTCGTGTGCTGTGAGCATTTTCGTTACTTGCGGATCTTGTGGGTGTATGCTTGGAAGAAGGTCTCTTAACCCTGAGTTGGAACCTCCAAATCCAGAGGTTGATAGGGTCCTTAGACCAAGAAACACCACACAAGCCCCTACTATTAGAACTGAGCCCGCTGTCATGGCTGAGTGGCAAAGAACTCTGAAGGAATACAATGCACCTGTTATTACACATCTCCCTTTTACATATAATTCCCTTCAATTGAGGGAAATTATGAGATCATGTCCTCCACCATTAAAATACTGCCATCTTTTCATGGGCTCAGTAAGGAAGATTATTACAACCACATTGACCAATTTTTAGCACTTTTCACCACTTTTAATATTGCTGGCCTGAGACCTGAAGCCACCAAACTGAGGCTTTTTCCTTTTTCCCTAAAGGACAAATCCAGCACCTGGCTCTCTAAGCTCCCAGCCAAAGGCATTCAGTCTTGGAGTGGCCTCCAAAGCCAATTTTTGACTAAATTCTTTCCCATGAATAAAACTAGTCAGATGAGGAAAAATATCATCATTCACTCAGTCCTCAATTGAAGATTTTTATGAAGCATGGGAGAGATTTCAAGAGATGTTAAAATAATGTCCCCACCATCAAATTCCACAGTGGCAAATTGTGCAAGTATTTTATCAAGGAATTAATCCCAAGAGTAGGGATATGGTGGATGCCTCATGTGGTGGTAGTTAACTCCACAAGACAGCTAATGAGGCTTGGGAGTTGTTTGATATCATAGGGAAAAATTTCATGCAGCAAGAGTCACTGTCTTGCAATTATAGCCAGACCCCAGCTAAGTTGGTAAAAGAGTCCACCTCTAGAGGTGGAATGTATGAAGTTAAGGTGCAAAGTAATTTTGAAAGGAAGGTGGACAATCTGAGTATAAAGTTTGACAAATTGATGAATGTGATGCAGCCTAGGATGGTTGCACAAGTGGAAGAGGCATGTCTGATATGCCAATCTCCCACACATTTACTTCAAGATTATCCATCAGCCAACCAATTCCCTGATTTAGTTATGGAGCATGCCAATGCTGCCCAAGCATATGGGCAACATCCTGCTGGGTACACATGGAGAAACCACCTAAATTTGAGGTGGAGACAAGATACATATCCTCAACCCCAACAAAGAAAGTTGCGGCTCCATATAGGCCTCGACTAATTTAACCAAGGTTAAATTTCAGGTTGCCTACCCCACAGCTCAATCAGTTGGTCTTACTCCCCCAATAGCTCAGATCCTCTTCCATTGAAGAGTAAATGCTGACATCTATGCAGAATTTGGGAAACTTGGTCAAAACTGTGAACTCTCATGGGCAAAGCATTAAAAAAATAGAGGACCAGCTGGGTCAAATCTGTAATACTTTGAATAGGAGAGAAAAGGGCAAACTACCTAGTAAAAGAGCAATACATGATTGGAGAAGCATCCTTTACCCATGAGGAGGTTAATGCAATCATTACCCTAACGAGTGGCAGGGTGGTTGATAATTTGGTGGGCAGAGTAGCTGAGGAGGCCATAGAGAATGAAAAAGAAATAAATGTGAATGTTGAAGAACCAAAAAAGTCATCCCCTACTGTGGATCAGTAAGGGCAAAATAAAGGGGTTGAGTTGAGCCCCAACAGCAAATAATAAGTGAAGAAAAAATAAAAAAATAAAAATTTGACCATGATGTGGTTAGGCATGCAGCTGTGGCACCAGCAGTCCCACAACTGCCATTTCCTCATATACTTATTGACCCATCTCCTTTTGATAAGGGGAATGTTCAGATGGAGGAAATGATGGAGACCTTCAAGTAGGTCAAGATCAATTTGTCCTTGCTTGATGCTATAAAATAGGTCCCTACCTATGCTAAATTCTTAAAGGACCTCTGCACAAAGAAAAGAAAGGCAAGGGTGAAGTTGTCTAAAAAGGTTTTTACTGTTGAACATGTTGAGTGAGTTCTATCTATAGCCACACCTAAGAAATTATAGGACCCAGGGGTACCTACTATCCCCTGCATAATTGGAAACTATACCATTGGTAGAGCCCTCTTAGACTTATGGGCCAGTGTGAACCTGCTCCCATATTCTGTGTATGAGGAGCTAGGTTTGGGGGAACTAAAAGCCACATTAGTTGTACTCCAATTGGCTGATAGGTCTGAGAGGAGACCTGTGGGTGTGGTGGAGGATGTTTTGGTAGGGGTGGACAAGTTCTACTATCCTGCTGATTTCCTTGTTTTGAATATGGACCCCTTGCAAAAGCAAAACCTCAATTCCTATCATCCTTGGCAAACCATTCTTGGCCACTACCAATGCTTGCATTTAATGTAGGTAAGAGGTGATGGAGGTGACCTTTGGGAACATGAAGGCCCAATTAAATGTGTACAATGCAGCTAGGCAACCTCAGATAGACATTGAGGACTGCTATGCAATAGATGTACTAGATGGCCTTGTAGAAGAAGAATTATCCAATTTGCTGGATTGGGATAATGCTGCTAAAAATTTGGAAAGTATTTAGAGTATGGTTGAGGAGGAGGCCCAAGTTCTCATGACAGAAGACAACACCAAAATAGAGTCTTATGTGGGCCTAGTGCAACATTCAAGCTGGAAACCTACATTGCTGCCCCTTCCTCAAACCACCAAGGCACCTTTGCTACCTTCCATTGAAAGTCTCCTTGATCTGGAGCTAAAATAGCTCCCAGACACATTAAAGTATGCCTTCTTAGGGAAAAACAAAAAGCTTTCAGTGATTATCTCTTCCTCTCTCACTAGTGAGCAGGAGGTGGAATTACTATGTGTTCTCAAGAAGCACACAAAGGCAATGGGGTGAACTATAGCTGATCTTGGAGGCATTGATGCCTCAGTTTGCATGCATATAATTCACTTAGAAGAGGGTGCAAAACCCTCTAGGGCGATGTAAAGGAAACTTAATCCTCACATACAAGAGGTGGTCTTGAAAGAGATAGTAAAACTGTTGGATGCAGGGGTGATTTACCCCATTTTAGATTCAGAGTGAGTGTCACCCATCCAGGTGGTACCCAAAAAGTCAGGCATAACAACTATTTCTTCTGATTCTGGGGAGTTGATGCTACCGTGGAGACAATCGTCAAGAGTTTGCATTGATTACAGGAAACTCAACTCCAAAACCAGGAAAGACCACTTCCCTCTCCCTTTCATTTGACCAAATTCTAGATAAGCTGGCAGGAAAGGCATATTACTGCTTTCTTGATGGATACTCAGGGTATAATCAAATCCCTGCGTATCCTCAAGATCAAGAAAAAACCACTTTCACATGTCTCTTTGCCACCTTTGCTTACAGGAGGATGTCTTTTGGATTGTGTAATGCCCCAGCCATATTTCAGAGGTGCATGTATACAATTTTTTTTAATATGATTGACAAATTCCTGAAAATCTTCATGGATGATTTCTCAATTTATAGGGACAGCTTTAGCCAATGCTTGAGTCACCTTGACCTAGTTTTACAAAGATATGAAGAGACCAATTTGGTCTTAAGCTTAGAGAAGAGCCACTTTATGGTAATACAAGGAATTGTGTTAGGCCATGTGGTCTCTCACAAAGGAATAGAGGTTGACAAGGTTAAAGGGGACCTGATTTCAAACGTGCCCCCACCCAGGACTATCAAGCAAATCAGATCCTTCTTAGGACATGCTAGATTTTACAGGAGGTTCATTAAGGGCTTCAATAAAATTGCCAAGCCATTGTGCCACCTGTTATGTTAGGTTGTGCCATTTGAATTCTCTGCTGAGTGCCTTGAGGCCTTTGAGGTCTTAAAAAAGTACCTGACCATTGCTCCTATAATCCAGGCCCCAAATTACTCACTCCCCTTTGAATTGATGTGTGATGTATCAGACTTGGCCATTGGTATTGCCTTAGGATAGAGAAAAGATAAGCTGCCTACAGTGATTTATTATGCAAGCAAAATACTAGCTGAAGCTCAGCTCAATTATACCACAACTGAGAAGGAGCTACTTACTGTGGTGTTTGTTGTGAACAAGTTTAGACCCTACTTGCTTGGGTCTAAAATTATTATTTTTACTGATCACTCATCCCTAAAATACCTATTGGCCAAGAAGGATGCCAAACTAAGGCTGATCAGATGGATCCTCATATGTAAGTTTGATCTTGAGATCAAAGATAAGAAAGGAGTTGAGAATATGGTGGCTAACCTCCTCCCTAGAATTATTTTGGAAGAATGTGCAGTAGCACATGTCAATGAATTATTCCCTGATGAGCAATTATTTACTATGCAGTCTAGTTTGCCCTGGTTTGCACACATTGTCAATTTTCTTGCTATTGGTAGGATCCCCCCTCACTGGTCCAAGATAGATAAAGACCATATTTTCTTCAGGTCAAATATTTTCTGTTGGAGGATCCATACCTATATAAACATTATGTAGATCAGGCTGTTAGGAGATGTGTGCCTGAAAGTGAGTTCCACAATATTCTTTCTATGTACCATGAGCAAGCCTGTGGAGGTCACTTTAGTGGTGAAAAGATAGCTACAAAAGTTTTGTAATGTGGGTTTTATTGGCCCTCTTTGTTCAAAGATGCATACATACATTCCAAAGCCTGTGAAAGATATCAAAGGTTGGGAGGCATTTCCAAGAAAGATTCAATGCATTGCAGCCCATACTTGTGTTAGAACTTTTTGGCTTCTGGGGCATTGATTTTACGGATCCCTTTCCTCCTTCTATGGGTATCAACTTCATCCTTGTGGCAGTGGACTATGTGCCCAAATGGGTGGAAGCCATTGCCACAAGGACTAGTGACCACACAGTTGTCCTTAAAATTTTAAAGGGCAATATCTTCTCCAGATTTTGCACTCCCAGAGCTATCATTAGTGATGGGGGGAGTCATTTTTATAATAGGCCTTTTGAAAATCTACTCAAAAAGTATTCTGTTACACACAGGATTGCAACTCCACCCACCACCCGATTGGGAAAGTTGAAATTTCCAATAGGGAGATCAAGCATATCTTAGAGAAGACTGTGAGGGTAGATAGAAAGGATTGGGCATAAAAACTAAATGATACTTTGTGGGCTTATAGGACTGCCTATAAGACCCCTATTGGCATGTCCCCATTTAGGCTGGTTTATGGCAAGGCATGCCACCTACCAGTGGAGTTAGAGCACAGAGCCTATTGGGCTATCAAAACACTGAATGTTGATCTAACTACAACTGTTCTCAAAGGAAATTGCAATTGTCAAAGCTTGATGAATTGAGAATGGACGCCCATACAAATGCCATAATTTATAAGAAGAGATCAAAGGTATTCTTTGACAAGAAGCTAATAAGGAAGGACTTCAATGCTGGTACTAAGGTTTTGCTTTTCAACTCCAAATTAAAATTTTTTCCAGGAAAGTTAAAATCTAGATGGGATGGACCTTACACTGTCATCCATGCCTCCCCATCTGGTGCTGTGGAGATCTTGGATCCTATGTCTGGGAAGATCATAAAAGTGAATGGGAAAAGGTTGAAAATTTGTGTAGAAAATTTAGTGCGGCCCCCTCAGACCATTCACCTGCATGAACCCCCCACTGCTTAGTGATCTACAGTTTTGTAAAATGTGTACCATATTTGTTGAATGTGTGTTTTATTTTATTTTAAAATCTTTCATGTAGTATTTTTATTGTGTGTTGATTTGCAAGTTTTATCTGTTTGGTTTTAAGTTGTGTGTAGTAATGTGATGTGCATTTTTTGTCATCTGAATTTGATGTTGTGGGACCTAATTCTGATATGCATGTTCTATTTCTGGTTGAGTGGTTGAGGTGTTGTCATTGTAAATGTCATGAATCTGATATATTTGAAAATCTTTAGCATTCTAAATATTTGCTATGCATATGTTGGTGATGTGCTTACAATTATAATTATGAAATGGATTAAATTTGAGGAAAGTTGGTGCAGATGCACAATGGATAGGTGCATGTCAGTATTGATGCACTGGCCTATGTGCAACACTAAGAGAAAGGGTAGATTGTGCTTTCTCGCGAGGCTCTATGGCCCTAATTCCACATTCACGAGCCACTTGAATAAATTGAAGGATTTCTCGTGGAGTTCTTATAGGCAAGTTGTTCCTCGCGAGAGCCTCGCGAGCAAAAAGACCTCTGAAGCCTGCAATGTTCAATTCCTTGCGAGGCTTTGATTCAACTCCGTGAAGTGCCTTCGCGAGACTCTTCTGTATCTGGCGAAACATTTCTCGCGAGGTGGCATTCGTACTACGTGAGAGCCTCATGAGCTATGTATGGGTTTTCTCATGGTGCTGTATAATGACCTATGTTGCCTCGCGAGAGCCACATGAGTGGATTGCTTGAAGGAAATAAAAGATGGATCGTCACACGGCTACCACTTCTTCATGATAATGAGCTGCGCGCCAATTGGGAATCACGCATGTGTACCTCACGAGCAAACTTCTGAGACTCACTGAATATATTTTCTTTGTGTGGTTCTTTGCTTAAACTGTGTGAGCAATCCACCTGCCCTCTCACGTGACTCAATTACAGCATCAGCTCTATGAATGACCTCGCGAGACACATAGAGGTTTTAAATCTATCCTCGCGAGGAATCTTTCTTCTTTGCAATAGCACTTATCGCGAGATTAAATTCATATTGTGCGAGAAAATATAGCCCCGCGAGTACCTGGCAACAACCGCACAAGGCACGGGGTCACACTATTAAACCCTGTGATCTTTTCCATTTCCTCCATTCTCTCTCTTTGCCCTAACATCCACTGCACAAGACTAAGCTTCTCTCTCCCTTCTTTCATCTCTACAACCTAATCAACTCCAACTCAACAAATTTCCTCCTATAATTGTGTTCCACATCACCTCCTGGTTACTTGGAATTCGGTTTGGAGGAATTTGATCCATTGTGCCACGATTGAAGTGGAACCCTAGCTTTCAGTTTGTAAGATTTTTTCACACTCTCATCTGATTTGATTGGTTGCTATTTTAAGTGTTCAATAGGGAGGACTTTGGGTGCAATTTCATTTGTGAAGTGTGCATTACATACTCTGAGAGTTTAAAGCCCTTATTTTGAGGAATTTTTGTAGTCATGGCCACGGGTTCGAAATTCATTGACGCATTGGCAGCCATGTTAAACCCATCACCACGATTCTTGATCTTGGCAACTCGAAAATCAGAAGGATTACAGAGGCCTCCACAGTGGTGACCTCTGAGATGCCTCCTCTCACTGTTGATCCCAAAGTGGAGCAACCAAAGGAAGGCTGCCCACATGAAGAAAGGCAAGGGTGTGGCCTCGATGCCAATCAGAAAAGAAGAAATCTACTCCTAAGAAGAGGGCCAGACCGCCCACAGCCAAAAAGCGAGCAATCCAAGAAAAGCGTAAGACGGCGGGCAAGGGTGTAGCCCATGAGGTCCCTGAGTTAGCCCTTGAGGAGGAAGATAATGAGTACCTCAGGGTCCCTTCTGAATTTGTGGCTTCAATTAAGCTTGAGGCAGAGACTATTTTTGACAAGGTTTTCTTCGAGGACCTACCAGAGACAGCTTCCTCCATTGCATACCTATCCAAAGCCACTCTGATACCCCTATTGAGGCCCCCACTGTAGCTAGTCTTCCCTAGACTAGTGCAGCTGTTTTATCAAAATATAAGAGTGAAAACTAGGGATGATGGGAACCCCATATTGCTAGTGCTGATAGACAAGTTTGAGATGCTATTCAATCAGGCTGTATTAGCAGAGATTCCTGGGATACCAGCCAAGTACAACCTTTAGTGTGGCTTGGGTTCCCCTTTGACAGCCACCATCCCAGAAATTGCCAAGGAGCTCATTGGAGGAATTACTGCATCAGGGTTGTCTATTAGGAAGAGGGATTTGCACCCTAACCTGAGATTTATGGATAGGGTGGAGAGGAAAAATGTTTACTATTCTGGGCACCAGCAAAAGAGGAGATCCCCCATTGCAGATGCCCTCTACTCCTTTCACATGAACCATTATTTTGATGGTGCCAGGCTAATTTTTTATGGGATGAAGGATATAAATGAGAAGGTGAAGAAAGAGCAGAAGCCTCACTCATTGCCCTATTGCAAGCTCATTACAACCTTGTTGAAGCTAGGGGATACCAATTTTAGAAGAAGGAGGAGACCACTCCCTTGAACCCCAACAAAAGTGGTAAGAAACAATGGGAGATTAGTGGAACTCTCATTGAGAAGAAGGAGTTGCTAGCAGAAGCAGCTCCCATAATTCAAGAAGTTGTTGCTGCCTCTGTTGTTACCAACTCCCAAGTAGCAACCTCTGCTATGCATCTTCTCACAACTCTCCATCTCTACCATACCCACTACCAGCAGTCCTATGCCAGCTAGCACTACCTTACCTACCACCTCAGCCATCACAACATATCCTACATCCACCATACATACAGAGACCATTCCTTTATCCTTACCCATATATGTACCCTTAACTACTTACCCAGCTCACCCCAACCCACCTGTGAATACTACATATAGAAAAAGAAAAAAATTCAAAGCCCACACGGGCGAAAGCAAGCTTGTGTGGGGTCACCCTTGTCTCCCCATTCAGATCAATCTTTACTACCCCGGCGCTCACAAAGGATTGACCGATGTGGGGTCGGGCGGGAGATTCTTCTTCCAGGTTGATTCCTCTAACCCTGGCGGCTGCTACGGCTCTCATCTTTTCTTTAGCCTCTCTGACTTCTTCATCGGGCTTATAGCCCAGGCCAAATCTTGTTTACTGCCCCTTAGCCCTGACGGGGTCTCTTCTTCCTTGAAGGCGTGGGCCCAAACCTTTCCCTTTTTGGTGTCCTCATTTGTGGAGCATGAACATGGCTGCCTTCGTTCCTCCTCCAATTTTGGCAGGGGTTTTTTCAGTCAGCTCGAGGGTAACGGCTGAGAAGTCATACTCAAATCGATGGAGATCAGTGTCCTCTGCTGTATGCCACATGTCAAGCACTTTTGGATTCTCAATATGTAGAGCGCTCCGCTCCCTGTCTTCTCTGCTCTCACCCACGATGGTGATGATTCTTTGAATGAATCAGAGTTTTTGGTGTAGAGTTGACGGTATTGCCCCGATCTCATGCAGCCACGGTCGGCCCAATAATAGATTAAATGTAGACTTGATGTCCATTACTTGGAAGGGGACAGTGAAGGTTTGCGACCCGATGATCAGGTCGAGGTCCACTTCTCCTATAATCTCTCATTGGGTGTTGTCGAATCCCCTGGCGCTTGTTATTGATGGCCGAAAAGTGTTAGGTTTCGCATCGATTTTGATTGCCGTCCTTAGAGGGCATACATTTAATGTCGACCCATTGTCTATCAAGACCAACGACACCACCAAGTTCCCTACTTCCACTATTATATTCAGAGGTTTAGAGTGATTGTTCCCCTCGAGCGACAGATCCGCATCAGTGAATGAGATAGCATTTGGGGCCAATACTTGCCCAATTATTTCTCCCACCTCGTCTGTGGTCACGTGGGCGGAAACATGCGTGTCTTTGAGTGCTACCATTAAGGCTTGAAACTTGAGTGGGGATGTGATCAACAAATCCCAAACAGTAATATGTGCAGGTGTCCTCTTGAGCTGTGTCTCCAACACATGCTCTCTAGCCATTTTCTCAAAGGGGTTCCCTGTGGGTTGCTCTTTCTTCTTCTCCTCTCCTCTACCGGCGCCCGATGCTTTCGGCTGTGTAGAAATCTTGCCCGACCGGGTGATGAATTCGACTGTCTCTTCTTGGTTGTGACCAGCATTCATGTCCGTCTGCTCGTAACTTAGCGGCACTTGATGCGGGTCATAGGCGGGTTTCGGGATGAGGAAGGGAGTTCTTGGTGATTCTGGGGTGGATTGGGCTGCGCATGTCGGCTTCTCGGGCCAAACCAGGTTGACTCCAATAGGGGGCTGAGGGGCATTGGCGGGGATTAGAAAAGTTAGATTTGAGGGTGCAGGTGTTACCGGAGCGTGGTAAGACCAGTGGTGATTGGGGGCGGGCGATAGGGTGAAGGGGTGAGGGGTTGTTTGTTTGGGTGAGGGTAGAGTTGGATTGGGAGCGAAATAGCGCAGGGATGGTGGGGGTGTGACTGGGATAGGGTGACTGAGAAATGTCAGAGGTGCAGGTGGAGCGGGACGATTGGGGTATGACAGGGTAGCAGACGAAGTAGTGGGGTACTAGTACGAAGGGCTTGTAATTGGGGTGGCATGGTGGGGCGATGATGGATTCGTGGATGGAACGAGGTAGACTGTGGTGATGTAGTTGTGCATGGTGGTGATTTAGGGATGGTGGAGTTGTGTATTGCAGGTGATTTGGGGATGGCGGGGTAGTATGCTGGGCGGTGGGATTTGGGGGTGTGTATGAGGTGGGGTAGTATGGGGGTGGTGGATTTATGTATGGCGTGGGGTGATTTTGGTGCGACGGAAAGGTATATGGGGTGACTGATGGTGGGATGGTGTATGGGATGGGGTGATTGGGAGGCGGGGTGTACTGTGGGATAAATTGGGAGTGGGGCGGATATGCATATGATTGCGGCGGGGCTATGCCCGTTAGGATTTGATAGGCGGGAGCGGGAGTGGAAAAATACTGCCCTAAATCTAGGGGCTCCTCTTGGTATGCTGGGGTGGGGAAGTAATCGGCTAAATACAGCGGCTCGATTACCCCTACAATTGGTTCACCCTCGTTCATCCTGGTAAATGAAAACTCTTCTTGATTACTGATGTAATCCGAGGGGTCAAACTCTTCCTCTTCCTCTTCAATGTAGTGGATGTTAGGCCTGGGGCCTCCTGGATCCGATGATAGAGGGGCCTGATGGATATTCTAGCTCTGCCCTTGAGGAAGCGACAGGGGAACAATTTTTTCTGCCTCTATTAAATCTTGGTTTGCGTGCCTTAGTGGGAAGCACCGATCCTTAGGGTGACCTGGTCCCTGGTGGAAGTTTCAATGCAGGTTCAGGTCATAGTTTCTTGGTATCGGATTGGATGGTGGGCGAGGCTGGAGTAAATTGACCAGACCCTTTGTAGCAACATTGGTAATAAGACACTTAATGATTGCCCTAACGGTGTGAAGACTCATTCGAATTGTGCTTTTATCTGTTCCTGGGTGAACGGGGCCCTTGGTCCATTATTTGGCCTTGGCGCTTGTTTGAAAGTGTCGGGGTGGTGTGCGAAGTCAGACGGGGTGGTATTGGCACGGGATAAATGATATTCGCACTTCGCTTCGCCTTCTTTCAACCCTTGGTTCAGCGAACCCCTGACCGCCCTGCTACATCCTCTTTCCCAACTTGCCCTCTCTAACGGCGTCTTCTCAACGGTTGGCATTTCAGACTAAATCAGTAAAACTGGACTGTTGCTGATATACCAAGAATTCTGCGATGACTGGGAGTGCTCCCTTGGTTATTAATTCAATCTGCTCATCATCCAGAATTCGGTGGGTCACCTGGGCAGCCAATGCCCTCCACCTTCCTAAGTAGGCACTGAAAGTTTCATCATGTCTTTGCTTCAAACAGGCCAGATCCAACTTCCTTGGCTCTATGTCCATGTTATAGACATATTGTTCTTGGAATAAGTGTGTCAGATCTTTCCAGGTTTTGGTCATGGATGGTTTTAGGGATGTGAACCATCTTAGTGTGGGGCCTGTTAGACTCTTTTGGAATACTTTGATGAGGAGTCATTCAGCTCCGCCGTACTGACACATATCCCCACAGTAAGATTTTAAGTGGGTGA
The DNA here is from genome assembly GCA_021018995.1 of Chloranthus sessilifolius. NCBI lineage: Eukaryota > Viridiplantae > Streptophyta > Magnoliopsida > Chloranthales > Chloranthaceae > Chloranthus > Chloranthus sessilifolius. The sequence goes on along the minus strand of CM037585.1, from coordinate 91,641,063 downwards.
TGGGGTTGCCAATGCCATTATATTTATCGAATAACGGCATCTTAACTTTTGGCAGTAGGGGGACATTCGAGAACAGACACAAGTCTGAAAAGTCTGTCAAATGTAGTTCTAGCCCTCCCATCTTCGTCAGCTGCTTCTGTATTCTGTCTATCTGTTCTTTTAGTTGCTCTGATTCTTTTGAGACTGTAGCTAGGGCTGCTTCCCCTTGATTTGGCTCGGCCCTAGGTGTGATGATGACGGGCCTAGGGGCGCCGAAGCTGGCGGCTCCTCCACTGTTGCGGATCTTGTCCTCCTTGTACTGTTGGTCATTATACTGGTGAGGGGCGAGGTCTGCTATTTGGACCTAGGGGTGATGGGTTGGACGACTTGGTGGGGCCACAAGGCTTGTAGGGGATGGGAGGGAGCGAATGGATGAGCGGTTTGTGGATGAATGATGTGCTGAGTTGGGTGTATATTCTGGGGGTGATGGGGGTGTGGTTGATGTGGCGGGATGCTGTAGGTGTGGTTTTGAGGCATAGGGTGGATAAGAATTTCCATTGGAGGCGGGATGGGGGCATAAGGGGTGTAGGTGAATGAAGGGTATTGGTGAAGGGGTAAGCAATTTGTGAACTGGCCTTGATGAGTGTGGGTGGATGGGCCTTAGGTTTGGGCTTGAGGGTTTTGGAAAGCTTGGGTTAATGGGCCTTGGGCCTGGGTGTTGGGGTTGGTATGATTTTAGGCTGATGGGCCCTGTTGGTATTGGGTGCAGGGTGATGGGCCTTGGGCTTGGGTTTGATAGGTTTGGATCCAAGGGCCCTAGGGGGCTTGGAACTGGGCCTAGGTCTGATGGTCTTAGGCCTGGGCCTGAGTTTGATGGGTTTGGGACTGGGGCCATGGGCCTTGAGGGTTCTAAGCCTGGGTTTGGGTCGTTTGGGTTTGGGCCCATGGGCCTTGAGGGTTTTGAGCTTGGGTTTAGGTCTGATGGGTTTGGGCTTGGGCCCATGGGCCTTGAGGATTTTGGGCCTGGGTTTGGGTATGATGGGTTTGGGCTTGGGCCCATTGGCCTTGAGGATTTTGGGCCTGGGCCTGAGCCTGATGGGTTTGGGATTGGTCCCATGGGCCTTGAGGATTTTGGGCCTGGGCCTGAGTCTGATGGGTTTGAGCTTGATGGGTCTGGTGGGCCTGGGCCTGAGCCTGGGTTTGGGCTTGGGCCCATGGCTCTAAAGACATTTGGACTTGGGCCCATGGATTTGTGTGGGTTTGGTCCTGAGATGAGTGGGCTTGGGTCTGTTGGGCCTGGGCCTGGGCTTGGAATTAAGGTGGGGGATCTTGGATGGTTTGAATGATTGGTGGTTGGGCATGGTCATGGGGGAATGGGGTATAGAGGTTTTGGAGACCTAGATGCGGGGTTTGGAATGTAAGATTCCGAGAGGTAGCCCACAGGGCATACATCATTCTCATGTCCTCCATTGAGGGCATGGATTCATGTGTGAGATTGGAGGGTGATGGCGCATTCAAGGATGGAGGGGGTTCGGTGAAATTGGGCATGACCCGAGTATGGGGGGTACGAATGATTGTGCTTGGAGGGTGTGGATGCACGGCTAAGGAAGATGGTGAGTTACTGGTCACATCCTGGGTAAAGTTGGGCATGACCTTGGTAAATAGCGGGGTATGTTGGGATGTGGATGGGCCATGTGATAAGGTGGATGGGATATAAGATGTAGGGGGCATGGATGATGAGGTGGATGGGATGTGGGAGGTAGGCGGGGGATGGGGCTCCCGATGGGGTCTTTGGGAGTAAGGGGGTGCGGTAAGGGTGTACGGATGGGAAGTGGGGATGTATGGGTTGGTTGGGAAATGAGGTGTTTCAGTAGAGGATGAGGTAGGGGTATGTTGGGAAAATGTAAGGGCGGGGGATGTTGTGGATGCAAACACGGGTGCCCCAAATGGACCCGTGACATCGAACCGGGTTTGGGTGAAGGTGCTGGAGATCGGGTGTTCTCCTATATGGGAATGGGATGGGGATGATGGAGGGGATGTATCGGCACTCGACATGATCTGTTGGCGTGTGTTGTACCGATGCCTTGGGTAAGGGCCGAATACTCTCCTAGTTCTTCCTCTACAGGTTGGGTTTGAGGTCGTCGTAGTGACGGTCGCACCGAAAGTGCGCGTATATATGGATTTTGATTTTTTTATATATTTATTTTTTTTAGATTTTTCAAATGAAAATTATCTCTCCTACTTAAATGAATGATGATTTGGTGCCCTAGAAAAGTTCCCGTCTTGGGTGATATATGCACCTTTAGTAGGACCCACGACGGGATCTGACACACATCGGAAGAAGCGAAAGAGAACCCGTTCGTTCTATTGAAGGTGAGGGAATCAACGCAAACGACCCGATCCCCCGGAGCAAATCAATGAGAAGTCGCTTTCTTTAGACTGGGCGGGGGCATATTGGGTGTTACGGAATGCAGGAGGCTACTGTGGGCACTAATACCGCTAATCGGGGAACTTGGGTGGTAGATTGGGCCTCAGATCGGGCTGCCTAAACCCCCAGTATATACTGGGCGTATGTATTATATATGCCTGACCAAAACTTTGCAGATTTGGCTGGGCGTATATATTATATACGCCTGGCAGGGACAGTTCTGTCAGCTTTTTTTGACAGTAAACAGCAAGCCCAAGATGGATCTTTTGGACTGGTTTTTGGGAGGGATGCTCCCGGGGATGACTGTGTATGTTATCGAGTCCCTCCTTTCCGCTTCCTAGGGATACACGGCTGAATTCGGATTGTCTACGCTCTCACCATTGCGGGTTTTACGGCTTGATTGGAATTGGCAACCCAACCGATATACCTCTGGCGCAAGCGCCTTCTCAGGTACGGGAAGGGGTGGTTCTTTTCAGGATCATCACCACTAGGGCTGCCGCCTTACTGGGAACCAGGTAAAATATATCTGCGCCTAAACCCCCCAAAAAACTACCCAAAAATATGCCAAAATAGATTTGATTATGTCCCCACACTGTTGATTCACTTTTAATTACAGATTTTTAAAGGGGAGTGAATTTATGTCCAAAATCGAGTCGGGGATGACAAACCCGTCGTACCAACTCAACGGTTCAATGGTGAGATATGATGACTAAAATAAAGAGGGCACGTAGGCCCGCCAAACGGCTTAGGCTCGTAAATGATTGAAATTTAAATGACGTGAAAAGTAGATGCGAGCAGACCCGCCAAACGGCTAAGGCGGCTTAAATGATAAAATCGTAAAAAACTGAAATTTAAAGGCGCAAGTAGGCCCGCTAATCGGCTAAAACACTTAAAGGACTGAATCGTAGGGCTGAGTATGTTAGTAAAAACAACAAAAAATAAAGAAAAAGAGCAGAAAATTAGAACAAAAAAACAGCCATGATTAGTAAAAAAAAAATAAAGGCCAATAAGAGGGGAAGCGCTAGGGTGATATCCCCAGCGGAGTCGCCATGTGTGCGAGCATGGATCCTCTCGGACCCGTTGCGGCGATGCACTCGCAATGAAATAAAATGTAGAATCGCCACCCAGAGCTTTTGGTGACCCGGGAAACCCTTAAATCAATATTTTGAGCATCGAAGTGCTAAATATGACTCTGATTTACCGGTCTTTGCAAAAGGCTCTAGGGTAGGGGCTTCGATTATCAATCGGGAAGGGTTTGGACACCCGATCAACCCACAATATGCGGTCTCTATCTATGGCCAAAATGAAAATAAATGGGCGGAGCTTCCCCTTGCCCGAAGGCAATACGGTCCTATCAAGCTTTGAGCCAAACTGAAATTTTGGCGGCGTAACGGCTTGAATCCTTGGACGGAGGAAACACCAAGAAGGAAGAGGAAGAGAGGGGTGAGCCAGAGCTCACGGGCCCTATTGCACCGTAGAAGACCTTCGCTTCAGGGTGCTTCCGATGGCTTTAAATGGCTTAAACGATAGAAGAATAGGTTCTAATGCTAGGATTCAGTAGATAGGAGGTGTGGGATGAAGCTAGGGACTAAGATTTAACTAAAAGAGGTGATCTAATGGTTGAAAAGGATGATCTATGCATGCTGAAATTCTGGTTGAAGAAATAAGAAAAGAACTTTCTCTCACTAGGGCTCTCTCTCTCCTAACTCAAGCTTTCACCCTAATCTTTTCAACCTTGATTTTTTCAACCCTTTTGGGAAGAGGGGGGCCTCTCTATTTATAGAGATGAGGTGGGTTAGAGGGTCACTTAAGAGCTAATTGGTTTAGCAATTAGGTAATCCTCTATCTAAGGTTTTCTAGATTTTTTGGGTCCTAGGGGTTTGGGAAATTGGTTTCAATGGCGGATGATGGAGTGAGACCAAGGGTGACTTAAGGGTTGCCAATAAGCTCAAAGGGGGTGCAACCAACCTTAAGACACCCACCTTAACCAAAGGAATGGTCAAAGGGTCAAACCAGATGGAGGAAATTTGAGCATTTAATGACAGGTACTGTAGCTAAGCTGGGCGTATATATTACATACGCCAAGCTTATGCACAATAAAATTCAAGAAAACCAGGGGGAATCTGAGAAGATGGGTGCCCGTGTTGGTGGCCACCTATGCTGGCATATGTATTATATATGCCCGGCCAAATTTGGCCCAAAAAATGTCAGGCGTATATAATACATACGCCTGACCAAACTGGGGCCAAATTTGCTGGGCGTATGTAATACATACGCCTGAGCAAAAAGTCATGATTTAATATGATCCTTCAAACGGCCATAACTTTTGAACCACAACTCCAAATTGGGTGATCTTTGGCTCATTGGAAAGCTGGCGAAGTCCTCTTTCCAATGGTTTATGGCTCATCCTCAACAGTAGTCTATATAAAAATCTGTAGCTCTCCTCCCATCAAATGCTCTGAAGGGTTTAAATTGGGTCTGGGAAGGGATCCTAGGGTTTAGGGGTGATTTCTAAGGGTTGGAGGAATGGTTATAATGGGTTTTAGGTGATTCCTAAAGGTCTGGAATGATTTCCAAGGGTTCAGGGGTGCTATCGGAAGCACAGGGGTGCATCTCTCCCGGAGTACAGACTGATCGGGCCATGGGCCAAATTTGGGTGTCTACAAGGATATAACTTCATGCCTGGATCAGAGACCATTACTCTGATCTATCACCTTCATTATAAGGTGATGACTTCTCTGGCTCCAAAAATTAGTTATCACACTGAACAAGGAAAGACGGTCTTAATTGGGACCAACAGCACAACAACCAATGTTGCAACACCTAAACTAATTGCATGGAAAAATACTACTTTTCCTGATGATTGGCGTATACCTCAAGTTGTCCCTCCTAAACCAATTTTATATGAAATTGAACAAATAGTTCAAAATACCTAAGGAGATGTAATCTTAAAATTTGATAGATCTACATCCCACAGAACTTCTTATAGGAGTTCTTACTCTGAATCGAGGTCTCGAGGTCCCTATAGAGTTTCTATACCCTCGACTGCACGATCATCTTATTTAGAAGCTAACTCATCTGTGCCTTCTGAATACAATCAACCTAATCTTGAAGGAATCCAAGTCTCTGAACAACATATTCTTCATGGGATATATACCCAACAGCAGAGGGAATCCCCTACTGCTAGCGAGATGAATTTCTCAATCCATTAATAAAGATTTTATGGATTTTACAAAACTAGAAAACTTTGTTATTAATAGACAAGAAATCAATGATGAATTTCAGCAAAACAAATATGCACCATTCCGTGAATGGTATTTTAAGAAATTTTCGGCATCAAAATTGCAAGAATTCAAAGAACAATTTTACAAATATGTTGAAACTTTTTATCAAGTAATTCCATTTGTTACTTGGTTTAAAGCAACAAAATATCTTGAAATGACTCAGGATGAAAGGAGAATATTTCTCCTTGAAGATTTTGAAAAAGAATGGCAGAAACTGATGGTTCAATCGTTCAATCAGTTCATCCTCCTATTGAAGCTCTCAAACTTACTCAACCTAATTGAACAACAACTTTGGAAGCCACTGCTTTCATCAAACACAGCAAATTAAATAATTCTTTAATACATTATACTAATCCCCAAAAGGAATTTATTCACCAATTAAAATCCCGATTAAAGTCATTATCTTATAAGAAACAAATAAAACAAAAAAAATTTCAAATCAATGTTTTAACTCAAACAACAGAAAATTCTAAATCCAAATCTTATCCTCCAAGTTTTATAAAGAGAAAACTCAAAAAATGTTTGTGTCTTCTTCACCAAAGAAATCCAAATCCAAATCAAAAACACAAGAACATATTCAATGTTATAAATGTTCAAAATTTGGTCATTATGCCAATAGGTGTAAGTTCAAGAAGAAATCATATCTACTTTATGACAAAGATCCAAAACTCATTCAGACAAAATCTGAGTTTTCTCCATCTTCTGATAATTCAAAAATAAATTATCAAAATTTTGGAATCAATGTTCCTACAAATGTTTAATCCAAGCTATTGGAATTAGCAAACAAAACTGTTCAATCCAAGCTATTGGAATTAATAGACAAAACTACTAATCCAATAAAAGAATGTTAAACCCAATACTCAAATAATGAGTCTATACCTAGACCGGTTACAATTGGAGATCTTAAACATGAAATTAATTCATTAAAAATTGAGATGAGCAAGCAAAAGAAATCTCTGGCTACTCGACCACTAATTCAACAACATAATCAAATCAATATCATGAGCCAAGTAATAGCTCAAAAATGGTATATTCAAGTTACTTTGGTAATCAATCAGGAATTCACTATCAAAGATGTTGTTGCCCTAATTGATAGTGGAGCTGATTTAAATTGCATACAGGAAGGATTGATTCCTACTCAATATTTACATAAAACCACTAAAAACCTTAATAATGCTAGTGGTTACAAAATGTAGATTAAATATAAATTAAATTATGTCTCAATTTATAACAATGGAGTATGTATTTCATCTAATTTTGTACTTATAAAAGATTTAACTCAAATTGTTATTCTTGGTACTCCTTTTCGCACCTCCATTTTTCCATTAACCAAGGTAAATGAAAATGGTATTTATGCCCAATATAATGGATATAATCTCATATTTCAATTTGTAACTCCACCACAAACAAAAGTAATCAATTCTGTGGAATCTAATTTATTTTTCAAAGAAAAGCAACTCAACTTCTTACAACAACAAGTCAAGCTTTTACCTTTAGAAAAACAATTGGAATCCCCTTCAATACAAACCAAGATTTCTCAACTTCTGAAATCTTACCACAATGATATCTGTAGTGATATACCAAATGCTTTTTGGGATCGCAAGAAACATATTATTTCTCTTTCCTATAATCCGGATTTCAATGAACAACATATCCCAACTAAAGCAAGACAAAGTCAAATGAAACTAGCATATTTGGAATTATGCAAAACTGAAATTGCCAGTTTATTACACAAACAACTGATTCGTCCCAGTCACTCCCCATGGAGTTGTACAACTTTTTATGTGAATAACAATCTTTGAGCGAGCGAGGAACTCCTCATCTAGTTATCAATTATAAACCATTGAATGATTGCCTCCAATGGATTCGTTATCCTATTCCAAACAAAAAGGATTTGCTAGATCGCTTACATTCAGCCACTATTTTCTCCAAATTTGATCTCAAATCAGGGTATTGGCAAATTCAGTTGGCCGAGACTGACAGGTATAAAACTGCTTTTACTGTTCCTTTTGGACACTTTGAATGAAATGTTATACCATTTGGCCTTAAAAATGCTCCATCTGAATTTCAGAATATTATGAATGATACATTCATTTTATATATTGATGACATACTTATTTTTTCAAAATCTATTGACCAATATTTTAAACATTTAAAAATTTTCAAAGACATTATCCACAGCAATGGATTAGTCGTCTCTGCTCCTAAAATCAAGCTATTCCAAACATCTATTCGATTTCTTGGTCACAATATTCACGAAGGCCAAATTATTCCAATTGCCCGAAGTATTGAATTTGCCTCAAAATTTCCTGATGTCATTCTAGACAAAACCCAATTACAATGATTTTTGGGCAGTCTGAATTATATTGCAGATTTTTATTCTAATCTAGCACATGATGTAAAAATATTACAATCCAGACTCCAAAAGAATCCATCCCCATGGACCGATGACCACACCAAAGCTGTTCGACAAATAAAGTTAAAAGTCAAACAAATTCTCTCTCTTCCTTTAGCCAACCCACTTTGGTATAAGATAGTAGAGACAGATGCCTCCCAACTTGGTTATGGAGGAATCTTGAAACAACTCAATCCTTCCAAACAGAAGGAAGAATTAATCAGATACACGTCTGGTGTTTGGAAAGATGCCCAAACCAAGAAAGACGGTCTTAATTGAGACCAACAGTACAACAACCAATGTTGCAACACCTAAATTAATTGAATGGAAAAATATTACTTTTCCTGATGCTTGGCGTATACTTCAAGCTGTCCTTCCTAAACCAATTTTACATCAAGAAATTGAACAAATCGTTCAAAATACCCAAGGAGATGTAATCTTAAAATTTGATAGATCTACATCCCACAGAACTTCTTATAGGAGTTCTTACTCTGAATCGAGGTCTCGAGGTCCTTATAGAGTTTCTATACCCTCGACTGCTCGATCTTCTTATTCAGAAGTTATCTCAATCCATTAATAAAGTTTTTTTTTTTAAAGAAAGCCTGAAAACTTTGTTATCAATAGACAAGAAATCAATGCTGAATTTCAACAAGATAAATATACACCATTCTGTGAATAATATTTTAAAAAAAATTCTGCATCAAAATTGCAAGAATTCAAAGAACAATTTTATAAATATATTGAAACCTTTTTTCAAATTATTCCATTTGTTACCTGGTTTAAAGTAACAAAATATCTTGAAATAAATCAAGAAGAAAGGAGAATATTTCTCCTTGAAGATTTTCAAAAAGAATGGCAGAAACTAGATGGTTTAACTGTGCAGACAGTTAACCCTCCTGTTGAAGCTTTAAAACAAACTCAACCTAATTCAACAACAACCTTGGAAGCCAAAGCTTGTATCAAACCTGTTGAAAAAATAAATACTTCCTTAATACAATATACTAATCCCCAACAAGAATTTCTTCATCAATTAAAATCCTGATTAAAATCATTATCCTATAAGAAACAGATAAAACAAACAAATTTTCAAATAAATGTTTTAACTCAAACAACATAAAATCCTAAATCGAAATCTTATCCCCCCAGTTTTTATAAACAAAAGACTCAAAAGATTTATGTGTCTTCTTCACCGAAGAAATCCAACTCCAAATCAAAATCACTGGAACACATTCAGTGTTATAAATGTTCAAAGTTTGGTCATTATGCTAATAGGTGTAAGATCAAGAAAAAGCCAAATCAACTTTATGACAAAGACCTAAAACTTATTCAGACAAAATCTGAATTTCCTTCATCCTCTGATCATTCAAAAATTAATTTCAAGATTCTGGAATCATTGCTCCTACAAATATTCAACCAACTCTATTGGAATTAGTAGACAAACCTACTAATTCAATAAAAGAATCTCAAACTCAATACTCAAATAATGAGTCTATTCCTAGACCGGTTACAATCACTGACCATAAACATGAAATTAATTCATTAAAAATTGAGATGAGTAAGAAAAAGAAATCTCTTACTACTCAACCACCAATTCAACAACATAATCAAATCAATATCATGAGCCAAGTAACAGCTCAAAAATGGTATATTCAAGTTACTTTGATAATCAATCAAGAATTCACTATCAAAGATGTTGTTGTCCTAATTGATAGTGGAGCTGATCTAAACTACATTCAGGAAGGATTAGCTCCTACTCAATATTTACATAAAACCACTCAAACCCTTAATAATGCTAGTGGTTACAAAATGTATATTAAATACAAATTAAATTATGTCTCACTTTGTAATAGTGGAGTATGTATTCCATCTAATTTTATACTTATCAAAGATTTAACTCAAATTGTTATTCTTGGTACTCCTTTTATTACCTCCATTTTTCCCTTAACCAAGGTAAATTAAAATGGTATTTATGCCCAATATAATGGACATAACCTCCTATTTCAATTTGTAATTCCACGACAAACAAAAGTAATCAATTCTGTGGAATCTAATTTATTCTTCAAAGAAAAACAACTTAACTTCTTACAATAAAAAGTCAAGTTTTTATCTTTAGAAAAATAATTGGAATCCCCTTCAATACAAACCAAGATTTCTCAACTTTTGAAATCTTACCACAATGATATTTGTAGTGATATACCAAATGCCTTTTGGGATCGCAAGAAACATATTGTTTCTCTTCCCTATAATCCTGATTTTAATGAACGACATATTCCAACTAAAGCAAGACCAAGTCAATTGAAACTTGCTTATTTGGAATTATGCAAAATTGAAATTGCCAGTTTATTGCACAAACAACTTATTCATCCCAGTCACTCCCCATGGAGTTGTACAACTTTTTATGTGAATAAAAATATTGAACGAGAACGAGGAACTCCTCATCGAGTTATCAATTATAAACCATTGAATGATTGCCTGCAATGGATTCGTTATCCTATTCCTAACAAAAAGGATTTACTGGATTGCTTACATTCAGCCATTATTTTCTCTAAATTTGATCTCAAATCTGGGTATTGGCAAATTCAGGTGGCCGAGACTGACAGGTATAAAACCGCTTTTACTGTTCCTTTTGGACATTTTGAATGAAATGTTATGCCATTTGGCCTTAAAAATGCTCCTTCTGAATTTCAGAATATTATGAATGAAATATTCACTCCATATACAGAATTTTCTATAGTCTATATTGATGACATACTTATCTTTTTAAAATCCATTGACCAGCATTTTAAACATTTAAAAATTTTCAAAGACATTATCCACAAAAATGGATTGGTCGTTTCTACTCCTAAAATCAAGCTATTTCAAACATCTATTCTATTTCTTGGTCACAATATTCACCAAGGCCAAATTATTCCAATTGATTGAAGTATTGAATTTGTCTCAAAATTTCCTGATGTAATTCTAGTTAAAACCCAATTACAAAGATTTTTAGGCAGTCTAAATTATGTTACAAATTTTATTCCTAACCTGGCACATGATGTAAAAATATTACAATCACGACTCCAAAAGAATCCATCCCCATTGACCGATGACCATACCAAAGCTGTTCGACAAATAATGTTAAAGGTCAAACAAATTCCCTGTTTTTCTTTAGGCAACCCACTTTGGTATAAGATAGTAGAGACAGATGCCTCACAAATAGGCTATGGAGGAATTTTGAAACAACTCAATCCTTCCAAACAGAAGGAAGAATTAATCAAATACACTTATGGTGTTTGGAAAGATGCCCAAACCAATTATTCAACTATCAAACAAAAAGTTTTAGCCATTGTCAAAAGTATTCAAAAATTTCAGGATGATTTGCTTAATCAGTCTTTTTTACTTAGAATAGATTGTAGTGCAGCAAAATCCGTTTTATAAAAAGATGTCAAAAATCTTGCATCAAAATAAATCTTTGCTAGATGGCAAGCTGAATTATCCTCCTTTGATTTTCAAATTAAATATATAAAAGGAGAGACAAATTCTCTCCCTGATTTTGTAACTAGAAAATTTTTATAGGGTGTTTCTTATGGAAGCATCCTCCTCAGGAGGAAAAGGAAAAGAAAGGGGCAATATCCCCTTATCTCCAACTCAAGAATCTACAGATGATCATGCCCTTTGGACAATTATCCAAAGCAGTAGATATCGAACAAAAGGAGGCTTTCAATTTAAAGACTCAGTGCAAAAAAAATATTTCTCTCAATAAAGAGAAGATTGAAACCAAAGATATTTCTTATATTCAAAAGGATATATTTTCCACCATTCTGGTAATTGAACCAGAAGACCAACAACGGATATCTGTTCCCAGGGAAATAAAGAGAAGATATCTTGACAATCAAGGATTTCCTGCATTTGATGGTAAAACCCGTTTAATTGTAGAAACAATTTTGACTGCTACTGGATCCATTACCTTTACCCATCATATGGAAAACCAACGACCTGATAGCCCAATTACTTACAGTAAAGCTATTATCCATAAAATTATCAAACCATCCATTTAGGGTTTTGACCTAAATAAGTCTCGAAAACTCAGCTCCGGACACTCATTCAATTATTGGGATTATATTCAGTCTTTCACCAATACCTTTTGTTATATGAATCCAAAACGGAAACATTCTTGATTTCTAAAGATTTGTCCATATATCCTCCAATCCGGTATTCCCAATTGGTTCTACAATTGGTGGAGCCATTTCGGTCCAACCACCAAAATTTTACCCAAATCATTAATACCTTTATATAATCAGTATGGAGTTAAATTCAAAGGAAAAAATCCTCATTACTCTGAAGTTGATTTCTTTTTCTTCACAGAATGCAGTATTCCATGGATTTGGATGTGGAATATTCAAATTACCAATCTTGAGCATCTTCCTACACTTCAAAGAACCTACTGGATCCGTTGGTGGGATAATATTCCCGACTTTGACAAAAAACTGCTTGAAATTTCATCCATCATCTCTCAGTATGCCAAAACAGTGAAAACTGAGGCTTCTTTATCTTCTTTAGAATCCAATCCTTTTGAAATATTCAAAGCCATGATTCGAAAATAACATTCCGATTTATCTAAAACATAGATTAATCATCGTTGTCTTGCTTCCATGAAAGCCCATTTTCTTCAAAACTTTAATTCAGCATCCCATTCGGAGGAAGATTCCCTCACTTCATCGGAAAATAATAATTCCTTCCATGTTCTAGGAGGAGAGTCGTAACCAGATAGTCCTGATCAATCACTTGGTGAATATTGGGACTCAATCATTAACCAGGTCAAAAGCAAGAAATAATTCCTCAACATCCAATACAACCAATAAAGCTGTTCACCACTCCAAGCAATCGCCAATACAGCCAATAAAGATGTCACTTCAAATTATTAAAGGGACAAATAAGCCAAAACAGCTATTTGTTCAAACATCATAATGGACCCAACCATTCAGACTATTGTCGGCTAACACATCCTATAATATTCCTTGCTACTTAATAGCTTTGCCAACTATCGATGGCCGACCATGAAGTCATCCTCCAAATAATGAAGCACTGACGCATGCCATGACGTCAGAACACAATTATCAAGGGACGAAGCGACTGCATCCTACCCACATAGCACATGTGTCCCACTCAACGGTGGATTTCAACCCGTTTTAAGTCCGCATTCATCTATAAAAAGGTTAGCCTGGGAATTGTCCAGGACACCGAGTATTCAACCAAGCAATTTACCTAGCATTTTCTTACTTCCTTCTCTGCTTTCTTGTTCTTTCTTTTGAATTTTATTTCTGTATTGTGTAAGCTCTCCATATCGGTAAGCTTACTCAGCTTTGTTTATATTAGTTTATGTATTTCATAGTAGTTGCATAGTACCTAAATAGGAATTAGATTCCTTATGTTTTGGGTTTATATTTGTAAGTTTGTTTTATTAGGCATTAATATATGATATAAGGCTTTCTTCCCGTGTGCTTCATTTTTCCTTTCGTTTCCTACGCTTTCCCCTCACTCTGTGTTTGGTATCAGAGCCATGTCCGGCTAAGCTCCTGGTAATTACATATAGCGGGTGGCTAGTGTTGGAATCTTGAGAGGTATTAAATCGTGATTAGGGTGGCTAATCATGGGCGTATGAACTACTGTATATCGTCTTCTTCAGCGGTTTTTATGGATGACTTGTAATGGTCTATTTAGATTTACTACTATGCTGTGGTACCATGGGAAGTCGCATTGGAATGATTTTATGGCATTGTAGCAGTGATTGCGTTGTTGCCGGGTTATTCCCCGTAAAAGTTATCATGGACGGATGCAGTTTTACAACAGCAATCTAGTAGTAAATCTAAATGAACTTTTGTAAGAAGTCCATGAAAATTTATGGAGAAGAAGGTAAATAGTATTTTACTATGCTAATGAATAGTATTCTGAATCACTATTCACTATAGTAAAACTATTCCAACATGACTATTCCCATATGTAATTACAGTATTATTGGTTTTTACCAAAGCTCTTTTACCCTTTCATTTTTACTATTTTTATTTTTTTTTATTTTTTTTTTAATTTCCTTTTATGTCTATTTTTAATTTTTCATCCAAAAAATTAATCAAAAATGAACAATTAGACAAATGGTCTAAAATTGATGACCAACAAAACCAACTAAATCGATGGACAATTCCTTCCATCAATTCCAAAACAATTTATCAATATGGATGGAAAGATTGGTCCACCGACATGTCAATCAAACTACTGAGCAAACTCTCAGTATTCATGAAGAAAGTCAAAATGAAGGTTTTCAATTACTCTCAAATGAAGACTTATTACATGACCTTCATTGTTTCAAATTTCTTCATTTAGGATGCATTCAAGTTGCATTCAAACCTTTGACCTTATTAGGTCTTGAAGAAAGTAGTCTGCTCAGCACTCTTAGAGATGCTAGATGCCTTAACTGGCGTCCATCTCTTATGGTTGCTGTTGAGACCAGCCTATGCTTTAGTCCAATCTACTACAACATTTTTCCAAACTTAACTTTATCATTATCTAATTAAAATATTCTTCTTGCTTGTACCCTTAATTTACAAACTGAAGGATACAACTTCATGCCTGGATCAGAGACCATTGCTCTGATCTATCGCCTTCAATATAAGGTGATGACTTCCCTGGCTCCAAAAATTAACTATCACATTGAACCAGGAAAGACGGTCTTAATTGAGACCAACAACATAACAACCAATGTTGCAACACCTAAACTAATTGAACTGTAAAAATATTACTTTTCCTGATGCTTGGCGTATACCTCAAGCTGTCCCTCCTAAACCAATTTTACATCAAGAAATTGAGCAAATCGTTCAAAATACCCAAGTAGATGTAATCTTAAAATTTGATAGATCTACATCCCACAGAACTTCATATAGGAGTTCTTACTCTGAATCGAGGTCTCGAGGTCCTTATAGAGTTTCTATACCCTCAACTGCTCGATCTTCTTATTCAGAAGTTAACTCATCTGTTCCTTCTGAATATAATCAACCTAATCTTGAAGGAATCCAAGTCTCTGAACAATAGATTCCTCATGGGATATATACCCAACAGCAGAGAGAATCCCCTACTGTTAGAGAGATGAATTTCTCAATCCATTAATAAAGTTTTTATGGATTATACAAAGCCTGAAAACTTTGTTATCAATAGACAAGAAATCAATGCTGAATTTCAGCAAGATAAATATACACCATTCCGTGAATGGTATTTTAAAAAAATTTCTGCATCAAAATTGCAAGAATTCAAAGAATAATTTTACAAATATATTGAAACCTTTTTTAAAATTATTCCATTTGTTACTTGGTTTAAAGCAACAAAATATCTTGAAATGAATAAAAAAGAAAGGAGAATATTTCTCCTTAAAGATTTTCAAAAAGAATGGCAGAAACTAGACGGTTTAACTGTGCAGACAGTTAACCCTCCTGTTGAAGCTTTAAAACAAACTCAACCTAATTCAACAGCAACTTTGGAAGCCAAAGCTTGTATCAAACTTGTTGAAAAAATAAATGCTTCCTTAATACAATATACTAATCCCCAACAAAAATTTCGATTAAAATCATTAAGTGACAGCTCAAATTTTGGCATCCTAAAACCCGTGCCATCAGCACGACCCTCAAGGCCATGCCCTGGAATTCTTTACGATATGTTGGTATATACAAGCCCAAAACTGTAATTAAGGTGCACGTATTTACTCTAAACAAGTTCTCATATATTGAAAAAAAAATTTGGTCTCTAAAGGCAGTTCTTGTCCCATGCCAATTCATGGGCATAAGAACTTACCCAAACCGTTGGTGATAATAGTTCAACCCAAATGCTTTGTCAAAAGAATAACAGTATTTAATTACATTCGAATAAAGAGGCTTGACATACCAAGCCGTACCTAATACTCTCCACTCACTCTCAAAGTACGCAAATGGGTCTCCTAGAAGAATTCCTCAGGAGGAGGTTCTGACTCTTCTCCGGTCACGTAATCCAAATCTTCTGGATCGACGTCTCCCGAAGCCTCTGTTGCCGCTAAAACTGGACCTGCGATGTATAGTCTAAGGGGTGAGCTACATCCTAGCTCAATAGGGAAACAAAATGAACATATAGATTAAATCTCATATATATATGTTAGCGGTTATAAAAGCACCATTTATTGGATATCACTTTTGCAAAAAATGATTGAAATAACTGAAATAAAAAGATGGGTACAGCTGTTACTTTGCATGGTTTTTGTTTGTTCACACTGGTTTAGTTGTGAATTCGGCCCAATCACTTAAATCTTAACTTAAGTAATCCCCGAGTAATATAGCATCGAGCCCCGATGGAATATCCACCATCTTCGTCTAACTAGACAGTTGTTATGTGTATTTGCTGGGAATACCGCCCAAGCCCCTTTCTCATAGGTGGCGGGGTCTATTCTCAAATTTACATCCCTGAGATGTGCTATAAATGTACGGATTGGCCGTTTGAGTGGTTGATTTATTGTGTGTTGATTTGCAAGTTTTATCTGTTTGGTTTTAAGTTGTGTGTAGTAATGTGATGTGCATTTTTTGTCATCTGAATTTGATGTTGTGGGACCTAATTCTGATATGCATGTTCTATTTCTGGTTGAGTGGTTGAGGTGTTGTCATTGTAAATGTCATGAATCTGATATATTTGAAAATCTTTAGCATTCTAAATATTTTGCTATGCATATGTTGGTGATGTGCTTACAATTATAATTATGAAATGGATTAAATTTGAGGAAAGTTGGTGAAGATGCACAATGGATAGGTGCATGTCAGTATTGATGCACTGGCCTATGTGCAACACTAAGAGAAAGGGTAGATTGTGCTTTCTCGCGAGGCTCTATGGCCCTAATTCCACATTCACGAGCCACTTGAATAAATTGAAGGATTTCTCGTGGAGTTCTTATAGGCAAGTTGTTCCTCGCGAGCAAAAAGACCTCTGAAGCCTGCAATGTTCAATTCCTTGCGAGGCTTTGATTCAACTCCGTGAAGTGCCTTCGCGAGACTCTTCTGTATCTGGCGAAACATTTCTCGCGAGGTGGCATTCGTACTACGTGAGAGCCTCATGAGCTATGTATGGGTTTTCTCATGGTGCTGTATAATGACCTATGTTGCCTCGCGAGAGCCACATGAGTGGATTGCTTGAAGGAAATAAAAGATGGATTGTCACACGGCTACCACTTCTTCATGATAATGAGCTGCGTGCCAATTGGGAATCACGCATGTGTACCTCGCGAGCAAACTTCTGAGACTCACTGAATATATTTTCTTTGTGTGGTTCTTTGCTTAAACTGTGTGAGCAATCCACCTGCCCTCTCACGTGACTCAATTACAGCATCAGCTCTGTGAATGACCTCGCGAGACACATAGAGCTTTTAAATCTATCCTCGCGAGGAATCTTTCTTCTTTGCGATAACACTTATCACGAGATTAAATTCATATTGTGCGAGAAAATATAGCCCCGCGAGTACCTGGCAACAACCGCACAAGGCACGGGGTCACACTATTAAACCCTGTGATCTTTTCCATTTCCTCCATTCTCTCTCTTTGCCCTAACTTCCACTGCACAAGACTAAGCTTCTCTCTCCCTTCTTTCATCTCTACAACCTAATCAACTCCAACTCAACAAATTTCCTCCTACAATTGTGTTCCACATCACCTCCTGGTTACTTGGAATTCGGTTTGGAGGAAGTTGATCCATTGTGCCACGATTGAAGTGGAACCCTAGCTTTCAGTTTGTAAGATTTTTTCACACTCTCATCTGATTTGATTGGTTGCTATTTTAAGTGTTCAATAGGGAGGACTTTGGGTGCAATTTCATTTGTGAAGTGTGCATTACATACTCTGAGAGTTTAAAGCCCTTATTTTGAGGAATTTTTGTAGTCATGGCCACGGGTTCAAAATTCATTGACGCATTGGCAGCCATGTTAAACCCATCACACAGTTGCAGTCTTGTGGCAACTCGAAAATCTGTAAGGATTACAGAGGCCTCCACAGTGGTGACCTCTGAGATGCCTCCTCTCACTGTTGATCCCAAAGTGGAGCAACCAAAGGAAGGGGCTGCCCCTGTGAAGAAAGGCAAGGGTGTGGCCTCTGATGCCAATCCGTAAAAGAAGAAATCTACTCCTAAGAAGAGGGCCAGAGACCGCCCACCTGCCAAAAGCCTGAGCAATCCAAGAAAAAGCAGAAGACGGGCAAGGGTGTAGCCCATGAGGTCCCTGAGTTAGCCCTTGAGGAGGAAGATAATGAGTACCTCAGGGTCCCTTCTGAATTTGTGGCTTCAATTAAGCTTGAGGCAGAGACTATTTTTGACAAGGTTTTCTTCGAGGACCTACCAGAGACAGCTTCCTCCATTGCATACCTATCCAAAGCCACTCTGATACCCCTATTGAGGCCCCCACTGTAGCTAGTCTTCCCTAGACTAGTGCAGCTGTTTTATCAAAATATAAGAGTGAAAACTAGGGATGATGGGAACCCCATATTGCTGGTGCTGATAGACAAGTTTGAGATGCTATTCAATCAGGCTGTAATAGCTGAGATTCCTGGGATACCAGCCAAGTACAACCTTTAGTGTGGCTTGGGTTCCCCTTTGATAGCCACCATCCCAGAAATTGCCAAGGAGCTCATTGGAGGAATTACTGCATCAGGGTTGTCCATTAGGAAGAGGGATTTGCACCCTAACCTGAGATTTATGTATAGGGTGGAGAGAAAAAATGTTTACTGTTCTAGGCACTAGCAAAAGAGGAGATCCCCCATTGCAGATGCCCTCTACTCCTTTCACATGAACCATTATTTTGATGGTGCCAGGCTAATTTTTTATGGGATGAAGGATATAAATGAGAAGGTGAAGAAAGAGCAGAAGCCTCACTCATTGCCCTATTGCAAGCTCATTACAACCTTGTTGAAGCTAGGGGATACCAATTTTAGAAGAAGGAGGAGACCACTCCCTTGAACCCCAACAAAAGTGGTAAGAAACAATGGGAGATTAGTGGAACTCTCATTGAGAAGGAGTTGCTAGCAGAAGCAGCTCCCATAATTCAAGAAGTTGCTGCTGCCTCTGTTGTTACCAACTCCCAAGTAGCAACCTCTGCTATGCCTGCCAACCTTGCCATAACCACTTCCATTCCCATGCCAACCACCACTGCACCCTCAACATGCCCAACATATACACCTACTACCATCACTCTTCTCACAACTCTCCATCTCTACCATACCTTACCTACCACCTCAGCCATCACAACATATCCTACATCCACCATACATACAGAGACCATTCCTTTATCCTTACCCATATCTGTACCCTTAACTACTTACCCAGCTCACCCCAACCCACCTGTGAATACTACATATAGAAAAAGAAAAAAATTCAAAGCCCACACGGGCGAAAGCAAGCTTGTGTGGGGTCACCCTTGTCTCCCCATTCAGATCAATCTTTACTACCCCGGCGCTCACAAAGGATTGACCGATGTGGGGTCGGGCGGGAGTTTCTTCTTCCAGGTTGATTCCTCTAACCCTGGCGGCTGCTACGGCTCTCATCTTTTCTTTAGCCTCTCTGACTTCTTCATCGGGCTTATAGCCCAGGCCAAATCTTGTTTGCTGCCCCTTAGCCCTGACGGGGTCTCTTCTTCCTTGAAGGCGGGGGCCCAAACCATCCCCTTTTTGGTGTCCTCATTTGTGGAGGGCTGCCTTCGTTCCTCCTCCAGTTTTGGCAGGGGTTTTTTCAGTCAGCTCGAGGGTAACGGCTGAGAAGTCATACTCAAATCGATGGAGATCAGTGTCCTCTGCTGTATGCCACATGTCAAGCACTTTTGGATTCTCAATATGTAGAGCGCTCCGCTCCCTGTCTTCTCTGCTCTCACCCACGATGGTGATGATTCTTTGAATGAATCAGAGTTTTTGGTGTAGAGTTGATGGTATTGCCCTGATCTCATGCAGCCACAGTCAGCCCAATAATAGATTAAATGTAGACTTGATGTCCATTACCTGGAAGGGGACAGTGAAGGTTTGCAGCCCAATGATCAGGTCGAGGTCCACTTCTCCTATAATCTCTCATTGGGTGTTGTCGAATCCCCTGGCGCTTGTTATTGATGGCCGAAAAGTGTTAGGTTTCGCATCAATTTTGATTGCCGTCCTTAGAGGGCATACATTTAATGTCGACCCATTGTCTATCAAGACCAACGACACCACCAAGTTCCCTACTTCCACTATTATATTCAGAGGTTTAGAGTGATTGTTCCCCTCGAGCGACAGATCCGCATCAGTGAATGAGATAGCATTTGGGGCCAATACTTGCCCAATTATTTCTCCCACCTCGTCTGGGGTCACGTGGGCGGAAACATGCGTGTCTTTGAGTGCTACCATTAAGGCTTGAAACTTGAGTGGGGATGTGATCAACAAATCCCAAATAGTAATATGTGCAGGTGTCCTCTTGAGCTGTGTCTCCAACACATGCTCTCTGGCCATTTTCTCAAAGGGGTTCCCTGTGGCTTGCTCTTTCTTCTTCTCCTCTCCTCTACCGGCCCCCGATGCTTTCGGCTGTGTAGAAATCTTGCCCGACCGGGTGATGAATTCGACTGTCTCTTCTTGGTTGTGACCAGCATTCATGTCCGCTCTGTCAGAATTTAGCGGCACTTGATGCGGTCATAGGCGGTTTCGGATGAGGAAGGAGTTCTGGTGATTCGGGTGGATTAACAGATGTCGGCTTCTCGCCAAACCAAAGTTGACTCAATAGGGGGCTGAGGGGCATTGGCGGGGATGAGAAAAGTTAGATTTGAGGGTGCAGTTACTGAGCGTGGTAAGACCAAAGGTGATTGGGAAGCAAGTGATAAGGTGAAGGGGTGAGGGGTTGTTTGTTTGGGTGAGGGTAGAGTTGGATTGGGAGCGAAATAGCGCAGGATGGTGGGGGTGTGACTGGGATAGGGTGACTGAGAAATGTCAGAGGTGCAGGTGGAGCGGGGCGATTGGGGTATGACAGGGTAGCAGACGAAGTAGTGGGGTACTAGTACGAAGGGCTTGTAATTGGGGTGGCATGGTGGGGCGATGATGGATTCGTGGATGGAACGAGGTAGATCACGGTGATATAGTTGTGCATGGGGCGGGGTGATTTAGGGATGGTGGAGTTGTGTATTGGGCGAGGTGATTTAGAGATGGCGGGGTAGTATGATGGGCGGTGGGATTTGGGGGTGTGTATGAGGTGGGGTAGTATGGGGGTGGTGGATTTATGTATGGCGTGGGGTGATTTTAAGGTATATGGGGTGACCGATGGTGGGATGGTGTATGGGATGGGGTGATTGGGAGGGTGTCTCTGTGGGATAAATTGGGAGTGGGGCGGATATGCATATGATTGCGGCGGGGCTATGCCCGTTAGGATTTGATAGGCGGGAGCGGGAGTGGAAAAATACTACCCTAAATCTAGGGGCTCCTCTTGGTATGCAGGGGTGGGGAAGTAATCGGCTAAATACAGCGGCTCGATTACCCCTACAATTGGTTCACCCTCGTTCATCCTGGTAAATGAAAACTCTTCTTGATTACTGATGTAATCCGAGGGGTCAAACTCTTCCTCTTCCTCTTCAACGTAGTGGATGTTAGGCCTGGGGCCTCCTGGATCCGATGATAGAGGGGCCTGATGGATATTCTAGCTCTGCCCTTGAGGAAGCGACAGGGGAACAATTTTTTCTGCCTCTATTAAATCTTGGTTTGCGTGCCTTAGTGGGAAGCACCGATCCTTAGGGTGACCTGGTCCCTGGTGGAAGTTTCAATGCAGGTTCAGGTCATAGTTTCTTGGTATCAGATTGGATGGTGGGCGAGGCTGGAGTAAATTGACCAGACCCTTTGTAGCAACATTGGTAATAAGACACTTAATGATTGCCCTAACGGTGTGAAGACTCATTCGAATTGTACTTTTATCTGTTCCTGGGTGAACGGGGCCCTTGGTCCATTATTTGGCCTTGGCGCTTGTTTGAAACAGGTCGGGGGTGGGTGTGCGGCCTGAAGCTGTATCGGGGTGGTATTGGCCTGGGGATAAATGATATTCTGCACCGAGAAAGAAGGAAAAGGGAGATCAAATTCAAAGGGAGTCTGCTTTGTGCAAGGCACTCACCAACAGTCATCAAGTTCTCTCTCTTGGAGACCTGCTCCTCTCCCTCTTCCACAAGTTACCAAGGTACCTTTACTGCCCTCTTTTCTCAGCCCACCTGAATTGGAACTCAAACAGCTCCCCAAAAATCTGAAATATGTATTTTTGGGAGATCATCAAACACTACCTGTGATTATTTCTTCCTCCCTTACAAAGGAGCAAGAAGAGGAGTCACAGTAGTTCTAAACAAAGACAAGAAAGCAATTGGTCGGACCATTGCTGATTTAGGAGGACTAAACCCAGTATGCATGCATTTGTTTCATTGCTTCTTAGTTTCTATTTTCACTAATTTTTTTCTTTTCTTTCGGTTTCTGTTTCATAAATTCTACCATTTAGATCTAGTGAGCCTGCTATTTTCTTTGTTTTTCCTTACAACAACAAGTGAGGACACGGTTCCTCACACGCTTCCCCAATTTCAGTTGTTACTCACTTATTGGGGAATTAAATGCGAAAGTTACTCAGCCCCACACGCATGCGCCTAATGCTACTTAATGACCCACGCCGATTCCTAGGCCATGAGCATTACCAATGCCCCCATTCAAGTCCCACCTTTCGGCTTCCCCACCTTACCTATAAATAACCAACCTCTACCAAATTCCCCACATCTTTCCCCACCCTTCCAAAATGGCGGCGACCAAGCCAATAAGCCACCACACCGCTTTTACCCCATGTGGTCGGGACCCACCACCACCGAAGGTGCCAGATCCGCTCTAGCCCTCCGGGAATTTGAATTTGAAGAGGTCCTCGCGATTTTGGCCAAAGAAAAGGAGGCCCAACTCCAGCCTCCTCGGAAAAACAAAAATCAACCTTCCCCGCCACTTCCACCCTCCACCGCCCCACCCCCTCCCTAAAAACACTGTCCTATTCTGTCTTTATTTTTCTTTTTCTTTTTTATGTAAAATATTTCTAGTTAATAAACTTTACTTTCTCCCATTCTCCATGTCATTTTCTCATTGCTTATTTTTTTTTTCTTCTTATTGTTGTCCTTGTTTCAATTTTTCCTATAAAGTGACCATGCCACCTTTGAACCAATGAGGACACTGTTCCCCATAGGTTTGGGGGTGTGGCGAACAAGTCCGCTTAGGAATAGTTAACATAAGGGCAGCAGAATCACCTAAGTAATTAGGAAATGTATTAATTTACTTTAGAATCATGACAACTAGAAAATTTAAAATTCCCTTGCCAAATTTAGACATTCTAAACCTTGCGATATTCTACATTTCCATGATGATTACACCATAAAACATACCGGTATCAAAGACGTAGTAAGTCAAAAGGAAGAGAAAAGGTAAAGATATACTTAAAAGCTCAAGGAAAAACCATAACCAAAGTGAGAATTGAGCCCATATATTTTCCATCTCTTGAAGAGTGATCGAGGCAATTTTTACGATTCAAAGGATTGGTGAGGCATTAGATCCACTAGAAGTTAGGAAACTCCAAATTAAAACAAGTAACGACTCATGAAATCGAGGAAAGATCAAGGCCTTCTTTGGACAGCTTGAACCTAACAGAACCAACCAAGAAAAATCTGCCTGCTTTGTACCCCATTTGAGTCAGAATCCTACAATTCTTCATCAAAATACTCAAAAGTACTTGCACTGAACCTATGGAACTAATTCAGCCTTCCTCACTCCGAGAATTCGTGGAGGTAAAGGAGAAAGAATCAAGATGGACCATTTCGGGCAACATCAAGAAAATGAAGAGAAAATACCTCAAAACAGGCAATATGGTGGATCGAGAAAAGAAGAGACAAACAATGTGAAAAGTTGCAAGCAAAAGGCAAAAAGGGACCTTATGTTGAAAATGCAAGATCAAAGAAAGAACTGATCACTTTGTGGAATGTGAGAATCTCGAAAAGAAGAAGAAAGAAGCTAAACTCAAAAGGTGGAGTCATGAACCATCTCCGCACTTCCCGAGTTCTCAAATTCAAACCTCGCTCAAATTGCCTTTCCTTGAAACTTCACTCCATAAGCCATACAAACAAACCTAGATTAAAAGCCCTTGTGATCCAAAGTTGAGTGAGTCATGTGGAGATGAGAAGTGACCCAATCTATGGTGAGGAGATGTCAATGATGCCATTGCCTAAGAATCATGCCTATGCTCATGCTTACAGATCCATTTGGGAGATGTAAGCGCTCTTGAGCTTGAGTGAAAATGAACCCTCAACAAAAACAAAACATCGATGAGAGTATACCCCGGTGAGTGTTTGGGTTGGAACTTGAGCACCTTAAGTATGACTTATAACCTAATTTTTATCCATAGGATGAGCTTCTCAGCACATTTGTATGATTTTCTATGATTGCTCACAGATTGGAAATATTGAAACATTCATGAGGTTTATAAATGTTTAAATTCCTGCAAACAATAATCAAATTTTCTGTTTCATCATTGATTCAAGAGTAACTAACCTGCTCCTTGATTGCTCATTTGATAATATTTTGATGTTAAGCTTTCATGGAGAAGTTTGTGGGTACCTTCACTGAAAACCCTCAGAGACTTCACCTCCTCTAGGGATCACCTAGGGGTTTAAAAGGCTTGTTGCATATGCTAAATGCACTGTGCTTCCTACAAAAGTGGCTCTTTACTTTGTTTTTATGTTTCTTTGCTCGGACTAGCAAAGCTTAGGTTTGGGGGTGTGATAAGTAGTGAAAAATACCATTTTTCACCCCTAAACATGAGCCTTGAATGACCCTTGAGAGGACTAAATAAGTGCTTTAGTGTTCATATTGCAGCTAACCAAAAAGACAGGTCCAAATCCGAAAACCATCCTAAAATGATCAAAAAGCTGACAACGCATGTCAAACTCAAAGAGGGAGTGAAGAAATAGCCTCAAAGAATGGCTAAAAGGTCCTAAAAGAGCAAGAAAAGACCTGAAGAAGGAGAAGGATCCATTCGCAAGGAAGAATGGAAGCTAAAAGTCAATTCGCAAAGAACTTCTACTATTCGCAAAGAACCTAGAACTTTGCGAAGAGAAGAAAACACTCCTCGAATAGAAGAATGACCTTTGCGAAAAGAAGAAAACACTGCGAAAAGAAGAGAAGTCCTTTGCGAAAAGATCTCCGAAGCCAAAATGCTTTGCGAAAAGATCTCCAAGAAGCCAAAATGCTTTGTAAAAGATCTCCGAAGCCAAAATGCTTTGCGAAAAGATCTCCTGAAGCCAAAATGCTTTATGAAGAGAGCTTCGAGCCAAACTACTTTGCGAAAAAGCCCTTAAACTATGCGAAATGGCATTCGAGGATTTGCGGCTCGTCCAAGGGTATTTCAGGAAACTTTGCACGCGCAATGCATTTTAAAACCCAAGGACATTCCGGAAGATTCGAGCACGAACCAAAGGCATATTCCACCCCATGTGAACACCCAAAGATGAAATTACTTGGAACTTCTAGAAGCTCAAACAGATTTTTGAATTACATATGAATTGATGCCTCTGTTTCTCGATTGGTGAACCAGATCAAGCATTTCGATTGGCGTAAGCAGATCTGGATCACGGTGCTCGACTCCTATTGGTTGATACAGATCTATCCAATTCGATTGGTTGATACACATCTGAGTAGCTTAGGAAAACTATAAATAGTCGTTCCATTTGCCCAATTTGGGTATCCTGATTTTAGAGTTTTCATCTCTGTTTTCCTCATTCCGGTCAGATTGCTTATCTGAACTCCCTGTATTCCCTTCTTGTAGTTTACCTTGAGAGCCATTGTGAGTGATTTGTACTTCCAAGTTCGGATTCAAGATCAGAACTGAGGGCTCTCTAAGAAGCGTGTTCGTAATTGTAACGTTGGATTTTAAAAGGTTTTGAAATTTGTGTCTTCTCCATTGGAGTCATGTCGAGGGTTACGAATGTTCACCTTAGTGCATTAGACTTCTTTAGATTCACTCATCCGCATCCAACTTCCCTTAATTCATCATCCTTGTGAATTAGCGTTGGTAACCTAATTCAAGCGATTTACAAAGGATGTTCATGTTCGAACTAAAGAATAGGCTACGAATGAGATCCGTGACCATTTAAGTGATGATCACGACCATAAGTCTAAACCTATTCCTTAATTCGATTTATTTCTCTTACATCCGGCCGGTAGCCGGATGAAGATTGAATCGCCTGTTGAACTACTGATTCTCCATTAAAATTCGAGGCTAAAGTACATGAAGCTATTATTTCGCATTTGTCTTATTTTAAACACCTCCCCAACTCGGATCCGGATCATGTAGTTAGTTCTTTTCTTTATTTGCTTATAGTTAAATGTGACACAATCCAACACTCTCTTTTATCTATTCTTTATTTTAGATAATTATAGAGCGAGATCTGTATACAGATCCGGAGGTTTATCTCTCTGTTTAGACAAACTTCTCGTGGACGATCTTGAAATACTTACTTTTAAAACTTGCTACAATTGGCCCCGATCTTGCAGTGCCGTTGTTAGCCCCAATGTCTGATATCCCTTTCATAAGTTAACATCCATATAACCTAGCATTCTTTAATTCTTTAATTTTGATTCATAATGCACACAATTATGGCACACTTGGGCGACAACAAGTTTTTGGCGCCGTTTGTGGGAAGTTTGTTCTAAAATAGATAGACCTATGTTTATTTTCATTTATTTTAATTTTGCTTTAAACCCGCACTTTGCATTCCAAGTGCTTGATTAAATGTCTAGTTTTTGTATAGAAAACTGCTTTTACTGAGAATTTTATTTTTTTATTTTTTTTATATTTTTACGAGTTTTTATTCTTTGCCTTCTAGTTATTTGAATAAATCACGCCACTCTTTTGTCTTTTGTCAAATTTGGGCGAGTTTGAGTTTTTCTTTTATTTTTGTCAATACTTGAATAAGGTCTGCAGTTTTTGGATGTTTGCAGATCAGCGGCCATTCAACAAGGAACATCTGGACCAAAAGGCTGGAGCAGATCCGCTTGAGTTTGCATCCCTTCTCCTTTGCATTCATTTTCTATTTTTAAATTCTTGAGAACCAAATTCTCATTGTGTTTAATGTTTGTTTTGATTATAATTTCTGCCATCTTTTAGGCATCTTTGATTTTTTTTACAAAACCAAATACAAAATAAAAGAAGTAAAAACACAAATAGAAAATCTACGAGTTGTTTCTCATTATTTTCAAAGAGTAAATAAGGGCTCTTGTTGAGCCCGGTGATCAAAACAAGTAAAAAAAAAAAAAAAAATTATAATAAAAAAATAGAAAATTATAAAACAATATAGATATCTTAGGATAATGCTTTTTCTCCATTTGCATCCACTTTTCCCATCCGGACTTTCTTGAGATCATTTTTTTTTAGGAATCATGTAGGATAATGAGTAGTGAATCATAGGCTTTTGAATATTCAATGGACCCACTAATTTTATTTTCCTTGAGATTTCTTCATCATAAAGGGTCTCACTGTGTGTGAACCCCTTTTTAATATGTGCTCCCATGCTTCATTATTTCTTTTTTCATACACATCATCAACAAAGGGGTCAATCTTATGAATCTTGCTTTTCAACGTATTCCTGCTAATCATTTTATAATCACTTAGATTCATAAGTATCTCGTGCTTTTGGGTTTGTTTCTTTGGGCTTAGGATATATCATTTGGCATTAGATTTTCTGCTTTTAGGAATTTTAGTTTCAAATTCGTTTTTAGATCGCTGATTTTTTTCTTTCTTAGGTTAATGTGTCCTCGTTTCTTGATTTTCGTCATTTTCGTGAGTATAGTTAGTTTATAACTTTGTTTTCCTATTTTGCATTCACAAATTCAGTTTTTGTATCAACACTTTTCTTTTCTTTTTAACTTTGCATTCAAATCCCTTACCTTGATTTTTGTTTCTCCGTTATTAGCATTAGTTTCCTTTCATTTGCATAGTAATCCTTCTATTTGTTAGATTTTATTTAGCAATTCTAGCATTTTGTTGATTTTTCTTGCATTTGTATATCATGTTTTCCTTTTCCTCATATCTTCGCTTTTACATTTTTATTTTTCTCACTTTGCATATAGTTTAGATTTTTTCTTCTTAGTTTTTCTTTCTTCTTTTACCTCGCGCCCTAGTCTCTCATTGTCTAGAACATTGAGGACAATGTTCATCTTAGGTTTGGGGATCCACGAGAAAGAAGGAAAAGGAGATCAAATTCAAAGGAGTCTGCTTTGTGCAAGGCACTCACCATGATCATCAAGTTCTCTCTCTTGGAGACCTGCTCTCCCTCTTCCACAAGTTACCAAGGTACCTTTGCTGCCCTCTTTCTCACCAATGAATTGGAACTCAAACAGCTCCCAAAAATCTGAAATATGTATTTTGGGAGATCATCAAACACTACTGTGATTATTTCTTCCTCCCTTACAAAGGAGCAAGAAGAGGAGTCATAGTTCTAAACAAAGACAAGAAAGCAATTATCGGACCATTGCTGATTTAGGAGGACTAAACCCAATTTGTATGCATGCATTTGTTTCATTTGCTTCTTAGTTTATGTTTTCACTAATTTTTTCTTTTTCTTTCGGTTTCTGTTTTCATAAATTCTACCATTTAGATCTGTAGTGAGCCTGCTATTTTCTTTGTTTTTCCCTTACAACAACAAGTGTGGACACGGTTCCTCACACGTTTCCCCCAATTTCCAGGTTGTTACGCACTTATTGGGGAATTAAATGCAGGAAGGTACTTTCCCACACGCATGCGCCTAATGCTACTTAATCACCCACGCTGATTCCTAGGCCATGAGCATTACCAATGCCCCCCCATTCAAGTCCCACCCTTTCGGCTTCCCCACCTTACCTATAAATAACCAACCTCTACCAAATTCCCCCACATCTTTCCCCACCCTTCCAAAATGGCCGACGACCAAGCCAATAAGCCACCACACCGCTTTTACCCCATGTGGCTGGACCCACCACCACCGAAGGTGCCAGATCCGCTCGGCCCCTCCGGGACGAATTTGAAAAGGTCCTCATGATTTTGGCCAAAGAAAAGGAGGCCCAACTCCGCCTCCTCGGAAAAAACAAAAATCAACCTTCCCGCCACTTCCACCCTCCACCGCCCCCACCCCTCCCCTAAAAACACATCCCTATTCATCTTTTATTTTTCTTTTTTTTTTATGTAAAATATTTCTAGTTAATAAACTTTACTTTCTCCCATTCTCCATGTCATTTCTTGTTTTTTTTTTCTTCTTATTGTTGCCTTGTTTCAATTTTTCCGGTATAAAGTGACCATGCCACCTTTGAACCAAAGGAGGACAACATTCCCCCATAGGTTTGGGGGTGTGGCGGACAAGTCCGCTTAGGGAATAGTTAACATAAGGGCAGCAGAATCACCTAAGTAATTAGGAAATGTATTAATTTACTTTAGAATCATGACAACTAGAAAATTTAAAATTCCCTTGCCAAATTTAGACATTCTAAACCTTGCGATATTCTACATTTCCATGATGATTACACCATAAAAACATCTGGTATCGTACGTAGTAAGTCAAAAGGAAGAAAAAGGTAAAGATATACTTAAAAGCTCAAGGAAAACCATAACGTGAGAATTGAGCCCATATATTTTCCATCTCTGTTGAAGAGTGACTGAGGCAATTTTTTACGATTCAAAGGATTGGTGAGGCATTAGATCCACTAGAAGTTAGGAAACTCCAAATTAAAACAAGTAACAAAGACTCATGAAACGAGGAAAAGATCAAGTT
The DNA here is from genome assembly GCA_021018995.1 of Chloranthus sessilifolius. Taxonomy (NCBI): domain Eukaryota; kingdom Viridiplantae; phylum Streptophyta; class Magnoliopsida; order Chloranthales; family Chloranthaceae; genus Chloranthus; species Chloranthus sessilifolius. The sequence goes on along the minus strand of CM037585.1, from coordinate 91,611,157 downwards.
GGACCTTGAACCTAACAGAACCAACCAAGAAAAATCTGCCCTGTTTGTACCCCATTTGAGTAAATCCTACAATTCTTCATCAAAATACTCAAAAGTACTTGCACTGAACCTATGGAACCAATTCAGCCTTCCCTCACTCGAGAATTCAGGAGGTAAAGGAGAAAGAACTGAAGATGGACCATTTCGGGCAACATCAAGAAAATGAAGAGAAAATACCTCAAAAGCAGGCAATATGGTGGTGAGAAAAGAAGAGACAAACAATGTGAAAAGTTGCAAGCAAAAGGCAAAAAGGGACCTTATGTTGAAAAATGCAAGATCAAAGAAAGAACTGATCACCGTGGAATGTGAGAATCTCAAAAGAAGAAGAAAGAAGCTAAACTCAAAAAGGTGGAGTCATGAACCATCTCCTGCACTTCACGAGTTCTCAAATTCAAACCTCTGCTCAAATTGGTTTTCTTGAAACTTCACCCATAAGCCATACAAACAAACTCTAGATTAAAAGCCCTAGATCCAAAGTTGAGTGAGTGTCATGTGGAGATGAGAAGTGACCCAATCTATGGTGAGGAGATGTCAATGATGCCATTGCCTAAGAATCATGCCTATGCTCATGCTTACAGATCCATTTGGGAGATGTAATCGCTTCTTGAGCTTGAGTGAAATGAACCCTCAACAAAAAACACCGATGAGAGTATACCCCGTGAGTGTTTGGGTTGGAACTTGAGCACCTTAAGTATGACTTATAACCTAATTTTTATCCATAGGATGAGCTATCACGGCACATTTGTATGATTTTCTATGACTGCTCACAGATTGGAAATATTGAAACATTCATGAGGTTTATAAATGTTTAAATTCTGCAAACAATAATCAAATTTTCGTTTCATCATTGATTCAAGAGTAACTAACCTCGCTCCTTGATTGCTCATTTGATAATATTGCATCGATGTTAACTGCTTCATGGAGAAGTTTGTGGATACCTTTCACAAAACCCTCAGAGACTTCACTCCTCCTCTAGGGATCACCTAGGGGTTTAAAAGGCTTGTTGCATATGCTAAATGCACTGTGCTTCCTACAAAAGTGGCTCTTTACTTTGTTTTTATGTTTCTTTGCTCGTGGACTAGCAAAGCTTAGGTTTGGGGTGTGATAAGTAGTGAAAATACCATTTTTCACCCCTAAACATGAGCCTTGAAAGACCCTTGAGAGGACTAAATAAGTGCTTTAGTGTTCATATTGCGCCTAACCAAAAGACAGTCCAAATGAAAACCATCCTAAAATGATCAAAAGTCGACAACGCATGTAAAGCTCAAAGAGGGAGTGAAGAAATAGCCTCAAAGAATGGCTAAAAGGTCCTAAAAGAGCAAGAAAAGACTCAAGAAGAAGAAGGATCCATTCGCAAAGAAGAATGGAAGCTAAAAGTCAATTCAAGAAGAACTTCTACTATTCGCAAAGAACCTTGAACTTTGAAAAGAAGAAAAACACTAATAGAAGAATGACCTTTGCGAAAAGAAGAAAACACTGCTAAAAGAAGAGAAGTCCTTGCGAAAAGATCTCCTAAAGCCAAAATGCTTTGCGAAAAAGATCTCCGAAGCCAAAATGCTTTGTAAAAGATCTCCTGGCCAAAATGCTTTGCGAAAAAGATCTCCTGAAGCCAAAATGCTTTATGTAAGAGAGCTTCGGAGCCAAACTACTTTAAAAAAGCCCTTAAACTATGCGAAATGGCATTCGGGATTTGCACGTCCAAGGGTATTTCAGAAACTTTGCACGCCCTAATGCGCTTTTAAAACCCAAGGACATTCCTAAGATTCGAGCACGAACCAAAGGCATATTCCACCCCATGAACACCCAAAGATGAAATTACTTGGCGGGAACTTCTAGAAGCTCAAACAGATTTTTGAATTACATAATGTAATTGATGCCTCTGCTTCTGATTGGTAACCAGATCAAGCATTTCGATTGGCCGTAATGATCCGATCCCGGTGCTCGACTCCTATTGGTTGATACAGATCTATCCAATTCTCGATTGGTTGATACACATCCGAGCGGCTTAGGAAAACTATAAATAGACGAACCATTTGCCCAATTTGGGTATCCAGATTTTAGAGTTTTCATCTCTGCTTTCCCTCATTCCGACGATAACTTATCCGAACCCCCGTAATCCCTTCTTGTAGTTTACCTTTGAGAGCCATTGTGAGTGATTTGTACTTCCAAGTTCGGATTCCAGAAATCAGGGCTCTCTAAGAAGCCGTGCTCTGTAATTGTAACGCTGGATTTTAAAAGGTTGAAATTTGTGTCTTCTCCATTGGAGTCATGTCGAGGGTTTGTTCACCTTAGTGCATTAGACTTCTTTAGATTCACTCATCCGCATCCAACTTCCCTTAATTCATCATCCTTGTGCGAATTAGCGTTGGTAACCTAATTCAAAGATTTACAAGGATGTTCATGTTCAACTAAAGAATAGGCTATGTTGATGATCTGTGACCATTTAAGTGATGATCACGCCCATAAGTCTAAACCTATTCCTTAATTCGGATTTATTTCTCTTACATCTGCCGGTAGCCGAGATGAAGATTGAATCTGTTGAACTACAGATTCTCCATTAAAATTCGTGAGGCTAAAGTACATGAAGCTATTATTTCTGCATTTGTCTTATTTTAAACACCTCCCCAACTCGGATCTGGATCATGTAGTTAGTTCTTTTCTTTATTTGCTTATAGTTAAATGTGACACAATCCAACACTCTCTTTTATCTATTCTTTATTTTAGATAATTATAGAGCCAGATCTGGTAGCACAGATCTGGAGGTTTATCTCTCTGTTTAGACAAACTTCTCTGTGGACGATCTTGAAATACTTACTTTTAAAACTTGCTACAATTGGCCCTGATCTTGCAGGCCAGTGTTAGCCCCAATGTGCTGATATCCCTTTCATAAGTTAACATCCATATAACCTAGCATTCTTTAATTCTTTAATTTTTGATTCATAATGCACACAATTATGGCACACTTGGAGCGACAACACTGGTCACATCCTGGGTAAAGTTGGGCATGACCTTGGTAAATAGCGGGGTATGTTGGGATGTGGATAGGCCATGTGATAAGGTGGATGGGATATAAGATGTAGGGGGCATGGATGATGAGGTGGATGGGATGTGGGAGGTAGGCGGGGGATGGGGCTCCCGATGGGGTCTTTGGGAGTAAGGGGGTGCGGTAAGGGTGTACGGATGGGAAGTGGGGATGTATGGGTTGGTTGGGAAATGAGGTGTTTCAGTAGAGGATGAGGTAGGGGTATGTTGGGAAAATGTAAGGGCGGGGGATGGGGTGGATGCAAACACGGGTGCCCCAAATGGACCCGTGACATCGAACCGGGTTTGGGTGAAGGTGCTGGAGATCGGGTGTTCTCCTATATGGGAATGGGATGGGGATGATGGAGGGGATGTATCGACGCTCGACATGATCTGTTGGCGTGTGTTGTACCGATGCCTTGGGTAAGGGCCGAATACTCTCCTAGTTCTTCGTCTACAGGTTGGGTTTGAGGTCGCCGTAGTGACGGTCGCACCGAAAGTGCGCGTATATATGGATTTTGATTTTTTTATATATTTATTTTTTTAGATTTTTCAAATGAAAATTATCTCTCCTACTTAAATGAATGATGATTTGGTGCCCTAGAAAAGTTCCCGTCTTGGGTGATATATGCACCTTTAGTAGGACCCACGACGGGATCTGACACACATCGGAAGAAGCGAAAGAGAACCCGTTCGTTCTATTGAAGGTGAGGAATCAGCATAAACGCACCGATCCGGAGCAAATTAATGAGAAGTCGCCTTCTTTTGACTGGGCAGGGGCATATTGGGTGTTACGGAATGCAGGAGGCTACTGTGGGCACTAATACCGCTAATCGGGGAACTTGGGTGGTAGATTGGGCCTCAGATCGGGCTGCCTAAACCCCCAGTATATACTGGGCGTATGTATTATATATGCCTGACCAAAACTTTACAGATTTATGATATTATATATATACGCTGGCGACAACGATCATTTTTTTTGAGATGGCAAGAAGCCCAAGATGGATCTTTTGGACTGGTTTTTGGGAGGGATGCTCCCGGGGATGACTGTGTATGTTATCGAGTCCCTCCTTTCCGCTTCCTAGGGATACACGGCTGAATTCGGATTGTCTACGCTCTCACCATTGCGGGTTTTACGGCTTGATTGGAATTGGCAACCCAACCGATATACCTCTGGCGCAAGCGCCTTCTCAGGTACGGGAAGGGGTGGTTCTTTTCAGGATCATCACCACTAGGGCTGCCGCCTTACTGGGAACCAGGTAAAATATATCTGCGCCTAAACCCCCCTAAAAACTACCCAAAAATATGCCAAAATAGATTTGATTATGTCCCCACACTGTTGATTCACTTTTAATTACAGATTTTTAAAGGGGAGTGAATTTATGTCCAAAATCGAGTCGGGGATGACAAACCCGTGCCGCCTCAACGGGCCGACGTTCAATGGTGAGATATGATGACTAAAATAAAGAGCGCACGTAGGCCCGCCAAACGGCTTAGGCTCGTAAATGATTGAAATTTAAATGACGTGAAAAGTAGATGCGAGCAGACCCGCCAAACGGCTAAGGCGGCTTAAATGATAAAATCGTAAAAAACTGAAATTTAAAGGCGCAAGTAGGCCCGCTAATCGGCTAAAACACTTAAAGGACTGAATCGTAGGGCTGAGTATGTTAGTAAAAACAACAAAAAATAAAGAAAAAGAGCAGAAAATTAGAACAAAAAAACAGCCATGATTAGTAAAAAAAAAATAAAGGCCAATAAGAGGGGAAGCGCTAGGGTGATATCCCCAGCGGAGTCGCCATGTGTGCGAGCATGGATCCTCTCGGACCCGTTGCGGCGATGCACTCGCGATGAAATAAAATGTAGAGTCGCCACCCAGAGCTTTTGGTGACCCGGGAAACCCTTAAATCAATATTTTGAGCATCGAAGTGCTAAATATGACTCTGATTTACCGGTCTTTGCCAAAGGCTCTAGGGTAGGGGCTTCGGTTATCAATCGGGAAGGGTTTGGACACCCGATCAACCCACAATATGCGGTCTCTATCTATGGCCAAAATGAAAATAAATGGGCGGAGCTTCCCCTTGCCCGAAGGCAATACGGTCCTATCAAGCTTTGAGCCAAACTGAAATTTTGGCGGCGTAACGGCTTGAATCCTTGGACGGAGGAAACAGCAAGAAGGCAGAGGAAGAGAGGGGTGAGCCGGAGCTCACGGGCCCTATTGTACCGTAGAAGACCTTCGCTTCGGGGTGCTTCCGATGGCTTTAAATGGCTTAAACGATAGAAGAATAGGTTCTAATGCTAGGATTCAGTAGATAGGAGGTGTGGGATGAAGCTAGGGACTAAGATTTAACTAAAAGAGGTGATCTAATGGTTGAAAAGGATGATCTATGCATGCTGGAATTCTGGTTGAAGAAATAAGAAAAGAACTTTCTCTCACTAGGGCTCTCTCTCTCCTAACTCAAGCTTTCACCCTAATCTTTTCAACCTTGATTTTTTCAACCCTTTTGGGAAGAGGGGCCTCTATTTATAGAGATGAGGTGGGTTAGAGGGTCACTTAAGAGCTAATTGGTTTAGCAATTAGGTAATCCTCATCTAAGGTTTTCTAGATTTTTTGGGTCCTAGGGGTTTGGGAAATTGGTTCCAATGCGGGATGATGGAGGGAGACCAAGGGTGACTTAAGGGTTGCCAATAAGCTCAAAGGGGGTGCAACCAACCTAAAGACACCCACCTTAACCAAAGGAAATAAAAAATCATCAAGAAATAACCAATTAAACTGATAATGGATGACAGTGTAATATATATTACATACGCCAAGTTTATGCACAAAATTCAAGAAAACTGTGAATCGAGAAGATGGGTGCCCGTGTTGTGGCCACCTATGCTGTATTATATATGCTACCGGCCAAATTTGGTTCAAAATGTCAGCGATATAATACATAATCCTCAAACGTGTAATACATGCAAAAAGTCATGATCACAACTCCAAATTGGGTGATCTTTGGCTCATTGGAAAGCTGGAGAAGTCCTCTTTCCAATGGTTTATGGCTCATCCTCAACAGTAGTCTATATAAAAATCTGTAGCTCTCCTCCCATCAAATGCTCTGAAGGGTTTAAATTGGGTCCGAAGGATCCTAGGGTTTAGGGGTGATTTCTAAGGGTTGGAGGAATGGTTATAATGGGTTTTAGGTGATTCCTAAAGGTCTAGATAGATTTCCAAGGGTTCAGGGGTGCTATCGGAAGCACAGGGGTGAATCTCTCCCGGAGTACAGACTGATCGGGCCATGGGCCAAATTTGGGTGTCTACAAGGATATAACTTCATGCCTGGATCAGAGACCATTACTCTGATCTATCACCTCCATTATAAGGTGATGACTTCTCTGGCTCCAAAAATTAGTTATCACACTGAACAAGGAAAGACGGTCTTAATTGGGACCAACAGCACAACAACCAATGTTGCAACACCTAAACTAATTGCATGGAAAAATACTACTTTTCCTGATGATTGGCGTATACCTCAAGTTGTCCCTCCTAAACCAATTTTACATGAAATTGAACAAATAGATCAAAATACCTAAGGAGATGTAATCTTAAAATTTGATAGATCTACATCCCACAGAACTTCTTATAGGAGTTCTTACTCTGAATCGAGGTCTCGAGGTCCCTATAGAGTTTCTATACCCTCGACTGCACGATCATCTTATTTAGAAGCTAACTCATCTGTGCCTTCTGAATACAATCAACCTAATCTTGAAGGAATCCAAGTCTCTGAACAACATATTCTTCATGGGATATATACCCAACAGCAGAGGGAATCCCCTACTGCTAGCGAGATGAATTTCTCAATCCATTAATAAAGATTTTATGGATTTTACAAAACTAGAAAACTTTGTTATTAATAGACAAGAAATCAATGATGAATTTCAAGAAACAAATATGCACCATTCCGTGAATGGTATTTTAAAAATTTCGCATCAAAATTGCAAGAATTCAAAGAACAATTTTACAAATATGTTGAAACTTTTTATCAAGTAATTCCATTTGTTTGTTTAAAGCAACAAAATATCTTGAAATGACTCGTGATGAAAGGAGAATATTTCTCCTTGAAGATTTTGAAAAGAATGGCGTAAACGATGGTTCAATCGCTCAACTTCATCCTCCTATTGAAGCTCTCAAACTTACTCAACCTAATTGAACAACAACTTTGGAAGCCACTGCTTTCATCAAACCTGTTGGCAAATCAAATAATTCTTTAATACATTATACTAATCCCCAAAAGGAATTTATTCACCAATTAAAATCCCGATTAAAGTCATTATCTTATAAGAAACATATAAAACAAAAAAAATTTCAAATCAATGTTTTAACTCAAACAACAGAAAATTCTAAATCCAAATCTTATCCTCCAAGTTTTATAAATAGAAAACTCAAAAAATGTTTGTGTCTTCTTCACCAAAGAAATCCAAATCCAAATCAAAAACACAAGAACATATTCAATGTTATAAATGTTCAAAATTTGGTCATTATGCCAATAGGTGTAAGTTCAAGAAGAAATCATATCTACTTTATGACAAAGATCCAAAACTCATTCGCATAAAAATCGAAGTTTTCTCCATCTTCTGATAATTCAAAAATAAATTATCAAAATTTTGGAATCAATGTTCCTACAAATGTTTAATCCAAGCTATTGGAATTAGCAAACAAAACTGTTCAATCCAAGCTATTGGAATTAATAGACAAAACTACTAATCCAATAAAAGAATGTTAAACCCAATACTCAAATAATGAGTCTATACCTAGACCGGTTACAATTGGAGATCTTAAACATGAAATTAATTCATTAAAAATTGAGATGAGCAAGTAAAAGAAATCTCTGGCTACTCGACCACTAATTCAACAACATAATCAAATCAATATCATGAGCCAAGTAATAGCTCAAAATGGTATATTCAAGTTACTTGGTAATCAATCGAATTCACTATCAAAGATGTTGTTGCCCTAATTGATAGTGGAGCTGATTTAAATTGCATACTGTGAAGGATTGATTCCTACTCAATATTTACATAAAACCACTAAAAACCTTAATAATGCTAGTGGTTACAAAATGTAGATTAAATATAAATTAAATTATGTCTCAATTTATAACAATGGAGTATGTATTTCATCTAATTTTGTACTTATAAAAGATTTAACTCAAATTGTTATTCTTGGTACTCCTTTTCAGACTCCATTTTTCCATTAACCAAGGTAAATGAAAATGGTATTTATGCCCAATATAATGGATATAATCTCATATTTCAATTTGTAACTCCACCACAAACAAAAGTAATCAATTCTGTGGAATCTAATTTATTTTTCAAAGAAAAGCAACTCAACTTCTTACAACAACAAGTCAAGCTTTTACCTTTAGAAAAACAATTGGAATCCCCTTCAATACAAACCAAGATTTCTCAACTTCTGAAATCTTACCACAATGATATCTATAGTGATATACCAAATGCTTTTTGGGATCGCAAGAAACATATTATTTCTCTTTCCTATAATCCGGATTTCAATGAACAACATATCCCAACTAAAGCAAGACAAAGTCAAATGAAACTAGCTTATTTGGAATTATGCAAAACTGAAATTGCCAGTTTATTACACAAACAACTGATTCGTCCCAGTCACTCCCCATGGAGTTGTACAACTTTTTATGTGAATAACAATGCTGAACGAGAACGAGGAACTCCTCATCTAGTTATCAATTATAAACCATTGAATGATTGCCTCCAATGGATTCGTTATCCTATTCCAAACAAAAAGGATTTGCTAGATCGCTTACAGTCAGCCACTATTTTCTCCAAATTTGATCTCAAATCAGGGTATTGGCAAATTCAGGTGGCCGAGACTGACAGGTATAAAACCGCTTTTACTGTTCCTTTTGAACACTTTGAATGGAATGTTATACCATTTGGCCTTAAAAATGCTCCATCTGAATTTCAGAATATTCTGAATGATACATTCATTTTATATATTGATGACATACTTATTTTTTCAAAATCTATTGACCAGCATTTTAAACATTTAAAAATTTTCAAAGACATTATCCACAGCAATGGATTAGTCGTCTCTGCTCCTAAAATCAAGCTATTCCAAACATCTATTCGATTTCTTGGTCACAATATTCACGAAGGCCAAATTATTCCAATTGCCCGAAGTATTGAATGTGCCTCAAAATTTCCTGATGTCATTCTAGACAAAACCAATTACAATGATTTTTGGGCAGTCTGAATTATATTGCAGATTTTTATTCTAATCTAGCACATGATGCAAAAATATTACAATCCAGACTCCAAAAGAATCCATCCCCATGGACCGATGACCACACCAAAGCTGTTCGACAAATAAAGTTAAAAGTCAAACAAATTCTCTCTCTTCCTTTAGCCAACCCACTTTGGTATAAGATAGTAGAGACAGATGCCTCCCAACTTGGTTATGGAGGAATCTTGAAACAACTCAATCCTTCCAAACAGAAGGAAGAATTAATCAGATACACGTCTGGTGTTTGGAAAGATGCCCAAACCAATTATTCAACTATCAAACAAGAAGTTTTAGCCATTGTCAAATGTATTCAAAAATATCAGGATGATTTGCTTAATCAGTCTTTTTTACTTAGAATAGACTATAGTGCAGCAAAATCTATTTTACAAAAAGATGTCAAAAATCTTTCATCGAAACAAATCTTTGCTCGATGGCAAACTGAATTATCCTCCTTTGATTTTCAAATTGAATATATAAAAGGAGAGACAAATTTTCTCCCTGATTTTCTAACTAGAGAATTTTTACAGGACATTTCTTAATGGCAGCATCCTCCTCAGGAGGATAAGGTAAGGAAAGGGGCAATATCCCCTTATCTCCAACTCAAGAATTCATAGATGATCATGCCCTTTGGGCCATTATTCAAAGACATAGATATCGAACAAAAGGAGGCTTTCAAGTTAAAGACTCTGTGCAAAAGGGCATTTCTCTCAATAAAGTGAAAACTTCTCTCAATAAAAAGAAAACTTCTCTCAATAAAGAGAAGACTGAAATAAAAGATATTTCTTATATTCAAAAGGATATATTTTCTACCATTCTGGCAATTGAACCAGAAGACCAACAATGGATATCTGATCCCTGGGAAATAAAGAGAAGATATCTTGATAATCAAGAATTTCCTGCATTAGATGGCAAAACCCGTTTAATTGCAGAAACAATTTTGACTGCTACTGGATCCATTACCTTTACCCATCATATGGAAAACCAACGGCCAGATAGCCCAATTACATATAGTAAAGTTATTATTCATAAAATTTCCAAATCATCCATTTGAGATTTTGACCTAAATAAATCTCGAAAACTCAGTTCAGGCCACTCATTCAATTATTGGGATTATATCCAGTCCTTTACCAATGCCTTTTATTATATGAATCCCAAACAGAAACATTCTTGGTTTCTAAAGATTTGTCCAGATATCCTCCAAACTGGTATTCCCAAATGGTTCTATAATTGGTGGAGTCATTTTGGTCCAACCACTAAAATTTTGCCCAAATCATTAATTCCTTTATATAATCAATATGAAGGAGTTAAATTCAAAGGAAAAAATCCTCATTACTCTGAAGTTGATTTCTTTTTCTTCACAGAATATAGTATTCCATTGATTTGGATGTGGAATATTCAAATTACCAATCTTGACCATCTTCCTACACTCCAAAGAACCTACTGGATCCGATGGTGGGATAATATTCCTGACTTCGACAAAAAACTGCTTGAAATTCCATCCATCATCACTTAGTATGCCAAAATAGCAAAAACTGAGGCTTCTTTATCTTCTTTAGAATCCAAACCTTTTGAAATATCCAAAGCCATGATTCGAAAACAACAACCCGATTTATCTGAAACACGGATTAATCATCGTTGTCTTGCTTCCATGAAAGCCCATTTTCTTCAAACCTTTAATTCAGCATCCCATTCGGATGAAGATTCCCTCACTTCGTCTGAAAACAATAATTCCTTCCATGGTTTAGTAGGAGAATCGTAACCAGATAGTCCTTATCAATCACTTGGTAAATATTGGGACTCAATCATTAACCAGGTCAAAAGCAAGAAATAATTCGTCAACAGCCAATACAGCTGTCCACCAGCCAATACAGCTGTCCACCATTCTAAGCAACCTCTAATACAGCTAATAAAACTGTCACTTCAAATTATTAAAGAGACAAATCAGCCAAAACAGCTATTTGTTCAAGCATCATAATGGAATTATTGTTTACCAACATGACCTACAATAGTCCCTGCTACTCAATAACCTTGCCAACTGTCTATGACGCCAGCCATGAAGTCATTCTCCAAATAATGAAGTATTGACGCATTCTATGACGTCAGAACACAATTAACAAGGGACGAAGTGACTGCATCCAATCCACATAGCACACGTGTCCCACTCAGCGGCGGATTTCAACCTGCACAAGTCAAAGATCCATCTATAAAAGGGTTAGCCTGGGGATTGTCCAGGGACACCCAAAGAATTTCCACAATTCCTTTCTCTCGCTCTCTTGTTCTTTCTTTTAAGTATATCAAGGCAAGCCATATCGGTAAGCATTCCTTTATATTAGTTTATGTTTGTAATAGTAGTGTAATAGTGTAGTAATAGTTGTAAGATTCCTTATGTTTTGAGTTTTTAATTGTATGTTTGTTTTATTAGAACTAATATATGATATAAGAGTTTTCTTCCCGTGTTCTTCTTCCTCTTCCGTTACTACACTTTTCCCTCACTTTGTGTTTGGTATCAAAGCCATGTCCAGCTAAGCCCGTGGTGATTACATATGGCGGGTGGCTAGTGTTGGAATCTTAAGAGGCAGTAAATCATGATTAGGGTAGCTAATAATGGGTGTATGAACTACTGTTCATTGTCTTCTTCAGCGGTTTTTATGGATGACTTATAATGGTCTGTTTCGATTTACTACTATGCTGTGGTAGCGTGGGAAGTCGCGTTGGGATGATTTTATGGCATTGTAGCAGTGATTGCGTTGCTGCCGGGTTATTCCCCATAAAAGTTATCGTGGATGGATGCAGTTTTGCAACAACAATCTAGTAGTAAATCTAAATGAACTTCTATAAGAAGTCCATGAATATTTATGGAGAAGAAGGTAAATAGTAATTTACTATACTGATGAATAGTATTTCGAATCACTATTCACTATAGTAAAACCATTCCAACATTACTATTCCCATATGTAATTACAGTCTTATTGGTTTTCACCAAAGCTCTTTTACCTTTACTTTTTTACTATTTTAATTAAAAAAAAATAAAAATTTCTTTTATGTCTCTTTTTAATTTTTCATACAAAAAATTAATAAAAAATAAACAATTAGACAAATGGTCTCAAATTGATGACCAACAAAACCAATTAAATTGATGGACAATTCCTTCCATCAATCCCAAAACAATCTATCAATATGAATGGAAAGATTGGTCCACCGACATGTCAATCAAAACTACTGAGCAAACTCTCAGTATAAATGAAAAAAGTCAAAATGAAGGTTTTCAATTACTTTCAAATGAAGATTTACTTCATGACCTTCATCGCTTCAAATTTCTTCATTTAGGATGCATTCAAGTTGCATTCAAACCCTTGACCTAAATTAGGTCTTGAAGAAAGTAGTCTACTCAGAACTCTTAGAGATGCTAGATGCGGCGTTCATCTCTTATGGTCGCCTTGAGACCAGCCTATGCTATGGCCCAATCTACTACAATGTTTTCCCAAACTTAACTTTATCATTATCTGATAAAAATATTCTTCATGCTTGTACCCTTAATTTACAAACTGAAGGATACAACTTCATGCCTGGATCAGAGACCATTGCTCTGATCTATCGCCTTCATTATAAGGTGATGACTTCCCTGACTCCAAAAATAAACAATCACAGTAAACCAAGAAAGACGGTCTTAATTGAGACCAACAGTACAACAACCAATGTTGCAACACCTAAATTAATTGAATGGAAAAATATTACTTTTCCTGATGCTTGGCGTATACTTCAAGCTGTCCTTCCTAAACCAATTTTACATCAAGAAATTGAACAAATCGTTCAAAATACCCAAGGAGATGTAATCTTAAAATTTGATAGATCTACATCCCACAGAACTTCTTATAGGAGTTCTTACTCTGAATCGAGGTCTCGAGGTCCTTATAGAGTTTCTATACCCTCGACTGCTCGATCTTCTTATTCAGAAGTTAACTCATCTGTGCCTTCTGAATATAATCAACCTAATCTTGAAGGAATCAAGTCTCTGAATAATAGATTCCTCATGCGATATATACCCAACAGCAGAGGGAATCCCTACTGCTAGCGAGATGAATTTCTCAATCCATTAATAAAGTTTTTTTTTTTAAAGAAAGCCTGAAAACTTTGTTATCAATAGACAAGAAATCAATGCTGAATTTCAGCAAGATAAATATACACCATTCTGTGAATAATATTTTAAAAAAAATTCTGCATCAAAATTGCAAGAATTCAAAGAATAATTTTATAAATATATTGAAACCTTTTTTCAAATTATTCCATTTGTTACCTGGTTTAAAGTAACAAAATATCTTGAAATAAATCAAGAAGAAAGGAGAATATTTCTCCTTGAAGATTTTCAAAAAGAATGGCAGAAACTAGATGGTTTAACTGTGCAGACAGTTAACCCTCCTGTTGAAGCTTTAAAACAAACTCAACCTAATTCAACAACAACCTTGGAAGCCAAAGCTTGTATCAAACCTGTTGAAAAAATAAATACTTCCTTAATACAATATACTAATCCCCAACAAGAATTTCTTCATCAATTAAAATCCTGATTAAAATCATTATCCTATAAGAAACAGATAAAACAAACAAATTTTCAAATAAATGTTTTAACTCAAACAACATAAAATCCTAAATCGAAATCTTATCCCCCCAGTTTTTATAAACAAAAGACTCAAAAGATTTATGTGTCTTCTTCACCGAAGAAATCCAACTCCAAATCAAAATCACAGGAACACATTTAGTGTTATAAATGTTCAAAGTTTGGTCATTATGCCAATAGGTGTAAGATCAAGAAAAAGCCAAATCAACTTTATGACAAAGACCCAAAACTTATTCAGACAAAATCTGAATTTCCTTCATCCTCTGATCATTCAGAAATAAATTGTCAAGATTCTGGAATCACTGTTCCTACAAATATTCAACCAACTCTATTGGAATTAGTAGATAAACCTACTAATCCAATAAAAGAATCTCAAACTCAATACTCAAATAATGAGTTTATTCCTAGATCGGTTACAATCAGTGACGTTAAACATGAAATTAATTCATTAAAAATTGAGATGAGTAAGAAAAAGAAATCTCTTACTACTCAACCACCATTTCAACAACATAATCAAATCAATATCATGAGCCAAGTAACAGCTCAAAAATGGTATATTCAAGTTACTTTGGTAATCAATCAAGAATTCACTATCAAAGATGTTGTTGTCCTAATTGATAGTGGAGCTGATCTAAACTACATTCAGGAAGGATTAGCTCCTACTCAATATTTACATAAAACCACTCAAACCCTTAATAATGCTAGTGGTTACAAAATGTATATTAAATATAAATTAAATTATGTCTCACTTTGTAATAGTGGAGTATGTATTCCATCTAATTTTATACTTATCAAAGATTTAACTCAAATTGTTATTCTTGGTACTCCTTTTATTACCTCCATTTTTCCCTTAACCAAGGTAAATTAAAATGGTATTTATGCCCAATATAATGGACATAACCTCCTATTTCAATTTGTAATTCCATGACAAACAAAAGTAATCAATTCTGTGGAATCTAATTTATTCTTCAAAGAAAAACAACTTAACTTCTTACAATAAAAAGTCAAGTTTTGATCTTTAGAGAAATAATTGGAATCCCTTCAATACAAACCAAGATTTCTCAACTTTTGAAATCTTACCACAATGATATTTGTAGTGATATACCAAATGCCTTTTGGGATCGCAAGAAACATATTGTTTCTCTTCCCTATAATCCTGATTTTAATGAACGACATATTCCAACTAAAGCAAGACCAAGTCAATTGAAACTTGCTTATTTGGAATTATGCAAAATTGAAATTGCCAGTTTATTGCACAAACAACTTATTCATCCCAAATCACTCCCCATGGAGTTGTACAACTTTTTATGTGAATAAAAATATAGAACGAGAACGAGGAACTCCTCATCGAGTTATCAATTATAAACCATTGAATGATTGCCTGTAATGGATTCGTTATCCTATTCCTAACAAAAAGGATTTACTGGATTGCTTACATTCAGCCATTATTTTCTCTAAATTTGATCTCAAATCAGGGTATTGGCAAATTCGGTGGGGTAGACCCGGTATAAAACCGCTTTTACTGTTCCTTTTGGACATTTGGAATGAAATGTTATGCCATTTGGCCTTAAAAATGCTCCTTCTGAATTTCAGAATATTATGAATGAAATATTCACTCCATATATAGAATTTTCTATAGTCTATATTGATGACATACTTATCTTTTTAAAATCCATTGACCAGCATTTTAAACATTTAAAAATTTTCAAAGACATTATCCACAAAAATGGATTGGTCGTTTCTACTCCTAAAATCAAGCTATTTCAAACATCTATTCTATTTCTTGGTCACAATATTCACCAAGGCCAAATTATTCCAATTGATTGAAGTATTGAATTTGCCTCAAAATTTCCTGATGTAATTCTAGATAAAACCCAATTACAAAGATTTTTAGGCAGTCTAAATTATGTTACAAATTTTATTCCTAACCTGGCACATGATGCAAAAATATTACAATCACGACTCCAAAAGAATCCATCCCCATTGACCGATGACCATACCAAAGCTGTTCGACAAATAATGTTAAAGGTCAAACAAATTCCCTGTTTTTCTTTAGGCAACCCACTTTGGTATAAGATAGTAGAGACAGATGCCTCACAAATAGGCTATGGAGGAATTTTGAAACAACTCAATCCTTCCAAACAGAAGGAAGAATTAATCAAATACACTTATGGTGTTTGGAAAGATGCCCAAACCAATTATTCAACTATCAAACAAAAAGTTTTAGCCATTTTCAAAAGTATTCAAAAATTTCAGGATGATTTGCTTAATCAGTCTTTTTTACTTAGAATAGATTGTAGAAACAAAATGCTTTTATAAAAAGATGTCAAAAATCTTGCATCAAAATAAATCTTTGCTAGATGGCAAGCTGAATTATCCTCCTTTGATTTTCAAATTAAATATATAAAAGGAGAGACAAATTCTCTCCCTGATTTTGTAACTAGAAAATTTTTATAGGGTGTTTCTTAATGGAAGCATCCTCCTCAGGAGGAAAAGGAAAAGAAAGGGGCAATATCCCCTTATCTCCAACTCAAGAATCTACAGATGATCATGCCCTTTGGACAATTATCCAAAGCAGTAGATATCGAACAAAAGGAGGCTTTCAATTTAAAGACTCAGTGCAAAAAAAATATTTCTCTCAATAAAGAGAAGATTGAAACCAAAGATATTTCTTATATTCAAAAGGATATATTTTCCACCATTCTGGTAATTGAACCAGAAGACCAACAACGGATATCTGTTCCCAGGGAAATAAAGAGAAGATATCTTGACAATCAAGGATTTCCTGCATTTGATGGTAAAACCCGTTTAATTGTAGAAACAATTTTGACTGCTACTGGATCCATTACCTTTACCCATCATATGGAAAACCAACGACCTGATAGCCCAATTACTTACAGTAAAGCTATTATCCATAAAATTATCAAACCATCCATTTAGGGTTTTGACCTAAATAAGTCTCGAAAACTCAGCTCCGGACACTCATTCAATTATTGGGATTATATTCAGTCTTTCACCAATACCTTTTGTTATATGAATCCAAAACGGAAACATTCTTGATTTCTAAAGATTTGTCCATATATCCTCCAATCCGGTATTCCCAATTGGTTCTACAATTGGTGGAGCCATTTCGGTCCAACCACCAAAATTTTACCCAAATCATTAATTCCTTTATATAATCAGTATGGAGTTAAATTCAAAGGAAAAAATCCTCATTACTCTGAAGTTGATTTCTTTTTCTTCACAGAATGCAGTATTCCATGGATTTGGATGTGGAATATTCAAATTACCAATCTTGAGCATCTTCCTACACTTCAAAGAACCTACTGGATCCGTTGGTGGGATAATATTCCCGACTTTGACAAAAAACTGCTTGAAATTTCATCCATCATCTCTCAGTATGCCAAAACAGTGAAAACTGAGGCTTCTTTATCTTCTTTAGAATCCAATCCTTTTGAAATATTCAAAGCCATGATTCGAAAATAACATTCCGATTTATCTAAAACATAGATTAATCATCGTTGTCTTGCTTCCATGAAAGCCCATTTTCTTCAAAACTTTAATTCAGCATCCCATTCGGAGGAAGATTCCCTCACTTCATCGGAAAATAATAATTCCTTCCATGTTCTAGCAGGAGAGTCGTAACCAGATAGTCCTGATCAATCACTTGGTGAATATTGGGACTCAATCATTAACCAGGTCAAAAGCAAGAAATAATTCCTCAACATCCAATACAACCAATAAAGCTGTTCACCACTCCAAGCAATCGCCAATACAGCCAATAAAGCTGTCACTTCAAATTATTAAAGGGACAAATAAGCCAAAACAGCTATTTGTTCAAGCATCATAATGGACCCAACCATTCAGACTATTGTCGGCTAACACATCCTATAATATTCCTTGCTACTTAATAGCTTTGCCAACTATCGATGACGCCAGCCATGAAGTCATCCTCCAAATAATGAAGCACTGACGCATGCCATGACGTCAGAACACAATTATCAAGGGACGAAGCGACTGCATCCTACCCACATAGCACATGTGTCCCACTCAACGGTGGATTTCAACCCGTTTTAAGTCCGCATTCATCTATAAAAAGGTTAGCCTGGGAATTGTCCAGGACACCGAGTATTCAACCAAGCAATTTACCTAGCATTTTCTTACTTCCTTCTCTGCTTTCTTGTTCTTTCTTTTGAATTTTATTTCGGTGTGTATCGGAGAAGCTCTCCATATCGGTAAGCTTACTCGGCTTTGTTTATATTAGTTTATGTATTTCATAGTAGTTGCATAGTACCTAAATAGGAATTAGATTCCTTATGTTTTGGGTTTATATTTGTAAGTTTGTTTTATTAGGCATTAATATATGATATAAGGCTTTCTTCCCGTGTGCTTCATTTTTCCTTTCGTTACTACGCTTTCCCCTCACTCTGTGTTTGGTATCAGAGCCATGTCCGGCTAAGCTCCTGGTAATTACATATAGCGGGTGGCTAGTGTTGGAATCTTGAGAGGTATTAAATCGTGATTAGGGTGGCTAATCATGGGCGTATGAACTACTGTTTATCGTCTTCTTCAGCGGTTTTTATGGATGACTTGTAATGGTCTATTTAGATTTACTACTATGCTGTGGTACCATGGGAAGTCGCATTGGGATGATTTTATGGCATTGTAGCAGTGATTGCGTTGTTGCCGGGTTATTCCTCGTAAAAGTTATCATGGACGGATGCAGTTTTACAACAGCAATCTAGTAGTAAATCTAAATGAACTTTTGTAAGAAGTCCATGAAAATTTATAGAGAAGAAGGTAAATAGTATTTTACTATGCTAATGAATAGTATTCCGAATCACTATTCACTATAGTAAAACTATTCCAACATGACTATTCCCATATGTAATTACAGTATTATTGGTTTTTACCAAAGCTCTTTTACCCTTTCATTTTTACTATTTTTATTTTTTTTTATTTTTTTTTTAATTTCCTTTTATGTCTATTTTTAATTTTTCATCCAAAAAATTAATCAAAAATGAACAATTAGACAAATGGTCTAAAATTGATGACCAACAAAACCAACTAAATCGATGGACAATTCCTTCCATCAATTCCAAAACAATTTATCAATATGGATGGAAAGATTGGTCCACCGACATGTCAATCAAACTACTGAGCAAACTCTCAGTATTCATGAAGAAAGTCAAAATGAAGGTTTTCAATTACTCTCAAATGAAGACTTATTACGTGACCTTCATTGTTTCAAATTTCTTCATTTAGGATGCATTCAAGTTACATTCAAACCTTTGACCTTATTAGGTCTTGAAGAAAGTAGTCTGCTCAGCACTCTTATAGATGCTAGATGCCTTAACTGGCGTCCATCTCTTATGGTTCTTTGTTGAGACCATTTATGCTTTAGTCCAATCTACTACAACGTTTTTCCAAACTTAACTTTATCATTATCTAATTAAAATATTCTTCATGCTTGTACCCTTAATTTACAAACTGAAGGATACAACTTCATGCCTGGATCAGAGACCATTGCTCTGATCTATCGCCTTCAATATAAGGTGATGACTTCCCTGGCTCCAAAAATTAACTATCACATTGAACCAGGAAAGACGGTCTTAATTGAGACCAACAACATAACAACCAATGTTGCAACACCTAAACTAATTGAACTGTAAAAATATTACTTTTCCTGATGCTTGGCGTATGCCTCAAGCTGTCCCTCCTAAACCAATTTTACATCAAGAAATTGAGCAAATTGTTCAAAATACCCAAGTAGATGTAATCTTAAAATTTGATAGATCTACATCCCACAGAACTTCATATAGGAGTTCTTACTCTGAATCGAGGTCTCGAGGTCCTTATAGAGTTTCTATACCCTCAACTGCTCGATCTTCTTATTCAGAAGTTAACTCATCTGTTCCTTCTGAATATAATCAACCTAATCTTGAAGGAATCCAAGTCTCTGAACAATAGATTCCTCATGGGATATATACCCAACAGGAGAGAATCCTCATCGCTAGAGAGATGAATTTCTCAATCCATTAATAAAGTTTTTATGGATTATACAAAGCCTGAAAACTTTGTTATCAATAGACAAGAAATCAATGCTGAATTTCAGCAAGATAAATATACACCATTCCGTGAATGGTATTTTAAAAAAATTTCTGCATCAAAATTGCTAGAATTCAAAGAATAATTTTACAAATATATTGAAACCTTTTTTAAAATTATTCCATTTGTTACTTGGTTTAAAGCAACAAAATATCTTGAAATGAATAAAAAAGAAAGGAGAATATTTCTCCTTAAAGATTTTCAAAAAGAATGGCCGAAACTAGACGGTTTAACTGTGCATATTAACCTCTGTTGAAGCTTTAAAACAAACTCAACCTAATTCAACAGCAACTTTGGAAGCCAAAGCTTGTATCAAACTTGTTGAAAAAATAAATGCTTCCTTAATACAATATACTAATCCCCAACAAAAATTTTAATTAAAATCATTAAGTGACGCTCAAATTTTGGCATCCTAAAACCCGTGCCATCAGCACGACCCTCACGGCCATGCCCTGGAATTCTTTACGATATGTTGGTATATACAAGCCCAAAACTGTAATTAAGGTGCACGTATTTACTCTAAACAAGTTCTCATATATTGAAAAAAAAATTTGGTCTCTAAAGGCAGTTCTTGTCCCATGCCAATTCATGGGCATAAGAACTTACCAAACCAGATTGGTGATAATAGTTCAACCCAAATGCTTTGTCAAAAGAATAATGGTTTTAATTACATTGAATAAAGAGGCTTGACATACCAAGCCGCACTCCTAATACCCTCCACTCACTCTCAAAGTACGCAAATGGGCCTCCTAGAAGAATTCCTCAGGAGGAGGTTCTGACTCTTCTCCGGTCACGTAATCCAAATCTTCTGGATCGACGTCTCCCGAAGCCTCTGTTGCCGCTAAAACTGGACCTGCGATGTATAGTCTAAGGGGTGAGCTACATCCTAGCTCAATAGGGAAACAAAATGAACATATAGATTAAATCTCATATATATATGTTAGCGATTATAAAAGCACCATTTATTGGATATCACTTTTGCAAAAAATGATTGAAATAACTGAAATAAAAAGATGGGTACAGCTGTTACTTTGCATGGTTTTTGTTTGTTCACACTGGTTTAGTTGTGAATTCGGCCCAATCACTTAAATCTTAACTTAAGTAATCCCCGAGTAATATAGCATCGAGCCCCGATGGAATATCCACCATCTTCGTCTAACTAGACAGTTGTTATGTGTATTTGCTGGGAATACCGCCCAAGCCCCTTTCTCATAGGTGGCGGGGTCTATTCTCAAATTTACATCCCTGAGATGTGCAATAAATGTACGGATTGGCCGCCGTACCGGTCGCGGATATCTTGCCAAGTCAGTCGTGGGTATCCCGCCACGTCGGTGGCATATTCTAATCAAACCTTAAATAATAAAAATATTGACGTGCTCTACATATAATTATTCACCGTGATTGTGCTAATTTTTTTACAATAGGCCTTATCACTAGCTTCCGTTTCACTGTTAGTTTTCATCTACATCCCTGGGATGCCACTGGTTCAATGCATCATCTAGATGTCCACTTTACAATTTTTACGTCCCCTGAGGGCTTCATGACTGTCACTTTTGAAACTTACTCACACACCCTTTTTCATAATGATCATACAATACTTGACTATTTAATTGAAATACACTACATATATGAGTAGACGAAATAATGCACATGTTTCAACGCAAATCCAACACATACTTTTCTCGTAGAGGTTTACACGTCACAATCTCATGTCAAACCTACATTTCATGTGTTTAGAATATGTTTAGAAAGGTCACTAGAATCATTGGAGTACATAGCCTCCATGGATTTACACTAAAACTATTAAAATCTGCGTGGTGTCTCGCGCGAGCGAGTACAATTCCTCGCTCGAGCGGTCACTTGACCTCGCTCGAGCGAGCACTTGACATCGCGCGAGCGGTTCAACCGAGATCGCTCGAGTAGTTAAAACGAGCCATCTGAAGCTCTACAGGAAGCCTCGCTCGAGCGAGCTTCCCCTTTATTTTGGGTCTCGCTCGAGCAAGCCCAAAACAAAATCTGTTCTCAGGTTGTATATTCTGTCCTCACTCGAGCGAACCATTTAGACCACTCGAACGAGGAGCGGTAAAATTTAACTCCTCGATCTGTTCGAGAACCCTTTTCCTACTTCATTCAAGCCTTATTATCATCGACTGCCATTCAACCAATACCTTACACATTATTTAAGGACACACCTAACCATTTATTATGCATTTAACATACCTCAATCGATAGGTCTCGTATAAGTTCGATCCACGATTCAAAGCTCTACTAGACGAAGAGATCTCCAAAGTTCCTCATCCAACCTTTCTAAGATAATTAGGTTACGTATTGGGGAACCCCTCTCCCCTTCATTCACTTATATGTATATATGTTAGTTTTGGTTCCCTTATGAACCACACATACACGTGCATGGTACATGACATGCACGGTTCCCAAAAATTTGGAGTTATGACATTCACCCTACCTTATAAGATTTTCGTCCTCGAAAATCGGTGATACATTTTTAACCCGATACGACTATTACTAGGCCGTTAAATAGGCCAGTTCCTTACATCATCAGGTAGTTAATCATATGGTCCAATGACCCTAAATCTGACCTGCATTAAGCAACTATACACCATACTTTATTGTACATCACATTCATACATTCACCTAGGCCAATCTTAAACGACAAAAGAGACAAGATACTCATATATAATTTGGTAACTCCACAGTCATTATACTAACTTATCATGCGATAACAATTTATATATATATCGAAGCTATAATAGAGATTACCACCCAAAATTTGTGACATTCATGTCATGATAGTCTGTAAATAAAATGTCAAAATACCACCTCACTATGAACTGTCCTAACAAAAAGTTACATTTTCAATTTTCAAAAGAAAATTATATGACTACCTAGTCATCATCCTCCTCATACTCGTCGTCGTCGTCGCCGGAGTCATCATCATCGTCGTAGTCCTCGTCATCCTCATCCTCCTCCCTCCCCTGCTGGAGGAGATCTCGCATCATGCCGGTGTCGGTGGTGGGTAGGGGCTATGAAGATGAAGTAGAGGGAGCAGTTGGTCCCGTCGGTGGTTGTTGTGTGGCTTGTCGAGAAATTTGGCGGTCTCTTTTCTTGTTGACACTAGTTTGAAGGCTCTTTAATTTTTGGCTCCAGTCTTGGGCTAAATAGGGGATGACGTTATCGGTAAGAGATAACTCGTCGGTTCGGATTTTGAATCCTTATTTTCCATTTCGTGAGTCGAGGAGTCGGGAAATCAACCGAGCATAAGGTAGTCGGTTGATGGGTGGAGGAAGAGCACCTCTTACGTTCCTTTTATAGGCATGCGCCATACCTTTAATGACTACCATGGGCTCGCTAACCCACCTATTTTGAAATGCGGCATGCAAAGCTCACAGAAACGTATCGCGGCATTCTTGATCATGGCCGGTCGGGTGTAAGTTCTTCTTAAAAATGATATTCAAAAGCCACATGCGTGGCGGTAGCTGAGATCGGGTGATAGATTGACCCGAAGCGGACGTGCCGCCAGTGATGTCAGAATAATCGTTGGGAACTATACGTTCCCAGAAAAAGGTGGTTGGATAAGTGGGCTCGGGGCATAGATGTGTGGGCAGTTCATAACCGACGAAATCTCGGCACTGCTAAAAATTAATTTTATTCCTTCGATCGTGACGAGGATGGCGTCCTCATTCACGTTCATGTTAAGGGTTTGGTAAAATAGTTTTACGAGTCTCGAATAGTACCGAGCTCTGAACGGGGTAAGTAATGGTCTAAGGTTATTATTGGTGAGGAAATCTGATGTCCATTATGTGGACGTCGGATCCCCAAAGCAAGAGGGATGTATATCCCATTCGGTTTCAAAAATTTTTGCCCCCCACCAATCGTCTAGTTCGATTGGGGTAGGAGATGGGGTTGGTGGTGGTTGTGGTGCTTGCGGCGCTTTGTTTCGCGATGACGATGATCGAATCGCCATTCGTTTCTTAGGTTGGGGATTAGGGCTTGAAGAAGCCATTAGGTCTTTTGGAAAGAAAATGAAGTGAAATAAGGTACAAGTTGGGTAGGTCTTACCTTTAGAATCGTTTTGGACGGATCGGGTCGTCCGAATCTGGCTTGAATCGAATGGGAAAAAGCTTGAAGATCAAAAACCCTAAACCCCTTTCTCGCTCTGATTCTCGCTTGAAGGGTTTAGGGTTCTCGCTCTGATTCTCGCTTGAAGGAGAAATGAGGAAACAGTGTTTCGTCTCCCTTTATATACTCTGTCCTCGCTCGAGCGGTCAATAGACCTCACTCGAGCAGTTAAAAGACCTTGCTCAAGCGGTTAATAGACCTCGCTCGAGCAGTTAAAAGACCTCGCTCGAGCGGTCACTAGTCCTCACTCGAGCGAGTCAAGAACTAAAATTTTATGTGTCTCGCTCGAGCGAGCATAAGTGTTCGCTCGAGCGAGCCCAGAAACATTTTTCTGGTTCTCCTAAGCTCGTATTTTTCACTTGGTCTATTTTAACACTCAGGGGATTATTCACACATGATTTTTCTTTGTGAACATTTGAGACTTTATTCACTTTGTAAAAGTTATGCTAATATGCTCGAATTTTCAAACACACTCGTTTATTTGTTTCAAAATAGGAATCGATATACTGTCAAAATATTACATATCATCATTGTTAAGAAAAAAACTAGGTAGCGCTCTCAAACAATTTGGGATATTTTTCTCTGACATCTGCTTCTCTCTCCCACGTTGCTTCCTCAGCCGGATGGTTATTCTAGCGTACAAGCACTAAAGGAATAACTTTGGTGCGTAGCACTTATTCCTTTCGATCCAAAATCTCCGCCGGCTCTTCGATCATGCTCATATCTTCATGCATCTCGAATGATTTGCCGCTCAACACATGATCAGGGTCATTAAGATACTTCCTGAGCATAGATACGTGGAACACATTGTGTACCTGATTAAATAACGGTGGCAATCCAATGCGGTAAGCAACTTCCCCTACTCGACCCAAAACTTCAAACGGTCCAAGATAGCGGGGACTTAGCTTCACGAAAACATGTTCTCCCACCTTAAAGTCCACACTCGTTCGCTTGATATTAGCATAGCTTTTCTGTCTGCTTTGAGCCGCCTTTAGTCTTTCTCTGATCATGCAGACAATAGCAGCGTTATCTTTAAGTAACTCGGGTCCCAAAACAAATTTCTCCCCAGTTTCCTCCCAATTGATTGGCGATTTGCATCGCCTTCCATATAAAGCTTCATACGGTGCCATCCCAATGCTCGTCTAAAAACTGTTGTTATATGCAAACTCAATCAATGGTAGGTGTTGATCCCACGATCCTTGTAATTCCAACATACATGCGATAAGCATGTCTTCAATAATTTGATTGACCCTCTCAGTCTATCGATCGGTTTGTGGGTGGAACGCCGTACTGAAATTTAGTCTCGTTCCCATTCATTCTTGAAATTTCTTCTAAAATTTTGATGTATACAATGGGTCACGGTCTGAAACAATGCTACTCGGAATCCCATGCAACCGGACAATCTCTTTCATATAAAGCTCTGCTAGTCTTCCCACCGTGTACATCGTGTGGTAAGGCAAGAAGTGTGCTGACTTGGTCAATCGATCGACCACTACCCAAATGACATTGTACTTCTTTGGAGTTCGCAGTAGCCCGACTAGGAAGTCCATGGAGATCGATTCTCACTTCCATTTCGGTATAGGTAGGGGTTGTAATAGACCTGTGGGGTGTCTATGATCAATCTTCACTTGTTGGCACGTCAAACACTGCGACACGTACTCTGCCACGTCTTGTTTCAAACCTCTCCACCAAAGAGTTCTTTTTCAGATCTTGATACATCTTCGTGCTCCTCGGGTGGATAGCATAGCTTGACTTATGGGATTCATCAAGAATCGTTCGTCTTAAATTAGCATTTTCCGGAATACAGAGGAGGCCCTTAAACAATAAGGAGCCATCCTCCTTGATTGAAAAGTCGGATCAGATGTACATCTTGACGTATCTTGCTCAGTACTGGGTCTTCTACATGAAGTTCTCATATATGTTTGAATATCACCAGTTTCACTGATATGTTGGCCAAAAAGGCTCCTATAGCTTGTGACTGGATGTCCACACCATATAGTGCCAGATCTTCAAGTAACTTCCATCAGTGCCTTCTCAAAATTAAACTTGCTAGTTGCACTGAATTCTTCTGACTTAAGGCATCGGCTACCACGTTAGCCTTGCCTGGATGGTACTGTATGGAACAGTCATAGTCCTTGAGGAACTCCATCCATCTGCGCTGCCTCATATTTAGTTTCTTCTGTGTAAACAAATATCTAAGGATCTTATGGTCAGTGAAGATTTCAAATGTCTCTTCGTATAAATAATGTCGCCATTTCTTCAAAGCGAATATGACCACTGCTAGTTCCAGATCATCCGTTAGATAGTTCTTCTCGTGCTCTTTCAACTGTCTTGACCCGTAAGCTATTACCTTTTTATGTTGATTTAGCACGCAACCTAAACCATTATATGAAGCATCACTATAGACCGCGAATCCCCCACTGTTTGACGGAATGGCTAATACTGGAGCTGAGGTGAGTCTTTTCTTGAGTTCTTGAAAGCTCTTCTCGCACGCTTCACTCCACTAAAATCTTGAATCCTTTCTTGTAAGCCTCGTAAGAAATCCCGATATCTTTGAAAACCCCTCAACAAAACGTCGATAATAACCTGCTAGTTCAAAGAAACTTCGGACGTCTGTCACGGTCTTTGGTTGCTCCCAGTTCACTACTGCCTCGATCTTAGCGAGATCTACTGTGACACCATGCTTTGAGACGACATGTCCCAAAAAGCTAACCTCTTCTAACCAGAATTCACATTTGCTGAGCTTGGCATATAATTGGTGTTCACGCAAAGTTCGTAGAGCGACCCGTAAGTGTTCTTCATGCTCCGTCCTCGATTTTGAGTAAATCAGGATGTCGTCAACAAACACGACAACGCAGGAGTCTAGGTGTGGTTTAAACACCCGATTCATTAAGTCCATAAACGATGCCGGTGCATTTGTCAATCTGAATGGCATCACCAAAAATTCATAGTGTCCATACCATGTTCTGAGTGTCATTTTCTGAATGTCCTCAGCCTTGACTCTTAATTGATGGTATCTAGATCTTAGATCGATCTTGGAAAAGTACTTCACTCCTTGCAATTGATCGAACAAGTCATCTATTCTTGGCAAAGGATATCGATTCTTCACAATGAGTTTGTTCAATTGTCGATAGTCAATGCACAACCGCATCGACCCATCTTTCTTTTTCACAAACAGAATTGGTGCTCCCCATGGAGACACGCTTGGTCTTATGAACCCTTTATCCATGAGCTCTTGCAACTGTTCTTTCAATTCTTTCAACTCAGTGGGAGCCATCCTGTATGGTGCTTTTGAAACAGGCGCTCACGGTGCTAAGTCGATAGCGAATTCTACTTCTCTCCCTGGAGGTAATCCTGACAATTCTTCTGGAAATACGTCTTTGAATTCTCACACTACTGCTATCTCGGAGATAACATTCTTTCCTTCTTTATCTCCCTTCATGAATGCCAAATAACCGCTACACCCCTTTTTGATTAACCGTTCTGCTCTGACTACAAAGATGAGTGGCACCTGTGTCAACATCTCTCCTCGAAACTGAAACGATCTCCTCGTGTCAGGTCAAAAAATAATGACCTTGTTCTTGCAATCCACCGTTGCACAATGATGGGACAGCCAATCCATGCTAAGGATCACGTCGAATCCTTGCATCTCCAATAATATTAATTGTGCGTCTAATTCATAAACAGCGTCATCCCAGATGCTCACTACTACCGATTTGCAGACTAACTCTGTGTCCACTAATTCTCCCATTGGGATAAACACTGATAACACAAAGTCCAGTGTCTTCAGAACAATCTTCATTTTCTTTGTAAATCTAGGGGTGATGAAGGACTGGGTAGACCCTGGGTCTATCAACACTCGTGCGTCACGTGCTACATAGCACCCTTTTTCATAGACTTGTAATGTACCTACAACACATACATAAATATACATAGTACATACTTTATTTAGAATTGTCTAACGTACAAACACGGTTCTACACATTATTCTAACGAATGCACCTTCTCTATCTAAAATTGTATTAAATTGAAATTCTTCATTAAAAAGGAAATCTTACCTTGAATGATGTCATGTACACTCCCTGCTTCTTGGGCGGTAACTGCGTAGGCTCTCCCTTGAACAACTGGCTTCCATGATTGAATAGGTCGTGGCATGGAAGCTGAGGTCGTCTTCTCCTTAATTGCTTCAGGGCAATCTCTAATTATGTGGTCTATCTTATCACATTTAAAACAACCTCGCATTCCTTGCCTGCAATCCGCCATTTTGTGAGACTTGCCACATTTGGCACAAGTCTCTCTTGGTGTTGAAGAAGCAGCTCTCGAAAAACCTTGTGTAACTGTAGCTCCGTTGGAAATAGCAGGACCCTCATACCTCATCGGTCTCCCTGATGCCAGCAATGGGAATCTTTGATGAGTAGTTTGTTGTGCGGCTCTCCCATACCCTGTCTGGAACAGTTGCCTCTGATTCGTTGCTATGAACCTCGGCTTCTTATTCATTGATTCATAACTCCTAGTCCTGCTTTGATCTATGCTTCCTCTTCCCTGTTGTTCCCTCTGACGATATCGGTTATTGTCTTCTTCTTCGACCACTAATGCCTTACTCATGACCTCTCCGTAGGTCTTTAGCTGAAATGGCGCAACCCCTCCTCCGATGTCTGACCTTAAACCCTATTGGAACCTCTTCGCTTTCATCACATAAGAAATTACGTAGTCTAGAGCGAAATGAGCCAGTCTCATAAATTCTACTCCGTACTCTCTTACGGTCATCCTTCCTTGTATTAGTTGTAAAAATTGAGTCTCCATCTGATTTTTGACAACCTCCGAAAAATATTGCTTATTGAACTCTTCAACGAATTCATCCCAAGTCTAGGGCATATCTGGAGTTTCTTGAGCTCTAGTTCGCGAAACAGATTTCCACCAAGGTCCAGCTTCTCCATCTAGCATATACGCTGCCCAACGGTCACTCTCGTCCTCTATGCATGTTAGTACATTAAATACCTTCTCCATTTCCCCCAGCCAATTTTCTGCTGCCATGGTGTCTGCCTGCCCTGAAAAGCTAGGAGGTCTCATCTTCCTGAATTCGATAAATGCTAAAGCTATCAGAGTGTAGGTCCCATCGGAGGCGAGGGTGTCCGATGTGATTCGGGGCATGTCGCCAAGGATGTCAGTTGTCGTATATGGCAGTTGCCATGGTTTCCATTGTGTGCATCATCCTCTGACGCTCCTCTCTTTCTTCATTTCTCTCCCTCACTCTATCTTGTTCCCTTTGATCTCGATCCTGATTTTCTGCTTGATTTTGGTTCTCTTCTTGGCCACTGCCCTCGGGAATCTCCCTATTTCCTAATGGTACCCTGTTGGTAGGCGAGATGAACCCATCTCTACTGTGCAAATTCGTATCATGACCACCCCTGGGTCGGCCTCTTCCTCTAGGAAACATAACGGTCTGCATGAGAAACCACGGTTTCGTTAGCAGAAGTCCCTATGTTCTGACGAAATAATTGTCAGAAACTAAAAGAAAGGCTTTGATACCAAATTTTGACGTCTCAAAACCCGTGCCATCAGCATGACCCTCAAGGTCGTGCCCTGGGATTCTTTACGATACGTTGGTATATACAAGCTAAAAACTGCAATTAAGGCGCATATATTTACTCTTAACAAGTTTTCATATATTGAAAAGTAATTATGGTCTCTAAAGGCAGTTCTTGTCCCATGCCAATTCATGGGCATAAGAACTTACCCAAACCGTTGGTGATAACAGTTCAACCCAGACGCCTTGTTAAAAGAATAATGGTATTTAATTGCATTCGAATAAAGAGGCTTGACATACTAAGCCGTACCTAATACTCTCCACTCACTCTCAAAGTACGCAAATGGGTCTCCTAGAAGAATTCCTCAAGAGGAGGTTCTGACTCTTCTCCGGTCATGTAATCCAAATCTTATGGATCGACGTCTCCCGAAGCCTTTGTTGCCACTAAAACTGGACCTACGACGTATAGTCTAAGGGGTGAGCTACATCCTAACTCAATAGGGAACCAAAATGAACATATAGATTAAATCTCATATATATATGTTAGCGGTTTTAAAAGCACCATTTATCGGATATCACTTTTGCGAAAAACGATTGAAATAACTGAAATAAAAAGATGGGTACAACTATTACTTTGCGTGGTTTTTATTTGTTCTCACTGGTTTAGTTGTGAATTCTGCCTAATCACTTAAATCTTAACTTAAGTAATCCCCGAGCAATATAGCATCGAGCCCCGATGGAATACTCACCATCGTCATCTAACTAGACAGTTGTTATGTGTATTCCCTGGGAATACCGCCCAAGCCTCTTTCTCATAGGTGGCGGGGTCTATTCTCAAACCTACATCTCTGAGATGTGCTATGAATGTACGGATTGGCCACCGTACCGGTCACGGATATCCTGCCAAGTCAGTCGTGGGTATCCCGCCACGTCGGTGGCATATTCTAATCAAACCTTAAATAATAAAAATATCGACGTGCTCTACATGTAGTTATTCACCGTGATTGTGCTAATTTTATTACATTAGGCCTTATCACTAGCTTCCGTTTCACTGTTAGTTTTCATCTGCATCCCTGGGATGCCACTGGTTCAATGCATCATCTAGATGTCCACTTTACAATTTTTACGTCCCCTGGGGGCCTCATGACTATCACTTTTGAAACTTACTCACACACCATTTTTCATAATGATCATGCAATACTTGACTATTTAATTAAAATACACTACATATATGAGTTGACGAAATAATGCACATGTTTCAATGCAAATCCAACACACACTTTTCTCGTAGATGTTTACACGTCACAATCTCACGTCAAACCTATATTTCATGTGTTTAGAATATGTTTAGAAAGGTCACTATAATCATTGGAGTACATAGCCTCCATGTATTTACACAAACTATTAAAATCTGTGTGGTGCCTCGCACGAGCGAGTACAATTCCTCGCTCGAGCGGTCACTTGACCTCGCTCAAGCGATCACTTGACATCGCGTGAGCAGTTCAACCGAGATCGCTCGAGCAGTTAAAATGAGCCATCTGAAGCTCTACAGGAAGCCTCGCTCGAGTGACCTTCCCCTTTATTTTGGGTCTCGCTCGAGGGAGCCCAGAACGAAATCTGTTCTCAGGTTGTATATTCTGTCCTCGCTCAAGCAAACCATTTAGACCGCTCGAGCGAGGAGCGATAAAATTTAACTCCTCGATCTGTTCGAGAACCCTTTTCCTACTTCATTCAAGCCTTATTATCATCGACAGCCATTCAACCAATACCTTATACATTATTTAAGGACACACCTAACCATTTATTATGCATTTAACATACCTCAATTGATAGGTCTCGTATAAGTTCGATCCACGATTCAAAACTCTACTAGACGAAGAGATCTCCAAAGTTCCTCATCCAACCTTTCCTCTTTCTAAGATAATTAGGTTACGTATTGGGGAACCCCTCTCCCCTTCATTCACTTATATATTTTTTTGTGAAAGTCAGTGTGTTTCACACACACACACACATAGTGTATTCATGTTAGTTTTGGTTCCCTTATGAATCACACATACACGTGCATGGTACATGACGTGCACGGTTCTCAAATATCTGGAGTTATGACACATTATCCTATAAGAAACAGATAAAACAAATAAATTTTCAAATAAATGTTTTAACTCAAACAACAGAAAATCCTAAATCCAAATCTTATCCCCCAAATTTTTATAAACAAATGACTCAAAAGATTTATGAGTCTTCTTCACCGAAGAAAGCTAACTCCCAATCAAAATCACAAGAACACATTCATTGTTAAAAATGTTCAAAGTTTGGTCATTATGTCAATAGGTGTAAGATAAAGAAAAAGTCAAGTCAACTTTATGACAAAGACCCAAAACTTATTCAGACAAAATTTGAATTTCCTTCATCCTCTGATCATTCAAAAATAAATTGTCAAGATTCTGGAATCACTGTTCCTACAAATATTCAACCAACTCTATTGGAATTAGTAGACAAACCTACTAATCCAATAAAAGAATCTAAAACTCAATACTCAAATAATAAGTCTATTCCTAGACCGGTTACAATCAGTGACCTTAAACATGAAATTAATTCATTAAAAATTGAGATGAGTAAGAAAAGGAAATCTCTTACTACTCAACCACCAATTCAACAACATAATCAAATCAATATCATGAGCTAAGTAGCAGCTCAAAAATGATATATTCAAGTTACTTTGATAATCAATCAAGAATTCACTATCAAAGATGTTGTTGCCCTAATTGATAGTGGAGCTGATCTAAACTGCATTCAGGAAGGATCAGTTCCTACTCAATATTTTGATAAAACCACTCAAACCCTTAATAATGCTAGTGGTTACAAAAAATAGATTAAATATAAATTAAATTATGTCCCAATTTGTAATAATGGAGTATGTATTCCATCTAATTTTATACTTATCAAAGATTTAACTCAAATTGTTATTCTTGGTACTCCTTTTATCACCTCTGTTTTCCCCTTAACCGAGGTAAATGAAAATGGTATTTATGCCCAATATAATGGGCATAATCTCCTATTTCAATTTGTAATTCCACCACAAAAAAAAGTAATCAATTCTGTAGAATCCAATTTATTCTTCAAAGAAAAATAACTTAACTTCTTACAACAAGAAGTCACATTTTTATCTTTAGAAAAACAATTTGAATCCCCTTCAATACAAACCAAGATTTCTCAACTTTTGATGTGACAGCCCAGATTTTTCCAACCTAAATTTCCTGATATATTTTTTTTTCTTAAATCCAATGGGAAAACCCGGACCGCCAGATTGTAGACCACAATCTGATAGAGAATATTTGGCGCATCCATAAATATACGGAAATCAAAGCAATTATTACATATGGCATAATTAAAACCTCCATATCTAAAATCCAACAAGAACAAAACTAAATAAACACCAGTGATGACCAACCATCACCTAACAATGATGTACCCTAGTACGAATGTACCAAAATATAACTCACCAAATCCACAAAACACAATTCTACGAACCCTGAATAGAGTACAAATCCTTGTGCGGAAGCTCCCTTCTTTTAGTATGTATTCTGGGCCCTCCCAAACCTACACCTGTGACGTATAGTCGAGGTGAGCTAACAACTAAGCTCAGTAGAGGACAAACAACATAAATTCACATTTACCATTCGAAAACATAGCTTCAACCAAGAGTCAAAACCATCATTTAATTTCTGCTTCCAAAACTTAATCATTCCCTTTCTTTTCAAACACACTTTTCAAAGCATTCATCAATTTCTTCTATTTCAAAACTCAACCTTAAACATTTAACTTTACCATGATATTCCATCCAAAAGTGCACATACTGAAAAGAATCTTAAAACAATTAGACTTATCCAAAAATATTTGAGATTTCACACACATTCCAAATAACGTTGAGTTTGCAAACACAAACTCAAACAACACAAGGGTGTCCAAGGGTGTTCCAAGTTTTCAAGGGTGTTCAATGTTTCCAAAGTGTCCAAAGGATGCAACGATGTTCAATGATATCCAAAGGTGTCCAATGATTCCAAAGTGTCCAAGGGATGCAATCATGTCCAAGGGTGTCCAAAGGTGTTCAATGATTCCAAGGTGTCCAAGGGATGCAATCATGTCCAAGGGTGTCCAAAGGTGTTCAATGATTCCAAGGTGTCCAAGGGTGTTCAATATTTTCAAAGTGTGTTTAATGTTTCCAAAGTGTCCAAGGGATTCAATGATGTCGAAAGGTGTCCAATAATTCCAAGGTGTCCAAGGGATGCAATGTTGTTCCAAGGGATGCAACGATGTTCCAAGGGATGCATATACAGCGTATGTATGAATGCATGTACGGATAGGCCGCCGTACCAGCCCAAGGGATGTAGTCAAAGAATCCAAGGATTCATATTGCAAATGCAAATGTCAAAAGTCCAAGCGTCGTTGAGTAAATCATAGTTCCAAGGGTGTCAAAATGATTCACGAGTGTCACCAGCGATCTCAAGATCTTATGTTCAAAACACGAGTCGAGCTCAACAATATCAAAGATTATCTAGAATCGAACATTATCACATGCATAATCACGATTTCACAAGTTCATATTCCAAATCATAAGAATCAAATATATAAATTTAGGTTGAGTTTCCCCTACCTTAATCTTGAGGTTGCGCGAAGCCAAGCAAGGTCCTATCGATGGCCTTCCGCCTTAATCTATATCACAAGCACACAATGGTGTATCAAAGATCAACTCTACTCACTAATAACTTATATGCATTTAAGTGTTTTCTCAAAAGCAAGGTTGAAATGGGCAAATTCATGTTAATATAGAATTTGATGCAACATTCCCCCTAAATGTTGACCTTCAAAACTTTAGATTTTGTAACGATCCCCAGTTTTAGACACTGCAGTGGTAAGTGTCTGGTCAGGTCATGCGTGAAGACCTCACTAGGATAGTCCGTAAATCATAGAAATGGGACTTCAAGCTAGATACATACAAAGTTATTAAAATAAAAGATGTAAACTATAGTATACATAAGTAAACTCCTATATACTAGAAGTGGTATATATGCTATATACTTAAGTTAAGCCATTTGGCTTTAATATATAACCAAGGAAAGGGGGGGGAGGCTAATATCTAAACTATTTGTCGTTTTTGGTTATTATTTTATATATAACCTCAAGAGAGAGCCTATTTTGTAACCCGTATGAGCTAATAAGCTCCTTACAGTTACAAGTTGCCTCCACGACTCTCGTGAGTCACCTTGTAGAAGCATGCACGCAAAGTCGATACCCATTGTTAGATAACAGCACTTCTTTCGTTCCTTGAAGGTTGGTTAAAAATCAAAGGTAACTTAGAGAAAATTCTGTGAAAATCACCCACAACCATATGCTCTTGGTTCTTTTCATTCTGCTCCATACTCGAAATCGACAGCAAACACAGCAGCAATGATCAAATACTAAACAAAATCACCAAGAGGTAGGTCACTTGTTTGATCTTATACAAGAAGACTTAATCCTAGGAACTAGCAGTTCAAATTGTTGCCCAGAGATTGAGTGCAGCTCCTTGCACTTCTGGGTTCAAAATCTGTAAATGGTAAACCAGATATATATATAAATATATATATATATATATATATATATAATGATAAGTGAGAAGTGAGAAGAAACACATAAAGAAAGACTATATATATATATATAGATATATATATATATAAAAGCAACAGCAACAGCAAGAAGAAGACCCAGCGGAAGCCTGGCAAGCCTTATGTGTTGCTGCGGCAACCCTATGCTCAGACCCCTGTGTGATATTTCGGTCATATTGTTTGGCCCCGAACTCAAAATGGCACGATTCTTAATGCGTTGGAAAGTAGATGCGAGCAGACCCGCCAAACGGCTAAGGCGGCTTAAATGATAAAATCGTAAAAAACTGAAATTTAAAGGCGCAAGTAGGCCCGCTAATCGGCTAAAGCACTTAAAGGACTGAATCGTAGGGCTGAGTATGTAAGTAAAAACAACAAAAAATAAAGAAAAAGAGTAGAAAATTAGAACAAAAAAACAGCCATGATTAGTAAAAAAAAAATAAAGGCCAATAAGAGGGGAAGCGCTAGGGTGATATCCCCAGCGGAGTCGCCATGTGTGCGAGCATGGATCCTCTCGGACCCGTTGCGGCGATGCACTCGCGATGAAATAAAATGTAGAGTCGCCACCCAGAGCTTTTGGTGACCCGGGAAACCCTTAAATCAATATTTTGAGCATCGAAGTGCTAAATATGACTGTGATTTACCGGTCTTTGCCAAAGGCTCTAGGGTAGGGGCTTCGGTTATCAATCGGGAAGGGTTTGGGCACCCGATCAACCCGCAATATGCGGTCTCTATCTATGGCCAAAATGAAAATATATGGGCGGAGCTTCCCCTTGCCCGAAGGCAATACGGTCCTATCAAGCTTTGAGCCAAACTGAAATTTTGGCAGCGTAACGGCTTGAATCCTTAGACGGAGGAAACACCAAGAAGGTAGAGGAAGAGAGGGGTGAGCCGGAGCTCACGGGCCCTATTGCACCGTAGAAGACCTTCGCTTCGGCGTGCTTCCGATGGCTTTAAATGGCTTAAACGATAGAAGAATAGGTTCTAATGCTAGGATTCAGTAGATAGGAGGTGTGGGATGAAGCTAGGGACTAAGATTTAACTAAAAGAGGTGATCTAATGGTTGAAAAGGATGATCTATGCATGCTGGAATTCTGGTTGAAGAAATAAGAAAAGAACTTTCTCTCACTAGGGCTCTCTCTCTCCTAACTCAAGCTTTCACCCTAATCTTTTCAACCTTGATTTTTTCAACCCTTTTGGGAAGAGGGGGGCCTCTCTATTTATAGAGATGAGGTGGGTTAGAGGGTCACTTAAGAGCTAATTGGTTTAGCAATTAGGTAATCCTCTATCTAAGGTTTTCTAGATTTTTTGGGTCCTAGGGGTTTGGGAAATTGGTTTCAATGGCGGATGATGGAGTGAGACCAAGGGTGACTTAAGGGTTGCCAATAAGCTCAAAGGGGGTGCAACCAACCTTAAGACACCCACCTTAACCAAAGGAATGGTCAAAGGGTCAAACCAGATGGAGGAAATTTGAGCATTTAATGACAGGTACTGTAGCTAAGCTGGGCGTATATATTACATACGCCCAGTTTATGCATAGTAAAATTCATGAAAACCAGGGGGAATCTGAGAAGATGGGTGCTCGTGTTGTGGCCACCTATGCTGGGCGTATGTATTATATACGCCCAGCCAAATTTGGCCCAAAAATGTCAGGCATATATAGTACATACGCCTGACCAAACTGGGGCCAAATTTGTTGGGCGTATGTAATACATACGCCTGAGCAAAAAGTCATGATTTAATATGATCCTTCAAACGGCCATAACTTTTGAACCACAACTCCAAATTGGGTGATCTTTGGCTCATTGGAAAGCTGGCGAAGTCCTCTTTCCAATGGTTTATGGCTCATCCTCAACAGTAGTCTATATAAAAATCTGTAGCTCTCCTCCCATCAAATGCTCTGAAGGGTTTAAATTGGGTCTGGGAAGGGATCCTAGGGTTTAGGGGTGATCTCTAAGGGTTGGGGGAATGGTTATAATGGGTTTTAGGTGATTCCTAAAGGTCTGGATAGATTTCCAAGGGTTCAGGGGTGCTATCGGAAGCACAGGGGTGCATCTCTCGAGTGTGATGCCAGACCATGGGCCAAATTTGGGTGTCTACAAGGATATAACTTCATGCCTGGATCAGAGACCATTGCTCTGATCTATCACCTTCATTATAAGGTGATGACTTCTCTGGCTCCAAAAATTAGTTATCACACTGAACAAGGAAAGACGGTCTTAATTGGGACCAACAGCAAACAACCAATGTTGCAGCACCTAAACTAATTGCATGGAAAAATATTACTTTTCCTGATGATTGGCGTATACCTCAAGTTGTCCCTCCTAAACCAATTTTACATGAAATTGAACAAATAGTTCAAAATACCTAAGGATATGTAATCTTAAAATTTGATAGATCTACATCCCACAGAACTTCTTATAGGAGTTCTTACTCTGAATCGAGGTCTCGAGGTCCCTATAGAGTTTCTATACCCTCGACTGTACGATCATCTTATTTGGAAGCTAACTCATCTGTGCCTTCTGAATACAATCAACCTAATCTTGAAGGAATCCAAGTCTCTGAACAACATATTCTTCATGGGATATATATCCAACAGCAGAGGGAATCCCCTACTGCTAGCGAGATGAATTTCTCAATCCATTAATAAAGATTTTATGGATTTTACAAAACTAGAAAACTTTGTTATTAATAGACAAGAAATCAATGATGAATTTCAGCAAAACAAATATGCACCATTCCGTGAATGGTATTTTAAAAAATTTTCGGCATCAAAATTGCAAGAATTCAAAGAACAATTTTACAAATATGTTGAAACTTTTTATCAAGTAATTCCATTTGTTACTTGGTTTAAAGCAACAAAATATCTTGAAATGACTCAGGATGAAAGGAGAATATTTCTCCTTGAAGATTTTAAAAAAGAATGGCAGAAACTGATGGTTCAATCGTTCAATCAGTTCATCCTCCTATTGAAGCCCTCAAACTTACTCAACCTAATTGAACAACAACTTTGGAAGCCACTGCTTTCATCAAACCTGTTGACAAATCAAATAATTCTTTAATACATTATACTAATCCCCAAAAGGAATTTATTCACCAATTAAAATCCCGATTAAAGTCATTATCTTATAAGAAACAAATAAAACAAAAAAAATTTAAAATCAATGTTTTAACTCAAACAACAGAAAATTCTAAATCCAAATCTTATCCTCCAAGTTTTATAAATAGAAAACTCAAAAAATGTTTGTGTCTTCTTCACCAAAGAAATTCAAATCCAAATAAAAAACACAAGAACATATTCAATGTTATAAATGCACAAAATTTGGTCATTATGCCAATAGGTGTAAGTTCAAGAAGAAATCATATCTACTTTATGACAAAGATCCAAAACTCATTCAGACAAAATCTGAGTTTTCTCCATCTTCTGATAATTCAAAAATAAATTATCAAAATTCTGGAATCAATGTTCCTACAAATGTTTAATCCAAGCTATTGGAATTAGCAAACAAAACTGTTCAATCCAAGCTATTGGAATTAATAGACAAAACTACTAATCCAATAAAAGAATGTTAAACCCAATACTCAAATAATGAGTCTATACCTAGACCGGTTACAATTGGAGATCTTAAACATGAAATTAATTCATTAAAAATTGAGATGAGCAAGCAAAAGAAATCTCTGGCTACTCGACCACCAATTCAACAACATAATCAAATCAATATCATGAGCCAAGT
Source organism: Chloranthus sessilifolius (assembly GCA_021018995.1). Classification (NCBI taxonomy): domain Eukaryota; kingdom Viridiplantae; phylum Streptophyta; class Magnoliopsida; order Chloranthales; family Chloranthaceae; genus Chloranthus; species Chloranthus sessilifolius. The sequence goes on along the minus strand of CM037585.1, from coordinate 91,572,039 downwards.
ACTAGCTCAAAAATGGTATATTCAAGTTACTTTGGTAATCAATCAGGAATTCACTATCAAAGATGCTGTTGCCCTAATTGATAGTGGAGCTGATTTAAATTGCATACAGGAAGGATTGATTCCTACTCAATATTTACATAAAACCACTAAAAACCTTAATAATGCTAGTGGTTACAAAATGTAGATTAAATATAAATTAAATTATGTCTCAATTTATAACAATGGAGTATGTATTTCATCTAATTTTGTACTTATAAAAGATTTGACTCAAATTGTTATTCTTGGTACTCCTTTTCGCACCTCCATTTTTCCATTAACCAAGGTAAATGAAAATGGTATTTATGCCCAATATAATGGATATAATCTCATATTTCAATTTGTAACTCCACCACAAACAAAAGTAATCAATTCTGTGGAATCTAATTTATTTTTCAAAGAAAAGCAACTCAACTTCTTACAACAACAAGTCAAGCTTTTACCTTTAGAAAAACAATTGGAATCCCCTTCAATACAAACCAAGATTTCTCAACTTCTGAAATCTTACCACAATGATATCTGTAGTGGTATACCAAATGCTTTTTGGGATCGCAAGAAACATATTGTTTCTCTTCCCTATAATCCGGAATTCAATGAACAACATATCCCAACTAAAGCAAGACAAAGTCAAATGAAACTAGCTTATTTGAAATTATGCAAAACTGAAATTGCCAGTTTATTACACAAACAACTGATTCGTCCCAGTCACTGCCCATGGAGTTGTACAACTTTCTATGTGAATAACAATGTTGAATGAGAACGAGGAACTCCTCATCTAGTTATCAATTATAAACCATTGAATGATTGCCTCCAATGGATTCGTTATCCTATTCCAAACAAAAAGGATTTGCTAGATCGCTTACATTCAGCCACTATTTTCTCCAAATTTGATCTCAAATCAGGGTATTGGCAACTTCAGGTGGCCGAGACTGACAGGTATAAAACCGCTTTTACTGTTCCTTTTGGACACTTTGAATGGAATGTTATACCATTTGGCCTTAAAAATGCTCCATCTGAATTTCAGAATATTATGAATGATACATTCATTTTATATATTGATGACATACTTATTTTTTCAAAATCTATTGACCATCATTTTAAACATTTAAAAATTTTCAAAGACATTATCCACAACAATGGATTAGTCGTCTCTGCTCCTAAAATCAAGCTATTCCAAACATCTATTCGATTTCTTGGTCACAATATTCACGAAGGCCAAATTATTCTAATTGCCCGAAGTATTGAATTTGCCTCAAAATTTCCTGATGTCATTCTAAACAAAACCCAATTACAATGATTTTTGGGCAGTCTGAATTATATTGCAGATTTTTATTCTAATCTAGCACATGATGCAAAAATATTACAATCAAGACTCCAAAAGAATCCATCCCCATGGACCGATGACCACACCAAAGCTGTTCGACAAATAAAGTTAAAAGTCAAACAAATTCTCTCTCTTCCTTTAGCCAACCCACTTTGGTATAAGATAGTAGAGACAGATGCCTCCCAACTTGGTTATGGAGGAATCTTGAAACAACTCAATCCTTCCAAACAGAAGGAAGAATTAATCAGATACACATCTGGTGTTTGGAAAGATGCCCAAACCAATTATTCAACTATCAAACAAGAAGTTTTAGCCATTGTCAAATGTATTCAAAAATATCAGGATGATTTTCTTAATCAGTCTTTTTTACTTAGAATAGACTGTAGTGCAGCAAAATCTATTTTACAAAAAGATGTAAAAAATCTTTCATCGAAACAAATCTTTGCTCGATGGCAAACTGAATTATCCTCCTTTGATTTTCAAATTGAATATATAAAAGGAGAGACAAATTTTCTCCCTGATTTTCTAACTAGAGAATTTTTACAGGACATTTCTTAATGGCAGCATCCTCCTCAGGAGGATAAGGCAAGGAAAGGGGCAATATCCCCTTATCTCCAACTCAAGAATTCATAGATGATCATGCCCTTTGGACCATTATTCAAAGACATAGATATCGAACAAAAGGAGGCTTTCAAGTTAAAGACTGTGCAAAAGGGCATTTCTCTCAATAAAGTGAAAACTTCTCTCAATAAAAAGAAAACTTCTCTCAATAAAGAGAAGACTGAAATAAAAGATATTTCTTATATTCAAAAGGATATATTTTCTACCATTCTGGTAATTGAACCAGAAGACCAACAATGGATATCTGATCCCTGGGAAATAAAGAGAAGATATCTTGATAATCAAGAATTTCCTGCATTAGATGGCAAAACCCGTTTAATTGCAGAAACAATTTTGACTGCTACTGGATCCATTACCTTTACCCATCATATGGAAAACCAACGGCCAGATAGCCCAATTACATATAGTAAAGTTATTATTCATAAAATTTCCAAACCATCCATTTGAGATTTTGACCTAAATAAATCTCGAAAACTCAGTTCAGGCCACTCATTCAATTATTGGGATTATATCCAGTCCTTTACCAATGCCTTTTATTATATGAATCCCAAACAGAAACATTCTTGGTTTCTAAAGATTTGTCCAGATATCCTCCAAACTGGTATTCCCAAATGGTTCTATAATTGGTGGAGTCATTTTGGTCCAACCACTAAAATTTTGCCCAAATCATTAATTCCTTTATATAATCAATATGAAGGAGTTAAATTCAAAGGAAAAAATCCTCATTACTCTGAAGTTGATTTCTTTTTCTTCACAGAATATAGTATTCCATTGATTTGGATGTGGAATATTCAAATTACAAATCTTGACCATCTTCCTACACTCCAAAGAACCTACTGGATCCGAGGGTGGGATAATATTCCCGACTTCGACAAAAAACTACTTGAAATTCCATCCATCATCACTTAGTATGCCAAAATAGCAAAAACTGAGGCTTCTTTATCTTCTTTAGAATCCAATCCTTTTGAAATATCCAAAGCCATGATTCGAAAACAACAACCCGATTTATCTGAAACACGGATTAATCATCGTTGTCTTGCTTCCATGAAAGCCCATTTTCTTCAAACCTTTAATTCAGGATCCCATTCGGATGAAGATTCCCTCACTTCGTCTGAAAACAATAATTCCTTCCATGGTTTAGTAGGAGAATCGTAACTAGATAGTCCTTATCAATCACTTGGTAAATATTGGGACTCAATCATTAACCAGGTCAAAAGCAAGAAATAATTCGTCAACAGCCAATACAGCTGTCCACCAGCCAATACAGCTGTCCACCATTCTAAGCAACCTCTAATACAGCTAATAAAACTGTCACTTCAAATTATTAAAGAGACAAATCAGCCAAAACAGCTATTTGTTCAAGCATCATAATGGATCTACCATTCAGATTATTGTCGGCCAACACAGCCTACAATAGTCCCTGCTACTCAATAGCCTTGCCAACTGTCGATGACGCCAGCCATGAAGTCATTCTCCAAATAATGAAGTATTGACGCATTCTATGACGTCAGAACACAATTATCAAGGGACGAAGTGACTGCATCCAATCCACATAGCACACGTGTCCCACTCAGCGGCGGATTTCAACCTGTTACAAGTCAGCATCTATCTATAAAAGGGTTAGCCTAGGGATTGTCCAGGACACCCAACAATTTCCACAATTCGTTTCTCTGCTCTCTTGTTCTTCCTTTTAAGTATATATCGGTGTGTATCAGGAAGGCAAGCCATATCGGTAAGCATTCCTTTATACTAGTTTATGTTTGTAATAGTAGTGTAATAGTGTAGTAATAGTTGTAAGATTCCTTATGTTTTGTGTTTTTAATTGTATGTTTGTTTTATTAGAACTAATATATGATATAAGAGTTTTCTTCCCGTGTTCTTCTTCCTCTTCCGTTACTACACTTTTCCCTCATTTTGTGTTTGGTATCAAAGCCATGTCCAGCTAAGCCCGTGGTGATTACATATGGCGGGTGGGTAGTGTTGGAATCTTAAGAGGCAGTAAATCGTGATTAGGGTGGCTAATAATGGGTGTATGAACTACTGTTCATTGTCTTCTTCAGCGGTTTTTATGGATGACTTATAATGGTCTGTTTAGATTTACTACTATGCTGTGGTAGCGTGGGAAGTCGCGTTGGGATGATTTTATGGCGTTGTAGCAGTGATTGCGTTGTTGCCGGGTTATTCCCCGTAAAAGTTAAAGTGGATGGATGCAGTTTTGCAACAACAATCTAGTAGTAAATCTAAATGAACTTCTATAAGAAGTCCATGAATATTTATGGAGAAGAAGGTAAATAGTAATTTACTATGCTGATGAATAGTATTTTGAATCACTATTCACTATAGTAAAACCATTCCAACATTACTATTCCCATATGTAATTACAGTCTTATTGGTTTTCACCAAAGCTCTTTTA